>JAOXXN010000082.1:23088699-23112171 GCA_026770055.1 Myrmophylax atrothorax | reverse complement strand
CGCTGCTGGGCGCGCTGCTGCTGGCGCTGGCGCTGCTCTGCACCTGGGGCATGGCGCGGCGCCGGGACGGGCCGGCATCGGGCACCGGGACGGGCACGTGGCCGGGGCTGGGGCGCCCCCGGAGCCTGCCGGCACTGCCGCTCGTGGGCAGCCTCCTGCAGCTGGCCGGGCACCCGCAGCTGCACCTGCGGCTGTGGCGCCTGCAGGGCCGCTACGGCAGCCTCTTCGCCCTCTGGATGGGCTCCCAGTACGTAGTGGTGGTGAACAGCTACCGGCACGCCAGGGAGGTGCTGCTGAAGAAGGGGAAAGACTTTGCCGGACGGCCCCGCACTGTGAGTCAGCAGCGGGTTTTGGGGGAACCCATCCCAGTGAGGTGTGGGAAGAGGTGGGAGATGCTCCCAAGAAAGGCACCGGCACCCAGCAGGGTCCGTCTCCTCTCCCCATCCTGCCCACAGCAGGCCAGTGGCAGGACAGCCCTCAGTGCCCTGTTCCCTGTGCATCCTCCATCCAGAGGGTGCGGGTTTTTCCCGCAGCTGCATCTCGGGGCATGGGGACGTGGGGTCGGGTACCATCAGGTTCCACAACCCCCCTGAGTTCCCGGGCACCCCGGAACCCCTAACTCGCATCTGACCCCGAACGTCTCTATCAGTCCTGGGCAGGGGGGAAAGCAAAGCTCACGGCGTGGGCTTTGCCTGCCTGCGCTGACCCCTCAGACCATCTCTGGGCTGGGGTGAGACGATCATCCATCCCCCCAGCGTCACCCCAAGGGGCTGCCCTGCAGCGGGTGACCCTGGGAGTGCCTGTCCCTCAGGTGACCACGGACCTTCTGTCCCGGGGGGGCAAGGACATCGCCTTCGCCAGCTACGGGCCTCTTTGGAAGTTCCAGCGCAAGCTGGTGCACACCGCGCTCTCCATGTTCGGGGAGGGCTCGCTCGCCCTCGAGAGGATCAGTGAGTGCCTCCCGCCAGACCCGGGGCTCCCTCGCAGCTCTGGCTCACTCCCGTGCTTGATCCGGGCTGAACTTTTCCTTCCTCTGTGCTCTGATTCCCTGCGAAGCCAGGGGGAGACTCTGGCTCAGCTCAAATCCCCCGGCATCCCCTTGCCAAGCAGGGCTCGATCCTTGTCTTTCCATCCTCACTACTTTACACCTCTCCCCATGCATTTTCCACCCTGAGTTTTGATTCCCATCACTTACAGATGAGGAAACTGAGGCATGGAGTCAGCTCCTCACTCCACCCAGGAATAGCATCGAGCCACTCATAGACTTCCCTGCCTGTCTCCATCCTCTCTGCTCCTCTTCAGCACCCAGCATTGTCCCTCCTGCCCATCCCAGGCCCTCAGGGCTCAGCTCTGGCTGGGAGGTGTTCTCTGAATGCACCCTGTGCTCTCTGCACACCCTGAATGAGCAGGGGCCCCTCCTTCCAGCCCCCAGCTGCCCCTTCACTCCTCGGCTTCACCACCACCCCCTCACCTGCCTCTCCCCACCCCAGTCTGCCGGGAGGCTGCATCCCTGTGCGAGACGCTCAGCGCTGCGCAGGATACGGCCCTGGACATGGCCCCTGAGCTCACACGGGCCGTCACCAATGTGGTCTGCTCCCTCTGCTTCAACTCCTCGTACCGGCGTGGGGACCCCGAGTTCGAGGCCATGCTGGAGTACAGCCAGGGAATCGTGGACACCGTGGCCAAGGAGAGCTTGGTGGACATCTTCCCCTGGCTCCAGGTGAGCAGGGACACGGGGACTGCCTGTTCCCCTCACCTCAGATGAGAGGAAGGAGCTGGGATGTGTCCTGCAGGAGGCCCCCCGAGTTAGGAGGGTCCCTATCCTGATGTTCCAGTATCCTGCTGGGCATGGAGAGACTGCCTGGGGACCTGCAGGGGCTGGGCTGAGCTGGAGCTTCTTGCTGTAATGTGGTTTCTCACCCTCAGATCTTCCCCAACAAGGACCTGGCCCTGCTGAAGAAATGCCTCCAGGTCCGGGACCAGCTGCTCCAGCAGAAATTCACTGAACACAAGGTGCCCGGGGGGGCCAAGACAGGGGGATGGCTTGGGAACTGCAGGGTGCTAGTGCTGGGATACGCCCAGGACAGCCTGGCTCACCCATGTCCCCTGGCAGGAAGCCTTCTGTGGAGACACTGTGAAGGACCTCATGGATGCCCTCCTGCAAGTGAGGCTCAGTGCTGAGAACAGCAGCCCCCCAGTGCCAGGGCTGGAGCTGACTGATGACCACCTCCTGATGACAGTGGGGGACATCTTTGGGGCTGGCGTAGAGACCACCACGACCGTGCTCAAATGGGCTGTGCTCTACCTGCTCCACTACCCCGAGGTAGGGTCTGCACCCCGTGGCAGAGGGCTTGGGCTCCCTCTGGCAGCAGGGGGCCTTTGCGGAATGCAGGTGCCAAAAGAGATGTCAGGCCCCACAAATAAGCAGGATCAGGCTGTGGGCATTTCACTTCTGCCCTGCACAAGCTGACAGGACATGCTGGTCATGCTTGGTTGTACCCCACTGTGCATAGGGCACCCCCCTCCCTTGGCTCCCACCACAGTCCTTGCTCCCTTCTCAGGTCCAGAGGAAGATCCAGGAGGAAATGGACCAGAAGATTGGCCTGGTGCGTCACCCCCACCTCAGTGACCGCCCATTGCTGCCCTACCTGGAGGCCACAATCAGCGAAGTGCTGCGCATCCGGCCTGTGTCCCCCCTGCTCATCCCACATGTGTCCCTTGCCGACACCAGGTGAGATCCGCCCTGGCACAGGCAGGTTGTGGGCAGGTGACTGTGGGGCAGGAGTGACTGTCTCACTCTGTGTTGGCCTTGCAGCATTGGGGAATACTCCATCCCCAAGGGCACCAGGGTCATCATCAACCTCTGGTCTGTGCACCATGACGAGAAGGAGTGGGACAAGCCTGAGGAGTTCAATCCTGGTGGGTTGGTGATCCCCATCCTCCCCAGGGTCAGGGGACGGTGGAGTGGGTGCAGCAGGAGAGGCTGAGCCCTGCGGGAGGTTTGGTGGTGGGAGGTCAGATCCTGCTCCCACCCATTGAGGGCATTTGTGCCACCTCTACTTCTGCAGCTCACGGGAGGAACACACGTGTGATGAACTCAGGCAGGTCTCGGGCTGGAGGGATTGATCCCTGCTGATGCCAATGGTGCCCCTTCCCATTCCCTTGCAGGCCGCTTCCTGGATGAGCAGGGCCAGCACATACACTCGCCCTCACCCAGCTACCTCCCTTTTGGGGCTGGGATCCGTGTCTGCCTGGGAAAAGTCCTGGCCAAGATGGAGCTCTTCCTCTTCCTGGCCTGGGTGCTGCAGAGGTTCACACTCGAGTGCCCTGAGGACCAGCCTCTGCCCTCACTGGAGGGCAAGTTTGGTGTTGTGCTGCAGGTGCAGAAGTTCCAGGTGAAGGCCCGTCTGCGGGATGCCTGGCGAGCGGCCTCGTGATGGGGATGAGCCCTGGATCCCAGGCAGTGGTGGGGTGGGGTGGGACAGAACCACAGAGGCTATACCTGCCTGCCCCATGGATGTCTAAAATAAAGACATTCCCAACACAGCACAGCCCCAGGTATTTTTTGGGCAGCAGATGGAGGGCAGGAAAGGTGTGAGATGGGGCCCCACAACTTGCTGTGAGCACTGGGTGGAGATGGGAGGCTGTGGCCCCTCTGCAGGGCTGCTACCACAGAGCCCTTTGCCCTCTAGGGATGTGGTGTGGGGGCCTGTGCAGAGACAACCCTGAGCCACAGAAACCAGCCACTCTCACAGCTGATGGGGGGAGAAGGGCCCGGCCCAGCCAGGAAAGGGGGGAAAGTGACCAGTGGGCAGTTTGGGGGTTAGGGATGCCCAGGCTGTGCCCAGTGGCTGTAACCCTGGGTGGGTGGCCCTGGCTGGCCTCTGCCTCAGTTTCCCCACTGGGAGCAGGGAGAATGAATGCAATGCAAGCTGGGAGCTGAGCCTGCCATAGAGCAGGGAAGAGCTCCCCTAGCCCTGCCTTTCTCTGCCCCATCCCAGGACAGTGTGTCCCAAACAGCTCCTCATGCTCAGGGACACAGAGGAGCACCCAGAGGTGCCTGAACTCCACAGGCTGAGCTCAACTGCAGCCCCCCAGACCCACTGCGGGGGCACCATGGAGCCAGGGGCTGCCAAAATTCCCTATGCAGCAGCAGTGTGGCAACTCCCACCTGCATGGTGTCCTGAGCACTCACTGTCTGGCTGGATTTTGGCCACCATCACTCCAGCAGCAGCACAACATTCCTGTAACACAAGGGGACGTGTTTGCTTTGCTTTCACCAAAAGCCACTCTGCCATGGAGGTCAGCATGTAATTAGGTTTCTGGTTCTCTATTACTTGACCTCTTAATATTTAACTAAATAGCTACACAGCTACGGCTCAGGGCCCTGGAGGGAAAGCAGCCAGGGTGGAGGGGAAAACCCCACAAAGATCCAGCATGGTGTGATGCCCCCTGCCTTGCACACCCCCACATTTCCCCTCTTTTCTCTTCCTCCTGCTCTCTCTCATGCTAGCAGGCATGAGAACTGACCTAAAACCTCCCCAACACTAAACTTTCTACTCAGTGTGTCAAAGTGTACCTGTTCTTTCAAACCCCAGCACCTGGTTTTCATGCAGCCCCTTCACCATCTGGCATCTGATGCCAAGCGGGTCCTGTGGCACGAGGACAAATGAAGACAATGCGTTTGCAGCCTGGCACAGCACCGGGAGCATCCTCCCTCCTCCCAGTCATTCTCATTCTCCTGGGGGCTCAGGGTGGTAGGGAGGAGCTGGAGGAAGAGCTGCCATGCACACGCCTGCCCTGGGGACAATCCTCAGGGCGATTTGTGCAGCTGACCACCAGGAGCCAGGCAAAGGGAGTACAGCAGGAGCCCAGCCCCACAGCTGCTGCACAGAGTCTTTGCTGGCTCCTAAGGGCCGAGCCCCACACTCCTTCCTGCTCCCCTGCCTATTTCCATCATTCCAGGGGTGCCTCTGGGTTTCCAATCCCTCCACCTCTGCTAGCACAGACTAAAGCTGGGTGAGTGAAGGGGCACTGGACTGAGAAAGGGCTTTGGGAAAACTTGGCTAAACATGATGCTCTGGGCTTCTCTGGGATTGGCATCTCCATGCCCGCCTGATCCTTCCCTCTCTCAGATCCTGTCCCTTGCAGCACATGCCAGCAGGGAGGCTCCTCTTCAGTCTTCTGCAGTCACACCAGTAACTGCAGCATCCTGACACCTCCAGGAGCATCAACAGGACCTCCAGCACCATGTGCCCCTTTGCCAAGGCATTTGAGTTTGCCCTTGGTAAGGGAAGGGATTTTCTCCTTGCCAGAATCAACCCAGGCCAACACCCTGCTGTTTGCCAAGGTGCTCACAGCAAGGTGTGTGCACTCACACTCACACATGTGCCCAAGGCCAGGGGCACCTTGGGGCAGAAAAGGGGACCTTTGAACCAGGGATGTCTCTAAACTGGAGAACCCTCCAGTCGCAGCCACTTGCACACCTGTGTTTCCCCCTTTGCCAGGGCCGGTATGTGCTGCAAATGCACCATCCAAGCCCAGCCCTGCTGCAGGGTGTTGTGCCCCCTGCCCAGCTTGTCTCCTCCCAGCCAGGAGTGGGTGCTGCTGCAGGGGTTCCATGCCCAGCACCAGCTGCCCAGCCCCTGGTGAGCTGGTAAACAGCTGCTGGCATGGCTGCTCCCTGCTCTGGGAATGGGCAGAGATGATGCTGATTCACACGGCTGGTATTTATGTCCTGACAGCTGCTCTGGGGCCCTGCTGCTGCACCCAAACCCCCGAGCCCACCAGAAAGCTCCACCTGGGCTGCTGGCAGTGGGGCAGCGCGGGATTTTTCCTATGGTGGCCTCCAACATCCTTCTGCTCCCAAGGCCCCTGCAGAAGCTGGAGTCCCCTGAGACTCAAGACACACAAATCCACCACCTTGGACAAGACTTTGTTCAGAGCTGGCACTGGGCAGCTCAGTGACCCAAAAACTGGGGTGGGGATGAGGCAGCCATGCCCACAGGACAGCTGGGAGGAACCTCAGCACCTGCCACCAGGTTTCAGCTGACTGAGCACGGGCAGCTGCTGGGAACACTGAGGTTTTTGCCACTGAAATAATCCTGCTGATGAAACGGCTTGGGCTGTGTTGGGTCCCTGTCCTCCTTAGGGGCTGCTTAGGATCTTTGGATGGGGGGAACCAGGATAGGAGGGAAAGGTGCTGAAGGGTTTTGAGGGGTTGGGAACTAGTGGCTCCATCTGTGAGGCAAAGGCGGTTTTGCAAGGGAGGAACTGGTGATGGTGGAAAGGATGAATCTTTTTCATTCATGGCTGTTCCCACACTGTTCAGCAGCCCTTCAAGTCGGAGAGGCTTCGCTTTGCACCAGGGAATGGATGACCCTGGACTGTGACAGAGAGTGACAGCCAGTCCGGGAGGAGCAGGAGACGCTCAGAATACCTGCAGGCTCTGCAGCGGGCACGGAGCCAGCAGCGCTGAGTAAGCACAGACCTCAGGACACAGCTGTTCACCGGCCAAAAACAAATTGAGAGACGGCGTGGCAGGCTGTGCCCCCCCCCGGCACAGAGACTGCAGCGCTTGCACCACCGTCGCGACGGCCCCGGTGCGGGCACACATCCCATCTGATAAAAACAGATCTGTGCTGCAAGGATGGGGGGAACCAGCTCTGACAAAGAGACAACTCATCCCAGCCTTCTCAGGCCGCTCACTGTGGGATGTTGCAGGGCTTGCCTGAGCCAGGGGGCTGCCAGTCTGCCTCCCCTCCCAGCCTGACCCAGGCTTTTCCTATATAAACAAAAAATGGAAAAAGAAAAGAGGGGGGAAAGCCTCCCTGAGATGTGTTGCACAGGAGGGTGAGCGAGCACTGGGAGGCCACAGCCTTAGGGGAGAACCACTCATCTGAGACAGCAAAGGGAGTTTGTTCACTGGAGCTAGACCCTGCCGGGAACAGGTCATGGTGGGACAAGCCCAGCCAGGGAATGCAGAGAAGCAAAAGAGATATGGCTGTGGGAGCACAGGCTGGGCAGGGCAGGAAGGGAGCACAGCCCCAAGAGGTGAGGGGTGCCAAGGGAGCCCAAAGCTCCCACTGTCCAATCGAACAGTCTCATACTGTCAGTGGAGCTGCTGCTTTTGCTTCTCTCCAGGCTTCCTGCCACAGGAAGCTTTTGGTGACTGTGTAACACAGAGGCTTGACTGCACCTTGGCTTTCCTGAGCCTCCTGTTAGTCAGGTAGAGCTCTGAGAGCAGACTGCCAGCAAGCACCAAGACACAATTCCCTTCTCCTCCATCTTCAGCCAACATCCATCCACAGGATTCTACAAACACGCAACAGTATGTGGCAGGAAAATCACACCACTGTTCCCAAAGGAGGAGTTTGCATCATCAGAGCTGAGGAGTCCCTTGGGAACACGGAGGCAATGCTGTGGTATCCACTGGTCCCAGGAGCTCCCGTTGTGTACAGGGGACACTTGCTGAGCCACCACACTCTGCTACTCACCTGTTCCCAGGCAACCCATGCTGGCCCACCAAGACACCTGCCTGGTCCTTGCCCTCAGAGCCAACTTCAGTGGCCAAGAACATGCCATGTACCATGTAAGCAGATCCACACTGCCCTGGACTCCAGCAAAAATAGACTTCAAGATGTATGAGCAATACCACCTGAAGCATGTTGTAAAGCACAACACCCAGCAGTGGATTGACTTTAATTTGCTCGCAAACCTGCTACACTACTGCAAGTTAGTTTTGAAACTACAGAGTCACATCTCCCATAAAACACTGCCCTTATAGCTGACAAAGGCTGTGGTCTGGTGCTCTGGTGTTACACCTGCACACCTGCCCCTGTCCTCACAGCTCCACCATTTTACACCCACAGTGTGCATCTGGAGAAGAGTCCCATTTTGGCAGTGTTGGTTTTTTGCAGGGTAACAACGAAGATCAAGCACCCTTCTAAAGCTCCAAAGCTGGAGGTTTGGGAGTCCTCTGCCTGCTTGAAGAGGCAGCAGACGGGGCATGTCCAAGGAGTTCACCTGCCTGGTATCCCTGCACCACCCCTCCTCCTGAGACCAGCTGCCCTGGATTGCAGGTCTAAAAACCTAAAGCACTGAGAGCCACTGACAGTCCTGCTCCTCCTCAGGCACTTGTGAGCTGAAAAGACATGGTTTGTGCCCCATTTGTTCCTTTATGGTCTTCAAAAGCCTGAAAAACCTCCAGGAGTCACAGAACAGGCACATCTTCTTCCTGACTTTTTAAAACTAAGAATATCAGCTCAGCTTACTGGTACTTACCTCCATGTCCAGAGAAGAAGCAGGGTGTTCCCCTGCCCTTAGCAGGATAGCAAACATGGAGATTTTTGTCTTGTGCCAACAGAAATGTTGGCAAAGCATCTCCCACTGGCACAGGGCCGTCCCCAGGATTTACAGCAGTAAACCCCACTCCCTGTGGACTAAGTGCTTCTTTAGGTTCCTCTGTGGTATGAGGAACAAAGCCAAAGGCCAATACGTACCAAATTCCTGGGGGTGGCACTGGGGATCTTTAATTCTCTTCTCACAAATACACGTGGCTGGTGCACACAGCTGGAAGGGACCAGTCCCCAGGCAGCCCAGCTCTGGGGCAGGCACAGCCTCTCTGTTACCACTCCTGCTCCAGGAATGCAGTCTCCTGAATCCAAGAGCACCCTAAGACACAAACTGAAGAGCTGTCTTCATCAGCTGTTTTGATGGAAGAGAAAGGCTGCAACAGGCAAAGGAGTGAGATTCTTACAAATCTTGTAAGGGAAGAGCATTATCCTCAAAGGTGCAGGTAAAATGCTGGAATAAGCACCACTTCCCTTGCTCTGTAGCCAGCATAGCACCACATGCCTCCAAGTTAGAATATAAAACAAAACCACAAACTAAAGACAAATCTTGTTCTTAGCTCACAAAATGATACACATACACATGGGCAAGTTATCAGAAAAGGCATTATATTTTGGTTTCCACCTTATTTAAAACTGATTTTGGTTTTCAATTAATCAGATCTGAGTATGTCCAAGTTCAGTTTTCAATGGTTTTCTTCCCCATAACAGTAATGATCTGAATGACCATAATTAGAAAAGGGACAGGGAGAAACCCCAAGAACAAGATACACAGTCTGAACTGTGCTCTCTTCCACACGAGCACTCTAGGGAATGTTAGTTTCAGCTCCTCCTTTTTTTTTTTCTTTTTTTTCCCTTCAGGTTGTTACTATCAAAATCTCTACTGTTTATTAAAGCAAAGCTACAGTAAATTTTCTTGCAGTCTTACAGCAGGTTTTCGTGTTACCAGTAGGACTCGCATGCATGGATTGCAGTCACACACACACGCTCACAGACATTATACAGTAGCCAGTTGCCACCATAATTAAAAAAAAAAAAAAGAAAAAAAAGAAAAAGAAAACATTCATTTCTTTAAGTGGTCATTATTAGAATCGCACCAAACTTTTGGATAAAAAATACTGCACAGGTCTTCCACATCTACATGGTAAGTCATCCCTTCGCAATGGATGGAGCTCTCGTCTCCATTTGTTCAACATGCATCGCTGAAGCTTGAAGGCACGCTGGCCAAGGAGAGCCCTGTTCTTTTTTTGTCATCTTAACTCAAGTGTGCTGCTATCAGGGTGCAAAAAAAGGACAAAATAAAGCCAAGCCCTTTTGCAGCACACCGGGAAAAGGTCATTCGGAGACCACAGTACTTGGAAGGCAGCCCAGCTGCCTGGATTCTAACTGCTAACTGTGCTCTTGGAGGCATTGAAGGAACACACTTGTCTTTAAAAATGACATATAAAGGCAAATTTTTGCAAACCCTTTTCTCTTCAAACTGCTTATGGTAGATTAACACTTCTTCAAGAAGAAACTGGTCCTTCAGTCACCAGCTTCAAGTGGGAAATATCCTACCTGCTGTCTTAAACACTGAAGCACCAGAGGGTACAGGGCTGATGTGTCTGGGCATTCATCAGCTTCACAAAAACTTAACATTGGGGGAAAAAAAATAAAAAAAAAAAGGAAAAAAGATGAAAAGATTAAGAGAAATCCCCAATGCCTCAAGAGCACTATACCAAACCAGAACTCTTGGGCTACTGATTGCCGGCACTGTCAGAAGCTGCTCGCTTCTGGGAAGACACCTGGAGGTTGAAGCCTTATGGTGATTTGGTATCCTCCCAGGGTGAAATTTGCTGAGTTTCACTGATTGCAAGATAAAGCAGTGTTTCAGAAAACTAAAACCAACAAACACATAATAACCATCACCAAAATCACCATTTGTTAGAAGGTCTCATTGAGAAACATCAGTCCCTGCTCCGTGGAGCAGGACAGGTATGATTAACAAAACCCGAGTGACCCGTCCCCCACAAGCCAGGCCTTTGACGACTAGTCCCCACATTATACTGGAGGGGGTGAAAGAAAAATAAACTAAAAAAGAAGGTTGTATCACCTTTTCCTCCTGTTAAAGTTTTAATCCTCTTATTCCATTTTTATTTCTTTGTATTTTTTCCCCCCGATCCTCCCTTCCACTCCGCCGCCCTAGCTGGGGGAGTTACTGGTGCAAGAGTTTGGAGAGTCCTGCTCATTTATTGTGTTCAAGAGTACACACACCGGCTGCCGCGGCAGGTGGTGGTGGCTGTGTTCGCGGTGCTGCTCCTCAGTGGCACTGAAAAGCCCTTCCTCCTCGTCCCCGTGGGGACGGCCACTGCAGCTGTCACAGAAGTCCAGGGGCCCATCCAGAGCGTCATCGATGAGCCCATCGAGCTCCTTGAGGTCGTCGTCGTGGTGCCCTCGGTTGCATACGCAGACCTCGATGCCCGAGTCGCCGGTGAAACGGCGCTGCCTGCCCGGCGTCTTGTCCTTCGCGTCAGGAATGGCGCTGCTCTGCTCTAAGCTCTCAGAGCTGTAACCTTTTAGCAGTTCCTCCTTGCACTCCGTATCCTTGTCGGGACCAGCCCTCTCCACTAGCTCGGCTCCTGTGCTGGTACTGCCGGGCTCCACGCTTTGCATTTTGGCAACGGCTCGCTCGACCAGCATGGTGGTGGAGGGCTCGGGGTCCCCGAGGCCAGGGGCCCCAGTGCTGTCAGTACTGCTGTTATTGCTGCTGGGTGCTGCAGAGCTGCTCTGTGCTTGCTGCAGGCTCCTTGGCGTGTCTGGCATTGTGCTACTGCTGCCTGCTGGGATGCACTGCTGATGTAAGGCACTGTATGGTGGTGGGGGGGTTGGCGGGCGGTTCACCACTTCCTCGTAGGGAGGTAGTAAATAGTTTGGCAAAAACCCTACAAGTGGGAGGCAAAGAAGAGAAGTTATTTCAGGAGTGGCTTATCTCAGGAAACAAGTCACTAACACAGGTTCGTATGGCATTTGTCACCTACAAGCACTTTCCCACTGAACAGCTCAGTGGGCTCTACAAGGGGTGCCAAAACTTGTCCCAAGTGAGCTGTGTCACGTTTTAGAGAAGCAGCAAATGCAGCACAGGAGGGCCACCATCACAGGAGGAGATGGACACAGCTGGGAGCTGCAAACAGCAGCCTGACCTCCTGGCTCTCAAGCTGATACTTACAGCTACCAGGCAAAACTCCCTGGACCAAGTACCTCAATACAGACCCACACACTGCATAGAAGGTGGCCTGTGCTGGCTTGGGGGAACAACTACCCAGCCCTCTTCAAACACTGGCTTCTCAGTTAAGTTTCCATTTTCAAGAGCAAAGATTTCATCTCACAAAGCGTTGTGCAAATATGAAGAGACATAAGCAGTTACAAAGAACTTGCGATCATGGCTTTTGGTTGCTCTTTTAGTGCTGGATTCAATTCTTCTGATGCAGTCAGAATAAATTGGCAGTACTGGCAAAAGAGTTTGACTTATTGTACTTACAGCCCCACAAACCTATGAAAAATTTTGTTTATTTCTTATGAGGCACAAAATAGTCTATATAGACAGAATGGACTTAAATACTGGAAACGTTTAAGGATAACTGCAATTTTCCATGTGCAGTTGCATACCCCTGGGGCTGGGAAGGAAAAGGCTGCTGGGGAGTATTTCTGAGATGGCTGCCAGAGTTTAACGAGAAAAGCAAGTTCATACCTGCAATTCAACAGTCCATCATTACAGAAAACTCAGCTGTGGTACCTCCAGTCAGAAGGCCAAGCCTTCCTGTTCTAACACAGCATAGCAGGGCACAAGGAGAGCACAAAGTGATTGTACTGTCCCTGAGCTGCGGGCAACAGCTCCTTCGTGTAAAGTCCTAGGGCTGATCACCAGCAGCGTGGCCTGGGAACCACAGCACAGGGTGGGGACCAGCATGGTCCCAGCTGAGGCATCACTTCCACCCAGTCTGTGTAACCAGATTTCATGAAGCCACTTCCCACATCTCAGTCCCACCAACAGCAAGTGCAGGCTGGAAAGGAGGAACATCCATAAAGTCCTGAAGGAGGTATTTTAAGAACATTTGCAGAAAATCTCTGCACTCTCAGGGCCAGGTGTGAAGGTGCTGCAGCTGGTGTGGTTCAACTCCAGACTCATGGGGGTTCAAATGCATCCAGCAGCTGGAATATACCACCTCCTGCTGCAAGCCATGGTTAGGCACCATGATTAAGTGCCCACTGCCTCTTGCTGAGTCCAACCACTGCTCCCTCCTCCCACCCAACACAGGAAACTCGCTGCTGCCCTGCTCCCCATGATCCCCAGGGAAAACAGTGTGGGATACATACGGAAATAAAACGGCAGGGCTGAGTAGTTATGAGCTTCCCGGTAGGCGATCAGGTTGATCTCGTGCTGCCGCTGCTGGGCCTGGAGACGATGCTTGGTGCGCCGGTGATGGCAAACACAACAGCAGCTGAGGATGATGATGATGGTCCACACCAGCCAAAACCCTGCAGTGGGGGAGAGCAAGTGTTAGCCATCATGTGAGAGCCACATCCAAACCCAGGAAAACCCAAGAAGTCAATGGAGAAGATCATCTCACAGCCTGGATCTGAACCCCACACTGCTCTGAAGGCAGAAATATGTGCTGCCCCAGGAGGCTTCGACATGGACCTTCCTGCCCGTGTGGGACACTCCTGCTTGGGCAGCCTTGCCAGAACTGGGTAACTAAACATGCTTTGGTACACTGTGGATCATCCTCAATAGGAACAATTCTGTACAAGAACCAAATATGAAGACAGGGCAGAACTTCCCCCTTCATCGTTCCTACCCCTTGGATATCATTTCTTCTAGCCAAAAGTATGAGCAGAGCTGTGAATAGCATTGAACTTGCCTCCCACAGCCACTCTGGTTTGAAAATAACAATCAAGACACAAAAGACACTCTGCAGATTGACCACAGAAGAAGAGAAAAACCCCAAGCACTATGTTTTGCTTTTGTTTGCACTGCTCTTTAATTTCCAGCCCAAATCCTTCATTGTTATGTTTAACAAAAACATATTCTTTTTGCATAAACATCTCAAAATATTTTTAAAACTTATTTTTGTATTCAATGTCTTAAATTATCCAAAACTAAATTAAACTAGCCCCCCACTCTGAATCCTCAAGAAACCTAACTTGTGCTCCATTTGTGGTCACAGCTGGTTTCTGTGCAGTGTTGTACCATACGTGCACTGCTCCTTAAAAGGGAATTTAAACAAACCACTTCCTGAATTTTCCCCACTCCCTCCAATGTGTGGAATAACAGCACCCCTTTCCATAAATCCCCCTTCACACTTACAGGCACTAGAAAAAACATATCCAAGACACACTTCAAAGAGCTACAACATTCACTCCACACTAGGCTTTTTGTCTCCTGCAACTGCAGCCTACAGCCCTCCCTGCCTTTGGAGGTGTCTGTAATCTCCATCTTTTCTAAACTCAGTTTTTGCAGCTAAGGGCACCTGGAGAGCTCCCTGTTACAAACATACAGGCTTGGCAGCCACTCCCCTCCACTGCAGAGATCACAAAAATGTTTTTCCTTCTCTAAGACCTCTGCCACTCTTCACTATTCATAGTCAAAATGAAGATTCCTAGTGCTACAGCCCATTTTCAGGATGGCCAGTCTGTGTCCTATGAGATCAAACTGCTTTTCTGACCCCACTAAAAACCTCTAGTCCTACCTTTACAATACCCTGATGTTTTCAGCATTCCCTTCTGAGTTCCCGGTGTTTTATCTGCCAAGAGCTGGGTGGGAAAAGGCGAACAGTTTAGGAATTTGAAGAATGAGTGGAATATTGCTCTGGCTCAGGATGAAGTGCAATCGATCCCTATCACCCATCTCAGAGGTCTGCACTGGGCTGTTTGTAGGTGAACTGGATATGAATATCGTGCCTCTGAGCATTTTGAGCAGGGACTTTCACCTCCCTGTGTCGTAATTCAAATTCCTCATGTATTTTGGCACTGCAAACTGGTATCTCTCTCTTGCCTTGCGCAATCTATTTCCCTAATCAACTGGAACCTGCCTAACACACTAACTCATCAAAACCTGATATCAAATGAAGGTGTTACATGCTTTTTTTTTTTTTTTTTGCTTGGCTGGAAATGAAGGTTCCTGGGTGGCTTCTCTAGCCAGCCTGCTCAGCTGTACCACAAAGGGCAGAGAGAAGACCGATCTTCATTCCAGAGAAGCAAATGATGAAGCACTCAAGATGCCCTCTGCACTTCCCAAACCAAGCTGCAGAAGTGTCCACTTCCCTCCAAATACTCTCCTGCTTCTGTAAAAAAGCTGAAAGGATTGGTCTAATCCATCCTTCCCTCCAAAGCATTTGCAGCCACCCCTGTAGCCCCTGCCACTACCCAAACCTTGCTGCACAAACCCAACACTTCAACTGTCTCACAGTTTGACGACTCTCACCAATAAATACACTTTATTTCTTGCTAAGAGATGGTCCGTTGGCTCTTGCTTGCTTAGGAAGCAAGAATACACTCATCAAAGCCAGGTCATTGGCACAGCATGCACCACACACTGAGGCCTGCAGCTCATCTTCTAAGTACTCCTTCTTTTCGAAGAGCAGTCCGTGATCATGAGTTCAAAAACAACGGAAAATTACACCCAGCTATCCAGGGATTTTAGCTACAGTTATGAAAACATGCTTTTTAACACATTTGATCATGTTCTTTCCCAAGATTCTCCAGATGCAATGGTAGCAAGCAGCACTTAGTTAGTTAAGATGTCCTGGAGAACTGCCACTGTTAAGCAATCTCAGCTGTAGCAGCCAAATATTTCTGCAGGGAATGGGAATAACTGCTCCCACCCAAGCCTGCATCCAGAAGATAAAAAAAGTATTTCTTTAGAAAACTTCTCTACCCATTCCAAAAAAAAAAAAATCCCCAAATGCTCTGCAGACAAACCAACACACAAGCAGAACAGGGGTCAAAGTAAGCGTAGCCATTCCTGGGGAAGAGGTGTGGCAACCCTGTTAACAACAGGCAGTAACAACATACAACAGCTTAGGATAATAAATTAATGTTGGATCCTACTGAAACCACAGGTGGCATTTTAAGTAAACAGACCATAATTTAGAGGATTGCAATCTGGCCACAGTGCCACGAACAACCTCCGTTCTCATGCAAAGGGTCTATGTACCCTTGCAAACACCAGAGGATGAGATCTGCTGTTTTTCACAAGAACTTCCAGAAAAAGAACCCACTAATACCACATTATTGCCTGGTTTCCTTAACTGCTGACACTTCCTAGAGCTTCTAGGAATTACTCAACGCCTGACTCAGCATGCGCCCAAGGACTTGCCTGGATGATGGCAGGGGATCAGCAGCATGTGCCCACCACAGTCTTTGCTGGCCTGGCTTCCAATATTCTCTTTAATGGCTTTGTCCCCACCTTGTCAAGAACAGCCCATCTGCACTGCAGGGCTGGAAGGCCCCCCAGTGCATCAGAGGCAACAGGATGGACACCCATGGATGAGGCACACAAGGGGCTCCTTGGCTGTTGCTTGTGCTGAGAGAAGGATTGGGTGCAGCTCTGACTGCAAGCACAGCACAGTTCTGGAGCCTGGAGCCTCCATAAAAGGCTCTGCAACATCCCCTTGCCAGAAGTTTGGGCACAGCTGCAATTTTGGCTGCAGAACAGAAAAACTGTGAAAGCCTAGCAAATATATAGTATGGTTATTTATTTGGAATAAAGCTAGTGTACAAGGCCAGCTGCAATTGTAAATATTATGTCTAGAAGTGTGGAGTGAACAGTGAAGACTCCATGGCTGAGCTATGCATTTGTACACCTGGTGAGGCTTGGCTCTGAACAGCAGCACAGCAGGGAGGGGAGGGGAGCAGACCGCTGGCCCCTGCAGACAGCAGCTCATTTAGCAGGAGGGCAATTTCAAATGTACCCAAAAACAACACCACATAAGCAGGAAACACGAAGGCAGAGCACAGCCACTGTACACACGCACCTCCTTCACGGCAAAGGCAGGTACCAGCTCTGCCTCCTGCAGAAACTGGTTGAGATGTACAGAGGCAACTCATGTTTGGCATTAAAAATTCTCTAAAGCCAGTAAAACTCAGCTTCCAGTTGTCTTCACTATCCCCCAAAGCCCTGCCCGTTTCCAAAAGCCTTCCTTGTGCTCTTCAAGTTGTACCTCCTGCCCCAGTGGACACAAGCTGCTTATCAGCAGTGTCATGCTGAGCCACCACTGCAGGTGCTGGAAAAGGAGAATACTTGGCATTCTGAGCCAAGGTTGCCATTAAATGTCTGATTTGAGAGTATTCCCCATGGCCAACCTGGCCGTGACTACTGGGAACAAAAGCTTGTGGCAACCTGAGAACAGCATGGCATATAAAGAGTAAACAGGGTCTTTGGAAAAACAACTTCTGATGGACAGCCTGAGCCTGAGCACAAGGAAGGTACCAGTCTGGGGCAGAACAGGCACCAGGGAACCGTCCAACTTGAAGCAATTTCAAGCTCACTCAGTTCTTGGAAGAAACAGAAGCTGGAGCACTCTCCAGCCCCAAAAAGGCTGAGTCCTGAGAAACACTGATAGACTTCTTGTCAGATTCACTGGTGATGCCAATGGATGGATAATGATGCAACTGTAGGTGAAACAGAGCCAAGGAACTGATTTTTGCCAAGAGATTTCCCTCCAAGAGCATCAAAACCTTTCATGAAAATATAAAAAAAAGAAGTACCAATTGCTTACCAAGCATCACACAGGCTCAGAGCTATAAGCTTGACACAAGTGCCAAGCTCAGGGAATCAGAATGGGAGCTGCAGAAACACCCAGGAACCCAATTAGCTCCCATGAAAGCCATCTCTCAGAAACAGAGGAAATACTGAAGAAAGAGAAGGCTGCTACATTTACAGCATCCTTGGGAAAGGGAGCTCCATCACATGGTCACGCACCAGAAATGTGTTTTATCAGCTGTGAAAGAACATGCCAGGCCTAAGGCTTCAGGAAAATCCTTTCCAGGACAGTAACCATAGATTTTCTCAAAAATAATTAAGAATAAAACAGTTTAAGAATTAAAAAAACAGAGCATTTGTTCCTCATGAAAAGGGAGGGAGCAATGTTTGGTCTGATGTTGTATTTGCTGCCTGGGATGTTGGCATCAGCACTGCTGTTGAGGGAAGCTCCTTTTATCCTGAGCAAAATGGAAAATGTTTTCTGGAGCATTCCAAGGGTAGGAACAGAGAAATTTGCCCTCAAGTTCATGGTAAACTTGGGCAAATGCCATGGCTCTGTTGGCAGGAAGTTCCCTAAAAGCAAGCCAAAACATACTGTAAAGTGCCTTTGTGTCTGCCCAACAAGCATCTGGGTAATAGCTTTGGCTCCATGAGAACTGGTTTTGAACAGAAAGAGAAGGAGGCCAGTTTCATTGACTAAGAAGTTCCAAATGGTGGCCTCACAGGAAGCCATGGCTGGAAAAAATTGTCTTTCACAGGGCCAACACTATCATCAAAAATAGAAGAGAGATTTACTTGGTACCACAACCTGGATGCACCAGGGTTTAATCATGTCCTTTGGCACAGAGACCCCACTGTCTCCTACAACTTCAAACAAGAGCCTACACCAGTCAACACTGCTGCTCAAGAATTCCAGAAGAAGGATCCGGGCCACAGGCCTGTGAACACTTTAAGAAGGAAAAAAAGAAGCTGCTGAATGATGTAGTCCCCTTCTGCCTGTCTCATCCACACCTCCTTGTGCTTCCTCCACCTCTTCTTGTGCTGGCACAAAGTTGTGTGCAACTGTGGTTTGAACTGGTTTGAGGGAACCAGAGCAGGTTGAAACTCATTTGCCAAACACAACAGCAGCAAGGGAAAGACTGTGACTTTCAGTGACAGTTTTATGTCAATTCAAGTCATTGGAACTGCAGTCCCAGTCTGACCACACTGCAGGAAAAAGTTACTCAGTATTTGTGGAGTACAATGGGAAAAGCAAAAAGCTGAAGAAGTCTCCAACTCCCGCTCACTTGCTCCCGGATTAGGAACACAGACAAGAGGAGATGGACATTAACTGCAGTTGGTTTCTAGTTTTCAGAATAGTGACCACTATACCTGGTACGCCTACTACGGTGAGATAAGGTGGAAAAAGATGGTTTCAGTAAAGTCCTTTACTTGTCTTGTAATGAGAGTCAACTTGAGGCAGTAAATCTGCAGACACTGTTTTTACGACTCTCTCCTAGGGATGGACCCTTTGAAGAGCAATTGCTCCTGTGCTCCAGAGGACACATTTGCAAGTCCAGTCTATCCCAAGATACCTACACTGGTAAAATGCATGTTGAACAGTAGTCCAGCAGAGATCAGAAGGGAATATACAGCTGAGACCATGTCCTGAACATCTGGAACAAGATCTGGAGAACAGTCTGCACCACCAGACCTGGATATTTGGTGAGGAGCTGGGCTGGAGGTACAGAGGGCAATGGGTGAAACAGCACCAGCCTTTCCATGCTGTTTAGTACAGCCCAGGTGGAAGTGGCCACACAGGGCAGAAGCCAGTATTGCACTGCCAGACTGCGACAGACAGTTTGCCTTCTGCTTTGGATCTGGGAATTTTACTGAGCCGGATCGAAACATGCTTAAGGTGATTTAACTGTCTGGGTTAAGCTACGAGAAGTCCCAGGAAATCAGGAAATAACTCCCTCAGTGATCCTATTTATCATGAGTTTCTGTACGGTTGTGACATCTGTTGTTTGCCCTATACTGTCAGGGAGGCTTTGTCATGAGGGGGTTATCGCTGCAGCACTGCTGAAGAGGAACAGTGGCCAAAGGGGAAGGTGGATACACCTGGGAAAGGGAAAGCAAGTACAGCCACAGAGGAGGGTGGGACAAAGGCAAGGAACAGCACAGACCCCTCTGTGAAATGGGACGTGGTTATACCGAGGGATAAGACAATATGCAGTAAGGGAGACAACGTGGGACTGATGCATTGTTTGACTGAGGGTTTTGGAGACTGCAGCAAAGTCTTGGAAATTCATTCCTATTATAAAGCTGACCTGGAATATGTATGCGGTACAGCAGTTGCTTTAGCTTTAGCAGCTACCGGATCCTCGCCAAGATGTTCTGGCAGATGCTTTTTGAGGAAAAGAGCTGTCTGGCAATTCCAAGGGGAAGCGTGCAGAGATGAGTAAAATGTTCAAAATCAGCACAAACACTGACTGAGCTGCTTGCAAACTGAACATTTTTTCCTATACAACTCTTCTGGGAGGACCTAAACAGTCAACATCATCTTTCTTTTCTTTCTTTCAGAAACAGAGGGGCTCAGAATCAATGCTCAAACAGACAAAATGAAGCAAAACACGCAACATCCAAACACTCACTTATCACCACTGCTGGTTTGTTGTGCAGCATCTGAATGACCCCAAGACCAGCTAAGCCCTTAACTTTGAAATCCTACAGCTTTTTGCATGCAGTGACCAGCTGCCTGTTTCCATGCTCCACGATTCCTGAAGCACAGTGTACTATTTTTCCAACCACACCATGCAAAATACTTTCTACAGCTTTGCTTGCTGTGTTTGGTGCCTCTGGAATCATTTAATTTCATGCTGGTCCTCAAAAGATGCAAAGAGAGACACAAGGATTGACATCAGGAGATCTGCATTTAGTTTTCAGTCCACATTATACACTTAAACTTGGGAAAATCCAGAACCCCTGAGCCTTACTTCTTAACCTCCAAAACACAGGAACTGCGTTCCTCGGTGACCTTCTCTCTTGTATTTGAAAAGTGGTATTTTGGAACGTTTAAGCAATAAGACACCTGTCAGGCCTGGACAAAGGCCAACACTGGCAAACTCCAGCAAATCACAATCACACCATACAGACCTGAATACAAACTGCTAGAAAGCAAAATCCATTGGCTGCTGCTGTTCTTCCAGACCGCAATCTCTCCCTTGGGGACTGTGAGCTCTCTGGGGAGCCCAAAGAAATTGATAGACTAAAATGCTGACCCAGCTCATTCACTGCCCAAACACCTTTCCCTACGTGAAGAAATGCAACAGTAAAGCCACTTCTTCCATATTACTTTTTAGGATGATGTTCCAAGAAAACTGAAATACATAATGCAGCTTTTTTCCCCCCATGTTAACAGCTACCAAGCTTGAGCTAAGAACTACAACTAGACCTTTATATAGCTATTAGACCTATATATAAAAATCTGAATATGGTTTTATTATTTGGCAACATAGGACTATTCCTTTTTTTTAAAAATAAGAGATGGGTGGGTAATCTGAACTGGGCTGTTATCTAATTTTAAACACAGGCTGTCCACCTGCTTGGTGGATCATATTCTCCATTCCTCCACTCCACCCCTTAATAAAATAATACCTTGATTTTACATCCTATTCCACTACTCTCAATGACTGGTTTATAATTACTACAATCTTACTTGTTGCCTAGAAATGCTAAGATCAGCCATTTCCAAATACAAACTTCCCTGAAATTCCTAAACAGGAAAAAAGGTCCTTTTTACAGGAAACATTTCAAGTGGCCACAAACCAGGATCATGTTTCAGAAGCCATGTCCAGCAAAGACAGACTGGTTTTCTTTTCCATTTTCAAATGCCACCCTCCTCTGCTTCTTCTTTCCACAAAGCTGTGGGGGTAAATAAACCCAGAATTTAATTCAACAGGACTAGTAAGAAGGTCTGTTTTCAGGCACACAAAAGCACCAGTGGTCTGAGAAAGTCAAAAGAAGCAAAAACTTCCCAAAAGCTACTTCAGTACACACACACACTGGTTAAAATCAAAACACAGAACAACCGTGTAGCCACACTTAAAAGGTGCTGCTAAGTTAACTGTTCATTAATCAGAAGTTATTATTAACTTTTAAACTGCTAATCTATTCCCAAGCATGTAGAGCTGTCACTCTGCACTCCATCCATGCACTGCTAATATTAAGGCTATTTACATAGACTATCACTGCTATTCACCGTGAAGGTCCCGAGTGCCTCTCAACAGGTACCTACCAAAGACACTCAACAACTGGAACAGCAGTTACACTCACAAGCTGTAAATATGAGCTCACATGCTCTAGAAAGGACATTCTCCCTCTGTGACTAGTCCCCTCCATCCCAGACACTTTTTTTCCTAACACTCATAATGGCAAAGCAAGCTTTGAAAACATTAACTGATTTTTAAATCAATGTTCGATGTTTGCCTGAATTTACAGAAAGCCCAGAAAACAAGTCTCATTTTTGCATTATTCCCCTCATCTTGGTGTGGTACTCGATGCTCTCTGCAGTGCAGAAGGAATGTGAATTTCCACACAGGAACCTGTTCCTCCTGAGGAGCCATCCAGCAGTGTATGCCACCAACATGTCTATCCCATGATCTCAGCGTGCCCTGTGTGCTTGCTCTAGAAAGAAGGTTGGAATGTTCTGCCTCCTTCTAACAAAATCTGGTTTTATCTTCCAAGAACTTTTATGACAAGTATAAAAGTCTGTGCCATACTGAGAGCACAACGACAGTTAAACCACCCCATTAAAATGGCAGGGGGCTATTGTTCCCACTGTACTGTTTGTATGCAACACAATTAAACCTCTCTTTCAAGATGTCCTTGGGAGAAACCTGGTGACCGTGCAACATGCCCCAGTGTGCAGCTGAACTCCATGCCGTGGCTCAGCTGAGATCCTGCTTGCCACAGAGTCTCTAAGCCCTTGCACACATGCATCTTCCTCCATATTCCCACCCACACAAATCCAAAACCGGGTTTGACCTTCCCCACTCTGCTTTTTCCATGCACCCCCATCCAGCCCGAACAAATTCCTGCCATCTGTCCTGCCTGTGCTGCCGACTGCTACAGTCTGATGCAGGCAGTTCAAGGCAGACATGTATTCATGACTGTTTTCAGCCTGTGAGAGTCCCTGGAGCTGCCCCCCTCCCCCTATCCTGAATTGTTTCTTGAACTGTTTGGACACTTTGGAAATAATGCTGCTTAGTATGGACACAGCCAGCCCCCACAGTCTGATGCACAGTGGGTCTTGAACATGTCTGTCAAGAGTCCTGTTTAGTTTACAACCACATCCTCCATGCTTCACTGGCTACTTTGAAAAGTAACCTTTCTAGTAATGTTTGAAAAGCATGTTTCTAGGCTAAAGGATGAAGTGACAGCTATTCCTGTCCTTGGGTCCAGCTTAAGGGACAGTCTTTGTATATATAATAGGTTTCCACACGTGTGCTACTGCAGTAAAGTGAAACTGTGGGCACAACAGAGGGATTAAGTAGAAAGCACAGCTGCATAAAAGCTAGAAGACACTTTCTTCCCACACCCAGTGGTATCTCCAGTCTCTAACTTAGGGGTACAATGTTCAGAGTTCCACATTTCCAAATTCCAGGAGCACAGATGCTCTCCCAGCACAGGCTCCTGGCAGTACAACAGCACGTCAACATCAATGTTTAACCCTTTGTGCTCCTCCTCGAGGAAGGAAGATACCATCAGACTAGAAGAACTCAAAGTTTTCCTTTAAAATTCAGCATTTCTTACTTTCCTTTTCACTTCCCAGTTTTCCATATATCTTTATGAGTTTTGCTGACCTGCTTTGACCTGCCTGCTGCCATCTAAAGGGACTTAGCAGGTATGTCACTCAACCACTCACTAGAAACTCTAGTAGTTTTACACACTACATTTTGGGAAAGAAGAGGTAAGAGGGGTTGCAATGGGCAGCGTGTGTTCCTCACAGCACAGGATTTGCCCAAGATCCTCTCCACCCTATGATTGCAAGCACAATGAGTCCTGAAGAGAATAAGCACCCTGGCCCTCCTCCTTGAAAGGTCAGCTTGGAAAAGATAAATCAGATTTAAACTGTTGTGCTTGCAAAGAACTAAAACAATAAGATGAAAGATAATTAATTCCCTGTTTGAGTGTGTCAAACTCCAGTGCTGTGTGTATCAGTTTCTTCATACACAAGCCGGTTTCCTCATACAATGTTATCTTGAATACCCTCAGTATTGCCCAAATCAGTGAGAAAACCAGAACAACAGTGGCAAGACGACCCACTACTCCTCAGAAAGCACCCACTGTAACAACCCTATTTCCTCCTCATATCAGGTCAGCTCCGGATTGTGTTGCAGT
>JAOXXN010000082.1:23069874-23088599 GCA_026770055.1 Myrmophylax atrothorax | reverse complement strand
GATTGTGTTGCAGTGAAATGCAATGGCAATGCATAACTAGGGCTGGATACAAAACCCCGCAGGACACAAGCCAGACCTGTAGGACGGTGTGAAAGCCATGCAGATTAGGAAGGGAAGCCATACAAAACAGAAGGACTTACACCAGAGTTCATAGTAGTAGTTGCAACACTGGGATTGTCCACAACAGTGGCCCGTTTCACATATGTAACTTTGATTGTTGACACCCATGCAGGTTTCCTTGTCCTAAAATTAAACAGACACACTTTTAAGATGCTTTGTCAGTATGTTCTGTAAATGTTTTATGCAATGATCTGCAATCATTTTAAAAGCACAAGTTATGGTCTTGGGAAACTCTAAAATACATGAGGAGGTTAAAAAAAATCTAAGGATCACCAAAAAACGCAAAAGACTGTTCAGAAAAAAATCCCATACCTCCAAATCCATGAGTTACACTGTCTTAGCAACTAGTCAGTGCAGCTTTCTCATCAACCCTTTCCTTTTCCACTAAAAGTTACCACGCTTTGAGAGCCAGGCATTCTCTCTTACAGAAGGAATGACATTTGTTCCACACTGTACACAATATGGATGCATTACTGGGGCTGAATGCCAAGTAGAGGAAATAAAGGGAACATTATAATTTGAGAAAAAACTGCTTCAATTCATTTAGATCTAAATGATAATTATAATATGCTCCTGCAAGATTCCAATCTAAAATGATTCCTTCATAATTAGCCATGTGCTTTGTGTAAGATCAGCATTCCTGTAAAACTTCTTCCTGGAACAGCAAAGCAGCCCAGGAGCAGAGCCAAGCCACTGTAGTGTGTCATCCAGCAGGTCTTCAAGACACCTAAGATGGAAAAGGACTATGGTGTGAGATCTCAGTTCCCCACATGGTGCACCACTTCACAGAAGTCTGTGTTTTCCTGCTAGTCTGAAAACATGGGTGCAAAAAGGTACAAAACACATAAAACCAGAAGCACTTTACAGGTTGTGGTTTGTACATCCTCTAACAGGTTTTAGGGCAACCTGCATGTTAGAAGAACACTACGCAGTTTAAAAAACAAACAAATCTTAATAAATAAAAACCACTGATGATGCAAACAAACCTGTAATAAAATTTTAAAATTTTTCACTTTCTTTCACTTGAAATTTATTATAAGGAAAAGAAAATGTGGGGAGGTTTATATGGAAAGATGTGTTGAAATAATTAATTTTTTAAATACCACCTTTCAAATAAACACACCAACCCACAAAATCCCAACAAAACCCAATCAGCTAATAAGAGCAGCAAGCACAACCAGCAGGCTACAGGGATGCACATCCATGGATCCCAACACTTGCTGAGCTGCACTGTTCCTCTCTTTTATGTGAATGCACCATGACTACACTTCTCACAAGCCTCTAAGGAGCCACCAGTCATACAAAAAAGTGAACTTCCAACACTGGACCACCTTGCTGAACAAGTGGTGTAAGGCAGCAGCTTCAGTGCAGAAGACACTGCCGTAAGTTCTTAAGGAAACTCAGCCTGTTGGGGGATCTGGAAGGAGCAGCAGCACTCCCCACCGTGCAGCACTCCGGTCGCAGCTGCACGTCCCCAGCACTGGGCCTGCAGACCCCTCACCTCAGCACCCAAATTGCAGCAGCAAAGTATCTTCTAAAAGCAGAACAACCTCCCACCACCTGGGGTTCAACAAAGGAGAGGCCACACTGCATTTCTGTCCTAAGAAGTCATACCAAGTTTTGAAAGTGTTTTTGATCACGTGAGGGCACAATTCAGCAAACACAACCCAGCACACAGTATGCTGCTGCCCCTCCTTCTGGGGATATCATGATGCCCACAAAAGGCCCTAAAAACCACCAATGGGCCATCTCCTTAAAGCTCACCCACAGAGGCAGGAAGCTGGAGGGGTACCTGCCTCTGTTTTCCCAGAGGAGAAGAACATTTCCCTGAACAGACCAGTCCAACTGCTTTACTTCAAGTGGCTAAAACAGAAGTTTTCAGTTCTTGTCTTGAGACGCTGCATGTCAACAGTAGAAACATCATTTTCCTATAGTGTAAGGGGATGTTTCCACTTCTAATTGCAGAGGCTGGTAGCAAGTTTTAGGTGACACTGCTGAGCTAGCACAGCATTTTCTACTTCAGGCACACTATTAATTCCAAAATTTGTAGTTTTAGTCAGCAAAATAACTAGAAATAGGACACATCTATTCTCTTATCTGTTCTTACTAGTTTATTTACACTTTTCCTCATTTTTTGTTGGTACTCCAGTTAATGTAACTGATAAACAGCATAGATTTTGGCTCTCATATCAACAGAATTGAGAAATGAAGATGCCATTGCAAAATTGCAATCCTGTTGACAATGCACAAGTCAGAAAGCGACTGGCTGAGGTCTGCGGTTGTGACACATGAAGATCAATGTGACCTGTTGAACCAGCAACTGAATCACGTGGAGCTGCCGAAAGAACAGAGTCCCACAGTGCCATTTCAGAATATCCTCTGCATCACCACACTGATCCATCTCTGCCCACCTCTGGTTTACTCCCAAAAAATTTGATCCATTCCATGTTATCCGCTTCAAAGAGGACCAGTAATGAACACATTAGTGTGTCTTTTGGCAGCAACAACTTGTAACAGCTTCAGCATCACTATATTTTTCCCATGTAAGAACTTGCAGCTGTCCTGATTTCAGAGACTTTCATCACATCATCCTTTCATTTGAACTTCCCAACACCCTCCTGCCAACATTATTATATCCTAAATGACCTTTCCACACTGCCACATGTTTATGTGCAGGGCTGCTGCTTGTCAGCCCACCTGGCTAACAGGTTGTCAGTGCACATGCTGAACAGAAGATCCTCAGCAGCTGGGCTGGTATCCTGCAGGTTGTTCATGGAGATCAAGTCTCAAGCAACATCCTGCTTCCCATCTAGAGTTTAAACCTTAGTGTCCCGAGCTTCTCTGCACACTGACCAACACAAATCATCTTCCCTGCTAATGCTTATGTGCCTTTGAATGTATCAGAAGTACCTTTGGAAAGTCTCACAGTTGTCTTTCAGCTCCCACAGTTCAGAACAGCCAGGGTTTTAAAGTCCTTGCAGTGCCAACCACCAGCACTGCCCCTCAAAGTTCAAGCTGCTACTTTTGGAGTCCTTATGGAGACCTTCTGCCTGCCCAGCCACCAATGGGTTTTTGGGAACCCTAACCCTAACCCTAACCCGACCCCGAACTGTCACTCGTGTTTCTAAACAGTTTCACAGAATCAAGGAATAATTTAGTTTGGAAAGGATCCCAGCAGGTCACACGGTCTGACTACTGCTCGGAGCACAGCTACCTCTGACACCAGGTCACACAGCCTGGCACAGGGAAGAGATAAAATGTAAAGGCAACAGATCTCCAGAAATAAAAGTCTACTAGGAAAGGATTCCAGCACAAGGAGACCGTTGTTTGGAATGTGTTACAGGTGTCTCCTTTCCTCTGCTCACTTATGTCAAGACTAATTTTTGTGAAAAGTTCAGCCACTGTAGTTTCCTGCACCCTTTTTTGCAAGTCAAGGAAGAGACTATGCATGGCCACCATGGCCATGACAGAGACTGTGACCTTTTTTTGTTAGGAAACTTCTACCTACCACCAAGCTCTTTGATCTGGCTTCAATTTCTATTTAAATCTCGGGCTGCACTTTTCATACCTGCAGACTTCTATTATTTCTACTTCCTTCTGCATTTTTTGTGTCCTGTGCTGCCAGACTGTAACAACTTAACACGTATCAGTAATACAGTTATCTATAGCCTACATATCTCCTGGAAACAATATCCCAAGTGCTTGTGCTATGAAAGCACAGTACTTCCTCTTTCACACTAAGCAGCATGGACAAGGCACACAGCTGAAGAAGTAGTTTTATAGAGAAGAAAAATATATATGGAGGACAAAAATCACACAGAAACAAAGTTGGAGCACTCACATTCTACTGACCCATCTTTGGTTTTAATTTCCATTACAAGCAGCATTTGTAATGAGAAATTTTTACTCATTCTTAGCAGCACTGAGTTTTTATTGTACTATTGCAGAGGTTTTTGGGGTTTTTTTTTGAGTCAGCCTTATGAAAAAGAAGGGGGATTGTTTCTTTCCAAAAGCAATTTCTCCCCCAATAGCTGGTGGCTATCCCATTCCAGAGGAGGCTTCCCTGCTGAAGGACAGTCTTGTTTTCTTGTTGTCCAGGCAAGCACATTCCTCCCCACCACCCTTTGTTCAGCAACTGTAGATGCCTCCAGGCAGGATTACTAAGCAGGATCTACCAGGGTCTGCTCTCATAGAGCATTCAACCCCATTAGTGCAGAATGTTCTTGTTTCGCAACTAAAAAGCCAGAACATGCCACCCATTATCTCCCACCTGAAAAGCCTAAGAGATTCCCAGCTAATTTCAACGGATTGGCTTTGTCCTATAAATCAACATGTACTGTAGGATGCACAGGCATCACTGCCTCCTTCAGATCATCCTAAGAGCAGGTCTGAGAGCTTGGAATCACTGGATCCCTGACACACATTCCAAGAGCAGGAGCTTTTCAGGAGGAGGTTCTGCAGTCCTGGAGCCTGAGTTCCCTCCCAGTCCAGTCCAAACCAACAGGAACTATTTGTTAAATATGGTACAGTACCTTTCTCATGAAACTGGTTGAGTTGGGAAGACCTCTCTTGGTGTGTTTTGAGAGTCTTTTCATATTTGAGATGTGGCACTGTGGATTAGATTTCCCATGCCAAACTTTATAAAGCAGCTCTGGATAAAAACAAGATTTTTTTAAAACTTATTTTCTTGTTGCTATTTGGCATTTGTGATAAACCCACAATCATACTGGCAACTCTGCCAGTAGCACACTCCTGCTTTGCCACATCTGAAGCACAGCAAACAGTAATGTCAGTGCCAGGGAAAAAAGCCAATTACTTTCCCTACCTTCCAGTTTAGTACTAGACATTTGCTGGAGGTCTACCTTACAAATTAAAGGTCAAAATCTGGGCACGATCAAGACAAGAGGCATTCAAAGAGGCCTGTGGTTGACTGAGCTGTAAGGGAGGATGGAATAGACCTCTTTATCCTGCTTTTGTAAAGGTTTTCAGTACTAAATGGCTGAGTTTCATACCCATAAATCTGATAAAATTTATTGCATCTGAAGCCAATGTAGGAAATAAAGGTAAATGAGAACTTGATCCACAGTGTAAGATCATCATAATAAAAGGATCAAGGCACTTCGCACTCTTTTACTTTCAAAAGCCAGCAGTTAACCCAGGAACACAGTTAAGAGTGTTCTCTGCTATGTCAGAGAGGAGAAAGACGAAGATGAGCAAATTCCAGACTAGTGTGGCTATTTTCCAAGCTGAAAATTAATATGTGCAACGGCAGCAACAAACACCACAGCCCACGCTCAGAAGTGCATAGTTGGCAGAGAACCACCTCCAAAGATGACTCCTCAGTTGGCATTAACCAGGTAACCAAAACCAGCAGTGCCCAGTATCACGAAATCTAATAACTGCTTTAGCTTTTTGCTCTGTCTCCTCTTCCCACAGAAATACGGCCTCCTTTTCCCTAAATATGAGCACCTTGCATTTATTTGTCCTCCATGTGTCACTCAACCTGCCAGAGTATCTATTCTTCCTTGGTAAAACCCTGACACTGGGAAACACTTTGAAATGTGACTTGCATTTACTGACAGTACTTTATAGGCTGTTCCTGTCTAGTAGGACAGCCAGGTTTTTAGACTTAATTTCCTCTTCTTTCCAAACTTCGGTACAGCATTTGTCAAGGTGCTACACAGCAAATTGCTATTTGAACTGCAAGAGCTAGAGAATAGCAACAGAATGACTGGGGTGAGGGACTGAATAACAGGCATACAAACAGTGGGACACAGAGAAAAGCCCAGCAGCAGGCTGAAGGGAGACTGCCAACATGGCATCTGCTGAAGGGAAAGATGCGACTGGTTTTAACAGGACTCAGGCTCAACCTGTGACCACTCCAGACCTTCTGGTTTCACGGCTCTCACAGGGACTTGATAATAAGCATCTATTAAATAATAAATAAAAATCCTGACCTAGTTACTTCACTAATCTCATTACTCGCAGGCAGCAGTCCCTTGCACTCAGTACTGAGCCACACCCATAACAACTACCAGAATGGGTTCATGCAAGTGACTGACTTCAGAAAAATGTATTAAGATATATATTTTGAGTAACTCACAATCAGTATTTGATCCATATATATTCTTTAAGCATCCTGAGTAACATAATGGAAATGACTGTCAGTATATTAAATATGTCAGAGACAACTCTTTGCTATCCACTATTTATTAGTTCCCACTTGGCTGTTACTCAATCTCACATATCAGACTATCACTAGTGTTGGTTAGCCAAGTGCATCAGCAACAGCTCATGAGAATGCAAAACAAAGCTAACAAAGAAAATGAGCATCTCTGTCAGATAAGGCACTCAAGTGGTAGTAGGTTGAAATTGCCACTGAAAATACTAGGCTGGAATGCCAAAGCTTGCACAGGGTTTACTACAACTGCTGGTTTGCTAGCAGCCCCCCAGCTCCTATTCAGAGTTAATCTTAAATAAAACCTCACTAGATTCTTTCAAAAGACAGCAGGTGGGACTGCAGCAAGGACAGGCAGAGCTCTGGGGAGCTCTGGATCCCCAGGGCAGCTCAGGACTGACAGACACACAGCTGAGCCTGAACCAAAGCTTCCAGACTCTCCTGTCTTCACAAACACTACACTTGTTAGTCCTTCGGACATAAAAGCAAAAATCCACCACCTGAGCAAGTGTCATGCCTTCGGGTGGGTTCAACTGAACAAAAGCACGTAAGATTGCTAAAGATAAAAGTGGCTTTGACTGCTGGGAGCTACTGGAACCTCGGGTGCCAGCCCCAGTCAGCACAACAGGGATGGATTCCTGTAAGCCTGCCCTATGACAGACAGCTGAGGCCCGGGAAGAAATCAGGTCTGGACATTTCTTCATAAGTCACCCACCACAAATTTTGTTTTGCTGAATGTGGAAAAATAATTGAAATAAGTGCAAATATCCAAAGACTTAAAAGTATAAGAAGTGGGAGAAGAATGATGCCTTTGAGCTGTTTCAGGCACAATAAAGATCTCCAAACTGGGAATTCTAATCCACAACATTTATTGCTTCACTAATGCCAGTATCAGGAGTATGATATTTAGATCACCATGATTAATCAGCCACAGCAGACCCATCTTCACCCCAAGAGGATGCAGAACCTCCAAGGTTTTATTAACCTTTATCTGAGGAACAAATTGGTTTGTTGCATCCATTTATCCTGGAGAAATACTCCAACAATCTTTAAAGGAACACCTTCCTTTCACAGAGCGTGGACACTTTGATATATTTCAAAACAAGTTGGTTTCGGTTTTGTTTATCGCAGGTTTCACTTTCAGACTCCAAGGACTACACAGTCGCGTTTTAAGCAGCACGTGAGACTGTTTTCTTCCTCATGCCTTGCTAGAAGCTTCCCAGTCCCCAGCCCTCTTACAGTAAAGCCACTCACTTGTAGGAAATTACAGCTTTGAGGAGGTTGTCTTGCATTGTGTTGTTTGAAACTACCAAACAGCTGACCATGCTGAAAACCTCGAGCAGTCAAAATTAAACTGAAAAGGTTAGGAGTCCAACACCTTAACTATTTTTTTTCCTTTTACACTTATGCAGTGAACTAGACAAATGTGTTCAAGCTTCCACCTGCAACCCTAAGAGGAAATGCTCACTTAAAACAAAAAGCTGAGATCCTATACAATCATGTTTCCTGGGATGGGAGCTTTAAACATCCACATTGCATTGATGTCAGAGGGTGCTGACCTGGCTTTTAGGCATTTAAATACCAACCCTGCTGCAACAATAAAAAAACCCCAAACCAGCCAAACACCTTCACTTTACCATGTGTTCAGCAGTCCATGTGCAGTGCTACCGCAGTGCTGGGTCCCAAAGAAGGGGAGGCAGATCAGGGGAAGCAGCAGTGCAGGGAGCAGAGCGAGAGGTGCCAGTCCCGGGAAGCCGAAGCTCTCGCCGCGACCCTTCCCGTCCTCCTCCCGCAGCTCCCGGGAGGGAACCCCACCCAGCACTCCTTCCCTGAGCCGGAGAGGCACAGCCCAGGATCGGCACCCCTTGTGCTGAGTGAGAACAACAAAAGACATCCCAGACAGCCAAGTGTTTACAGTCCAAGTGTAAACCAAGAGACAATAGAGGTGACGAGATTTCTCACACATTTTAAATTAAACTAACCACACTTATTTTCAGTTCTTTTAAAGGGGAAAAAGAAATTCTGAGTAGTATCTGCATGCAGGACACAATCACAAATACTTACTTAGATTTGATTTTTTTAAGACTTAAAAGTGATTAAAACTCAGTATGATTAAAACTAAGAAAAGTTCCAGCAGCTGTTTTCCACTGTATCCTTCACCAGTGGATAAAAATAGTCAAGAGCTTTGCTCTGTGTTCTTCTTGAGGCAACACCTTTTTTTCCTGCTTCCTGTAAATGCCTCGAAAAGTTACCAGCAAGGAAAAAGTGCCATCCATCCACTGAGATAAGCAGGTGTTCGCTATTCAAGTAAGTGAGGCCAAATTACACCCAACTTCTCCTTTTACACCTTATGAAGCACCTCAATTGCCTGAACAACACCTCTAAACCAAAAAGATTAATTTAACCATAGGAACTTGGAGAAAAATCACATCCGTGAGACTCGAGCAATCTCAACGTTTGAGGCAGCAATCTGAGAGTTACCTAAAGCCATTCAGCCTTTGTGCCCGAATTTCTCTTCGGTTCGCCTCCGAGGTTCTTAGGGAAAGTCTCTTTGCCCTGAGAGGTAACAAGTGAACTACTATTATAGCTATTGCATCAATCACAGAAGGTCATTGTGCTAGAGGTAGTTTCTTATGTAAAACTGTTTTCGGTTCAGCAGGGTGGGAGGAGCCGCATTTCACCAAAACTGAACTGATAAGGAAAAAGAGGCAGCACTGTTTACTCAGCAGTGTGCTTTAAGTCCTTTTGCCTTCGCTGCTAAACAACTGAAAGTAGGTAGTTTAAACCATGCTGTGGTCCAATCTTAACTTTTTAATTCTAAATCAGACACTGCAAGCAGCACTCTGATATCATGCAATGTGTATTTATCGTGGATTACAGATCACAGCAGTGCTGGAAAGTTTACAGTTAAGATTCCCCTACAGACGTGCCTCCTAGACCAAAAAAAGGGTTTGCTCCCTCCGAGCTTAGGAACACATAGTTGGCACCTCCTCCAGCAGGGAGCAGCTGGGCAGTTGCTACCGTTTCTCATTCCATTCGACACTACCAGCTATTAAATTATCCCAAGTTTCTTGTTCAAGCACAAACTCTCTCTGAACAATTAAAAAGTCACCAAGCTGGGGCTCACAGCATGTTTCCATTTTCCGTTTGGTGACCTTTGTCAAAGATGAGACACAGAGACATGAATATACAAATGCCTCTTTCTCATTTTGTTTTTTTTTCTGTTTTTTTTTTTTTAACCTGCAGTTTAACACTGAAAATACTGCTCGCACAAGCATATGGTTAATTTCGCATGTTTTTAAGCAATTGAAGCTCAATTAAGGACTGTGGAAAGCACCCTCAAACCCAACCAAACAAAAACTGCATAGGAGCACGACACAAAGAGCCGCCCTGCCGCAAAGCCTACAACAACAACAAGGGAGTTTCTACCCTTGGCTCACACTTTTGCTCCTTCCTTGCTAATAAAAAGCGCCTCTCACACAACTGCGCTCCCCGATCACACGCCTCGGGTGGGGAAATGCTGTTTGTACAGTTCCGTTTGGGGGAAGTCAGAAATCATTTCCTGGGAGGTGAGGGGAATAAAAGTAAAAGCAATCAGTCACATCCTCCACTGGAAGGAGCAGCTCCCACCGCACCGAAGCCGGTTACCTGTCTGAGACCCAGGAGGAAAGGCATTCTGCAGGCTCATCCTCCACACCAGCACATGGGAAGTCAGGAATTTAAAGCCCCACAGCGACCATTTCCTCATCTACTGTGAGCAGCCAGCTCCTCCGATCCTATTTAACCCAGGGCTTCCTCGGCTGGGAATGCTAAGTAAACAGGGTCCTGGGACACTGCACGCACTCGCTGGCTCCCCCTCCTCCTCCTCCCACTCCCGGTGACATATCTCAGACGCAGCCCAGCCCGGGTGTTTGCAAGAGGGAAATGACATCAGGTCGGGCAGCTCTGAAAAAAATAACCAAAAAAAAGAGCAAAGCACAGAAGAAGCCAAAGCAGCCCTGAACCTTACGAGAGCTGCGGGCTGACACCAGCCTGCGCCGCAAACGGGACGCTGGCAGGGAGCCCCGGGATGCTGCGGCAGAGGGGACTCTGCTAACAACGCTGGCAGGAGCCCACAGCTCCTCGGTGATGGTTAAATCTCACTAAACAAAAATAGACATTTCCTCTGTTTCTGAGGAGAAAGCTCCGTTTGCTGCTGTTCGCTGAACAGCACTGCAGTCCCAGGAGCCACCACCATGGTTTCCTGGGGGCCTGGGTGAAGCCTTCCCAGATCCGAAGCACTCCCATGCCACCTTCTGCCTCCTGCCACGGCTCCACATTTTCTGAGCAACTCCTACAGCACTGTTCAACTCTCAGCCCCTCCTGATAACAGCTGTCCCTCCAAAGAAACAGCAACAAGTCCCCTGGTTTTAGAAGGGTCAGGATTGGGCCTCTCCAGGATCAGACAGGTGATGGGAAGCGATTGGAATCCCCCAAGGAAAATGTGAGTAGCCTTGTTGAAAGGTTTCTCATTCTACTTGAGCTCATTTCACATTTTCATGCCAAGGGGCAATTAAGCCTTATAAACAAATTTATCATCCGGAGCCCAGGATGGCATGTCTTGTTTGTCCTTCCCCAAGCAAGGAGTACAGCAAGTTCCACAGCGGTGTAGAAGATGACACTGCAGAAGGTAATCTAAATTTAACTTTCTTTTCTATGTCCACTTTGAAAGTTCAGCAACCTCTTTTTTTTTTTTTTTTTGTGCTTCTCTTTAATCAGCAGCTGTCCTCGTCTGTTGGGGGGGAGGAGGACACTATTTCCACTCCCTTATGCTTCAGCAGCAGCTCCATGGATATTTGACAGAGGAGCAATTCCTCTGGCTTTTGGCCTTTTTGGCTTTGGAGCTCAACACATTCAAATACATGACAAGGAAAGGAATATTATTTTTTTTCCATAGTGAGTTCACTGAGTGCCTTCTTAGTAGCAGTTTTAGCAATAATTTCAGTGCTTCAGAAGAGAGAGAGAAACCACATGAATTCTTACAAATGCTAATTTGCAATGGGAGAAAAAAATAAAGGGGGGGGGGAAGCAGAACAGACACCCCTTCCCCACTCCCAACAGCCAGAGAGCTTGCAGCAGTTGTGAGAAAAAGACACCCATTTGGCACATGCCAAAACTGCTCAGTGACCACCTCTGCTGCCTCCTCCCAGCCCAGCCCAGGGTGGTTTCCCAAATGAGAACCACACTGTGGGTGTCCTCTACACAGTGAGGCTGTGAGACTCTATACAAGCACCACTTACTCTTAAACTAACCTAAAGGCACCATCTAAACTTGCTGTTTAAGGTAAGCACATCTCTGATTTTCCTAAGAGAAAACAGGCACATAAGTAATTTCCTGGAGGATGGAAAACACAAGCGTTAACTGGTATCAGCCAGGCAATGGGATTTTCCAGCTTTTGTGCTCTTGGATCAAATAAACTCTGAACCTTTGCCTTTCCAATTCTACGGACAAACACCAGTGATATAAAAGGGCAACTTTCTGTTTTAGTAATCTGTTCTGTGGCCTCACACTGGCCTTCGAAACATCCGATTTTGGCTGTTGCTATCCAGAGCTCTGGACAAGGCAGATCCCAGGGCTGAGCCAATGCAGCAGTTTCTAAATCCCTACTGTCAGAAGGAATCTAACTTTAACCACCCGCCTCTCCCCCAGCACATACTCAAAAGGCAAAGCGTCATTCCAGATCTAAGACAAGTTGTGAAGAGCTATCAAAGGCAGTAACTTAGCAGAAAAGCAAAAGCATCCTAATTTATGTGTGAATTTAGCAATCCTGGAAAGACTGACACAAAAAAGGTGGTTTCCACGCAGGCATTACCACATTAGACTGCAGCAGGAGCAGCCACTCTCTCTCGCAGTCCCTGAGTGACAGCAGCCAGAAACATGCTCCACAACTCTGCTATAGGCGACTATGGAAACAACCCTGTAGAGGGACAGAAAAAAAATGCTGGACAAGGTAGCTCATACCCTTATAAACCCTAATCAACACACTTAGAACATTTCTGAAACACAAAGGTTCTCCTAATCGTTGCAATTGCTTTATATAGTCCAACTGATATCCTTTTACCCCCTCCTCTCTTTTTTTAAGTTGTAAGTTCTTGAAGTTCTTGCCCCAAAGCTTTGTCTGGCAGCAACAAGTTTCAGAGACAGCGGCTGTGAACAAAAGTTTCTTTCATCAGGAATGAATTCACCACCTTCTAATCTGACTTTCTTATTAGCAGGTGGGAAGAGAAGTCCCCATCCATCTTCTCACCCATTCATTACTCTATACCTGTTAGCTATCTTCTTATAAAAGATATCAATCTTCCCCTATTCTCTTAATGTAAAATCTTTTCCCAAAGCCTTCAGATGCTTGCTGTCCATTTTCAAAACCTTTCTTATTTGCTACTGCTTGGGGGAAATTAGAGCTGAAATAGTAATTATTTTAATGAAAGCAAGAGCAGCTCTAAGGCAGGCTCAGCATGGGCTCACTTCCTTTATACAAGCCTGGAGTTTGAGATCTCCAAAGGCCAGAAAATAGTGTGTTTATCCCATATATAATGAACAGAGCAAACACAAGTGTTCACAGTTTCTCCATAGATAACTCTCTTGAGGGATCTGAAAAGACAGGACTAATGTCAGGACAGATTATGGGATCTACATTACTTTGAAAATTTGTGGGTTTAGGCAGCTACCAACCATCCTTTTTAGGCATGTCAGTGTGGATGCCACTACAGAAAAAGAGGGAATAGAGGCCTCCAGGCATTGCCAGTCTGTAGTGCTGTTCTCCCGAACAAGCCATCTGCCCCAAACACGATGTCAAGCAAAGGATGCTGCTCAGTACCTTCACAAGCCCAAGACATTGTGCCTTGTGGCCTCAGATATAAGCATGGAACTGAAGTAGATGATAGAAATTGTTTGGGCCATTTTAGAGTCACTTTCCATGTTGGGAGATGCTTGCAAGCAGGTTTAGTAACCCAGAAAGGTACAGTATTAATTTTGTTACCCCTTGAGGAGACAGCTTGACCTTTAGGTGATCCAGTTATGGTAACATGATTGGAACAAAAACTGAAGTTGTGCATCTCAAATCTGTCACGCTTGCAGCACAAGGCTGCTCCCAGGTGCTCCACTATTAGAGTCCTAGGCAGGAGAGGTTCTGGGTGGTGTGTAATATCCCCTCAATTAAACTTTAATATCATGGGTCTACAGCTACATATGTACACAGGTTGACCATAAAGCTGGAACATTTTTATCTTATTATTCTGCCATTTGCCTCAGTGCACCGTGTTACTTTCATGCTGGTAAGAGGAGCATCCTTGGAGCACCAGCTATCCATTTTTGTTAGTCAGCCCACAGCCTTGGGTGCCAGGACTGAGGCTACACAAATCTGCAGGCACCTGCAACCTCAATAAGGGTTTCTTTGCCCATCAAGGAGATAGCTCTGAGAATAAAGGGGGGGAAAAAAGAAAGAAACCTACAGAAAGGCATAAAAGATCTTTGTTTCTCTAGAATAAGACAATATCCAGGAACAGCAAACTCTCTCTGTCTTGAGAGCAAATATTCTATAGTGCTTGCCAGCAAAACCAGCATGAAACTGGGAGATCATCAATGCTGGAGCAGCAATGCAATGCTAGATCTGCCTGGAAACCACTTCTGTCTGGCCACTTGCCCACTTGGCATCGATCCCTGAAGAGTGAAGGGTGACTTCCCCACTGTAGCAACACCATCACAGGAACACGATGACTTTTCAATGTGAGGACCAGGTGTCATGGGGTTCATGTAACGTATATTGGCACTGCAACAGGTCAGACTGGTCACTTCCCAGTACCTATAGGCCCTAGAGTATCTACTCTATTGCTTTGGACTCTAGGTCCAAATTCCAAGAGTGATTTGGACCACTCTTTGGAAAAGTGGTCCAAATCAAACCTTTCAGACCTCTTGTGCCTGTATTGTTTAAGAGTGGAGTAAAGTGGGCCCCCCAATTTGTGTGCAGTTTAACTACAAGACAAGGACACTGAAGTCACTTGCATTTACTATTTGTCAAGCCAAACTGACTTAATCATTGTTAGAGAGAGCAAAGAATAATTGCAGGAAAAGACACCATACATGTTTGGAACTGGCTTATGAGCCAGCACTGCAACCAGCCTGAAAGACTGACAAATTTTAATGTTCAATAAAGCAAAAGGGCTTGCAGTGGTTGGAAACTGTCTGTGGGCAGATCCCTCTTCCCCACTGGCTGTCGCTTCTGTCAGCTCAGTGATTTAGAAGTGCAAAAAACTTTGCAACTTAGTAAGTTAAGCAAATAGGAATAGTGCTTTTCAACCTCAGTGATGTCACCTGTCCTTGCCTCTGAATAACAGCTTAACCAGGGAGGATGAGACTGCACACTTCAAAACATGCTCAGTGTTGCAGAGAGCCCCAACAGCAACAGCTCTTGATTCCAACTGAATCCCAAAGAGCACTTGTCAGCCAAGCAGGCAAGTGCAAGTATGTGCCACATCTCCACCCAAAAACCATGTGTGAGCCCTGCACCCAAGCAGGGTGCATTGCAGAGGAAGCCACCACCCACTCTGTCACCTTGTGTTTCTGTGGGAGCCTGTCCCCTTCACTGCTCCTATGGGGGTGAAGAAATGCCAACAGTAAATCACTTCCCTTTGCACTTTTGTACAGCAAGCAATCCCTCTTCTGAAGCTGCCTTCTGTATTAAGCTATCCTAAGATGGGCACTCAAGAAAGGGCAAGGAGCAGACAAGGGTTGGTTGTGGAGGACATACCCAAGAGCAGTCCCCTCCATCTGACAGAGGAGACAAAAGTGGCCACATCCAGGCTGTTCCAGACACTCCTACACACTCTGCTGTTCAGCTGATGGAAGAGTGGTGGCAATGAAAAGTCCAGGCTCTTCTGAGACCAAAATAGTTTTTTCTAAGCGTAGCTTGAAATTTCCAGCACTCAGTGACTTTGTTCCCACTGCTGTTTCCTCAGGGAGGAGGAGATGACAGCACACTTTTCTTCACAGCCACAGAGCTGTGGCCAAGCCAATGCAACTGGCAAAAGACTACATGAATTATCTACTTTTGTATGGCCACTGTTTCAGTACCCAAGCCTGCTGGTCAAGCCTAAAGGTCTTAAAAAGCTTCAAAGTCCTTCACCACTGAGACAGAGGGTGACTAATGGATTGAAAATGTGCTATTGAGAAGTGCCACTATCTGCTTCAGTGGAGACAAGGGCCCATTCTGCCACTGTGGCATTCCCAGGTTTTTGGTCACCTGAGATGCCCAAATGAAGACGTCAGGCTTCAGTTTTAGTCTGGAGTGGGTAATGAAGTCACTGGAAAGCCTACTCAGCTTTCTCTAAGCCTGCAGGGAGAGGGAGAAGGAGGAGGGAGTGGGGAGTTCAGCTGTTAAATATTTGATGAGACTGTCTCCAGGAGGACTGGTGTATCCGGGGTGGTACAGGGACACCAGCTTGGCTCCTTGCTTTTTGGCACTACAGCTCTTGTCTTCCTGATGCCCGTGTATGCAAACAGGACCTGGGTGACAGCTCAAGGGGAGACGATCTGCTCCAGACAAGGAAGAAGGCACAGTCTGCAGACAGTAACAGGATACCCCAAACGCGGAATCAAGACGGTAAGTGTCTGTTCTAGTTTTAGAGTCCTGCACCATGTGGGTACCAAAAATACAGCCTGTGTGTGTCCTTTGGTCACATCATCATAGGAGACAGCATTGTCCCAAAGCTGCTTACCACACAACCTTGATGAAGATCTTGGATGCCCTACTCTTAGAAGTGCTATCTGATTTCTCTACAAATGACAGCAACTCACTATTTTTAGTGCTCATCTCATGTCTGCTTGGCATTTCCCTTGGGCCTTACCCTTGTTTCACAGCATTGGTGCCAGCTCCCACGAAGCATTTTTTGATGCCAGAGGGGCTGATGCCAAGTCTGTCTGCGTTGATGCCAAAATGGCAGCTGGCTTTATTGAGAGACAGGGTTTGCCAAAACTAACAACACTAGTGCTGGGGTGACTAGCACTGACTTCAAGGTTTTCATCTTCCTTATTCTTCTCCTGCCTCTAGATTCCATGGGATAATGCTGATATATAATTGATCTGGGGTCCTAGAAGATGGATTTTTTTCATCAGCCTCTAAGTCAACATATAGCAGACAGTCTTAACTTAGACGTCCTCAAAGAGAAGGATACTTTTATACATGGAGCAATTATCTGGGATGCAGCACTGCTGCTGTTGAGCCCAGCCCAGCTACACAGGCCAAGGCCTGCTGCAGACCAGGCAGGGCTGGAACTCTCAGAGCCTCCAAATGTGTTTATAAAGAACCTACCACAAAGACAGAGAATCTATTGAAGATAAGGGTGGTTATGTGGTATTTCATCACCAAGATATACCTAAGACAGAAGTCTGAAGCACAAGAAGGTCAGGAATCAGCCAAATTGCATCACATCATCATGAGGAAGAAGACAAAATCCAAGAAAAGTATATTTTTTTGAAAAGTGGCCTTTTACCCCCTTTTCACTCTTGCAAGTGCCACGGTGTGAAAAGCCACTTTCAGATAAAATCCAGTCTCACACACGAGGCACAGGCATGTTGGTTATGGGAGACACCCACAGAGATATGATAGATAACACGTGTGATAGGCAATCACACGCATGCAGAGCCGTGTAATTGGAAGGGATGGTATCCCTGCAAATTAGGAAGTCATTTGATGTTAACCTCTGCTACTTTTCTTACAAACCTAAACCCCACACCTTGTTCAGAAATGGTGCAGTTGGTTAACCTGACAAGAGGTAAACAAAAAGGCTTTATCATCACCTGAGACTTTGCCTGGGGACATCTGTTACGTGTTCAGCCTGGTCAGATCTTTCTGAAGCTTTTTGGTCTTTCCTAAGCTTACATTTACATCTTGAAGAAATTTAGGAAAGCCCACAAAATCCCAGCAGCCTTGTTTTCTACAGCCTGTTTTACGAGAAAGAGGTTCTTTTATTGAGTTCTGAGAATTAAGTTTTTGTTTCTAGCAGAACACCACTTCTATATGGCCCTTCTTCAAAGGAACAGATTTTCTGGGAAATCCTTCAGGAGAAAAAAAAGACATCAGCAGCTACTTCCCTCTGAGCACACTGCTGGATATTATGGTCTGGTAACGTTACACAGCAGAGCAGTATCACACAGGTCATGCTGAGGCAAACGTCCTCAAACTGCCCTGTGTGCACCCTCAAGCACTTTCCTACTATTAGCCCTGGACTCTTCACTTCAGGCCCTGCTGTGGCACCTCCCTCCCCATCAATGAGTGGGTTCTGGGTTGCACAAATGACTGGGTTTGTGGTACTCAATCCACCAACAACTGGTTTAACTGAGTCTTCTTCTTCATAGAAAATACATGTGGACCACAATATGGTATTCCTAAAATTAAAACTCTGTCAATTAACCCAATGGACTGTGCAGTAAATAGAGTTTCACAGGATTTCTGTCATCTGGCAGAAACATAAACTCACCTATACTGCTACAGGTAGGGTGAAGCTTTGAGTTTCTGGCACAAGCGTGAGGAAAGCCTCTCCACACAGCATAGTATGAGCAACAAAAAGACAGGAAGATTTCTCTTCCAAATTAAAGGGTGCTGAGAGCACACACAGACACAGACACACGCAGAGACACAGACACACACAGACAGACAGACAGACAGACAGACAGACACACACACAGACACACAGACACACAAACAGACACAGACACAGACACACACGTATCTTCATACAATCAAAATGAAGAATGGAAGGAAACCACAAGTTTAGCTATTAAGAAAGCTCAATACCACAAGCATTTAAAAGATCATAACACAACAGCATTAAAGACATCACTTTTAAATCCCTAACCAAAACTCTAGGAGAGCTATCAAATCTTAATCTCCACGGTTAAAAACTTCTTTAAACATACAACTTTAGGGAAAAAGATACTTCAGAAAACCTCATTTTCAACACAAGACAGTATTTTCTAACTTGAATTGCTGTGTTGCTTAAGATCTCTCTAAGTACTTGGAAGAAAAAACAAGCGAACAAAAATAAAGAATAAACCAGATTTATGTACGTTTAAGGGCAGTTTCAAGCTGAGTTCACTCGTATGTGTGAAAGCATAAAATATCAAGACCTTAAAGTCTAATCTCTCCCCTCTTACAGTACTGGTTCTGCTTTGGCCCACATCTTCACCAGGAAGATGAAAAAAGCTCCCCAAAAGGCCACATACTTCTCTTCTCTGCCAACAGAGGGGAGATGTTTTGGGACTGCCTCAAACAGGAGGGCCTTCAGAAAAGCATTATCTACATAAAGCAGAGGTCACAGACGTAAGTTTCCAGGTACAGATGAAGTTGGTCTGATCCAAGCATACAGGGCAAAAATTCCATGCCTCCCATCAC
>JAOXXN010000082.1:23052975-23069774 GCA_026770055.1 Myrmophylax atrothorax | reverse complement strand
ATGCCTCCCATCACCAGCTCTGCCATCCTGCTGCATTTTCCTTCTGAGCAGCTATTTTCCCTAACCATAAAATGGGGATAACTGCCTGGATATTGTTTCAGATACTACAACCGTTGGACTCTGAATACAACTAATTATTATGCCTCCTATGCCTTGCAGAAGTGCCACCAGTTACCCAAATATTTCATGCTGGACTCAGCTTGTCTCTGGGCTGCCCCAGGTTATGTAAGGAACAGGCAGCTGGGAGGAAACGATGTCCTAGTGTCGTGTTTCAGCATTGCTCTGGCATTACAGTTTGCACTTTGCTTAGGCATTAAAAGCACTGGTGGCACCTCGACTCACAGCCAGTTTCAGAGTTTCAGGGTCATACCTGCAGGCCAGGCAGCTTTGCCCTTCCAAGGGCAGATACCTCCAGCACCCTGTGGTCTCACTCTCTTACTTTCCTGGTATCTGTCCCTCAGGTCCATGAACACCGTGTGCTTCCCTTGCATACATAAGCATGCTGATTTCACACAGTGCCCAGTAATTAAAAACTTCATTCAGTTTTATTTTGGGAAGAAATGCTGATAACCATAGCCTGCCTTTATGGGTATTATCTTATCCCAACTGCTGTAATTTCCATTAGTGCTTGTTATTCTACTGGCACATAAAGCAAACACTTCCTGGCTGAGGCGGGCTGGAGGAGGACAGGGTGACCCACACGTTTTCTTTACCTCTTTCACACGTTTTTCTGCAGCAAGGTGGCAGCTGCAGAGTGAGAGAAGGCCAAGCACTTGCCTTCTCCTTGCTCAGGTCTGGCTCCCAGACGTTCGCTTGCCACAGATCACAAAATCAGTGACCTCTTACTCCTGCAACCATTGCTGTGAGTTCTCCCACAGCATAAACCAAATAGTTCATATGTCTAAAAAAAAAAATCAAACCAGATAAAAACCTCATTGACACCCTACCTTTTTACAGGAAAGTAATTGGTGCTAATTAGCGTGACTACAGTAAACCAGTAAATTTAAAGAAAAAAAACCCAACACCAGCAAAATCACCCCAAAACCCCAAACTATGAAAAGTCAGTTACTTTCTTCTTCAAAAGGTGAACAATATACATGTCATCCTCAGCACCCAGACAGCTCAAAGACCCGTGGGTGACTGTTGAATGAAGAAACTCTAAAGCAAGGAAATACTTTCCATTTTTAGAAATACTCACTTCTGACACATCGTAGGCTCCTACAGTAGTATTTTTCCCCTGAAGGATGTAGTTTGGGGAGTAGGAATTCTGAACATCTCCTTTGGAAAACCGGGACCAACCCTCATTTCCTGGAAACAAGGGAGAGAACTGCCCACCAATTTCATTTCAGAGACCCAACCTGCACCTTGTAAAGTTACCAGACCATTGAAAGAGACATATTCCAGGTAAAAATACATAAGCAACTTAGGGACAGACAGCAACATTTGTTGAGCAGGATTTAATTACGGATTTAATTATAGACTGGCCATCAGACTGCTCTCCTTTCAGCACTTACTCCTTAACACAGGCTTCAAAGTCAGGGCTATTTGAAAATGAAAGATGCAAACCCAGAGGCACCGGGCTGTCAAACTGCTCTGGGAATGATTCACTGCACCCAAAGCATCAACATTTCTCTAAACTATCCTTACCATGACTGCAATCACTGCTGTCCCCTCTGCCTCAACAGGCAATGTGCTCCTCTGCTCAATGCCCTTTAAAAATCAGAAAGTTTTTTCCTATTACTATTAACTCAGGCCTTAGTGCAAGATAAGGCAAAAATTTCTTCTCCACTAAAAATGAGACAACTGGTCATAGGGATCTTCTTAACTTGGCCCACCTGGAAAATTGTTCCATTCCTCCATAAACTGCTTTCAGAAGACAAAAGAAGTCTTTTTTTCCTGGACTACAAGGAATAAATCATGGCTTTACTGCTGTTCTCAGTCTGAAACTTAAACTCAACTTAAAATGTGGGACCCAAAATGGTGCACATCACTTAATAGCATGGAGTATTGCAAAATAGCTGAATAGGGCACTTCTATTACTACATCACTAAAGATTTGTTGGTTTTTTTCTGAAAGAACTGCACTCCATTTCTGATCCAAAATCCTAGATTATTTGACTTTTTCGATTCACTAAGTACTCTGCTTTTTTCCTTCAGGAAAAGTAAAATAGGCTTCAGGCTATTTCTTCAAGTTGTTCTGTCCTAAAAAACACACACAGCCCTCCATCTGCACCTCCAGTGCTTTCTCTTTGTCTCCCAAGCTGTCGGCACAGAGGCAAAACCAACCCCTCCAGGATCCCAGTCACCACCACAGACTACTCCTTAGCATATATTCATGACTTAACAGACCTGCTCTATTACTATTTAATCCTGAACACAGATCCCTTCTCAGCATCCCACAGCCAATGTGCTGCCTCACAGACGGGCTGTAAAACATTCACTGAATTAACCAAATTAAATTCATCAGTCCCCCTCCCCCACACACCTCTCCCATGAGGCTGTTCCTGATAAATCCACACTGCTTATTTCCTGTTGCCTTAGAGATGCTTATAAAACCTTCAGGGATTTTCTTCTAGTACTTTTACTAGAGAGTGAAGCACTTCACCATTTTCTAACTTTTTCCTACTATTTTCCTTTATCCTCACCCCTTTACATTCAATATTTATTTTAATGTGTGTAGATTTACAACCAGGAGTTTAGGAACATTCCTTTTTTTTCCCCCTCCAGAACAAAAAGAACAGGAAACCCTTTCAGTCTGTGTCAGCTACCAATTTACTGTTCACTCATTTCCCTCCTTAAATTTTAGATTCATATGTTTTTCTTCTTTTTCACATCCAACACTGTTTTGCAGAACCTTTTCCTAAGCCTTTGTGTGTTCCCCGCTCGCTGAAACACAAATTTTACATCAAAAGTGAATTATACAAACAGCAAAATCTTTACTGTCCCTTCAGTTTCAGATGACTGAATTTAGTAGATGGTTTTAAGATCAGCAAAAAAAATAATGAAGATGGTAATAAATTTCAGGATCCCTTTAAAGTTCAGGCCTAGCACGAGAAACTAAAATATTAAGAATTTTTAACACATATACCCCATTTGTAGAAAGGATTTGGTATAAACTGACAGCAAGGCTTTATCTTTTAGTGTCAGCACACAGTGGACTATTTATTGCAGTCTGAGCTCACACCAAGACGAAGTCACCATGAGGAAAAACAAGTGACTATCAAAAATGTCCCAAAACTCTTGGGAAATCCAAAGCAAAGCAAAATCAGCTAAAGCAATATTTTGTAAATGTAGAAACTTATTTGTGAAATGGAACTTCATCTGACAAAGTAAGCCAGAAGAACCAGTGGCATTCAGTGTGTCCACCATGCACCAAAACTGATGCTCGGAGACGCCTGAAGGATTCAGGTTGGAACCAGACCCGTAGCAGATGAACGAAGCAGCTCTGCTGTCAGACAAAGCACACTGCACAAGGTCTCATTCTCTAACATGCAACTAGTGTGTGCTTGAGCTGTGTAGGTAAAGTCTCTGAGCTATTATTGTGCTCTACAGCCGTGTGGCCCTGCACAGCTGAGCCCCTGCACTTCTCCTTCCCAGGCAGGCTGGAGGAAGCAAACCCTGCCGCTTCCCCATTAGCTGAGGCACTGCTGCCAGACTGTCTGCAGCAGCTCCCAACCACCCCAGGGACAGCCTGACCACCAAAAACTCAACGCACTCACGGAAAATGCTCCTTCCTAAACTCCCCAGGAGCAGAAAGATGCACCAGGGGCTCCTATAAACTGCAACTAGCATGAGTGTCTCCCACTCACAGCAGCTTTCAACAGATTCCCATTCACATCCTCCACCTTTTGACTGTCATTTACACAACCTGGAAGAAATTTTGATGCATGTGGATGCCAAGGATGTCCCTTGTGAGTTGCATCCTTAGGTATGAGAAATGCCCCAAGTCAGGGGTCTGACTGAGAGCCCAGGTCTTGCTGTAATGTGTTAGCTCTGCCACAGTCATCCTGCCAGGTCTATAAATCTCAATATTTCACAAAGTAAGAGTGGAATCTGAAATAAGATTAGTTTCTGAAGAACAAGCTGGTGGTCCAGAGGTTTGGTTTTATTTCAGAGCACTGCCCTAGGTCAGTTGACCACACAAGCAAGAGCACAGGCACACGGGCTGCTGCTGTACCCCTGCAGATGCCAAGCACTCGGGATTGGCAGCAAATGTTAATGCCAGAACAAAAGACAAGACAGTTTTCCCAAGCACAAGAGTCCCCCCTCCTCACACCCAGTTTTACTTGGACTGTGTCTAGGACTAAACAGCCATTTTTGTCACAGCAGACAGTTTTATTCTTGGGGGGAAAAAATGTGGTGGGACAGACCTCTCAGAGACACTCTGGCATCTTTAAGTATGGTCAGCACTCCCCCCTATATCCACTTAAGACTTACTAAGAATTAACAGAAATTAAAGAACTCCTCTATTTAATGGCACAGAATCAGACATTCTGTCGAGATCTGAACACTTTTATCATGTTTTTTCCCAACACAACCTGGCACTCAAAAGCGTTCTGGAATGTTTAAGGTTTTCAAACATAATCTGCAGACTCAGCCAGTCAGCAAAAACATGAAAATCCAACAACCAAAAGAAAGGGCATTACCCAGTACATTCCCCCCACATATAAACACTATGAGAACAGCATCAAAATTTGTTTTGCAGTCATTTCTTCATGAGACAGTTGATCTTTAGTGATCTAGGAAGCCGTGGATAAACCTCCAGACTGAGAATGTTTTTGGTACATATTCTCATTTCTCCCCAGGGAATCTTGATCTTTAGAGGAATATTAACATGAAGTATGTAAAACATTTTGTGGACTGTTTATAACCTAATGACTCCAAATGTAACCTCAGATGCCATTCTGCAAGGACTTACTCATATGCAGCAATTTGAGCAGAGGGAGAAGGCTACAGCCTCTTGGGCAGATCATTTTTATTGTTCTTTTAGCTTTTTTCAAGCAATTTCACATAATACAGTTATCTTATACTGGTATCAGCAAAACACTGCTGAGAATCAAGCTGACATAAAACTCATGGCTGCATTATTAACTAGTAAAATCATTCCAAGGACTGGTGTTTGGGAATGTCTGTTCACATATACAGCCAAATCTGAAAATCCAATTCAGTTCTTACTTAAACATTGGTTAATGGTAATGTTAAAACTGGTGTTCTTCTGGAAAAGAGATGTTGAAATAAATACTGTACTCTTCCAATAAAGGACAAACGTGAAAAGCATATGGTTCCCAATGGGTACATTTATTGCAAATCAAGTTACCTTTCTGAAAACTCAATATGTACTTGCTAAATAAAAACAAACATCTCTTATGGCTTCACAAGTAGAATTTAAAAAGCCAGATATTGTAGGAATTACAATTTTCTTCACAGCATTAGTTTACCCAGTTATACATCCTGGAGAGTAAAAGAATGTATCTAAGGAGCAGAGTGTTACAATCTGTGAAGTTAATATTTGTGTTAAAAATACTAATGGAAAAATCTAGCTGTTTGCTTTCCAGAAGCCACTATTTGGCTCTTCTATTTTTCAAATTAGAAGTGGCCTTTGCAGAATTATAAATAAAACACTGAAAGCTCCATGTGACTTTCCCATATGTAGTTTCTCAACAGCCAAGTAATTTCCCTATCCCATCCCCACTGTTTGCATACCAAGGCTGCGTTTGCCAAGTTTGAAGAAGAGAATTTTTAAGCCAAATTTGTAAAACCAAGACAATAAAGATTTTGTTAATATCCTTTGATCAGAGATAAGCCTCCTAAAAAGACTTAAACTGTGGAGAAAAACAAGGAAAAAAAATGGTATGTTTTGCCATCAATTTACAAGGACTGTCACTGTGTCAGTATGGAACATGCACAAGTGCTAAGCATGCCAACATTGGCTTCCCTGAGTTTAGAGAGCCATATATGTAGCCATATATTCTGCACATGTTCTGAGACACAAAATATTCTTCACTCATTGAAAAAACAAGCAGACCTAACCCAAAAAATGAAAGAGTTAAGAGAAATCTCAGTTTTATTCCTCCAGGTTACTGGCAGATTGCCTGGTTGCCTTCACTCTCACCACAATACCCAAGTTCTGAAAGCCCAACATCCCAATGGCTCCTCATGCTACGCGTCACATCCAAAAGCTTGTGGAGGGGACTTAAAACCAGCCCTCCAGGGTTCTGCAGGGCAGGACCCGTGGCCACATCTCCAAGGAGCAACACAGCAGGTAATTCGGAGCCAAAACGAGACAGCAGACAAGGCTGAAGCACATGGACCAGGACAACAGAAGGGATTGCCTGCTGGAGGAAAAAGCAGCAGACCAAGTATGGAGCTGGCCACGCAGGGCAGCCCAACAGGGAAGGTAAGAGAGCCACGTGCCACGCAACATTAAGACTGCCACGTTAGATTGAATGCCACAAAGCAGGAGTCACAGACTTACTCTTCCCAGGACACCAAAGTATCACTCTTCCAGTCTAATCTGCAGCACAACATTCATTCCCACTGAGCTCACTTTTCCCCTTGGATCAAGAACGCACCCAGGGTACTATCTTGATCAATGCAATCACAGGGGGCTGTTCCTTGCAGGCAACAGGGCAATAAAGCACACCTGGCAGCAAGACAAAAATCTGCACGTTTGGTTTGACCTACATCAAACCCTGCTAGTATCTAAGTACTCCTTTGTCACCAGGAGTGGAAGAGCTGTGGCTGTGGGCTGGTGACAACCTGCAGCTCCGCTCCACGCAGCCCACAGTCTGTGTCAGGAGAGCCAAGATCCAACACTCACATGGACACACTGCACACACACCAAAGGGGATGGAAAAGCCTCCTCCACCCTCATCAAAGAAGGTGTTCTCTGGTCCTACTTACAGCCTGAAAAGCGAGGGGAAAGAGGTTCTGTCTTTATTCTTTGCAGTCCTGTTCGGCCGCGCTCGACGCCTGCACTCCTCCTAAGTTTATGGTTACTTCCTGTTGACAAATATGTTCTTCTGCAATCTATTTCATCTATTTTCAAAAAGACAGATAACACATTTTTTAACATTAGCCAGTTGTGGGTTTTCTTGCAAGACAAATTATGGCCTCTACACAACACAGAACTGGGACTCCAAATAACTAGTGGTCCATTCTCAAACTGTACTGGGCTTCATGTTTGGCAAAGTCACTGTTTTCTAATCTTTCCTCTTCCAGTCCACAGAATAAGAACAGTATTTACTGTATCAGAAACAGAGTAAGTCATTAATGTTTGTAGATAACACCTCTTACTTTACACTGTGCAAAAGATTTTACATGTTTTATTTTTGACATTTTTCATGCTAGTTCAGTGTGTTATGTACTGAAAACAATCAGAATTCTTGAAAGATCACAGGTTTCAGAAATGAACATGCCATGATTTAGTTACTGGCTTGTAATGAGGAAAAATCAATGCAAGGTCATCCTGTTTGTGAAAACTAGTAACTGTTGATGATGACTATATTTTTAGGGCCAATCTACAGAGAACTGTCAATAAAAGAAGCACCTTTCTTTTATTTACCCCTGTCCTATATTAAATATCTGTATTAAAAATAAATTTTAAAAAAATCAAGACAACTGCATTTTCTTTTACTCTTCCACAATAACAAGGAGACTGAAATCATAGTTCACTCTAATCATTTTCTGTAAAGGAGGATTTCATTGTTAATCATAGTAAGTAAACACCAGATTTAAATTTTCCCTTGCAACTTGCCAATCTTTACATGAGTCACCTAAAAAAAAAAAAAGGTTTCCTTTCCACTTCAGTAACTTTCCTCTTTTAGACTCCAGCAAAAAGATGGATGATAATTTAGAATGATTCCTAGCCATGCACCAGTTCTGGCTGAAATCAGTTACAAGCCCAACAGCAGACAAAATACAGGCAGAAATTGTTTAGTGGTTGGTACTCCTTTGCTAAGCCAGAACTTCAGTACTGCCTTTATAAAGTAAATCAGCACCAAAAGAGAGGCAAAAATATGTGCTCAATACTTCTGACATACTTGATTGTAACAGAATATTCTAAATAGGAAGCCATACATATACTGCCAACAGTCTCTGACATAACTGGCAAAATGGTAACAATAAATGGCATGATGATTGAAAATGAATAGTTTCATAATTTCTCCCAAAGTGCCAAGAACTCAGACCTCCACATGACTGACACGTATCCTTTACAGAGTATACACACATGAAAATATACTTTTAAGAACCACAGGACTGGAATCCTCATCACAAAGTGCCACAGTGGTAACACAAGTTCTATGGGCAATATTTTTTTTCATGCTGTTAAATATCAAATTTCCCTGTCTCGACACCTCACAACCCACTTTTTGTACCTCAAAATACTGAGTAAAGTCACCAGTGATCTCCCACATGGGAAGCTCTGCAAAAGTCCCTGGGGTGGGGAAGTCAACTCAGGTCCTAATTTCTCAACTCAGGAGCACAAAGAAAAGAACACTTGTACCGGCTTTCACATCTCTCTTTCTCTTCTTCACATCTTGACGTCTCTGCTAATAGATTCTAACAACCAGGACACCAGAATTCACACTTCAGCATCTTCAACTTCTTTCCTGAAGGACTCCAGCTATTGATTCCTGATAACGCTGCCAGGCTGGTCCCTGAAACAAGCCAGAGAGCGCTCAGGAAACATTCAGGAAAAGGCTGGAAGTAAGAGGTGGTCGCAGGCAGATCCCAGCACGCAGGAGGCCAGCCCCTGCCTGCAGGGATTCACCAGGCCTTCCATATCCCAACACATCTCAAAGAGATTGTAACTATTTCCCAATTTTAGAATAACAAATGGACAAGGAGGAACCGTCAACGTGCAAAAGCCTGTGTGGCTCAGCTGAGCCATTTCCAGCCCTCTGCAGACTGGGAATGGACAGTCCAGAGCACTATCACAGGTACCAGATGTTACAAGTCCACCCTTCTTGAACAGAAACCTGAGTTTGGAGGTCAGATTTAGCAATACAGCTTTATTCAAAGATTCTGATGTCAATGTTAGAAGAAACAAGAAAGAAAGAAAGAAAGGGGGGAAAAAAAGAAAAAAAACCCAAACAACCAGTCAACCAACCATCGTTATTTAGAAGAGCAGCTGCATGGAAGGATTTCAGAAGCACTTGGTCCAAAAGTGTTTCAGTTGCCATTCAAAACAGTCTCTCATTGCATTTCCAATTTCAAAATCTCTTTGCCTCCAAGTCTGTGTCCTCCTATACTTTCTTCAAAGGCTCTTGCAGTTTAAAAGTCACAGGAAAGCACACTAAAAATACCAGACTTGACTAAATGCATCCACTCCTCTGCAACTTTTACTCCTTCTAAAGCACCGTGTGTGCTGACAAGCATGTACAGACACTAACAAAAGTCAAACAGGATTTTCTGCTATATAAAGTGCTGCTTCTAGCCTTTTATTTTCCACTTGAACTGTAATTCCGAATAGGAAATGCTCCAATTTTAGTTCAAGCAACTAAACATAAATCCTGATGAAAGGTGCTAGGGGTATAAAAATGCCCATTATTACTTTGGACTAGATTTGAAGTGGTGACCTAATGATGTGACACTCAGTAGTTCTTTAACTATCTGTGATCACAGAGATTTACATCAGCAAATACTTAAATCCCAGAAGATGGTACTTCCTTGAGAAGAAAAATTTTAGGTAAATGAAATCTTCAGAAATAAAAGATTCTAGATTTGTGTAGTTTTAAGAAGCAAAAAACTACCAATAACAGTCGCCTGATTGCCAAGAGGTTCTAGAAAATCCTTGTATTACAAGTACACAACATGCAAGTTTGTACCAAAAGCTTGCACTACTAGACAGAGTTAAACACAGCAAGCCCCAAGAGTCTCCCTCATGGCTTCAGAAATTTACTAAAAATCAAGGCACACTTTGTATAGAAATGCACAAATAGTTCCACTTTCAGTCAATGTAGTAAAAACTAAGATTTTCATGATCTGTTCAACTGCATGATACCAAATATGCAGAAGCTGGCATCATAACATCCACCCTTCCAGAACTATTCAGGCTCTCTGCAATCCAGGAGCCTTGCCTCAATATCCTGGTGCTGTGCCTGCGGAGATGGGTGCAGGTCCCAGTGGGGCAAGCACACGTTTCTCAACTGGTTTCAAAGAGGCATCAGCTGAAAGCAGCTATCAAGTTTCCTCTTCAAGTGAAGCATCCTCTAATATTTTATTTGGTTGCAAAAATTTCACAATGGTACATCTGCCAGCGAGGCAGATAGAGGCAAAAGCACAATTAACAATTCCCAGCAGAGAGCAGATCCTGTTGAACATTTTTCAAGAAGTAGTGCATATATATGAGGTGCTTCATTTCACTGGAGTCTCCACACAAAGGAATCTCCTGATCAATAGCAGTACCTTTAAGCTCCCTGATGAAAAGTAATATTCCCTGGAATAGCCATCAGCCTCTCTTCCCCATCACATAAACAAACTCAACCACAAGTGTGACCAATCCTACAAAAAGGCTCTTGAGAAGAAGCATCTGTACAAACAGCTCTCTGCCTGCTGGGGGATGGAATCCTTTTACTGGGTTTGTTTTGGAGCTACAGATGCACTTCAGCTGCCCTACACTCATTCAACCACCCCAAACATACCAGCCAAAAATGTTATGCCATCCACATGAAGGCTGTCACGTTCTCCAGTTGGCATCCAAGAGGAGTGCAATTTAGGACTTGCCAAGAAAAGATGCTGATCATAGTTAAGTTTTACAATATCATACACATAGCATTAAAGTAACTTCATGAAAGGAAATAAAAATGTAATATAAACTAAAAAGGCAGGTGATAAATCTTCCAAAAGCATCCAAAAAGATCACAGTAAAAGTTTGTAAGGGTAAGCAACCTGGTTTCATAAACATGCTTGTGATTAACCCTTCTGCAGCTCCAGAAAGATACGATCTCTGTTGTTCCTGAGCACGTCTGCCAGAGCTTGCCAAGGAAAGCATGAGCAAGCAGCTTCAAAGGCAGGATGACGTACCTACTGCAGTAAACCCTGATCCTTGCTGGGGAAACCACGCAACTGAACTTAGTCACAGAAAATGGGATTAGAAACTCTGAAACAAAACAAGGCGTTGAAAGAATTAGCAGTCGTACCAAGATCATGTTAAAAATATTGAGCAATGTTTAAATAACAACTTTTGTCAGGGTTGATAATGAGGTGAGTAACACTAACATCTTGCACAGGAAACCTTTAGTAGATGGGGATGGGAAGAGGATATCTGTGTCAGCCTAAAACCTTACACACTGTCACTGGATGGTGGCCTGGCAAAGAGCAGAGGTGCCAGAGAACACCATGGTCACCCCTAGAAATTCAAGGACACGGACCCCTAGAAAAAGGTTTCTGAGAACTGACCACAGGAAACGTGGCATGGATTGAAGCAGACAGTGCTTTGTCAATCGAAGTGATTGCTCATGTGTGGGGGCAGAGGGAGAGTCTCTGGGAAGCAATTTGGGAAGCACAGCATTCTTCTTCCCACAGTTCACAATGTCATGCAAACACATGTACACAGGAATGTTGCAACTGCTCCAGTGACCGTCTCCACCAGCGTCACGCACATGGCAGAAATGCCGAGGTCAGGATTTCTGAGGCACTTCCCCAAGGAGACAGTTAATGTGACTTTCTGAAGTTCCCCACGTTTCTTGCACTGTAATTTCCTGGACAACAGCATCGCATATTTTCCAGTGCCCGGACCTAACCCAAATTACATGTTTACACAACCCACGCGAAATTCAGGTTTTGATCAATGTGTGTTTTCCTTTTTGGACAAGAGCTGATTTTCTAACTTAAGACAATCTTTCTAAAATAAACCATGTCTGCATGCAGGTTCAGGGTGCCTAGAGAGATCCTAAAACAACAATTAGTTTAAGTGAGCTTCCCTGGCTTTCTCACTGCCAAGCAAGTTTTATTAGCAAGTACCAAGTATTCAAGTCCTGATCACTTCAACAGATAAAATAAAGAGAACAAAAGACTTTCATCAGGAAAAGGAAGGCGGTGGCAGGAACAAAGTAGACAAACAAGGAGAGGAAAAAAATACCTTGAGGAAAAAAAGACAGACCATCAGGATCTAAGTGCTGATTAAATCTGCTCCTGAACACCTGAATGTGATCATACGGCCCAAGTCCAGTCTAGCACAGAGAGCATATTCCCCCTTTGATCATTCTCTGGTGTTGATGGAAACCCACTGGGGCTTGAAGAGATACCAAGTCCCTGAGAGATGAATATCTAATATAGCACACAGAGGGGGAATGAAAGTAAAAGTGAGTTTCCACCCCTTCTCCTGGGCCCAGGACTATCACTTCCATTTAATGAAGTCAGAGTGCTCAGATTTCAGTCACCGGTCTCTACTTTCTCTCTTCTCAGTCAACAGTCTCTTCTTTCTTACATATCCAGCTCTTCTTTCCTTTAGAGAGGCCTCATTGCTTCCCTCTCCCCAAAGTGAAAAGAAAACAGAACAAGATAGATACCAGGTACCACAGTTTACATGCAGTTCTTCAGTGCAGGGCTGTCCAAACTCACTGCAAGAGCAGAAGGGCTTTGTTATCTTTGTTTACCACTGACACTGCCATGTCTTTTCTCCCTTGCAGTCTCACAGATCCCAACAGAGTCCTGTGGAAGAGTGACCTTGCAGCTACAACCAACTGTGCAATACGAACAATTTGGAACCAGGTAGTTCCCAGGTCAAAGGCTGTGGTAGCTTTGGGTGGAAGTGTGGAAACTGCTTAGCTGGACCCGCTGTAGGGAAACCACAAAGAAACTCAAGGATCACCTTGTAAAGCCCCTGTGAAACCTCAAAGGTAACCAGACCTGCATACGGACCCAGAAAAACTATTCAACCAGCAGTTCAACCAGCACCGGTATCCTGATCAATAGCAGAGCCTCTTTTCTATGCCTGCACAAAAAAAAACAAAAGAAAGGGAAAACAGGATATTTCACACTGCTCAGTCTCTTGAAAGATGAAAGCAAAGAGGGGATTTTTTTGTTTGCTTAAGTCCTTGCTTAGAAGTTATGGGGGAAAACAACTCTTAGCTTTCCTTCCATATTTAGGCTGAGACTTTTTCAGTATTTCCAGGGTTGCGAAACAGAACACACAAGAAAACAAACCTACTTTGACTACACAGAAACGCCAACCAGAAAAAAGCCACAAAAGCTTGTATAAATACATGCACATCCCTAAAAACAGATGCACCTATCAAAGAATTGTTTAAAGTTTGTCTGAGTTGAGAGTCTAACTGAACTCTCTGTACTTGCTGTTAAGAGCAATTTTACTCAAAATAATAACCAGGATTGAAACCAAGTAAGAAATAATGAACTTGGGTTTAATTGGTTTGTGAGAAAGCCAATTTGCAAATGCTACCCTTAGCCAGCTATTGAATATACAAGTTGCCTGAGCCCAGAAGGCACTGTGATGAGTGGCTTAAGTGGAGGCACCCTACACCCACCAAGATTCCTGCTGAATGAATGTGAAATCGGCAAGAATTGCTTTTATTTATCTTACTAAAAGCATTTCTTGGAAGGGCTGGAAAAATTTATTTCAGATGGATTTTTCAGCTGAGAACAAAGTTGTATTTATTATAATTATGCACTCTCCAGTGTGGCCTGCCTTGCTGAGAAAGAACATTAAATTCAGCTGTGCACGAACTCACAGAAGTGACCTTTTGAATGGAAATGCTGCAGCAAGAGACTTGTGGAGCATTTTCACTAAATAATAACCTACTGTCTGCAACTTGCAGATTAGTGCTCAGACCACTGATTTCAGTGGCTACTTACACAGGCACAAGTCCACATGAGGTCAATCAGCTGAGAATAAATCGTGTGTGCTGCAGAACACAATGTGGAGAACTGTACTTGGGAAACTTCATAGTCTCCAGTCCAGTATGGTTTTATGAACTTCCATTAACCACCACTCAGCAGTACAACATTGCAAGGCATTTTAAAGAGGTCTTTTCTGCAGGACACCCAGTATTCATTTACCCAAGAGGATCAAAGGTGTTACTGACACAAACTGAACAAGCTCTCACTATAATGAGAGCAACAAATGCAAGGATGAACACCCACCATCCATGCAGAAATACCCTCTTTGCAGAAGGACAGGAGGATTATCTGAAAGGCTTCTGCTCCATGGAAAGCCAAAAAAAACACTTGGGGAGAAGACAGGTCAGCAATGAAGAACTAGGAAAGTCAAACTAGAAGGTTCTTTCCATCACCTAAATGAAAGGTGAAATGTAAAATAGCAAAATATGTAAACCAGTAAAAATGTAAAATAGTACAATGCTTGTTTGGAAGTGAAAGATGTCTTTTCAGTGTGCAGATATAAAATGTCCTTCTTAGACACATCAGATGATCTTACTCACTGCAGAAAGGTTGGGTATCTCATCCTGTAAGGAACTTAAAGCAGATGTCTGAGCCTTCCCAGCAGTTGGGTTGCTGGGTAGTCAAACTCCCTGCTGCCAAAGAAAGCAAGGCAGGCTCGTGTGCTGACGTCCACATCTCAGGGGCAAAGGGAAGTCACTCACTCTGCCTGCCCAGCCCAACAGGATCCTGCAATGGACAGGCCCTGCTGGCACCCTGCTCTGGGCCCCCTCTCCCTTTTACTCTCCCAGGTACGCACAGCAGACTCTGAAGATTTTGGTGTGCAGCTCAAAGGTTCAGAAAAGAGACTGCCCTGTATTAAGTATCAGGAAGCCAAAATGCAGCTATAAAAACAGTTTGCCCTGCCAGTTTGGGTTCTGCACTCCTCTCAGACTCTTGTGTTTGCATTTCAGCCAGCTCATTCTCCTCCCACTGCTCTGCTCACTGAACCTGCTGATTTGGTCCCCAGTCTGCATCATTGTGTGCTGTTGTCTCCAAGGGGAAATGAGATAAAAGAAAGTCAATGTCCTGACTTTGCTACAGAGCTAATTAATTGAGCTGCAAAGAAGGAAAAGCTTTCACTTGAAGTAATTGTTTCCTATGCAGTAAACACAGCACATGTAATTTGTGAGGGGCACAAAAGCTTGATCCTCCTGTGTCTTCACATGTTGATTATTTACAGTAATGCTTTCCAGAAAAATAAAAGAATAGTCTCCACTCAAGTAGAGAAGAGGCCAAGAACAATAAAACAATTAGGTAAAGTTTGACCATAGTACTTGAGGGCATTGAAAACCTTTGGACCAAAACCTTGCAGAAGAAAACCAGGCATTTCTTGGTTAACAATTAATAATTTAGCCCTGAATTCTCTCATCCAGACATCCAGCTGAAGAGGAAAATTACACAGTATTTATACACCTGGTACCACACAATCCCCTGGTATTTTGATACAAACCCCCACAGTTCATAGTACATTCGCCATTTTAATGTCCCCATTTTAGATGAGAAATGTGAAATGACTTTCCTAATATCATGTGTTAAGCCAGGATCACAACTGAAGAGTTCTTGCAAAAAGTACTTGTGTGTCAAAGGAAGGACTTGGGAGTACACTGTGGCTTTTCAAAAAAAGTGTAATAATATTTTTAAATTCATTCTAAAAAATCCCAACAACCCAAGAAAATCCTAAGCTAAACCCAAGAAATTTCCTTTGAAAAATACTTTTTTCCATTGTTTATCTTCGCTCTAATCCTTTGGGTTAAGTAAACTACCAAGACACTTCACCCCCAAGAGCCCTCACCCTGCATATATGCAAGATGCCTCCTGCTGCCAGGACAGGGAAAAGCTGACTAACACAGACAGTGCAAGACCTGTAAATGAACAACTGAATGGGCTGAACCAGATAAAAGAAGTATTTCTAAGCCCATTTCTTTAATTAGAGACACTAGTTAAAAGTATAAACAAGTTTTACCTTGCACCCTGTCCTGAGGGAAGGTGCCTCTGTTGGCAGGCAGTGCCTGTGTGAGAAGAGCTGGGGATAGGCAAGTGTTCTCAGAGCAAGGATACAAATAAACAAAAAAAACCCTTTTTCTGTGTAATGATAATAGCTACATCAACAGCAGCAGCTCAGCCAGCCTTCAGAGTACACTCAGCCAAGGTACAGCTTCACGGACACAAATGCTTCTTCCATTTGTTTGGTTCTGGAAGATCAAGACACAAGGGGCACACACCACTCAGAGAAGCCGCTGTCAACATCTTGTCTAGTGCTGTTTTCCTTCCCTGCAGACTCTGCATTCTCACACCAAAATGTTCACTGCTTGAATATGTAGATTTAGTTGTTTTATTAGAACACACTGAATGTATCTAATCCTTTGGTTGAGCTTCTAAAGTCATTTAGAGTGGGACCATAGCAAGAAGAGTTTTGATTACACACTGCTAGATAATATGACAGACAAGAAATCATCAGTACTCACTCCTTATGTTCCCCAAAGTTTATCTGCTCAGTTAAAGACTGTAAAAAAGGAGATTTGTCTGAGCCTTATCCACACAAGGAATTCAGCAAGCTCTTACATTTCGTATCAGCCTGAAGTTACACGCCATCAAAGGTGAAAGATGATGTCTGGACCTTAATCTAAATTTTCCTGGCACAATGCTTCTCAACAAATATAGATCAGGCTGAAAATGCAGAAGGACTGCTTCTTCAGCTGGTCCATCTACAGAAAGCAGACTGCAGGTTTCAGAACAGAAAACAATCACTCCAGACTTCTTGAATTCGTTTTCGGCAGGAAGATCCTTGGACTTTGCAATCAACGGATGGACCTAAGAGCATCAAATCATAGAATCATAGAATGGATTGGGTTGGAAAAGACCTCTGAGATCATCAAGTCCAACCCTTGGTCCAACTCC
>JAOXXN010000082.1:23001056-23043174 GCA_026770055.1 Myrmophylax atrothorax | reverse complement strand
GGTCTCGGGCCGCCATGTTGGGAGTGGCGGAACTGACTGGGGAGCGGCGCGGGTACCGCACCCCCTCGGTGGGACCGGGAGCGGAGCTGGGCACGGCGGAATGGGCATTCATGGCACCCTTTGGCTGCCACAGCCTCCCCGACGCCCCGGTGGCAGCCAAGCACTCATCCTGCATTCACCTGGTCACCCCTGGTTCCCATGACCCCGGCTCAGCCTCCTCCCCGGTGCACCCACGTTGTCCTAAATCCCAACAGCCCGCCCGCTCCTGGGGCACGGAGAGGGTGCTGGGATGGCAGCAGCACCAGCGTGGGGCTGGACTCGAGGCGTCCTGCGGGCAGCCGTGTGTCGGTGCCAGGCAGGAGGATCTCCCACTGCGGTGGGTCCCAGAGTGTCCCCACACGTCGATCCCTCGCACTCCCGGGACTAATGTGGGCACCGGCACTTGGGATTAACTCGCAGCTCCGGGGAGGCAGACAGTGGGTTTGGGGCAGTGTCAGAGGGTTCTACGCTGCCTCTCCCAGCGTGCCAGCAGTCTCCTCCATGCCGTATTTGCATGATGAGGTTTATCAAATGCTCAGATAACGCGTTCAGAAAAGCCAGGTAAAAAGTAATTGACTTAGCAGCTTATCTGGTGCCCTGGCATTTGTGTATCAGGGCAGTACTTGGGCACACCTTGCGCCGCCGGCTCGGCCCACCCACCGCACATGGACCCTGCTCCCTCCTCCCTTCCCTGGCCTCCACCGGCCCTTGGGCATGAGCTGTGAGCCCAACCTTCCTGCTGGGACTGCAGATGCCTCAGGAAGGCCACCAGCCCCCCACACCTCCCCAGCTCCTGCTCAGGCTCTGCTGCAGGCCAACATGATGTCTTTGGTATGGTTGCCATTCGAAGGGAGGTTGTAAACATGCTGGAGCACAAACAGGTATTGAAGGAGCTTTATTCCTGTTCCCAGATAGTCCTGAAATCAGAGGCACAGCAAGGAGATGGCAGCAAGTTCACCAGAGCACAGGACAAGTCACAGGTGTGACTCATTGCTAGAGAGCAATTAACACTTGCTCCTCTTCCCAACCTGAGATGAGCCTGGCTCTGACTTCTGGCAATGAGGTTTCCTTTCTGTTGTGATGGGAAATGGAGGCAAGGCTGGCCAGAGCACGGGGACTTGCTGGCCACAGTTTGGCTGCGACCTCTCTGCTTCCCAGTGAGACCAAGGCAGGCTGGGGAGCTACTGTGGGTCTGGGCAGAACTGGCAGGCACAGGCTGCAGTGACCATCTCTGGAGCGGTATGAGCTGTTGAGGTGACTTGAATCATCCAGGGGAGATTCCAGCTACAACCTACAAACCTAGAAACCCTGCTGAGCTAAACTGTCAGCTGGCATAAAGCCATGTCGATCTGAAGAGGAAATCCACTGCTGTAAGCTCGGGGGGGGGAAGGTCTGTCTCGAGAATGGTTTGCCAATTCTCCAAGCTCAGAGCAACCCTTATCCTGTGTCGATGAGCAATAGACTGCAGCGTGCCCAGGGAGGGGGAGAGCTGATGCAAGTTGGCAATAGGTCCTCAGAGGGGCTCCCTGCTCCATTGCCCCTCCAGTACGGCTGGAGACAGGAAAAAAGGACTCGCAAAACAGCTGAGGCATTGCCACCATGGTCCCAACCTTGGCTTCATGTGGCTGCTGCCCCAGTATCGCTGGCTGCAGAGCCCCCCGCCCTGCTGGAACCCCTCCAAACTGCCAGAGCAGGAAGGGTCAACAGCAAGAGCATGGCTCAGGGGAAAGGCAGTTTTAGGGTGCTGCAGCACGTCATTTTATGAGCATCACCATGCTGCCAAGCATGCCAGAGGCACCTTGGACCCAAGCATGGCACAGGCTGCTACAGATACCTGTCTGAAAGTCCTCAAAGCTGGTTTGGGTGTAGGACAAGAGCAGCTTGAGTTAAGAAGCTTAAGAAAAGCAGAGAGCAGAATTGCCTTCTTGTGGCTTCTCTCCACTCCCAACAGAAGTGACATCTGTTTCACTTCATGTGCTTATCTATTATTTTATTTGCACCTTAACAAGAGATCTAGAAATGCCCAGGGAATACATACACAAGTTTGAACATGTTTTCCTACTTTCTGCTGGCCTATTAATTATTTCAGAGCTCTTTTACAGCTTTCTGGCTGTAGCTACATGTGGCTGGTGACATTTTCTTGTGCCCCTTGCAGCTTGGGCAGAAGCAGAACTGCTGTGGATAAGCTTGGCCCTTCAGGAAGTACCTTTTGGGTTTGCCTGCTCTCTCTGCAGGAGCAGAGTGGTTAATGTGTCTCTACTCAGGCATGTGGCTGATTTGAGACTCTCCAGGGGATCTGGCACATGTCTCTGGCTGGAGAGAGAGGCATGCACCATCCACTGGGCCATGGAGCTCTGGGGGCACTCATGTCATGTGGCTTGTTAGAAACACGCTAGTCCCACTGAGGGATGTTCTGCAGCAAGCAGAGAGCCTGGGTGCAGCTGATTAAAAGTAGGGGCTTTAGCCCAGGACTTGGGCAGCAAACTCAAGCTGCTCTTCAGGATGGGGGAGGCCTTGTGGCAGACCCAAGTTAGCATCATGCAAACTCCACCTGGTCAAGAAGATAAATAGCACCCATGGGTGTAGGAAGGGTCACCCAGTGTCATCCCCTCAGTCCCCATCCACAATGGGCCAAGTGTCGCCTCGAGCGCAGCACTGTCACCTTTTGTTACTTGCCTTGGGACTGTTTGTAGCCCCAAGACTCATTTGAGGAAGGCTGCATTGGATGCCCAAAGGTTTCAGAACTCATGCCGGCCCTTTTACTCTTCCTCCTTTTCCTGGCCTCTGTGCTGACCCTCACCCCGGTGCCTGGTCACAAAACCCACGCCTTTCCCTTTCAAGACAAGCATGAGACCACATACCAACCCAGTCCAGCCCAGGGAGCAGAACCCACAGCTGTTTTCTTAAAAATCACTGCATTTATTTGAAGTGCTGCTATTCAGAGCCCGAGTTAATGTATGAACAGTTCTGTGACAAGGAAGACAAGTATCTACTGGAGCAGGTCCAGCAGAGTCCATGAACATGATTAGAGGTCTGGAGCATCTCTCTTATGGGGAGAGACTGAGAGCTGGGCCCAATCAGTCTGGAGAAGACTGAGAGGGGATCTCATCAATGCATACAAATATCTCAAAGATGCCAAGAGGATGGTGCCAGGCTCTTTTCAGTGGTGCCCAGGACAAGAAGCAATGGCCATAAACTGAGACACAAGAAGTTCCACTTAAACATGAGGAAAAACTTCATTATGCTGAGGGTGGCAGAGCACTGGGACAGGCTGCCCAGGGAGGTCATAGAGTCTCCTTCTTTGGACACTCAAAATCCACCCAGACATGTCCCTGTGCCACCTGCTGTAGGTGACCCTGCCTCTGCAGGGAGGTTGGACTAAATGATCTTCAGATGTCCCTTCTAACAATTCTGGGATTCTGTAATACCTGTGTCTTCTTCCCCCATCCAAGGGGCCACAGAGACAACTGTCCCCCAAAGCTGCAGGTCCATGGTTCTACTGTGAGATGAAGGACAAGGGCAACAGCTGGCTTTTGTGCTCAGAGGAATGAAAAAATTAGAATTTAAAAAACAATTAGCTATTTCGCTCCTGGATTGTGGCAGTTGCAAAGTGAATAAAACCTGAACCTGATAGAAAGGAAGGCATAGTCCAAGCATTGGCCTCTGGACTTTGGGATGCTCCCTGTGCAGAGTGGAGTGCTCCCTGTGTAGGGAACAGGTCCCTTCACACCCGCTGAGGTGTGATCCAGCTCTTGGTAAGAGGCTATTGTTGAGGTTTAAGGCAGGAATGTGATTTGATTGCTGGTACAATGGCAGGACACCTGCTTTCAGAGGTAGAACTGTGCTCTGAGCTCCAAGGGAGAGAGCCTGATGCCTCATGGAGCCAAGTCCAGTGACCACATGAGGCTCAGACAGGCTGGGCAGATCCTCCTGCAATGGGTAGAGAAAGGCATGGGAAGCGCAGGCATTGCTCAGGGCAAGAGGGATGTGGGGAGGCAGGGACACAGCCAACAGCAGATGGGGGAGGCTCAGGACAAGCTAAAGTGCTGCAAAGTGGGCACACAGAGCCAGATCCTGCTTCTCCAGGGGAAGGAGGTGACAGAGAAGGTGCTGGGCTGTGCTTCTGATCCCTGCTCAGGGGACGTGGGGCTGGTGGTGGCAGGGGGCTGGAGGGGTGCCATGGCTCCTGAGGTGATCGCCATTCACAGTCCCTTGTTAAAATACACGTATGGCACTTTGTCCCCGTGCCTGGCCACGATGTTGTCACGCAGCTCCACCTCAAGGTCAGCCAGTGCAAGGGAGCTGTCGGGAGAGTGGGTAGACACTGAGATCTGTGATCCTCCTTCCCAACCACCTGTCAAGCCACCCTCTCTCCCCATTGCCATTTGAAGTCCTCTGCATTCCTGGGATCTTGCAGACCCACCACCCATCCCTGGCATTACCAGTCCCAGGGCTGGAGGGCAGAAAGCTGCCAACTCCCAGCACAGAGCTCACAGAGCAGGGCAGGCACACACTCTCCTGCTTCCCCAGGCACCAACAAGTACAGGAAGGTGCTGCCTCGAGTTGAAGGGTGGGTGTCCATCATGCTTCCCCTGGGATGGGCAGAGAAGAACTAGGGGATGGAGAAGGCTCCCAAGGTCCCATGCAGGAAGGGGAAGCAGTGGGACACGTACCATCTCTGTGGGAAGAGGGCGCAGGCTGCTGGCACCATGAACAGGAGGCTGTGGGACAGAAGAGCCAAGCATTAGTGTTGGGGATTGCAGCCGGTTTGCCCCCCAGCCACCGAGATCTCAGCCCAAGAGGTGCTGTTCACACCTCGTGACTGCCAATAACTGGGGAAAGCCCAGGCTGAAAGGCAAGGCTTGCAATCCCCTGCTGGGAAAGAGGCATTTTTTCTAGCATCCTTTGGAGCCGTGCTCCAGGCAGCAGCTAATGTTAAAGCAGTGAGACACTTACAAGCCACCGCAGAGCAGCACCTGCAGAGGCCCGTGGAGAACCCGGATCCGCTGCAAAGGAAGAATTGGGATTAAGTCTGTGGCCTCTCTGCAAGCCCCACTCACCAGGTGGGCAGACTTCTCCCCTCAATGGGGCTGAATGCCCAACACCTCCAGCATGCCACCAAATCCTGCCACCCTCCCACAGCCTCTCCATGTCACTCGAGAGACCTTTGGTGTACTGTGACTTGAGTAGGTGACAAAGCAAGCTGGGATCTGCAGCCCCTCATTTCATCCTCAGCATCTTTGCTGCTGGGAAACAGGGCAGGGGCACCACAGAACCCACTGGAAAACTTTGGCAGGAGAAATGTGAACTCACCTGCATGAAAGGGAATTTCTCCAGCCGCTCCATGATGATAGGCAAAATAACTAGATACAGAGAAAAGAGATCAGGCCCCTGCTGCAAGCCAGCCTGCAGGGCTCTCCCAGGAGGAGGTCCACCTGGAGGCCATGGCAGCAGGTAGTTGTGTTGAGGGCCATTGAGTGTTTGTTCACAGCAAGGACCTGTTGTGGGACCTCCACACATCCATCACCCAAACAGCATGGTCTGTGCTCCTCATGCTCCCAGTCCCTCCTGCTGGGCTTGCAGCTTGTCAAGGGTCTCATGAGGTGAGGGGATGCTGGGCTGCAGGGTGAGGGGCTAGGGCCAGAGAGCATGAGTTGTGTCCTTGTAGGGCCAAACTGCCATGAGAGCACCCCATGTCCCTCACTGGCTGTGGTTTGGGATGAGGAAGGCTGGGGAGTGGGAGACTCTGATTGGAATGGCAGGATAAGGAGACCAACTCTATTTGTAGGATGAGACCAAATGACACCTGGGATGCAGGACCACCCTCCCTCTTCTTCATGGGGGAAACTGAAGCAGGGGAAGGCAAAGTGGTGGATCACAGGGGAGTCCCTGGTCCAGTCCCACATCCTCCTGCCTTTCACTCACTCATGCCTGGCGCCGCCATGGTGATCCTCGAGACCACAACCTGTGCAATGCCCTTCACTGCTGCCCTCTGCAAGCAAAAGCAGCAAGTGAGACCCTGTGGTGCTGTGGCCCAATCTAGACCCCTAACCCCAGACTCACCCTGGAGCAGCCAAGCTCATTGTTGTCCCCATCTGTCACTGTGATCCCATTGATGATCTCCCTGAACCGGACAGGCAGCCATGAGTGGAGGCCAGGATAGTCAAGAAAGCATGAGGACATAGCAACGGGGTGAGGAGGTGCCAGGGGGTCCTCTGTGCTCTGCTGGTACAGCAGCACTTGCTGCCCCCAGGGTACGGGCTGCATCACCCCTGGGTGCTGCAGTCCCCAGCCCAGCCAATGCTGCCATCTTCAGGGCATGGCTGTGAGCAGGATCCAGCCATGCTGGGGACAGACACCATCTGGGACCCGCAGCCGAGCCAGGGGACAGCCCCTCATACAGACCCCCCCCTCCTTGTGCTGTGACTTGTGGGGAACCCCAAGGACATGGGCCCCACTTAGGGTGTACCAGCACCAGGATATCACAGACTGGGGCTCTGCCATGACCACACACAGCAGACCTTTGGGTCTGAGGGATCTTCCAGCCCAGATCCCAGAACAGCTATCCTCAGGCAAAAATCCCCCTCCTGCTCCAGGCAGAGGCTGAGCCATCCCACCCAGCACTCTCCACCAGAAACACAGCACTACACATGCACAGATCACCCTCCTCCCATCCTACCACCCTCATCAGCCTCCAGGATGGGAATCCAAGGCAGGGTGACCAGGCAGCCCAGGAGCCCAGCTGCCACCAGCTTGCCTTTGGAGGAAGCTGGCTTCCTTGAGCATCCCATCCACGTGTGACACTCACTGTTGCCGCATCATGGGGATATTGACACAGTTGGCAGCAGCCACAGCTGCGAAGGGGACCCAGCGGGCCAGCAAGGGAGGAGCTCGCTGCAGGAGATAGGCTGGTATCAGGAGGGCAGCATGCACCCAGCTGCCCCACCTGGCCCTGGCCTGGCATACCTTGGTGTAGAGGTTGAGTCCCACGGCAGTGGCCAGGGCTGCACCGGTGGCTGTGACATAAGCCACGCCGATTTGCCTGGATAGTGATTTCCAAAGAAGGGAGAGAACAGAAACACAACTCTGACTCAACCCTGTTCCTTTGATACCCAAAATGGGGTCTTTCTAGAGCATCCAGGGGTGTGTCAATATAGAGGGTCCCCATCCTGAGTGTGGGATCACTCACCTCAGCGTGATGGGGGAGGCAGCATTGCGGTTGGTGTAGTTGACGATGGCATTGAAGGACTGATTCACCCACTGCCAGAAAACCACAGCAGGCACTGTCCTGCAGAGAGAAGGGACCAGGAGAGCACACAAGGGCTGTCATGGATGCCTGGCCTCTGCCTGTGGCCAGGCTTGGCAGTGAGACAGCCAAGATGTCCTCAATATACTTGTAATGGTGTCTCCAAAGGGAAAGACACAAGCCAGTGGCAGAGCTGGGATATGACCCAGTATTCCTGGCTGCCCTAGGGCTTTGGAGAACACAGAAGGGCGCTCAGCTCAGGCAGGGGGGGAGATGCAGCTCTCAGCTGGGTGGCAGCCATCCTGCTGGGCTGAGATAAGCCTTTGTCAAAGGGAGCAGTAAGGAGGGGACACATTTGGAAAGAAGTGGCTCTGGGAGATCAGGGTGCCTGGGCTCCCACTGATGTCTCAGGAACGCTGAAGTGAGGCAGGAAGAGACACAGGAGATGTGGGTCTGAGCAGACTTTGGGATGCAGGAGGGTGGAGATGGGCTGAGAAGAGGGTGACCCATCAGAACTGGGAGATACTCAATCCAGACTGGACCTCATCAGCAACTGTCAAACCAGTCCAGCAAAGAAGGGTGGGATTGGATGGGGATCCAATGGGATAGCAAGTATATATCCCATGTAATCTGGGGACAGGATCACTCAACCCCCAGCAGCCATTTCAGAAGGGAGCTGCCAGCAGGGGCTGGGGATGCTGAAGCATTTGGTTCTCAGTTCCAAGGACTGCTATGATCCACAGACCAAGAGCAGTAGCCAAATAGAACTTGGTTGCATTATCACTACAGTGGCTCTGGGAAGAGCTGAGCTGAGCTCAGTGTGAAGTGAGACCATCCCCAGCAATGCCAGGGACTGAGGGGATCTGTGATCCTTCCACCACAGGGTGGGTGCTGGGGACAGAGCAAAGGGAAATGGGGCTTGGACATGGGACACAGGCAAGCACAGCAGCCATGGCCTTGGGCAGCACCCAGCCCCAGAGGAGGCAGACAGGCCATGCCCCAGCCATCGGGGTCCTCCTGTGGGGCTGGGGGCTGTCACGGCTGTGTCCCCAGCCTGGCGTCCCCACAAGCTCACCGATAGAACTGAAGCATGCAGCCAGTGATGGCCATGCCCCCTGGCACCTGGAAGGACATCCTCCCGATGAGGTTCATCTTCTCGCCGCTGTCAGGGTGGAAGGCTGAGTCGTACAGCTTCTTGGCGTAGAGCAGCTGCTCCTGGCTGCTTCCTGGTGGCACCAACCCAGCCCTGCAAGCCCAAAGCCCATCAGGGAAGCTGCACAGACCTGCTGCCACCTGGCACTTCTGGGGCACAGAGTCCCAAGCACCACAAAAAAGAGGCAGAGGAAACAGCTTCTGTGAGAGATACATGTTACAGTTTGAGGTTCCTGGGAAAAGCCTGAGAAATTCTCCCAAAACAGCCTCCAGTGGATGTTACATCACAGCATACCTGCTTGAAGATGACTGCCTCCACCCCCCTGCAACACTGCAGAGTGGTTGGGTATGGCCATGGGCACAGGAATGGCACCTGCCCTGGCTGTACCCCTGCCCCTCACCTGCAGCCTTCCACCAGGGCCTTGGCCCGGTCCAGCTCCTCCTCTGGCACCAGCACTGTCCGTGGGTCAGTGATGTTGAGGAAGTGCTTCAGGCGCCCCATGAAGGTGCTCTGGTCCCAGCGCGGGGTGTCAATGTTGAAGCCGAGGGGAACAGTGGCCATTTTGCTGTGGGTCTGTGCAGGGGGAGAAGGCAGCTCAGTAGGATCCTGCCTAACTTGCTTACTGAGTGCAGGCCTGACACAGCCACAGGAATGGTCAGATGGGTGAAAGCCAGGGCAGGTTTATCTTTAACAGGACAGTTGGACTTTCAGCAGCCCTGAGCCCAAGAGCCTCCTGCACCGCTGCTGTTGGCAGAACGCTGAAGCAAGGCTGCTCCTCCACACATGACCCTGGGGTGCATGGGGTCCCCCCATTTGTGCTGCCCCTCACAGCACCCAGCACCCCCTCCCTGGGGTAGGACTGTGCTACACAGCACTGCAGGGCCCAGCTTGCCCCTCCTCAGGGTTGCACAGCCCTGCCCGGAAAGCACTCCCACAGGGCATCATCCTGCACTGCTGTGTGTGCACAGCATGGCACCCCCATACTATGCTGTGTCCCCCAGGGCACCACCCTGCATGTCCCTGCACCACCATGGCACTGCCCTGAGTGCTCCCAGAGGGCTGCACTACATGCTCACCATGGGACGGCACAGAATCACTGAATGAATTAGGCTGGAAAAGACCTCTGAGATCATCCCGTCCAACCTACGACCCAACACCATCATGTCAACTAGCACCAAGTGCCATATCCAGTCTTTCCTTAAACACCTTCAGGGATGGTCATTCCAACTACCTCCCTTGGCAGTCCAGTGCATTCCAACCTCTAATTACCCTGTAAAGAAATTTCTCCTAATGTCCAGCTTAAACCTTCTGTGATGCATATTAGGACTATCTCTTCTCTTCATGTCAGTGGTTGCTTGCTAGAAGAGGCTGATCCCCACCTGGCTACAACCTTTCAGGTAGTTGTAGAGAGAGATAAGATCTCCCCTGAGCCTCCACTTCTCCAGGCTAAACACCCCCAGCTACCTCAGACGCTCCTCATAGCACTTGAGCTCCAGACCCTTCACCAGCTTTGCTGCCCTTCTTTGAAAGGCACGGCACGGCACGGCACGGCACACCCCCGGTCAGGCCTGGCTCAGCACGGCCTGGCTCGGCGCACCCCCGGCACAGCTCGGCACGGCCCGGGACACTACACACCCGCCCCACTCTGTTCCGCCCCGTCCCGTCCCGTCCCCACGTGTCCCACCTGCGGTCCCCGCGCCGCGCTCCCGCCCACGTGTCCCTCACCCGCCCCCGCGCTCCGGCGCGTGGCGGCGCTCAGCCAATCACAGAGCCCGGAGCGGCAGCGCCCACCATCCCCCGGTCGGGGCCCCCCTGGTGCGCACGCGCCGGACCTGGGGGTGCGGGGCCGAGGGTGGCTCCGCCCCGCGGCGCGGGCACGTCGGCGCGCGGGGCGGGTGTGACGCAGTTGCCCATGGTAACCCCGGGCCGCGCCGAGCATGGTGAGCGGGGCGGGGGCGGGGGCCGGGCCGGGCCGAGCCGAGCCGAGCCGAGCCGAGCCGAGCCGAGCCGGGCCGGGCCGAGCCAAGCCGAGCCGGGCTGGGCCGGTGCGGGGGGGACAGCCCGGGGAGGGGGACAGCCCTGTGGCGTGAGGCCGGGGGCGCCACCGCCGCGGAGCGTGGGGTAATGAGGGTTACAGGCACCACCCGGGGTCTGTCGGGCCCGGCCGGGGCTCAGGGCAGGCACTGGCGGGCCCGGGGCCGTGAGGGGGTGTGCCAGGAGAACGGGAGCAGGAGGATGGACCAGGCTCTGCTCGGTGATGCCGGGCAACAGGACACGGGGGAGCGGGCACAAACTGATGCACAGGAAGTTCCACCTGAACATGGGGAAGGACTTTGTTGCAGTGCGGGTGACCACGCACTGGAACAGATCGCACAGAGAGGGTTCGAAGTCTCCCCCACTAAAGAAATTCCAGAACCGTTTGGATGCAATCCTGGGACACGTGCTCTAGGATGACCCTGCCTGAGAAGGGAGGTTGGACCAGATGACCCACTGTGGTCCCTCCCAACGTGACCCTTTGTGTGACACCCACTCAGAGGTCTGGCAGGTCTGGAATCTGAGTGCCCACCTAGACACGGTGGGGGTGGGGTGTTTGTTCGGGAATGAGGGGCCTGGGACCATGGAGGTTGGGGGCACCCAGGCAAAGGGGTGGAAACACCGTAAATTTGGGACCTTCAGCTGTGGGAGACCCTGGCTGGGACCATGGCAGGACATGTTGATTACAGGGGACATGGAGAAGAGTATTGGGTCCAGAGAGGGATAACAAAGCTGGGGAAGGGTCTGGATCACAAGTCCTATGAGGAGCGTCTGAGGGAGCTGGGGTTGTTTAGCCGGGGGAAGAGGATGCTCAGGGAGGCCTTATCACTCTCTACAGCTACCTGAAAGGTTGTAGCCAGGTGGGAATCAGCCTCTTCTCCCAGGCAGCCAGTGATAGGATGGGAGGACATGGTCTTAAGCTATGCCAGAGGAGGTTTAGATTGGATGTTAGGAGAAATTTCTTCACAGAAAGCGTGATTAGATGTTGGACTGGACTTCCCAGAGAAGTGGTGGAATCACCATCCTTGGAGGTATTTAAGGGAAGACTGGACATGGCATTTAGTGCCAAGGTCTGGTTCCATGATGTTGTTGGGTCATAGAATGGACTCAATGATCTCAGAAGTGTTTTCTGACCTAACTGATTCTGTGATTCTGTTAGTTGGATCTTGGCAGGGGCTGGGAGGCCTGAAGATGCTGTGGAGGGATGGGATCAGCCTGCCTGGAGTTTATGCAGTCAAGGTGTGAAAGGCATGATGGAAGGTTGAGTGCTGGGCAGGGCTGAGGAGCAGGATGACATTGGCCTACCTGGCCTGAGGAGGAAAGGAGCAATGGAAGAACCTGGCAAGGATGGAGGGCAGTGTTCAGGGATTGACTGTGAAGCATCTGGGAGCATCTGTGTCTGTAAAGGGACACTGGACAACCCAGCCAAGGTGGGAGGAGGCCACCCTGGGACTTGGATCCTGGCTATAAGAGTTGAGGGAGCTACCAGAGATTGGTGAGGTGGAAGGGCTGGTTGTTGATAAATAGTTTATGTCAGAGGGAGCCTGGATGAAGGGTTGGATGCTCAGGGATGGGCAGGACTGAGACAAACTGCTCAGAGGCTGGAAGAAAACTGCCAGTTGGGTGGGATGGACAGTCTGGTGAGTCACTGGGAAAATCCAGTCAGCACTGGCTGGCTAGGATGGCTAGGATGGATGGGATTTTGTGTGCTCTGGGGTTTTCTGTCAGGGATTGGGGAGATGAGGGACAGTCTGGGTTGAAAAGAAGAAATAAGAATACACTGTGGGAAAGGCTGGAAATGAGTTTTGATGCTGATGAGAGAAAGAGAGATCCCAGGGAGAAAAGAAGTGTTGGAGGAGAGAAATGAATTGTTTGAGAGGTAGCAGTGTGGATTGAAGGAAGAATTTGGGTCTTGGGTGAAGGGCAATGCTGGGAGACAGGTAGGGTGGTGAGGGTACAGTGCAGTCTGAATTGAGGTTGGGGGAATGTTGGATGGTGGACCAGGGTGTTGGAAACAACTTGGGTTTAGATGCCAGAGTAGTTGGGGTAGGACAAGTGGGATGCTGGCAAAATCCAGCGAGGACTGGGGGGAAGGGTTGGGTCTGCAGGTGAAGGGTATCGGGAGAGAGCTGTGGTGGTGGGGAGCAGCCACTGAGGGTGCAGCACGAGCAGAGAGCATGGGCAGACGGATAGAGCAGTGGGGAAGGAGCTTTCCCAAGCCTTATTTTGTCCAGGAACCCTCTGGACACAAGCTGTATTCATGCAAGTGGAAAGCATGGCAGAGGGTATAAGCAGGAGGAGCAAAGGCAGCTTCTCATCTTGAGTGGGTTAGTTCTGGCTGCATCCCCACCTGCTGGGCCACAAAGAAGGAGGCTGAGATAAGCCCTGTGGGATCTGCTCTATTTTAGATGGGTTGGTGATGGAGCATTTCACACCAGACACTGAAGCCATCACAGGATGGACATCTGCCGTAAAGATGAGGGCTGCTGCCTCCAGCAGTGCGGTGCTTTGTGGGACACATTTGGCCTGCAGCTGTCAAATCTGCTCTTGTGCCTTATGATGTCCTGATAAGCTCGTGTAGTTTGGGATCTGGCAGTTCTTATCCAGGCACTTTGTGTGTGGAGAGGGTGGACTGGGTGTTCTTCAGTGTTCGTGTTATTTGATACAACATTTTACTGCCTCTTTGTCTATTTTCCATTTCTGGGAGTTGTTTTTTGAATTGTAGCCTGTCAGGCAGGGTGGGTGGCACTTTTTGGCCTGGTGGACTGGCTGGTCTGGGCAGGGACTGCAGAGCACTGCAATGTCTCTCTAGAGTCTCAGCTTTCACTAAAACAGAGTAATCCGTCATGGTAGAAATTCTGAAGCAGTGGCAAATGTATCCAAAGCAGCTATGGCAGCCCGGGGGTGTGGGTCAGCAGTCAGGAATGATCCAGACAGCTCGATGTAACAATTTACTGCTTGTCATCTGAGCCGTGGTAGCTGCCCATGAGCGCCTTCCTGCCACGTCCTGGTCGCACTGGGGAGCCCTTCAACCCCCTTCAACCACTGCTTGCTCCAGTCATGAGAGGGTTAATGCTGAGGTTTAAATTGTTTCAGTGTTCATCCAAGTGAGTAAGTACAGAGGGGAAGTGTCTCCTCCTGCAGAGCACACCAGCATTTCTCACAGCTGTGGGGCAGGGGCGCTGGAAGGTCATAGGTGGAGCGCAGAGGGAAGGATGAGCATAAAACTGCAGCACCAGAAACGTGTAGTGCTGGAGTCTTTGGCACTGTTAAGCAGCATCTGTGGTGGGCACACAGCAAGGGCAAAGGGAGGCTGCTGCAAGAAAGGTTATTCCAAAGTTTAGGAAATGCTGTGTGAATCAGAGCTTGTGGCCTCCTCATCACTGTAATAACAATCTTTACCGGGAGAGATGGTATGTTATTGATAGATGCCAGGGCCAGAGGATGGCCAGTGTTTCTCTACACCATTGATTGAGGATGACATTATTGTGTCAAGACCAGAATTATCAAAGTGTGGCCCCATTTTACAGCTGAGGAAACTGTATCATGGAGTGCCTGGCTGATACTAGGCAGGTCTGGTGGAGAGGATGGAATACCAGCATAGCTAAATGTATAGTCAGGCATTTTTCTCATGGTCTTGAGCTCATGTTTCTAGGAAAACCAGCATTTATCTCTTGCCTGCTGTAGGTGTACCTTGTACCCAGAAATTCTTTCTTTTATCCCTTGTTCGTTGGCAGTCAGGCTCTATTTAAAAAGGCCCCATAAAAAACAAAATGCTTTCAAGGGTTTAATAGGGCCTCACTACTTTAGTTTCCCAGTACAGTTCCGTGTCATGTTTTTTGGTTTATTTTACTGATTGCTGAGAGGTCGATAGGAGAAACCACCTGCAGACAGGAGAGTATATCAGCCATTGGCCAAGACTTTGAAGTTCTGAAAGCAGACAAAGACTGCTGACATTGTCCACTGCTGGGCACTGGCTCTTCTCTGTGCAGGGCAAAATGCTTCCTTCAAACTTGCTAAAACCAGAGGAGTTTGATTTTAATTATGAAAAGAGGATTCATGCTGGTATTGGTTAATGTATCAAACTGGAAAATGCTGTGTGACCTCTTTGACAGGAAACTATGTTAGTAGGTTTGAGCTGGAAAAACTCTGTAGGTGACTTGACTCTATTAAATTTTGGATTTCAATTCAGGAAAGAAAGTCTGCATTGAATGACACCATATGGTGGAGACATGCAGCAAGCAAATGATTTTTTGGGAGTTTTGCCAGAGTAAGAAGTATTGAATAAACTGTGCTCAATAGATTAATTTACTTCGGTTGTATTTTAAAAAAGACTGGGTGATTTTATGACCATTAGTGACATTTGCAGTTCTGCAGCCGAAGATAAAGGTAATCAGACGTCATTCTTCAGGGCACCAGCTAATCAGTGCAGTTGTCAGGAAGGACTCCCCTCCTCCAGCTCTGTGTGTGCAGGATTGCACCCTGGATGACAAATGTAGCCTCAAATATCCACTGCGGAAGGCAGAATATTTGGCTCAGCTAAAGCCCCTTGTCCTTCCCCCCTCACCTTCTCCTGTGTGACTTTCTGAAACCATCACATGCACCCTCCTTCTTTAATGTACTCTTTAAAAATGGTGAACTGCTACCATATTGCTTAATTAAAAATAAATTGGAGGCCAGAGCTGTGCTAGGTACTGTGCAGGCAGAACATGGAGTTGCTCACTATGCCATGGAACTGCAGCCTGTCTGAGGTGAGAGATAACCAAGTGATATGAGTGAGGAGAGCCCAAGACAGGTTTGAACTTGACATGTTCGCTGCCTAAACCTCATCAAGGATTGTAGGTGTGGCAGAGAAGGAATTAACAGAAGAATCATGGGGTGTTTTTATGGGTATTTTGCAAAGTTTCTCCCACGGTTGTAGGAAAGGCACAGAGGTTTGAGAATACAGCTCGGAGGTGCTGGGGGAGCTGTGGGGAGACAGGAGCCATTATGGCCAATGCGTTTGGCTGGGAAGAGCCTTGAGGATGAAGACAAGTGACTTGTAGTTGCAGCAGTTGAGAAGAGGCATCTGTGCAGGGGTGTAGAGGTGGGGGAGATGTGGGCACAGCGGCAGGCTGAGCTGCTGAACTTTGTGGCTGTGTTGCATCTTGGTGACTTGATTTGATTTTACCTAAATATCCACATCTAGTAGATAAGCAATTGCTGATGACTGAGGGTGGTTTTATTTTAAATTCATTATCTGAGCTTTGTGGCTAATAAAGTTAAACAGAATACATTTACTTCTCTTTCCTAATAGGAATCAACTGTGCTCTACTGTAGCTTGTGGGCCGTGCTTTTTATCCATGCCCTGTGTATCAGCCCTCAGTACAAGGGGAAATTGTTTTTTCCATTATGGCTTTATATTGCCAATCTGATACAATATTTAAACAGATTATCTCAATGCTCTGTTTGTCCCAAACCAATTTTTGCTTTGGCCTATAAAGTGAATCTTCCTTTCAGCGGCTTCTGTGGTACAGGATGTAGTTACATGCATCAACTAGTTCAAAAGACCCATATACAGCATGGATTTAAAGCTGAATAAACCCACAAAACCCTTAGCTAGGACTATAAATGTCACTGTATTTTTATATATGTCTGCTGGTTTTTTTTTTTAAAGAGAATAGGATTACTGCATGCAGCTATAACCGAAAGTCCTTTGATAATTCAGTGGGTATTTTAAACCTAGCAATGATATCTTTTCATAAAACCACACATCCCTGTTTTCTGAGGGATGCTAATAAGATGGTTAGCTTTGCTTTCATGCTCGATGTGTTTATGAGTGCTCTTGCCCATTTAGTTGCATCACAGGATTTAATGCCCCACTCTGATTTCATACTAATTGTCAGGAGTCGCTTTTTCTTATTGTATGTCCCCACTTACTGTCTGGGAAACAGTCTCCTCATTGCTGACCCCATCAGTCTGTCTCCCTCATGGTGCTTGTAAGGAAAACCCCCTCCACCAAGGGCAAAGATGTTTTTAAACAAGCCGATCTGATATAAAACAGTTTGCTTAACCCAGCGGTGACCAAGGAGCGATTGCTGGCTGACTGTGCCCAGCCCTGAGGTGCTGTCTGGCTGCCCTTCTCCAGAGGCTGTGTGTGCTGCCACGCTGTGCTGCTCATTATCTGAGCAGCATCTGCAGTTCCCTTCTCTGTTACAGATGCCGCAGTCTACTTAGTTTTGTGCAAATGACACGCTGCCCTTACACTCCTGTGAGTTGTCTCTGCAGCTCCTCAGCCAGCCAACACCTCAGCTGGCCTGCTTCAGACTCACCCAGGATGCCCCAGTGAGCGAGTGCCACTGGCCTGCCTGCCATGCCAACCTCCTGGGCATCCTTCCTCCTCACTGCTGGTTAAGTTCCAGCACTGAGATGTTTGTTACCCACCCTGCTTCAGCAATCTGCTCTTCCTCTGTTGCTTCTGAGCATCCTCTTTGCACCAGATTTTTGCATTTCTTGGCTTTCTACCTGACATCTCCCATCAATAACAAGGGGTTACCTTCTGTCTCTCATCAGACCAAGTTAGTTTCAGCATTGTGTTTGGGACCAGAGAAGTACTATAGTCCATCAGTGTGTGAGCAGCAAGGGCTGCTTGTCCCACACAGTGGTGGCATGAGCAGGGAACTGGGCTGAGTTATTTTTTCCAGTCTACTAAGCTGTCAGGAAATGCTTTCTGTCGTCCTAGCCAGTGTGTTCATAAGATCAATTACAAAAAAAAGAAAAAAAATAGTTAGAAACCCATCTGTACGTGACTTTCCTTAGTTTTAAATCTTCACTAACTACAGGGAGAATGCTGGGTTCAAGTTTTAAATACTATTTACAAAATAGTAACAATCAGAGTAACCAATACTATTCTTTGGCTCGATTTAAGTTGTGTATACAGACCATGTAACCTATGCTGGCAGCTACTGAAATAAAGTCCACTTCTCTATGTTGGCTTGCTTGTCTTCCAGCCTTTTAAATCAGCTTACATTATACCTTAGAGAATACTTTTATTTCTATATATATCTTGTCTTCTATTGGCTACCCCAGATAATCCTGTGATCAGCCATGCAGCAGTGTCACTTGAGTAGAATATGGAACGATGCTGATCGTTTTCTCATAGGCTGTCATACTAGCCCAGAAATAGCATCTGTCTACAATGGGAGAAGCTCTATTAACATTTACAACTGTTCCTCTTCCCAACCCCTGAGAATTGCTCTGTGGTAGATAAGCAATACTTTGTAATATATTTCTTTGCGCTCAGTATTTTGGAGTTAAATTCTGAAATATAAAGGCTCCTAATCCTGATCTGCTCTGGGATACACTGCTCTGCTCTTAGCAAGTGGTGCTGTGAATAGGATTAGCATTTCAACAGCTTCTTTTTTTAACTGTGAGCAATAAACTAAAATAATAGGGCCTGATTCAGAGCTCTCCAAAGTGGGCAGTAGTGCTTTGGCTGGTGTGCATTGGCTTTGGGTCAGGCCCATAAGAATGGGAAATTCAGTGTTTCCCTGGAAAGGAATGTGTGAATTTTAGGGTTCCTGCTCCTGTGAGGTCTGTCCACACTGAGCTGAAATCCACGGATTTACAAGCCAACAAACACAACTGTAAATGTGACAGCAGGTGAAAAGAAAATGTGTTGCTAGTCATGCAGTTAAAACTACTGCTTTTTAATGACGTCAAGGGCATTCAGGACATGCATATAAACTAGTAAGCATTAGAGGTATTTCTGCTGCTGTTTCTCTTCTCTTCCCTTGGACGTGTTGAAGTGCAGACTGTCATGGGGCAAACATGCCCATGTGGGCTGGGCACTGTGGCCAGGGGGATGAGCTGTTGGGCTGGGAGGGCTCGCAGTTAACTGGCTGCACTGAGCACAGCCCTTCATTAGCCATGGGCCCATGGACAAGAGCCAGCTGTGAGCATCTGGCCCTCAGGGCCCAGCACATGGTATTACAGGCCTGTACTATTGAACTAATAGGAATTTGGGGATTTATTGTGCCTGTACCTACACCAGCAGAACCCATTCCCGATTAACAGCACCTGAACAGGGCCTGGATTCCCAGTTTTTTACCAGGCTGTTTGTCATCTGTGAGATAGGTGACACCTTGAGCCTGTTTACTGTGTGGTAAGACTGCAGTTTTGCTATTGTTGCACAAGCTCTGAATTTCTGAACCTATGCTTTCTACAGGCTTTTTAAAAGCACAGCAGCAGTGGCAACCCTGCAGTTTTCTGCAGAGATCCTTCAAACCCAGTTTTACAAAGTTCCTTCTCCCTGTTTCTTACACACTGCACATGTGTTTTGTGCTGTGGCTGGTAATTAAATGGAAAACCAATAAATTACTCTGAAATTGAAAATGCTTAGAGGGGTGGATCGAATGTCACATGCATTTGAATCTCTGCATTATTGAAAGCTTTGGTATCATGACCTGTAGCGCTGTGTCCTTTCCACAGCACTCCCCATCCTGGAGAGGTGTGATGAGCGGTCGGAAGCAGCAGGTTCCGAATGGCTGAGGTGGGGCTCTCCCAGAGTGGGCAGAAGGGCAGTGCTAGAGATGAGGGATGCATTTCAGCAGTGACAGTTTTACTGCTTCCTGCAGCTCTTTATCTTGAGGACAAGTTTCTGATTGCCACGATCTGGAGGGATCAGGAGCAACCTTCAAGGCTCAAATAGTCCTTGGCTCCCAGCAGGAATATTTAGAGGGTTTAGTTCCTCATAGCAACAAAGCACTTCATGACATTTAACTGATTGCACCCTTGCAGGTCGACAAGAAGCATTGTCTCCATTTTGCAAATGGAAGAACAAAAAAGCTTGAGAGATGGGCCCCGTGGGCTCAGGTTTCTGCTGATACTTGAACTTTCTTCCTGGCTCTGAGTCTTAGGAGGACTTCAACAAGGGAATTATCAGGGAGACATGGAGCAGGAGTGCTGAGGGCTCCAGAAGGGGCCTTTAGGGGTGCCTTCCTCTCCTGGATTTTCCCAGGCAAATTGGTTGCAAGAGCACCTGTGTCCCCAGGCAGGGTGTCAGTGTGGTGTGTGCTGCCTGGGCTCTGAGGAGCGGTCCCTGACAGGCAGGGGCTGCAGAGCAGCGTGCTCAAGGACACCCAGGCATTCGTGGTGCCTCAGCCTGCTCCTGTGCCCTTGGCTGCATCTGCCTGTGGGGCTGGGCTGGGCTGGGCAGCAAGAGGCAGATAGAAATGGGGTTATTTGCATCTCTTGGTTACATGCCAGGGTGTGGAGTATTTCTCCAGCCATTTTCGAGAGGTGCAGGTCCCTGAGTGGTGACCACTGACAGAAGCTCTGGGTGTGCTGCAGAAAGGTGCGTCGTTGTAAACGAGCTGACCTGGATATTCTGTTTCCTAATCCTGAGTGATAGTGTCAGCTCAGAGAGCTGAGCCTGGCTAATGACTGAAATCCACTGTGCTTTTCTTAGCGAGGATGTGTGGTGATCTGAGATAGTTGTTAAGTGCTACATCCTGAGAATCAGAACTGCACATGTCCCGTGGGTCCAGCATGTTTTAGACAGATAAACATGGTTAGAGATGACCGGGGAGTTACTGTGAAAAGAACCGATGTAAGGTATACAGTAACCTGCAGTTAACTGGGAGGGAGATTAAATTAATGGGGTTTTCCTTCTGATAATGATAATGAAGAGCTTGCAAGGCCTTGGTTTGCAGCTCCTACACATGGTATGTGGTAGGCACTGTCTCCCTGGCACAGGGAATGCCAAACAGCTGTGTGACAAGAGCAGTGCAGCCAGCGAGGCATCTCACTGTGTGACATTTGTGCTGTCTGAGACCTTGTTGATACTCTGAGATGAAAGAAAATAGGGGCAAGGGAGGGGAGTAGGAAATCAAGTGGGAATAGGGACTGCAGGAAGGGATTCAAGGTGTCCTGGGGTCTACCACCATTCAGAACCCATTTGAAGGGAGGAGGGCATGACACTGGGGGAGAGAGTCCAGGGGGAAATAAACACTATGATCTCTCTTGTGGATTTAGGGTTTACTGTCAATCCTGCGCAAACTAAAAAGCACTCCAGACCAAGAGGTGAGAATCCTCCTCTTGGGACTGGATAATGCAGGCAAGACCACACTCCTGAAACAGCTGGCATCAGAGGACATCAGCCACATCACACCAACACAGGTGAGGAAGGCCTTTACCTCTCCAGTCAGTTCTTGTGGTCCCACCTCCCACCTTATAAAAAGCACTAATGATTCACCAGAGTTTTTCAGTAAAAAGGGGAGCAACTGCATCCTGGTGTACCATTATGTTTGTGTCTTCTCTGTGTAAGAGGAGGCTTCCTGAAGGAGCCAGAGAGCATCAGGACAGATCTGTCAGGTACAGCAAAAGTGTATGAGTGCTGTGGAGCTCTGCAAAAGGCTTTTGGGTCACTCTAGGGTTGCATGGATGAGAGTTTGTTCCTGTTGTCCTTGCCAAACAAGGGACATTGTACAGTGGATGCTGCAGCACTGGGCAAGTCCCTGTCTCTTTGCATCTTTCAGCCAGCCAGCTCCCAGAGTCCTGCATATACCAGCACTCCCTCTCTAATGCCTCTCCTCGTCTCTTTCGTTGATCCTCAGGGTTGGGGAGAGGGATGTCTCCCATCAGAAGCACTGCAGCATCACTCCAGAGGAGGTTGCTAGAGAGCTGTAGGAGATGCTTCCCCCCACCCTGGAGCAGCCTCCCAAAGCTCCCAGTTCTGACACCCCAATTCCAAGCCCCAGTCCCCTGGGTGGTGTGGCAGCACATTGCCAGCCCACGCCACATCCTGTTTTTCTACTTGAATGCACTTTCAGTTGGTGCTCTAATTGATGAAATGGACCCTTCAGACGTGCAGCTGTTGCTCTTTTAAGCCTGGCATTAACTATGTCGTGTCGAATTGAACTGAGACCTCTGGCTTCATGTTAGCTCTGACTGTCTACTCAGCTTTCACAAGCTCAATCCTGCTTCTCACAGTGCCCTTGTTTTCTCCTTATCTGCAGCTCTCCCACCTCTTCCTGCACCCACCCTGCTGAGCCCTCCCAGGGCACTAACTGCATCATATGTCTCCATAGCCATGACAGCGTTAACCCTTGACCCAGGAGCGCTGGCAAACCGACGGTTTGGCGGCTGTGTTTGCTTTTGCCAGTATCTCTCCCACAGCCGATCCATCTTTGTGGCTGCCCAGCCCATCTCGCTGCACGTTGCAGGCATGGGATATATAAGGTGTTAATGTCTGCCTATGAAGATGCTCCAGCCATTCAGGCTTATGCTCTATGTGCTTTGTTTGTGCTCCTTCCAGGGCTTCAACATCAAAAGTGTACAGTCTCAAGGCTTCAAGCTCAATGTATGGGACATAGGCGGACAGAGGAAGATCAGGCCGTACTGGAGGAACTATTTTGAAAACACTGATATCCTTGTGAGTATTGGCTGCAGTTGAATGCTGTGTTCATGCAATGGCTTTCCAAGGTCTCAGCCAGAAATTCAGAAACAAGCAATGTAATGTCCCAGTCCTCAGCAACACCATTGCCATTGTAACAGGAGTTATTCTGAGTGAAATGGCAAGATTGGTTGGGTGCAGTAAGAAAAATACAGTAATGTTTGGAGAAATCATTTGGTTGTTATGTTTTTACTTTCACAGGATGGTGCTGTTTATAGCCAGTTCCTTTCCTCTCATGTCAGTCTCCTCTAAATGAAAGAACATTATTAACTTGTACTTTACCCATCTATAGCTCCTTTCACTTGAGACTCTGAAGGCCTGCCGTAGGCATTAGTGACTTAAACCTCGTGTGTAAAGCTAGGTCAGTATGGTGTCCTTGTTTTATAGATGGGGAAACTGAGGCACAACTATTAAATTCTATGTCTGCATCAGATAGGAAAGCTTCTGACTGAGGGACACAGAGAAACTCCTTGTCTTTTCTTTTGCTTCTTTAATTATAAGACTGTAATTACCTTACAACTGGCTACAGAAGACTACAGTTATATTTACAGTGCAGAACCTTTGTGTTTCCATGCCAGAGCACATTGCCCTGGAACCCTCCAGGTGCTGTCTTGACCAGTTTCAAAGATTGCCTCTAGACTGCAGCCACGTATGCCGGGATGAAGGCAGGATGGGGGCTCCAGGCCTCTCCCCACCCCAGGCAATGTTGCCTATGGGAACAGAGAAAAGGCCAGATCTGCTGGGCTCCCACTGGAAAGTGGGAAGCTCTGTCTGAAAGACACCCTTCCTCCCTCCTGTTACACACTCACACCCCCACACCCACACAAACACAGTCAGGAGCTTCAGTGCACTTCTGTGGAAGTATCCGTGCAACTAGGAATAGGACTTTGTACACCAAGGCTCATGTCTGGGTGCTGAAAGTCCTGGCTGTGCCTGGGGGTTTAGAAAACATTGTCCAAATGTGACTAATAAACCCTTAGAAACTTCTTTTACCTATTGCCCTTTTTGAGCCTTAATTTGGAGTCTGATTTTGCAGGGCAACCACCACTGTATAAACCTAATTGGTTGGTTTTGTAAAGTGTAATGGAGAGACTTTCCTAGGGGAAAGATCTGGGTGTGTGAAATGAGCAGGACACACATTGTGCTCCTCTGTGGCCATTGAGGAGAGAGAATGGCGTGGCTGTGAGGTGAGTGTGCCCACTGAACCCAAGCTCTGTTGCTGTGTGTGGCAAGTAGGCAGTAGGTGTGCAGATCAAAGTCAGCCCTGCAAAGCAGCAGCTCTGGGATCTCTGCCTACTGTGGAAGGTGCTCAGCCTGCAGAGGCTCTGCAACCACAAAACAGTATCTGGAAAACTGCTGGCAAAGGCAATGAGCTACACTGGCCTGTGGGCTTCCTTCCACCTTTCCCAGTGTGTGTTGCATGAGAGGTGCAGAAATAAAGGTAAATTTGAAGATGGAAGGAGATGAAAGCAGTCATTTTCCCTGCCTGCCTCCCACCCCAGTTAAAGCAATGTACAGAGCAAACCCTTCTTTTCCAATAAGTAAGAAAATAGGTAGATAAAAGCAGAATCACTTTGGGCATAACAATGGCGTGAATTCAGAGAAATAGCTGGTGCATAGATGGACTTGAGCTCCCCTGCCTGCACTCCATGCTGACAACCAGTCCCAAACTGGGAGGTGTTGGCATTGTTGGGGCAGTGCCTTGCTATGTCCATACACACCAAAACTGGGATCAAATATATGCTGATGCATCTCTCTGTCTTCTGCCAGTCCTCAGCTCTGTTTTAGCCAGTAATTTTACCCTCTGACAAACCTGGTGCGGGTTGTCCATCTGTAATTTGATTCAACATGTCCCTCGTGTTGTTTCTTCATCTAGTCCCATCACTTGCCACTTACTCCAGGTTGTGTTTTGGCATGTTTCTCAAAGGAGGTACCCAGCTTTACAGGGATTTCTTTCTCAAAGCTCCATTCTCCAACCTGGTGTTCAAACTGGCAAACTGTGCTACCAAGCACCACAGTAAAAAACAGGCTCTTGAGTGTCCCTGTCCATAGAAGGAAGTTGGAGATGAGATACACTACAGTTCCCAGGACCCCCTGCTTCTCTCTCTTCTAAACTGTATTTACAAAACAGAAAGGACCCTCTAAAGAGTATTAAAAAGCAGGAAGTGATTACAAATTCAAATCCATGCAGGTGCCTTTGAATGAGAGCTTGGTCTTGCGTCACACACCTGTGATATTTGGAAGCTTAACCCAGGCAAATAAGGTGTGGATATCTGGCTGATTGCATATTCAGACAGGCACCTGCAGCTATTTGGCACAGTGCTCGCTGGTTTGGAAGTAGGCACTCGGCACATACTTTACTTTCTCTGTACTGTGCTTTTGTTGCTTTTGCCTGGAGCACAGTTGTATCCAGTTCTCATCTTGCAAAATAGCTCCATAGCAAGGAATGGAGCAGTGCAGGAGAAACCTTGGCTGGTTGGGACTTAGAGCTCTTCCTTCCCAGTTAGAGAAGCACCGTAATGTGGGAGATGCTGCCTTTCAGTAGAGAAGTAGCACTTGACCACTGTGTTCATGTGTCACTGAACTTCCCCAGAGATGTCCCAAGGGAGGACAGATGACAGTCCAGTCTCACCCCAGAACACAATTGCAGCCCTGCAGCTTCTTCCTTTCTTTTGGTTTGTGTTTCCTACCCCAAATGGGATGCACAGGGGTGTATGCTTGGCAGTGGCAAAGAGGACGGGTGTAGCTGATACAGTATTGGTGCACGTGCTTGGGATCACATTGCAGGGAGGGGCTGTGTGTCATGGCGTGCCCACAGGCCTTTCTCCATCACGTGGCACCGAGTGCGTGCACTGCTGACGCATCCCCACGCAGCTGCATCCAGCCTGTCACTGCACATCAGCCCCAGGTGAGCTGCAGAGGGGTCTCTGGGGTTGCTGGGTTACCTCCTCAGGCCCGGCATACATATTCTCCTGTGGTGTGTTTGGTCCCATTTCCAGCAACTCGAGTGCTGCTCGTTAAGGGAGTGCCTATAGTTTAATAGATATTGCTGCTAGAGATCTTCTCTCCCCCATTTATTTGGTCGAAATTATCCTGGAATAGTGGAGTCTTACGTGGAGACTGCCTGCAAGGATGCCATTTATCTTGATGACGGGGTGCTGTGCTCATCTATTCCTTGAAAACCAGGCTGGCACTTGCTCCCTGTAAGCCACCAAGGAGCATGCAGATGACATGCTAGCAGCTTCAATCACTACTGATGGGGAATGGCAGGGACTAGAAGCAAAATGCTCAGTGTTTGTCACCAGTCCTGTCCCTGTCTGCTGTCCCAGCATCCTTCTCCTTCAGAAACCTTCCCATACTGAGCAATGAAAAAGGGATAGCAGGCTATTCTTTCCTAAGGGTTACACTGAGTTTCCCCATTTTTTTGGATGGCAGCTGAAGATGGAGTCTTATAGGCTGGATTCAGTCCTCTTCCCCATCAACCTTCTCCAGGAGGCTGCCTGATGGAGAGGATCTCAATGTCCTTGATACATTCATGAGTCCCCTGAGTGCCATTGTGTGCATTGGTGGCTTATTGAGGAGGTGTTGCTGGAGGGCAGCATGGCACAGTCACACCAGTTGGTTCTTGTGCACTTTACTGGGGTGAAAGACCATGTCTGGCTCCCCAGGTTGTGCCCTCCTGTGTTCAGCTTCAGCTTGTAAGCCTGTAATTTGAAACAATACCAGAAGTCTCCTATTCTCTTTAGATAGCAGAGGCCATGTAGATGGTGAGTGCATCCCCAGTACTGCCCCCAGCTCCTTTCTGATCCTACCCACATGGCTGTCCACACCCCTGGCTTTTAAAGAAGTGGTTCCTCTTCTTTCAGAACATCACAAAGTTCTGTCAACATTTGCTATAAATAATAGCAAGGATCTTTGTGCCCAAAAGCATAATTATTAGGTTCAGCTCACTTAAGCATGTACCATTGTGGAACAGTGTCTTCTGGGAAGCATAACTTTTCCTGTCATTTCTTTTTCAGATCTATGTCATTGACAGTGCAGATAGGAAGAGGTTTGAAGAAACGGGTCAGGTAAGTTACTTATGCCCAGCTTCCTTTGAAATAACTCAGTGCTCCTGAGTGCCCCTTGCTCACAAAAGTTAGGAAGAGGATTTTGTTGTTTATGAAGGAAATTTGCATTTCAAGGGACTTGCCTTTCAACATCAATGCAGATTATTTTGGTAGATGTGAAACAAGGAAAATAGGTAGCCTAATTCCGTTTAAATAGAACGGTTTTCATTAGTTATACAATAAAAGCAAATGGAGCCTAATACTGAAAGCAAAAACTTCTCTAAGTCCTTTAAACCTTGCCAAACCAAGACCCTGAGGAATCCTATTTTCTTATTTACAAAGTTGAAATGGAAATCATATTGACTTGATTGTCTTTTGGATGTAATTGAAAAAAAACTAAGAACTTTCTAACTAGGACTGGCCAGAAAATAAGATTTCCTTTTTGCAAAGTTCTGATGTTTTATAACATTTTATGTTTTAGGATGGAACAAAAGTAGGACTTTCAAACTTTGTTTTGTAGAATTCAGAAAGTGACAATGTCCTAAAATAGCTACCAACAAATTTACCCCCAGAAAGGGGAGATTTAGATTAAAGCCCTCTGTTTGGCCTGATTTGAAGAAGGTACTTGATCTTTTGCCTCTCACGGATCATGGACACAGTCCAACAGCAGAACTGTTGGTTGTTCTAAGGGTGGGGGGAATCTTTCCCCTGCTGGAGCTATTTCACTTTATACAAGTAATTAAATATTCATTGGGCAAAAGAGTTGGAGAAGAAGCAGAGGCTTTTAGAGCACTTGCCTGGGTCAGGCAGATTCGGCCTGGACCCCTCCTCATATTTCCACAAACACTTTGGTTTCAATAAATCAGTTGTGTCAGATGAAAGACCTATTTTGTTGAAAAATTCCCATCCAGCTCTGTTTATAACTCCATTCTCTCATCCTGGTGTCCAAACCAAACATTGCTTTTGGGGGGATAGAGTCATATTTCCACTGCAGTTTAGCATCTCCCTGACTGCACTCGTTTAATCCAAAAGTTTCTATCCAGTGGATAAAAGATGTTAGGACAGTATCTGGGAGCATGAGACCTTTCAAGCTAAATAAGGAGCCCACAAAAATCTCATGTGCTCATCTGTCTGCAACGCCAGCAGTCCCTACAGGTTCAAGTTCTGCTGAGTTTGTCATACATTCCCATAGCGGAGTGACTTGAGACTGGGTGCTGGTTTCACAGGAGACCATTGCACAACCCTAGACATGGAGTATTTTAGCCATCATTGATCCACTGCAGATTCAGATTTGAGCTATTCAGAAAATCTCTTTGAGTCACCCAGTTTTGAATGAACAAGCCCATTTTTCAAGGTGCCACCCAATGTGTGCCATGCATATGGAACCAAAATCCAGCTAGTAAAGCTGATTTAGCTTGTTTTCACCTACCCAATGCCTTCAAAAGCATCAGCACTTTCTTGTGGGAGGGAGATTTCCATTTCTGTGGGGAAAAAAAAGGTCCTCTCTTATTCAAACTGCATTGTAAGAAACTTGGAACAAAACTCTGAATCTCAATATTAGCAAAGATATCAGGACTGGTGTCAACAGTTGCTCAGGTACAAATGCCAGTCAGGCAACAACTCAAGACAGATGCCTCATACTGCCAATTTACCTTTTTTGCTGTTTCATCAGTTTTAGTCTCCTGGAATCAGGGACTGGTAAAACACAGGGTTGTAGCCTTTAAGGCAACTGCTAATTTCAGACCAAAATGAAGATTTTTCTAACCTGTAATTGGAAGAAATGGCTTTTGAACCTTGGGTAGAGATGATTGTATACATTTTTGCTCTCTTATAGTAAGATCTAGGTTTCACTGGAACACACTCTTCTAGTGTCTGCCCTAAATATATTTCTAATTAGAGACAACCAGTGGTGGTTGAAAGTTTTCTGCCCTTCCCTCTCACCATCTTCCCCCCACCTCACTCCCTTGTAAATGATGCAGGAGCTGGCTGAGCTTTTGGATGAAGAAAAGCTTAGTGGAGTCCCCGTGCTCATATTTGCTAACAAGCAGGATTTGCTGACGGCTGCCCCTGCTTCGGAGATTGCCGAGGGACTGAATCTACACACAATCCGGGACAGAGTCTGGCAGATCCAGTCTTGTTCAGCTCTTTCAGGAGAGGGAGTACAGGTGAGGCTCTGGAGAAGGCTTGCTGTGCCAGCAGGCCATCTGTAAGAGATTGTTGATCTGCAGGGTGGGGTTGGACTGGCTGCCTCATGAAGGAGGGTCAGCACAGCCAAACCCTTGCAGTGCAGAATGCGGGGAGTGCGTGTCTCATTGCCTGTGAAAAGGGACGGGAATGCTGTGGGCTCTTGGGATCTCTCCATCCCCGGGAATTGGGAGAGTGATTGCCTCCCCACCCAGAAGCCCTTGACTGGGCCAGATGAAGGCATTGATTTATTTTAAAGAGACTGCTGTCAGGTTAATCATTCTCACAAAACAAATCGTCTTTTACTATTAACCCCTTTGACTGTTATGAGTGTGCACTCCAGAAATCTGATTTACCTTCACTGCTGATGTCATTTGGCATTTTGCTCAACTCAGGCGCCGGAGAGAAAAACTGATCAATTTTTCTGATTCAGAGAAGTGCAAGAGTTGCACGTGGGGCAAGGGCACTTCTAATGACAACATGTGGGGCAGCAAAAACCCACCAAGGGGCCTGAGCTGTGTCCCTGTGCTGAACTGTAATAGCTGTGTCTTTGGCTCCTGTGCTGTAGCCAGTTCCTGCGGTATAGTAGCTCTTTGTAATGTAAATGGGACCTAGGTTTGTTTATTTCACTCCTAGGCTTTCCTGAATTAATGAAGTATTTGCAGTGCTCCAAATCTGAGTACTCCCTTCACTGATATTTAAAAAAACAGAATGGTGAAGACATTTATCTTCCTTGCAGTTTCAGTAAAACCTGATTTGCAGATGCTATGGAGCCATTCAGGATAGTCAGGTCTCAAGCTGAGTACGAAGAGTCACAGCAGCAGCCCCCCATACTGAGTGGGCAGTAAAGTGGCAGATGAAATTCAGTGTTGACAAGTGCAAAATAATGCACATGAGGAACAACAACCCCAACTATACACACACAACAGGGAACTCAAAATTAGCTGCCATTACTCAGAAGCAGATTGTTGTGAACAGCAGCTTGTCAGAGGCCAGAGAGGAAAATCCAAACACTAGCCAATTACAAGAAGGCAAACAAGAAACATCTTTTCAAGCAGGTTAAAGTCATGGTGAACCCATACCTTGAACCATGCCTCTGACCCATTTAAAAAGATTTTGATAGTAGCAGAATCATAAAGTCCAACAAAAAGTTAAGTAGAAGTGTCTTCAGGAGATCTTTATAACAACTTCATGTCTAAAGCAGGAATAACTGCGAGTCTAGAGGAGGTTGCTGAGAGCCTTGTCCAATCAACTTGTAAATATCTCCAAGCATGGAGATTCTGCATCCTCTCTAGGTAACCTAGCGCTTAATTACCCTAATCAGAAAAAATACTGTCCATATATCTGCTCAGAGTTAGGATAAATTTGAGAATCCTCTGTTGAGAATGATCAGTAGCACAGAATGCCATCTGTATACATGGATAATAAATAAGTTAGGACTTGCAGCTTGGAAGAGAGAGGACAGAGAGTGGGAACATCTTTGGGATTTATAAAATAAAATATAAAAATGTCAGATAGACCGTATGCTGTTTTCCACATTGCTAGAGGAAGAGTGTTCCTAATGAAATAATCAGACAGCAGCTTAAAAGAAATAAAAATACATGCTTCTTTGTGAGTTGCATAATTAAGTTGTAGATCTCACTGGCACACGATGTTGTGGAGACCAAAGGTATCAGTCTGTTCAGAAGAACACTAAGTGAATTTCTAAGAAGGGATCTGCAGTCAGTCACTGACCACTATGATCTGGAGGCAGTTTTTGACTGAGGAACAACTTGGGCCATGGACTGAGAGGGAAGAACAGAGCAAGGGAGACCCTGTTCCTACACGGTCTTTCTCCCTGGCATTCAGAAAGAGAATGCAGGCTTGGATGAACCATTGTTCTAACCCAGTAGAGCAGTTCTGATTTCAAATTCTTAACGTGGTGTTTAGACCTAACTGTTGTAGATGGTATCCTCTAAAGGGCCTTTATTTAGTTAGCTAAGATAGACATTCAGCTCTGTGGCAGCCAGGGCTTCAACTCTTTATTCTGAAGTGGTGGTGGTAGAAGGAAGTGCATTCCACACTGGCAGTGTATATTCCAGTCCAAAGAAATGCGATCAGGAAGTTGACAGGGTTTCAGGCAAGCTAGGTCACCTTCTTTCCCTTCTCCAGGCCATCCTCTGGTTTATGGATGTCCAAGTGAGCTCTCCAGATGTGAAGGGGCAGTAAAGCAGCAGACGAAATTCAGAGATGTGGGTTGGATGTGAAAGGACTAAACAATAGAAAGTGGCATTTTCTGTTTGTGAGCTTTGAAATATGCCTCCTTCTCGAGCTGATCTGTGTGCTCTGGAGCAGCTGCACACTTCTTCACTGATAGCACCTTCTTCCTGTGCCTCCTCCCTGAAGTGCAGTGTACCCTGTACATTCAAGAGCATAAAATACACAGCACAATACCCTCTACCAGGGAAATGAAATCTGATTCTGCATTTACTTCCAGAAGACCAGAGCTAAATAAAAGTATTTGCAGGCCTATATATTGTGTTCATCATGCTTATCTAGACAAACTAGTTTAGATGCAGGCCAGATCATGTCCCTCTTTGTTGTAGGCAGTCTTGTTGCCCTAAATACTTCAGCTTATTCCATAAATGATTATTGCAGAAAGGTCAGGGAAGTCACAATCTTTTTGTAGCTCATAAAAAAAGAGCCCCTACATTTCTCTTCCGCCATAACTCCAGGCCTGTCAAATCCAAGCACTCCCTTTCCTTGCAAATTGAACAAAATGGTTTGGGAGATGGTTTTTAAACTAAACATGGATCAGCCTAGGAAGAAATGGTGTCTTCAACCCTGGGAGTCTTAAGGAGGGACCAATGTGCTGAAAATTTAGGGGATTCCAAGAACTTGTTTAAAGAGTGACATTAAGAAAGATGATTTTGAGGATCTTAGAACACAGTATCTCTACCAGTGGCTCAGAACAGGAGCTCTCTGTGTGTAGTTAAACCTCAGGTCACTGCTTTAAGGACTTCTTTGAGAAATGACAATGAGTGACAGCAAAATAAATGAAGATGTGAAAGCATCAGGTATTCAGAATGAAAGCCGAGGAGTGAGCACGCTAACCATCGCTGCTGATGGAATATGTTAGCTAGAACAGAATTGGAGACATCACTGAAGAGAGGTGGCATATCTTGTACTGAGCACATGCAGGAACAGAGTTCATAGGGGAAGATGCTTGTGCTAGCTTGAAGGAAGAGCAATGAGCAAAAATAAATAATGCCAGTACATGAAGGAGAAATAGTTTGAAGGTCATTTAATTAGTTTAGCTGCTTGCACCATGGTGTATAGAACTGGGTAGTTAAGACTGGGGATTTCAAGGTTAATGAGATTAGATTATGGTTAATAGAATGATATAAATTTAGAGAATTTAACTATTATTTGAAATGGGTTATTTAATAAAGCTGTTAATTAAGGGGAGAATCCATATAGTCATCTTCTTTTTTAAAATTAACCATTGGGGACTCTGGAAAAGGGGCCCAGCAGTGTCCTGAGAAGGCTCTGAAGAGAGGTGACTGGGTTAACTGGAAACCTCATGCAGTGTCTCTGGATGCCAGCTGGCAGCCCCTGTTATGCCAGCTGAAGACTTCATTACCTTCTGACTTGTAACTGTGGGCAGCACTTGTCTTGTTAATCAGACTTCATGGTGCCATCAGGGGAGGAGTGGCATCCCTCACACTCAGAGGCTTTTTCACAAAATGTCTGCTTGGGTCTGATCTTATCCTTCAGCCCTAGTTAGGAAATCAGGAAAGCCTTTTCTCTTTGCCACAGCCATCTGGCTGTGCCTCCGGAGTAGAGTCCTGACCAGCCTACACGGAGACCCTTGCCCAGGATACAGCAAGCGAGGGAGGTGGTTGCTGATGTCAGCAGAGGAACAAAAGGTAACTGTTGCCTCACAGTGGCTCTCTGGTGCCATGTAAACTCCCTTGGGGTTATATTTGTGACCAGATCTCCAGCTGTAGCCCTTGGTGTGCAAAAGCTAAGTACATCCCACCCACCCTGATGGGCCATGGTGGGGTAAAAGCAGCAGGACTCCTCTGCTTTGCAGCCTGCCCTCTTGCTGGAGGTGTTATTTAGAGGCCAGGGCGTGATATTAAATATGACTCAAGGCTTTGGACCAATCTCTGCTCTGCAGCTTGTTTCTTGTCTGAAGCAAGAGTCTCTGATCAAGGCAGCAGGAGCTCAGCCTACCCCAAGGAACTGTCCTCCAGAATGATGCTGCAGTGCATTGTGTCCAGAGTCTCCCAAACATAATGACTCTCTGGAGAGCATTAAAAGCCAATGAAACTGAGAGTAGCCACTAAACTTCTCTAATTTATGCCAGAGCCTGTCTGGCCCAAAGGACTGTGGGAAGGGCTGAGCCTCTCTCTCCTCCCTGGCTGTTTCAACCCAGTTGAGAGTGAAGCACAAGACCTGAGTTATGTCTATGTTGCGATTCAGCACTTTCATAAGGGCTGAATCAGAAAAGGACCCCCCTGGCAATGTGCTATCCGCAGAGCTTAAGTTTTGTCTTAATGATGTCTTAGCCAGGGCAGGCTGGATGGGGTACTTCCACATCTTAACAAGGTTCTGGAGCTACTTGTAAATGTGATTTAAAACCAGTTTCGATGACTGCAGCTCTCCTGGGGCAGGCAGAGCCCTGTGTATGTTAAGGAAAAGCAACCCTATTTCCAGATTACAGGGCGGTGTCTTATGATTTTTAAGCAGGGTAAGGAGGGAGTCTACAGCACTGCATCAGGGATATGAGGCCTCAGAGGACAAAAAAATGAGCTTTCACCCATGCAAAAACCAATGGATGATGTACTGGTGGGAGCCCGTAAAAGCCAGCCTATGTGTTGAGTGGAGGTGCAAGGAAATGACAGATAATGAAGGCACGGTCCTGCCAGTGCAGAGGGAGAAGAAAGTGACAGTTAAAATAACGCATACTAAAAATGCTAGAGATGGAGAATTTTGCACTTGCCTGACCCAATTTGTTATGGCAGACAGAGGATTACATGGAAGGATTAAGCTTTGCTGTCCTTAAGGTCACATTAAGGGTCACAAGTTTGTGGCCTTGCCTGGTCTCTGGCTTGCAGGGGAGCAGAAATCGGGAGGCTTTTTATGGGGTGGAAAGGACTTGTTCGCTGTGTTTGAAGTCAGATTACTTCACTCCCATAGCCACAAAGCTGATAATGCAGAGAATAAGCAAGCAGTGGACTAATCTTAAGCAGGACTTTTTATTTCTCCCAGGGAAGGCTTTACCAGTACTTTCCCAAAGGGCGTTGGAGTACAACTCCCTTGGCACAATAGCAGATGGGACTGCAGCAAGGCGGGGTTGTGCTGAGCAGCATTTCTCTGCAAGGAGTGTTATCCTCTTCCCTGGGGTTCTCTCTCTTTGCTTTGGTAAAGTTTACTAGCTGCTTGTTAAGGAGCTAAGAGAGGCAAAGCTGAAAGATCTGAAATCTTTTCCTGGCTAAGTTTTCCCAGGGTTGACTTGAGGCTGGAATACTAATACTGTATCTGCCTCGATCCTCAGAATACCTGCCAATGACTGTGTCTCAACAAAGCAGTGCAAGGACATCTATCAAGATCTAAATGTTACTGTAGGGATTGTACTTTCTTCACAGAGCCATCTTTTAAGCATGCAGATATAGGGACAGAGTGTGTAGGGACAAAGGATGACAACAGTTGACTCCTTGAGGACTCCACTCTTTCAAGCACCATTTCCTCCTTCCCATAGCAGCTCTTTGTTTTTGTAGCAGCTTCCCTGGATTTCTCTATATTACCAATGTTCTATCCTGCTTCAGACTTTTGGTAGAAAACTGCAAACATACATTTTATTTTGCTTTTCATTGCATTTGCTATTCTCCAAAGCATTTGGGGACACTGCAGAACACTCTCCCGCAGCCCAAAGGTGCACCAGCAGCCACGGATGTAGCTGAGGAAGGCATCTCACACATACTTCTTTGATACAGCTGAGCATGTTAATTTTCCCTTTATCATAGTCAGGCAGGGAGATACTTCTGATTAAATGTGATTTTTTTCTGTCAATTAACTCATGCCAGAAGAGAGTTTTTAAAATCTATTCCTGCTTTAAAAGTTTGGTGACCTACTTACGTATTTCAAGCCTGTTTGGAGTTCACCTTTCCTCTTGCATTTTGCTATGTCATTCTTTTGCCCTCGTTAAATGCTTCATGCAGCCGGGCTCCCAGCCATGGTAAATCCCATCATAAACTGTGCTTTATGACCCTCGCTGCGCTGCTGCTCAAATGGTCTGCCTTTCCCCTTCCTGAGCTCCCCAGTGGCAGCAGGCAGAGTTTTAATCACTATGAATTCAGGTTGTGGTCAGATTAGGAAGAAGATAGGATGCGTGTTTGTTGTTTTGCAGTGATGTATTGTTTCTGGGATTACTGTGCTGAATAGCAGAGGGTGTCAGCTGATATTTATTACTTTAAGCTGTCTCAGCTGTTCTGGTTCAGCAAATAAACCTACATTCAAAATGAATGAGGAGCTCTGCTTGCCTTGTATGCCATGATGTGTGCAAATGTGATTATTGTTTCCGAGGCAAGGGAAGCTGAAATCATTGTGGGAGCATTTTTAGTTATTTATTTATTTTTACTCTTTGCAGGCAATCATGCAGATTTCTAAAGCACACAATCAAGTCAAAGGCTTGACACCTCTCCTCCTAGCCCCATTGTTAAGCCGTGGCATTCCTCATGCTGGGAATCACTTGCTCCCTCTCTCTAAAGTGATAAGCTTTAAAACCACGCTATTGATTGCTTAAGGCATTACATGTTTTACACCCAGGTTATCAGTGTTATTGAAAGGGGAAGACACAAAGCTACTGGGCCTTAAAATGAATCTACCGCTCATCTTTTCCCATTTGCTCTGAGGATTTCAGACAATTTGTTTTACACTGATCTCTGCTGTGGAGATAAATAAATGAAACTGGAGACATCAACTCTCCCCAAGGTTAGAGTTAGAAGTGTTATTAGTGTAGGGCCTCATGTGCACCCCAGCACAAGCTGGGCTCACTCTTTATTTAACACAGCAACAAGGGCTGATTTCAAAAGTTGCTGCTCCCCTTCAGATAAGAAGTGTCACATAGCACAGTTATCAAGGTGAATTGGTATTTTCAAGTGAGAACCTCTCTGCTTCTGATTAAGCCCTGAGGACTCCCTCTCTTCTCTCTTAACTCTTTAGCTTCCCTCTGATGTGGCCACCACCTTTGTGGCTGAGGGACAGCACAGTCACAGCAGTGGGTCTTGTCTCCCCTGAAGGGCCTGCCGTGCTGTGCCTTTGGCCACCTGTCCTTGGGGAGGTTGAGGTCCTTGGCAGCCTTTGGGCAGTCTGGGTGCAGGAAGCCAGCAACACTGCTACCATGGGGCCAGCAGCAATGTTGGCCTGAAGGCTCTGATCTTTCTTAGGGTCTAATTATTCTTTTAATGATCCAGAAATGACCCCCGAACATAGTACAGTGAAATTCCCTGCTCTGAACTCGAAGGTGACATTTGTCCAATTCCAAATGCAAATATTGCTTCCCTCTCATTCCCAAAACCCAGCCTGCTGCCTTTTTGCCCTCAGCCTCCCTGTCAGCAGAGATACCTCCTAGGCAGGATACAGGTAACAGATTTGGTGGGACACAAATGTGAGGAGAGTGTGCATCTTGTGCTCCATTGTGCACGTCTCCTAACAGATAAATGACAGGAGCAGATGAAGTGTTGCTTTGGCTTTCAATAGCGTATCCCATTCAGGGATCTGAGCAATAAACTCACAAATTGGGCATTCACGGCACAAGTGTTGCAATCCTGCTTGCAGAGGCCAGAAAAGTCACCCACACATTTTTACAGAGATACCTTAAGGAGTGTATCAGCCTCTTAAAACATGACCACAGTGCTTCTCACTGAAGCCCTGTGGGACACCCCCTGAGCACCAGTTTCTGTGGGGGCCCTGAGGAACAAGGAGCAGGGTTCAGTTCCATTTATTGCAGTGACTTTCATGGACCTGGATTTCCAGGCTTGCAGATGAGCAGAGAATTAGAGTGGTATTCTTAACAGGGAGCTGACTGTATAACAAACAGTGCCCTAAAATCCACAGTCTCAAAGAAAAGATTACTTGCCTGAGATTACACAAATCATCTGTAGCTGAACCTGGAACTGAGCCTTCATCTGCCACTGACGTACCTTGGCTGCAAAGTGATCCTTCCTCGAAGGACCTACACATAGCAACGTGATGAGACGATGATACTTTTTATGGTCAGATGAAAGATTTAATAACCTCTGTGACAACATCTACCAAGCAAGGAAGCACTTATTTTTTTAACCCACAGTGAGTTTGGGCACAGACGAGCAGGCAGGGTTTTGATGAGAAGGTGGAATGTGGTGCTTGCAGAATGGTGGTTGGGTGGGATTGGGGATTCCTTTTCCCTTCGCTTGACTAACATTACCTTTCTCTGTCTGAAGGACGGCATGAACTGGGTGTGCAAAAATGTCAGTGCTAAGAAGAAGTAAAGCGTTCTGAGCTGCATGGAAATGGAGGAGCGGTGGGAGCAGAATTCTAGCCTGAAAACACTAATTTGCTGCTTTCTGACCAAATGTTTTTCCATCTGTGCACAGCTACAGCTGTTAAAACTAAAAAAAAAAAAAAGAGAGAGAAAAAAGGGAACAACATCGGTTTTAAACCTACTGCTGGATTTGGAACTTGACCTGCTCTTTAGTAACACTTTTTTTATCCCAATAAAGGAATTACATATTTTCTCCCTATGCATAAATAGTATTAAATGTCTGATTAGCAAGCAACTTTTTAAGCAGAAGCAAGACTGTGATTCAGTGTGGAGCAGAGGGAGTAGTGAGTTACTGTAGTTGCTTAGATGCGTAGGACCTGCCCTATACGCACGGCTGCTGAGGACACGCTTGGGTGTCAGTCACAGCTTTCCCTCAGTGACAGATAAAATGCAGTTATATTACCAGTTGAGGGTAGTTTCTTAAAATAAAGCAGCTAAGGAGTCATTTGTGTAACGAGGGTAGAAGACTTCCACATATTCCTATAGCCATAAAAGAGGAGTTTGATCATAACGAGGCACTGTTGCATTGCGACATCGCAGTAGAAGGGAGAGAAGGGTTATGTGTGTATAATTGAAGCTCTTTACATTTGGAATAATGCAGGACGAGCGTGCCTAGGGCTTTTCTCGCAGCTGAAGGAGAATTTAGCCCAGCATTTCACCTTGAGCCAGCAAAAATGTGGTTCCTTCGTTCAATAAGTTCCATATGTGAGATTAGTCTTGATGTTGAACAATCCCTGTTGATTTTCCCTTGATGTTAAGGCAACTCTGCAGGAAAATGCAATTAAGACCATGATTACTTTCTAGAATGAGATATCAGGTCCCAGGTTTCCTTTTTGAAATGTGCAAAATGTATTCTCCTACCCTGCCACCTCAGCATGCCTCGCCCATCCCTGCCAGGGACCTGGGGGGCTGCCCCACAGCGGGCTGGCTGCCCAGGGCCTGGGGGCCACCCAGCCCAGTGCTGGCTGTGCATTGCCCTGGTGTAGGGTGAGGATCCTGATGAATGGCAGATGGGAAGCACTCTTTAAAATGGGATTTCATTCTTCCCCGAGGTGGCTTTCCTCTAAAGGATGCAGTTGCTGAAATAGGAAGGCGAATGTTTTCCACGTCCTCGCCCCCAATTCAAATCTAGCTCCAGCTGACAGTGAGCAGCAGCGATTAGCACGCCAAAGCAGCCATGTCCTGCATGAAGCTTGGTGACTCCTGGGCCAGTTCCTAATGCACAGATGGTAAAATAATCCCACTGCCCTGCTTGCCAGCTTTGTTTGCTGCCTGCCTGTGAAAGGCCAGAGAATGACTAGGGACTGCATTACCCCTTCCACCTCCTGCAGACGGACCGTCGGGCAGGATGGGGAAAGCTGCATGTACTAAAGCATGTGGCTTTACCACGCGTCAGCGAGTTGACTCATGGACCCAGGCAGACGGCTGACACCCCTGGAGCTCCCAGCTCTTTTTTCCTCCCTTCCCCTGGATGTCTCCACCTCACGGCACAAACATCTGCACTGTACGTGAAGCAGCCCCTGGCTGCCTACGTGTTACAGCTTGGCAGAGTAAAGTCATCTGGGGCTCATTCCAGGCCCCCCCCATACATCAGGATGTACAGTAGCGGTTCAGGGTTGATCCGCGTGTAGTTCAGCTGTCTTTGCTGTGGCTGGGGGCAGAGGGACAGCTGGGACAGCAACTGCTTTAGCAATCCAGCTTTAATCTGCCTGCGTCCGTGAGTCAGCACCCTCCGAGTGCATCTGTCTCCAGCACGGAGGCAGGACATGCATGCCGGAGTAGCACAGCCTTGCTTTAAAAACCAGACGACTGGGGAGGAGGGGGGGGAAAAGCGGGCTCGAGTGAGCTGTTAAGCAATCGCTAATGACACAAAGTGACACAGCTCCGGATTTGCATGGATTGAGTAAGAAGTCATAAGACGAGATGCTCATTTAAACACAGCTTGCTCGGTGACTCCCCAGCTGCAATGGCTTATCGGGAATGCTGCAGATTTGGGCACGGCATGCTCCTGGGTCAGCCCATGGAGGAGAAATTCATCCCAGCATCACCTTTTCCTTGCAGTTAATGCATTTGCCTGATGCAAGTGCTGTGAAGAATTGCAGCCCTGTCCTGTAGACACGCCTGGTGCTGGCTGAGTGGCAGAGCTTTGTGACAGATACTCCTGAGCTTTGGATTTGCCTGCATTGCATGCCAGAAGCAGAGGGAAATGCTTGGGTACCTGTCCTGCCGTCCAGGCAGGACAGGGCAAAGTGCCCTTGGGGGCTAAGGCGTTGGTCCTTCTCACTTGCAAGGAACTTGGGTTGCTCCCTACTTTTTTAATAGTGACAAATTTACTCTGTGACACCCCACCTGTGCCAGTTGGATTCCTGGAGCTGAAAAGCATCCAGGAAGGTAATTTGGTTTTTTAGTCTCACATTGGTTAAACTTGGAAATGTGTGTAAAATAAATACATAGTAATTTTCCTACCGCTTTACATTGGAAGGGAAAATTGCCTTATTGAACTCAGGATCCAGAAACATTTGCTGGCTCATTCATTATGTTTGCATGTAGCTACATGTATTAGTTGCATGCATCTGTACTGCCAGAGTGTCACCTGTAATCCAGTAGTTAATTTGGTTTTCCTGAGCCGGTCAGTAAGGGAAGACCATGACAGAGTGATCTGTTCTGGGAAGAAGGAGGTGGAGGGTTAAAATGACCATATCTTAAGTATATCATGCTGCAGTGATGGCTGTAAATGCTCATTGTATTGTAAACGTTTCTGTGTGCAACCTGGTGAAAATGTAAAAGGATCTGAGGTTCTGTTCACTTGCTGCTCCTTATCTGAATGTATTTACATCTGCTATACCCTCTGCAGGGCTCACCGCCCTGGGCAGCACCTGGCTAACCACCACCTGCACAGCTGCCTGGGGCCAGCCAGAAATGCCTGCCCCCGATCAGTGCAGCCCCTGCCCCTGGCCCAGCCCTTCAGCCCCGCTCCGGTTTACAGCATTGGCTCTGTCCTTCCAACGCTGTCAGCTTTGCCCTCCTTCAAGTGGGGCTGGGGGAAGCAAACGTCTCATTGGTATGGGTGGAGCTCTGCCACACTTCGCATCAATTCATAGATTTTTAAAGCCGGAAGGGATCATTATGTTCCTCTCTCCTGACCTCCTGCATAACACAGACCATTAAACGCCATCCCGGCGGTGGTGACTCACAGCTGAATTAGAGCCCCTCTGGCAGGAAGACACCCGGCCTTGATTTAAAGGCTTGGAGTGACAGACCCACCCCAGGCCTCGGGAAGTTTGTCGCAGGGGTTAATTCCCCTCCCGTGGGGAATTTGTCGTGCTTCACTTTTCACATCATTAAATCTGGTTCTGCCTTTGTGATAGAAGGAAAGAGAGGCTCCTGCCCCGTTGTGTTACCTGGAGGGGAGAGGTCCTGGAAAAGTGAGATTCTCCAAGGGCACATCAGAAAACCTGAGTCCAAGCCCCTGCTCTGACCATGAGCACTGGGTGTGGGAATTCGTGTCCTCCCCTGGCTGTGCCCGAGGCCTCCACTGCAGCTCTGATGGAGAATGTCTCTCCTTGCCCTTGGAGAATGCTTGCCAAAGCCTCTTGTAACCTTCTCCCATTTTTACCACCACCAGTAATGTTTCTTGTATGTTAATGACTTCTCTCTCTGTCAAAACCATAACTGGTCACCAGACTTTTTTATGAAGTGTACTGGGATAAGACCAGCCCACTCCAACTCGCCTCCTGCCCCATGGGTCTCACTTTTCTCCAAAAGCAAAAGGTGGCAGCTGTTGCATTCCTTGGTCCACACAAGCTCTTTCTTTTATGTTCCCTTTTTGAATTTCACCAAAAAGGGGTATTTGCAATATCTGGTCACGTTGTTACTCAGTGTATAATTTAGATGTCTTTGTCAAAAAAAAAAGAAATTAAAGTTTAGTAGAAAGACAAATGATGTTTGGGAGTGATCCTTTTTACTTTGGCAGATTCATTTTCTGACAGCCATCAGGTGAGAATTGCCTCTTCCCAAGGAGCCCCCAGTCAGCCTGTGAAGCTGCTCTTCCACTGCTCCCCTGTCTCGCCATCAGAGATGGCTGCAGGTACTGGAAGTGATCAAAACTGTCAGAAGAAACCTTATCCCTTTGGATTTTCATTTGTCCAAAACTATCAGAAAAAGTCAGCCAGTGAGAAAGGCAAACTTTGGGAGTATCTTCTTGTTTCAAAAATCATTTTGTAGGTTAAAAAAAAAAGCATGTCATGAAACACATTCCCTGCTGACCTGGCAGGAAAAGGGAAGGGGGAAGAGGAAAGCAGCAAATGATTTGGGTTTGGTTTAGTGAAGTGGGGTAGGGAGGGGTTTTGGAGAGAGGAAAGCAAATCTGGGGTTGTTGCTTTCCAGCTAATCTGACTCATTACTGTTACTGCTACACCGGGACAGGCCAAAACTCGAGAAACTGTTCGAACTCTTTAAAGCATCAGCTCCCTCCCTACATGGCTGGGATGCCTGGAAGGCTGTCAGAGCAGCTGGAAAAAAACATTATAGATGGTCACACTTAATTTCTTTTCTCTCTTTTTTTTTTAAGGCACGCTTTATACTGAGCCCTGGTATTTTTTCAGCAAAGTAGGAAATACTTTTTCATCTTGTTTGCCTAATGGATTGGATGTGAAAAATATTTCTCTGGCAAGTGAACACCCTGAGAGTTGTTTGACTTGTCACAATGTTATGTATCGGCCCCTGCGGCCCCCGGCCCCTGAAGCCGCCGCGTTTCCCCTCTCCTGTTGCTGTTTATGGTGGGACACGCTGTAATTTATGGCGAGGCTGCGTGTGACCTTGCATGTGTCTGCGCGAGCGAAGCGCCGCTCCTGCCCCGCACAAGCCCCGCTTTACATTCACATGATGTATTTAGTGCTCCTGAAAGGACAAGGCACCAAGTGGATGTGGGGAGGGGGAAAAGAACAGAAAAAAATCCACAGCCTGCAGGAGAAAAAAACACTGAGATTTTTGTTCCTCTTTGGCCAGTATTTCCCTATTTATGGCCTTGCACCCCCTTGGATGCCTGACTTTATCAGAGCAGAGCAATGGTCTGTAGCCACGGAGCCGGAGATTTCAGCCTCTGCGTTGTCGCCGCGCTGGGAAACCCAGCCCGGGTGTGCTCTGCTGGGACACGCGTTGGTGAGGGGCAGCTGCACGGACGGCCACGGCCACGGGCACCCGCCCAGGCGCTGGGCTGGAGCCTTTTTTTCTTTTTTGTTTTGTTTAAGGGGAAACAAGCTCCCACCGCAGCCCCGTGATTGGCTCCTGCTGAAATGGCAGCTTCGGGCTCAGTTGGCTGAATTTGGGCTTGTTGGATTTTTTATTGCAATCTGTTCACTTATTTCCCTTCCCAGTGCCGATTGGAAGCAAAACTCCTGTAAAGCTGCAG
>JAOXXN010000082.1:22964213-22987937 GCA_026770055.1 Myrmophylax atrothorax | reverse complement strand
CCAGGCACAGAGGCCAGATTCCCATCCCGCTCCAACATACACATCAGGTATCTGATATGGATGCATCTGAGGCAGCCCCTGCCCTTCTCCCCGATGATGCCAGGATCCTCTCACGGGGGAAAGCAGGCTTTCCCATCATTGCCAGATGCCAGGCACGCAGAGGCCACTCTGCCAACCCCACTGGTGTGAGGGACCCCTGAGGGAGGCACTGAACGGCCCCGGACATGCACGTACCATCATCCTGCAGCTGCCATGGCAGAGCTGCCAACCTTTGTGTTTTGTAACAAACCTTAGACTGCTCCTCTCCTGGAATCATACAATTAATGAAATCACAAATATACACATGAACATATATATAAATAAGTTTTTCTAAATATAGGTTAATTTAATAGCCCCTCACAGATGGAAAAAGTCGATAAAAATCCAAACTAAAACCATAGAAATCAGAGAGAATAGAGGACATGCAGTGTTTTCTTTAAATCTTACACTGAGCCACTCTCTTGATTTTAGGGCTATTTAAAAACTGTCCACGCCTGAGATTCCACCGGGACGGGCGGGCTTTTCACTCACAGCAGCAAAACCTTAACAAGACACGTGGATATGAACTACCCCTTCATCAGCGAGGGGCAAAACCTCATTGTCTACGCAGCAACTGCCAAATTCCTTAGGTATTTTGAAAAGGAAAATATATCCCTTCCCCTTCTATCCCCTCCCAAATCTGGTATTTCTGAAGTCATGAACTCCTCCAGGATCAGAATTTCTCGGGGTAATTTCTCATATTTCATGCATGACCTTGATGCTGGGAGAACTGCAGTTCCCTCCACACAGGCACCCTTCCCAGGCTCTGAGCAACTCTGATCCCAGTTTGTATTTTCTGAGATAAGTCGCCCATTTCTGAAATGGACGCTTAAAAATGTTCTGTATTCCAGCACCAGCTGAGAGTGAACTCATCTCCTTAATAAATAAATTAATTGGTGGCTGGGGTAAGTGGCTGCTCCACCGTGACCCCACTGGCCCCAGGGAGACAGGGCTAGTTGATGGACATCAGCTTGTTCTGAGATGAACGAAATCTTCCCCTTCCCCATGGAAAAAAGTAAAGTGCAGGTACAAACATGCTGAGCCCATACAGGGGCTATCCTTTGCTTGCCCATTGGAAGCCCCACCACCGCTAGAGCAGGGATTCCTGGGGAGCCATTGTGGCAAGCTGGTGGGGTATCAAGCTCACACACTGCAAGGGAAATGCTACTTGGAGGGACATCTCTGCAGGAAGCAAAGCAAGCACTGCAAGGTCTCATTGCAGGGAGGATGCACACAGCTGGTCCCTGTGGGATTGTGTTGGAGGAAGGCTTGCTGACCATTGCTATCCACCCAGTGCTTGCTGGGAGGAAACCACTATCAGGGAAACAGTATCCTTGCCCTGTGTACACTTTATTGCACCTCCCACTGGTGGCCCCACCTCCCAGTGGCCACCTCAGTGTGGGACACATCCACCCTGCAGGCAGGGGATGGGGCGATGCCTGCTGGGGACAGGCAGAGAAGAACTGCAACATTAAATGTCTGCAGCCACAAGACAGGAAGGTGGTAATAAAAGTTTAACAGCTCGGGTGATACAAGGCATCTTTGCCCCTTATCTGAGAGCCATTGCATGGCTGCAGCACCACGACTATCAGATGTGTTAACACACACGGGTCCAGCTCGGATAGTTGGGCAACGCCTCACTGCAAAGGGGGTACTGGCATGTGGGAAGGAACTCACACCCACCCACGACCTCCCAGACAGGGAAAAATCTGTGGCAAGATGTCTTCCTGGCTTGTCTTAGGCTGGTCTCACCACTGTTCTCTCCCAAAGGGTAGAGCTAAGCCTGTGGTCACTGCTGAGCCCATGATAACCGCAGATTATGCCCCTGCCCCGCCTGAGGCCCAGCACTCTTCTCATCCCCCTTCACAGCCCTCAGCAGTCCATGGCCTTGGGGGAGGAAAATCCCAAAAGACGCCCCAAGGTTTCACCTTCTCTGAGGCTGGTCAAGGCCCTTGTGTGCCTCCTAAGGAGAGCTGGCAGAGGACAGCATATGGCACCTCTTCCCTGGGGTGCTCGAGCGCTCACCAGCCCATGCCCAAATCCCAGCAGGGTAAGGAAGGAGCCTGGCAGCTTCACCTGAGGTAGTGCAGTGCCCCATGGCCTGCTGAGTTACTGTGGTTTTAGACAAGAACTGGAGCAGTGAAAAGCCTTGCTGTGTTCACAGGGTAAATGAATCCCATGCAGCTTCTCTGATACCTAACAAGCGCTGTGCATCCTTCAGGGCCGTTCACCTTGCAAGAGCAACCACGTTCCCACACACTGACCTGCAGGATGCTTGCAGATGCTAATTCCCAATAAACTGTGCTGAAACTGTCTGTGGGTTTGGAGGGTACTACGGAAAGGCAGGTGGATAAACCACAAGAGTGCACAGCCCTTGTTTCTGTAGGTAATTGGGGGGGAGCTGAGAGCCAGACAGCCCCACTTTAACCACAGCTGGACAGCTGGCCCAGGGCAGGCGTGTTCGCTTCTCAGCCTCTCTCCTTCCTCCTCCTCTGCACCCAGGCCTTCCCCTCACCGCCAAATCCCAGCCACGGAGTGAATAAGGACATTGTTTGCAGTCACCGGAAAGGCAGAATGGAGGGCGCAGCTTGGAGCACAAGGGGGAGAAAGGGTGAGGAGGAGGAGGAAGGTGGAACCGGAGCAAGGAAGCCGCAAAGGGCAGATGCCTGTTGCGGGAATGGCTCCAGACACCTGCAAGTCAGCCCAGGGACTGGGATCAAGGGCCCCCATTGAGAGACACGTCCCAGCACGTTGCTGGAGACGGGCCTGAAGTCACAGTGACTGCATTTTAATGCATCAAGAGCCCTGGACCAAGGAGGCAAATGCAACCTTTCGCCTCTCCATGCCTCCCACACACAGGCTCCGTCTCCCCAGCCCTGCTCTGCTGTCAGCTGGGCAGTTTTCTGAGAAAAACCCACGCGGTGAGCTATTTTCATCCTTTCTGAAAGCGTTCCCCCACCTGCTGACACACCAGCACCTTGACACTGTGCACATCTGGGGCACAGCACCATAGTACCCCCCCAAAACAGGATCTCAAACCATGAGGTCACACATTGCCACAGTCCAAAGGGACCAGTCCCAGAAGCCCAAACCCTCTGAAGCATCCTTCCCTCCCTCTCACGGTCTCCTGCTAAACAGACCCAGGCAAAACCAGCTCTTCCAAAATCCCCATGGCCCACATGGCACTCACAGGAGACTGATCCTCTTACAGGGACAGGAAGGAAATGCTTTCATGTTGGGTTTCATCTTGCACACATTTACAGTAAGCAGCAGGCAGGAGTGGAGGTCTCCAGTCAGAGCAGGAGGCCTTACCTCCCCTGGACAGCTCAGAGCACACACATTGCTCCAGGCTTTGGGTTTTCTCATGGTGCTCCCCGTGCAGAGATCAGGCTGCTTTATCGTCAGCAGGAGAAGGAAGAGAGGAGGGGAACAGCCTCCAAGATATTAATAGCTGCCCCAGCTAGGAAGGGATGGGAGCAGCAGCACAGGCATCAGAGACTCCCTTGTTAGCATTGAGGGACCTGCTGAGCACCCGGGAGAGCTGGCACTTCGTAGAAAGGGATGGAGGCCAAATATTCAGTGCCAGCTTGGGGGAGCAGGATGCAGGGTGCCTCTTGCAAGAGCAGCTCTCCACCCTGTTCTTATGCTGGGGTGGGTGGAGATGCTTCGTGCCTGTCCCCATCACCCTGTGAGATGCCACCTGGTCACCAAGCCTTCCCCAAGACATTCCCCAGAGGATAAGCAACCATCAGGTTAGACCCATGTCCCATCTCTACTGGCTATCCCACAGGCAGAGTGCCACATCTCACTTCCAGTGCCCCCTCCAGTGCAGGGCAGCTGGATGTTCCTGACTCATGAGTGCTTGGCCCTTGTTCCGAGGGCACCCCAGGACAGTGGCCATGGCAGACCACACTCCTCTGCACATCCCTGTACCAGAGCAGATCCTGGACTGCTGCGGAGCTATGCTGGTGCCCGCAGGCTGGGACAGCTCTTTCCCTTGTTTACACCCAGCAGAAAGGAAGAAACCATTAGTAAGGGGAACATACAAGGCATTGTGTCACATGGGGCCAGCAGCAGGATTTCTGGAGGCCAGGAAATGGGGACCTATTCTCAGTCAGAAAGTGACCTTCAGAAGGACCTTGAGGATGTTAGTTCGCCTTCCTGGGCCTCTGCCCCTCTGCTCCTCGCTGTCACAGGGGTTACTGAGGCTGTGCCTCTCGCACAAACTGAGGAACAAGGCTGGGCCTCTACCCACAATTTTTGGACCCCACCTTCAAGCCATGGACTGGCTGCCACTGCTGTCAGTGTTCTCTGAGTAGAGACAAGGATCTTCTTCAAGGGAAAAAAGGAGACAAGGGAGATTAAGGAGCAGAGAGACAAGGCCAGTAGCTGGAGACACATCAACTCTCTACCAGCAGTCCTGTGAGTCCTGGAGGCACAAGCCCTCCTGATATGGGGTGCCCAGTACGAATGATGTGCCCTTCAAAACTGTGTTCACTGAAGCCACTTTTGCAGCATGGAGAGCAGGAGTGAGGTCATGCTGATCATGGGCCAGTGTTGGATGAGCTGCCCCTGTGCAAGGCACATGAAGAGGCAGTGGAAGCAGGACAAACTGCTTCTGCCAGACCTGGGACTCAAGACTCGCTCACAGCATGTGCAGGACAGGAAGAAAAGAGCTGGAAATGCACCAGGAAGATGAATACCAGGACAAGAAGCTGGTTTGCATGCTGAGAATATATCCAGGTAAATCACAACTGATGCTGCTGGGTCCAAAGGACAAAGATGAGCCTTGGTGACAGAATCATAGAATCATTAAGGTTGGAAAAGACTTCGAAGGTCATTGAGTCCAACCTGTGACCAAACGCTACCATTTCAATTAAACCATAGCACTCTAAGTCTCATATCCAGTTGTTCCTTAAACACTTCCAGGGATGGTGACTTCATCACCTTCCTGGGCAGCCTATTCCAATGCTTGACAACCCCTTCAGTAAAGAAATTCTTCCTGATGTCCAACCTGAACTTCCCCTGGCACAGCTTAAGGCTATACCCTCTTGTTCTGTCACTAGTTGCCTGGGAGAAGAGTTTTATCCCCACATTGCTACAACCTCCTTTCAGGTAGCTGTAGAGAGTGATAAGGTCACCCCTAAGCCTCCTCTTCTCCAGGCTAAACACTCCCAACTCCCTCAGCTCCTTCTCATAGGACTTACTCTTCAGACCCTTCACCAGCTCCATTGTCCTTCTCTGGACCCATTCCAGAACCTCAACGTCCTTCCTGGTATGAGTGGCCCAGAACCGGACCAGTACGCAAGGTGTGGCCTTACCAGTGCCAGGTACAGAGGGACTATCACTGCCCTGATTCTTCTGGCCACACTATTTCTGATATAAGCCAGAATGCCATTGGCCTCCTTGCCCACCTGGGCACACAGTGGCTCATGTTCAGCTACTGTTGACCAGCACCCCCATGTCCTTTACTGCTGGGCCACTTTCCAGTCACTCTTCCCTCAGCCTGTAGCACTGCAGGGGGTTGTTGTGACCCAAGTGCAGGACCCAGCACTTCATTTTGTTGAACCTCATACAACTGGCCTTGGTCCATCGGTCCGGTCTGTCCACATCCCTCTGCAGAACCTTCCTACTCTATACAGCAGATCAACAGTCCCACCCAAGTTAGTGTCATCTGTGAACTTACTAAGGGAGCACTCAATCCCCTCATCCAGATCATCAATAAAGATGTTAAACAGGCCTGGCCCCAAAACTGAGATTTGTGCAACCCCACTAGGGACCAGGCCTTTGGCCAGTGCAGCTGCCTCCTACCTCATATCTGCCAGGAGAGACAGCATCTGACCTGGGAAAATGCTTCCACACTGCCCCAAGAGCACAGGGACAGCAGATGCTTTTGGGTGGTGCAGGAGCAAGATGGAGAGACCAGTTCTGAGAGCTGGTGGGGCTGTGGCTGCAAGCACAACCAGGCCCTCGGGGCAGTGAGGAACTCAAGAAATCTCTTTTCTTTCTGCTCGGAAGGGAGGGAGAGGAGGTCCCCACCCAGGCCTGGGTGTGAACACTGGCCAGCAGCCCACCTCAGGCAGCTTTTGGCAGGGAGGACAGTCCAGGCCACCTTCACCTAGGAGTGAGGAGAGCCAGCAAGAGTCACAGGGCTCAGCTCCATGTTTATGAAGGACAAGGTCCACATCTTCTTCACCACCAGGGTTGTAAGGGAGGAGTTCTTTTTCCCACCTCTTTCTGTTTTAGAGGGAAAATGTCCTGGTTTGCGGCTGCTTATAGATCAGTGTCAAAATTCCCCCTGCTGCTGAGCCATCTCCAGCACGGGGCCCTGGCACAAGCCTGCCCTGCCCAGCACCAAGCGCCCTTTGAGTAACCAGCTCTGGAGCACCCACACCAGGGCTTTGCTGGGAAAGCACATGGGTTTGTGACATCCGGAAAGTTGCAGACACCCAGACCTGAGCACCTTGAGCAACCACTTCCAGCCACATGGGACTTCAGACTGACACCAACACCTGGAGCACATCTGGTCCCGGTGACCAGTGTCGCCTTACACTTCCTCCCTACCATGCCAGAAGATAAAATCTTAACCCTGAAGCTACATTGACTGGGATTCACCAGATTTCACAATTTTTTAGAGCCTAAAAGACCTTGTAAGAAGTCCTGCCCTTTCCACCTTCAGCACACTCTGCGCATGTGGTTTCTCCAACGCTTCAATCAATTTACATGGATGTTGTGGGGGCCATAACTTCCTTTTCTCCCTCTACTGTCTGTTTTCATACACCTGCCCCCTCCTAACCATGGATCCAGATGAAAAATTATTCCAATTAAAAAAAAAGCAGTCTCTTTTTAGTGGGATCATCTCCCCCATACGACTCTCAGAAGTGCAGTGCCAGCTCCAGTGGTGGCAGTCTGGGCAGCAAAAGGAGGTTGTTTGGTGCTGAAACTCAGTCAAATCACAAAATCCTGCTCCTCACACAAGCCCTATTGCTCTGACGTATCATCTGTGAGTTGCTCCTCCCATAACCCCCACAAAAAGATCAACAGCCTTTGGCAGCACATCCAATCCTGCCTCGATCTGTTGTTGTCCCAGTCTTGTCTAGCTCTGTTGAATTCCAAGATCTTTCTGACGGGCCAAAATCTCAGGGTCCCAGACAGTTGTCCCCAAACTGTAGCTGGGGGAAAGGCTTGCCTTCCAAAGCAGTCAGCCTGCAAAGACCCGCTCCCATCACTTGGCTGCAAACTGAACCCCATCTGCAGCCCCTGCAAAATTGAGAAACCCTTACTCCTCCGTCCAAATAAACATCTTGGATTCAATATCCAGCTGGCCTGTGTGATCTCAGAGCCTTCACCCTGCAGGGGTGAAACACAGCCAGCCTCTTCCACCCTTCCTCCCATTGCAGGCTGAGCAGCCTCTCCCCTGCCCAAAGACCTCTGCTCCATACCCACCACAGCTGAGTCCTGCCATGGGAAGCCCTGAGCTCTGAACAACAGCCCCTTAGGCTTCCTACCCCCATGATTTCTAATTTCTGCTCTGGAGGGAGCCTGGTCTGAGGATCTGGGAGCATAAGTAGATTTTGGGAGGGCATTCAGACACCACCGAGGAGCAGAGCAGATCAGCAGTGATGCCCAGGTGCACCCACGTCCCAGCCATGAGGCCACGGGCAATGACCCGCAGCCATGTGCCCCGTCAACATCTCACTCAGGGACCCAGAGATGATGGGTCTGGCTGCACAAAGCACCCCCCAGACTCAGACAGCACTAGAAAGAAAACCCTCCTTTGATTAAAAGGCCACGATTTTTTTTTCTCCCAACTAATCTAGTTAAACTTCCAACCGCTCAAGGCTATTTTAATTTGTACTGTAAGTTAAATCAACACAAATAAGGGCAGAATGGGTTTATATGCACCTCTATTACTGGCTTGCACCAACTAGAGTGCAGCTACTATTCTGCAGGCACCTTTTTTTTTCTCTAACAAAGATAAGGGGGGATGTTTTTGTGTACCTCCAACTGGCAAATGGAGCCTGAAAGTGAGTTGGGAGTCAAAGCCTTGAAGAAAGTCAAGGTGACTTATGTGCCAAGAGGCTGGATTCAAAGAGCTTTGCAAAAATGCAGATCAACTAACAAGATTTATAAAACCTGTTAGGGGCTTAGAGGTCGCTTAATTCTCAAAGGTGCCAAGGAAAGTGCCTGCCTCACAGGAGGATGGATGGGGCTTACAGAGGTGGCTATCTCAACCTTTCGGTTTGCTTCAAGAAAAGGGGACTCAATATCTCTCGGAAACAAGGTTTTGACATGCCGAGGTGTTTACTCTGAGCCTTGGCTCCTCCATCACCTACTTTAAAGAGAAAGAAACCAAGTCCTGTTGCTGCAGACAACTGTTACAAGCATCTACTGAAAGCCACAGCAGAATCTGCTGCTTCAGCTCACCAGTGCCAGACACCACCCAGAGGAGTATGAGACTCAACCAGATTCCACACACAAGTTAGAAAAAATAGAAGGGGGAAAAAGACTTTGCACTTCTACAGCTCGCCAGTGCCTGGGGTTTTGCAGGCTGGAAGCAGCCTGTCAGCACCTGTGGGCAGCCAAGGCAATGTACAGGGAGTCCACCCACCCCACTGACCACGACCTGCTGGATGCCGAGGACACTCTGCTGTCTCCCTGCCGCGTTTTCTCTCTCCCCTATTTTTTTTTTTTGCGAGGCGGCTGTTGAGAATCTGAAAGCCCGGATTATAATCTTTATGAATCCCATAGTTAGATCGCGCTGAACAGCAGCCCAGCAATACCAGATGTTCAAACAAAGCTGCCAACCGACAGCTGTCTGCAGCTTGCAGCGTGTTTTTACTTTAAAATGCAAAATGATACCAATCTATATTAAAAGAGAGACGTTCTGAGCCTTGCGATAGCAGCTGAAGCCGCAGATATTGCTCTTTCACGCAGGGTGTGGCGGCAGAAGGAAATATCTCAGAAACTACTGCTTAAGCCGCCCTCCTGGCCCCCCCAAATCCTGGCCCCTTTCCTAATGGGAAAGAGACTCACGTTACTGCCTGACTGCCGTGAATGTACCAGTGCGTGTCCAAACAAGCCAGCAAAAAGAAAAATGCAGCATGAACAAACACCATCTAACGAAGGATGCCAGAACGAATCTGGGCGCTGCCCGCACCTGGCTCTCAGCAGCGTGGAGAGGACAAAATGACACATGGGGGGACACAGAGGGAACTGGGGTGGAGGGTGCAGCCCCTCCTGCACCAGTGGCCAAAGTGGGAAAGCAAAGGTCCCTTCTGGCAGCAGAGCATCACCCATAGAAGCCAGGGATGGAGGGACATCTTCCACTGCTCTAGCCCATCTGCCCAGCACCCCACCTTAGGCTGTCCCACATCCCTCTAAGCTTGTGTGGCACTGGCCCCACTGGGGAAAATCTTCCTGGGCCTCCTCCAAGACTTGATGTGCAGCAGGTTTTGAACTTGAGGTTTTGAACTTGCATTTCTTTGTACCTTTATCTGTTAGGCAGGCTGGGACCAGGCACAAAGCCCTACACCCTGCAACCTTTTCTGCACACCAGCAGCTGGGGAAGGCAAGAACCTTGCTCAACCTCGCTCTCCTTGATTCTTCCCTCAGGAAATGCAAGCCACCCACAACCACTGCATTTTGAGGATGGCAAGTCCTGAACACACTAGGCATGGCAGAGTACTCCTGGTTTGCAGAATTGTTCAAAGAGGGCTCTGACTTACTCAAACGTGACATCCCAAATTCCCCACCAGCCGCGATCACAGGAAATCTTTGGGACTGGTCCCAAGGCTGCCTCATTGTGCTCGGAGCAGCAACAGCATGAATGAATCATGCTCCTCAATGTGACACCCAGCTCCCAGCAACGTACCCGGGATCAAAATATTTACATTGCAAAAGAGTAAGAATAGGACCAGATCCCCTCCCCAGCATGGTGACATAAAAAGGCCAACCTGATCTTGCATCAAGCAAGAAGGTGGCAGGAAGATAGGAAAGCAGGAGGCAGAGATCAGCCCTGTGCCTTGCAGCCTGGCTCTGCCCACTGGTCCTGAACCAGAACCCTTCGGTGTGACAGCAAAATCCCCACAGTGGCAAGCACTGAGACTACAATCCCCGTGGTACCACGCTCCCGCCGGAGCTCAGCAGCCGGGTGACACGTGAGGGAGCATGCTGGGACCTGTGGTTTCCAGCCAGCTGCAAAATGCCATCCTCCAGTAAAAACATCTCAAATTAAAGCATTGCGAGGCCCCCAAGCTCCTGGCAGGGTGCCAGCCATAGCTTCTTGTTGGCAGACACTTGGCCAATTCCCATGTGTTGCATTAGCCCCTTTCCAAGGAGCAGCCAAAAGCCTACACCCTGCAAACCCCCTGGCAGCAGAACTGCGACCTGCCCTTGCTGAAGCAACGTGTCTGCATGGACAGAGTCCTGGAGCAGCCCTAGGCTGCAGGAGACACCAGCTCTGCTTCTGCCTTGGGGTTGGGCACCTCCACTTCTGCTCCATGGTACTGTAACACTGACCCTGCAGCAAGACCCTGCAGCCAGCACTGGCCAAGCTTCAGCTATATAAGGCCCAACACTGCATCCCTCGAGGGGTCCAACAAAGATGCCACCGAAGCAATCAGAGCCGTAGGAAGCAAGAAGCAACACACTGGTGTGGTGCTTTCAGACAGAGCAGCACAAGCAGGCAAAGCTCCACTGAATCACGTCGACAAATCTGGGCACAACCACCTCTCCATGGCACCCTGGACAGGCATGCAGCCTCCCCTGGGGTGCTGCAGCCCCGTGCTCCAGCAAGGCCAGACCGTACGTCACCCCCTGGGGAACGTGGCACCCCTCGCCTTGCCTGCTCACCCTCCCGGCTGTGGAGGAAATCATGAGCCCGGCTGATGTCAGGAGGCATCACTTCACACAAAGGCCAGGCTTCCTGGCAGGGAAGGGGTGGGGGAGTGGGGAGGAAGGGGAAGAGGAGCCTGGGGCAAAGGCAAGCAGCATTTCCAGCTCCTTGTGTGTGCACAAGAGGCAGCGTCAGGAGACAGCACAGCCCCTTCTACTTTAATCACCCTTGCACTCGGGAAAGAAAGGCAATATCCTATTTCCCAGTGCCCTTCACAGGAGCTGCAGCTTGGCCCTGCCCTGAAAAGCTGTGATAAAGCACCCTGTGCACCCTTTTAAGGATGCACAGAAAAAAGGGACTCGAGTTTATTTTAATTCGCTCCTGCAAATAAACCAATTCCATCCTCTTCACCTCAGCCAGGCTGTGGCTGCTGCTGACCAAGCTCCAGCCGAACACAGGGACACACAGCTCCCTGCTCAGCACCCAACCAGGAGAAAAGTGACTACTATGACAAGATCTAACACCAGCACCTCCAAAATTGGTGTGTCTTCTGCTCCTGGGTGGCTAATACTCGTGGTATCCATCAATTGATAAATATAGGTAAAAATAACATATTGAGGACGCAGTCAAGAGTGAGCTGCAGTCCTCATTTTTCCAACTCCTTTCCCACAATGGGCTCCCTAAAGCCAAGCATCTTTGTAACACACAGCATTTCATGGCACCCACAGAGTCAGCCCCTTCTTTCCTCCCCTACCTCCCATGGTTCCAGTTCATCCCTAGGCATTAAAAGCCACTGGCTTTTGCACCAGGCTGCATTGCTTTTGTCTCCACCTCTGCCACATTCCCAAAGGCAGGAGCACTCTGGACCAGCTGCATGGGGACCAGTGAAGAGGGCTTGGCTGTAGGGGACCTGCAGAATCTGGTCGACGTTGATTGAAGAGGGCAATCACTGATATTGCAGGGGGCAGCCAGGGAAGGTGGGTTTTGGATGTGGGCACAGCCAGGGAACAACTGTAAAGGAGCAAACACTGCTGCTCTCCTTCAACATGCTGACTTCTGCTCCTAGGAGGAGGCCTGTCATTGGTTTTTAATCTCGCCTGATTACGGGCCAGCCTTTGACATTATTGATCTCAGGCCCCTGAAGTATCATTTGTCTTCCAGGTTTGACTCTGCGATCGGAGCTCGACAGCTCAGACTCCAGTCAGCTCCATCTTCCCAGGGAGCCAGGGGAACTGCTCTGCTCAACTCCGGCCCTGCTGATTCACATGAGCCACATTCGAGGCTCAGTTTCCATTCTCAAATGAGGCAGCTTTCACCAGATGCCCTCCCCCTACCTGAAATTTCATCTTCTGACTCAAAAATCCCACTCCTCAGGTCTCTGGCAGACCAGCAGTGCTCTCTCAAGCTTGGCAGTCCAAGGTGTCTCCAGTGTGTGCTGCTTCCCCCTTTCAGTTTCATCATCCTCTTTTAAAGAGGATGCAGTGGAAGCACAAATGTTATGGGACATGCAGAGAACTGTACAGAGACTGGCGTAGCAGTGCCAGCATGCAGGGTATAATCAGAGAAGCCATTTCCAGCTGTGACTGCACTGCTATTTTCTAGAGCAGAAGGACCAACAACAGCAGCTCCTCATTCCCTGGAGAGATTGCACCCACAGGAATGCAGCAGCCAGTGCAGTTCTGTGGAGGCTTCCCCTTACCTGATGGCAAGCACAGCTGCCTTGGGGCCAGCTCACGATTTCTGCTTGACCTTCAAAATGTTAATACCTGCTCCCTCCACCAGGCACAACCAGAGATGGGCCCACGGGTTCCCTCTCCCCTGGTTACCTCCATCTTCCACCCAAGCTGACAGACACTCCCAGCCTCCACTGTTTGGGAAGCACAAGGTTTTCCTCAAATGTCTTTGTCACCAGTTACTGGGTGCAGTATGTGCATGAAGGCTGTCTTTTCAGATGCCTCCTCTCTCTCCTTCTCTCTTGTGCAAAGTCAGGCCTTGTGTTTTGGGAAGGAGGAACGTTTCCTGAGGAAGGCTCCAGCAGGCAGTTTTAACACACAGAGGAAGGTTTAGCTTTTGTTTATCTGATTGCTGAAAAGCACTTTGTTAAATGGAGATTAGTACCATGTGCATTCATAGATCATGGCAGGAGCCAGCCCTGAGGAGGAAGTGTCTGTAAGGTTGCAGCTATCAGGGTCCACATTCTGCAAGGCACCATCATCAGCAAAAAATGCTCCAGCCTCCAGGATTGCATCCCCACACTCCACAGACCTCCTGGCTCCCTAGAAGGTCACCCCACCTCTGCTTACCTCCTACTTTAGGGTAATACCCTTACTTTCTGACCCAGATTTTAGATTGTTGCAGAGATTAAAATGACCTTTTTCTCCCCTGTTATAAGTAGAATGCTACAAAATCTGTAACTGGAGGCTAGTCCTTGGTTTCACCTCATGGGCTCACACTCTCAGGAGATGCATTTGGCAAGGGGTGGTCTTCACATAAGGCACTATTTCCAGTTCCCTGCTGGGATGCCCTGTTGTGCAGGATGCCAGCAGGCAGAGGCAGGAAAATAACCCCAAAATGTGCTCCGATTGCCTTGTAGGGGCCAGCTCCTGTGCCCATCCCCTACAACCAAACCACCTCTGACCGAAATGGGCCATGCAGGCCTCAACCACCCAGCTGACACTGTGCAGCTGTGGCAGGAGAGCTGCAGCAATTCCCTCCTGGATATGGCCACCCCCATCAGTAAGGGGGCTAGCACAATACCAGAGGGAAGGGGGAGCGCAGCACCCCCCGCACTGTCCCCAAAGGGTCTGCAAGGGGGACAGAGACCTCACAGCGCATTTATTCCGCTTCATCCATTTGAGAGGCACGCTTCAAGGGGCTTTCTGCCGTCAGAGGCGGGTGCACCAGGACAGGAAAAGAACAAAGGGAGGCACCGGCACCCCCAGCCTTTGTCTGAGCACAGAGGAGTTCACCTGCAGGGAAAACCTGCTCCCACCACAGAGGCAGCAGCTCTACATAGATTCAGATGGGGAGAAGGATGCAGCCCTCCCCAGCCCTCCCTGCTAGAAGGAGGATAATGAGCAAAAGGATGCAATCACATTACCCTCTCTCTCCCCTTGCCACATGCACAAGCCCATTACAGCTCACACCAACCCCCGCCCCGACTTTCCAACAACTGCAACCAGCAATAAAAACCATTGCCACAAAAATATCAACCCACCCCCCAGTGTGATCGATCCGTGTCTGCGTGTGGCCGAGCACCAAACCCTGGAGCCTGGCTCCACCGACCGGGATCGACTGGGAGGGAAGGGGCTGGGAGATTAGTTTCCAGGGGACGGGGTTTTAAAGCCACACAATAACTGGCTCAAATGAGGGTTTGGATTAAGCTGTTGTATGGCAAGGGAAAACACTGCCTCCATTAGGACATGGGGGATTTTCCTTCCTTTTCTCCAAAGCTATAGCTCTAGGATGAAGCTTCCAGGTCACCCAGGCAGGGAGAGGAGAGCTAGGCAATGCTGAGCAAATGGGGGATCCTGAACAGGGAGAGATGGGTGGAGGAAGGAAAGGGCAGATTAGCCCACCCCAAACCCCAGATCATACAGTCGGCTGGTCTGACAATGTTTACTCATATTTCAGAGAGACACAGCCATCCGGAACGTCACTCCCTGCCAACTGCCTCATCTGGAGCCATCCGCAGCTTGGCTCTTCCCAGCCTGCTCCAGACAGTCCTCCCCCAAAGCATCCACACAGCAAGGAACTGAAAAGGACAGGTACGGGGAAGACAAGAAACAGAGAAATTAAACTGATTCATGTTTAATTTTTTGTTGTTTTAAACAGTTCTGGTAAATCATCGCAGCAAACGATGATTTCGAGTGTGCGTTACATTGACAGCACTCTGCAGAGTGGCAGGACACTGCTCTGAGCTGGGAACTTCTGTTCACGTTACCATCATGAGAGAATCACAAGACAGAAGAGGGACAACCACGATGTCTTGGTGCAAATGGGCTGAAGCTGTCCTTATTATCCGAAAGGATTTGGGACTGGAAACCTCTCCTCTGAGTTCATCTGGGGGACATATGTAAAAACTTTTGCGTGCATCTACAGTCTCATGCCTGTAAATAACTGTCCCTCCCTCCGAATTTGGAACCAGGCATCTCTTCCTCCCATTCCCAAGCATGCTGGCTGGAGCTGTCCTGGGAAAAGGAGGGGTGGCTGCCTCTATCAGTCCTTTTTCCATGAAGGAAAGCGAAAGGAAGGACATCCCTGGTCCTGCACATTTCACATCTCCCCACTGGTCCCCCAGCATCTGCCCCACCTTCTCTACCAGCAAACAGAGGTTCATTGCAGAAAACTGGCTACCACTGCAAGCGAGATAAGCAGCTCCAACTCCCCTATGCCATCTCCCTTATTCCAGACAAACCAGCACCTCCTCAGCCTACAGGCTATTGATAAATGCAGGAAGTTGACAAAGTCACCAGAACCCAGCCCAGATCCATAGCATTTTATTTTTTTAAAAGCAAAAAAGCCAGGCCAGACCAGATTCTGCCCCAAAGCCTGCGTGGCAAAGCAGAATCCAGCTCCAAGTGTTTATTTATAAATCTGTACATACATGTACATTTGAATTCTGACAGAATTAATTCTGGCATCCAGCTAATTCAAAGCATTCCTCCCCCATCACACTACTGTTGCAGGCCAGCCCTGCACAGAAGCTGATTATAAAATGCTGCACTAGCCAGGCATTTCTGCAAAGGCTTGTGCTATTGAGCATTCAGTCTTTCCTTGCTTGGCTATTTCATTGTTTCGGTGTCGATCCCTCCTCTCTTGCCCTGTGTTTCCTGGTTACTTTTGTCCCTGCTCTGGAAGCACTGCTGCTCTCAGCCCCATTTCAGTGTCAGATTGAAAAAAAACCCAAAACAATTACATGAAATTAAAGAGAAAAAAAGGAGAAATTATCACCATGTACCAAGATTTCCAGTAAACAGATAGGTAATGAGCAAAAAATAGGCCAATATGCTGCAAGGCAAGCTGCAGACAGATCTGGGGATAGAAAACTCGCTGCCTGCCTCCCAAGTACAGCTAAGAAATCCCTGTGTGGTCACACGCTGTCCTCTGGAGCAGAGAGGAGAGAGGTCAGGGCAGCCAGCACTGTAAGAGCCTCTTTATTCTTGGGCAGTTGCACGAATCTGATCGCTTGTGCCCTTTGTGAGACATGGAAATCTGCCTTCTCCTCCCACCCCCTTTGCCAGCCCCTCTTCTGCTGCCCCACTCAGATGGGGACAGAGGCAACTCTTTGGCTCCAGAGGCAGCAGAGCGGCCGTGGACGCTGCTCTGGCAGGACCAGGCCAGGCTGAGCATGTGGGAGACCTTGAGAGCAGTGTTTTGTTGGAGCAAGGGGAGGGGAGAAGAAGGGAAGGATGGTCTTGGGACTTGCATGTTCCTTGAAGAGCTCACCCAGGCTCCCACATGCAAGGCACGAGGCTGAGGGGTGGAGAGAAGTTCACGGTGTCATACTGCAGGACGTGTCTCTCCTACTTCTCCCTCTCCACCATGCTCATGGGGTTGAGAGACCATGAGAGTGGCATGCTGCACACCTCCAGGCCAGCAGCTACACGATGCTAACATAAATATCTCAGGCTGAATTTAGACTAAACAAGCAAAATCTGGGCTTGTACCTCCTGGTTCAAAGACCAGACCATGACAGTCCCATCTCAGGGTTTTATTCAAAGGTGGAAAGCTCTAGACCAGGGCTGTCAGGAAAGGGTGGGCAAGGCTGTGCCTAGGCATGCCCACTAGCAAAGTACAGACAACCCCTATATATCAAAGGGGGCTAAGCCTGGTCTACATTTTGTTGCTACTCCTTGCAAAGCAACTCCAGGTCCTCAGATGAACCCCTCTTTCCCTATCCTCCTTCCACCTCACTTTCAACAGCATCCATCCACACTGCATTGTCCCCCATGGGAAGAGAGCATTCTCTGCTGCAGCTCCTGTCCTACTCCTTTACCAAAGCTGTCCCCTCCACACAAGCCTCCTCCTCCCTCCCACCCAAACCCACCAGGCTGCCTTCCAGCATCCTCCATCTCTGCTGTCACTTCTTGGATTTACTCTGCACAGAAGACTTGCAGCTGCAGGTCTGGAGCAACCGCTGGCAACCTGATGGGCTAAGGGCAAGGAAAATGCTCAAGCTTAGCAGGAAAGCAGCAGAGAAAAGCCCTTAATCCAAACCCCAGGGAGGCAGGAGACTGCTCCAGTTCAGCCAAAGATCTGGGACCACCAAGATACCCACTGCTGCTTGGCCAGCAAAACCAGAGGGGTTTGCAGCAGGGTGGCTCAGCCCCTGCCAGGACCTCTCTAGGGCAACACAGGCTGATAGGGGCTGAATTGAAATATGCTGCCCCTGACACCATGGCACAGCAAAGCCTGACACATCAGTGAGTGGCACAGAGCTAAGAAGCCAGGCTAGGTGGGTGCTGGGATTTGTGCCACTGCCCAAGGCCTACGAAGTCAGTGCTCATCATGGCAGCTTGACCAACTGACAGCATCCCAGGGCACAATGATCAGTCACATTGAGAGCACAGTGCCAGATTTCTGAGGCCTCTGGGCAGAAAACAGGGCATGGGCAAAGTCAGAGGAGGAAGAGACCTGGGTTAGGCTGACCTAACCCCTGGGCTGGGCTGGCGGTTCAGCTCTGGGGTGCTGGTGGAAGTTCAGATGGAGGGCGCAGGGAGAAGCTGCCCAACTGCAGCTTCATAGGACCTACTGCAAAAATTGTCTGGGGAGCAGCTATACTCAGAGTGCCACAACGAACACCTGCCAGGTACCAGCCCACACCACCTACAGTCACGAGAGCTAAATTAACACTCAAGCACTTGGGCACTTGTGCTCACAATGCCTCCAGTGAGCTGCATGCCACGCTCCTCATAAACAAGTCATCTGGAAAATAAGTAAGCCTGTAAAAATCCAGTCCACCACAAGTTACCAAACCTGTTTCAGAGTAAAACTACCTACAGCAGCTCACACCAGAAGCCTGGCAGTGGAGCTGATCCCAGCCTCCCCACCAGTGGGGCTCCCTAGGTCCCAGCAAAGTGTCCCAGGCACACATGGCGGCATGGGGATGCGATGGGACTCACCAGTGGCCAGTGCTGGCAAAGAACATGAGTTTCTGGTACTGACTTGGGATTCATCTCTTCCTGTGCTCCTACCAAATGCTCACCTCTCCTCTTTCTCAGAATTTAGAAGGCCCGTGAGCCGGTCTTATGTGAGGTGCTGCCAAGAAAGCAAGCCTAAATCCACTGAGTTGCAGATGGACTCAGCAGCCCAGTCCTGTTCCCCTGGATTTGATGAATGGACACTGCTCCATGGCCACTGCTGGGTGCTGCTCCTACACTCCTGCAGGAGGATCCCAAATATTTTCCTGCAGATCTCAGCACCACAACACATCTTCTCCCTCTTAATGTTCAAACCACTAGAGATCTTCAGAATAGGAAGGGATTTCTCCCAATTTCCAAAGAATGTACTGCAGGCTGGGCCATGGGGAAACCTCTCTCCTTCCCCTGAAACAAAACAGAAACAGGAGTAGAGCCTCTCTACCCAAGTCCCTTTCCACTGGTGGCACCTCCAGCTGAGGACAGACAGCTGGGACAACTCCACGCAAGCTCTGCTCTGATGTCCCTGGCCTCAACCAACCATGCACCACACAAAGACAGGTAAACATAGTAACACCCTGCAAGTGAGTCCCTGTCTCTGACTACTGACCCATGCTCCAATCCCAGCAATATATTTTTCCCCTTTTTGGATGGCAGAGGGCTGGGGGAAGCAACACATCAACCCCACATTGTAGCAACTTGCTTTTACAACCCTAAAAGCAGGTTCACCCATGCAGGCAGAAGGCACATGGCTGGCACAGCAAAGGTAAAGATGGAAGAAAAAATGTTCAGTTTTGAGACCTTGACATGGACAAAATGAGAAAAAGTAAAAAAAAAGGAAAAAAAAGAGGGTGCGTTGTTGGCTTCCCCCCCCTCCTCTTTAAGCGCTACAAAAACAGGAAACAAAGGAGAAAACATCTCACAGGGGGAAGGGGAGGTAAGCGCTTTACACGCCCACGAAAGAAAGATTAACCACGTATTTTATTTACTGTTTGTATTACGGTTGCACCGTGGAGTTCAACTAATTCCGAGCCAGGGCTCTGCGGGTTTGTGCAGCACCTAATGCTGAGCGGGGTCCTTCCCCCAAACCCACCAAGCGCGTGCCTCTGCTTCGGGCAAACCCTGCACAGACAACCTCCTTCCTCCCGCAGACACCTCCTGCCTCCAGCTTCTTTTGCTCAGCATGAGCACTCTTGCTGTAACTGCCAGCTCACAGCTGACAAAGCGCTGGTGCTGTCCCCAGGGAGTTTTGAGCCCCTTTTCCCCTTCAAACCAGCCTGTAAACAGGGGTAAGGTGCCCTTCGAGGCAGCTGGCAGCACAGCCAGAGGAATAAATGCTTAAAGAGGGGAGTTTATGGGTAGCATGTTTGCAGGCTCCGGTCCCTCCTCCAGGCTATGGGGGCCACCACTGCCACACTGGGTCGATGTCGCAACCCCCACACTGGCAAGTGCCCCGCACCAAGGACAGGGCTCGGAGCCTCCCAACTTTGACTCATGACTCAATTAACGGCTTTCCGAACACAAGCCACACATGGAACAAACCTCTCACAACGGGGCCTCCCCCGGACCTCCCAAGCCCGGTGTTACTCATCTGCCCCCCAGCCCTTCTTTCCCGGGATGCGCCAAGTGAGGCTCACACCGCCGCAGGGTGAGCAAGCAGCCAGGAATCCCGGGCCTGGCTCCCGCGGGCGGGAAGCCGTCACCAGCTGAGCTCACGCACCCTAATTCGGGAGCCGAAGAGGCCACCTCCTTGCTGGGTGGTGAGGGGCAGCTTTCAGCCAGAGACCTGGCCAAGGCCACAGAGCTGGCAACCTGCTGGGTGATTTTCCCAGGGGATCATCTCTACTCCAGCTGCTTCATGGGAGAACTACTTCAGTTACAGGGGGGATCCTTTGGGCACATGGTCCCCCAGCTTCGTGCTGTCCTTCATTGCCCCAGACTCCGAGCACCCAACTGAGCCACGCGCCCAGTGGGAAGAGACAAGCTTATCATCACAGAGAAAGGAAATTAAGATAACGTGGCAATGGAAGTAACGAGGGATTTGGCCAAGGTCACAAAATAATTCTGCAGCTCTACGATACAGCAGCCCGACACTTTCGGTGTCTGGCCACATATCCTAAAATTTCAAGCCAGGGCCAAAATCCAGCCTAGCTGACAGCAGCTTTCTGCCAGGTCATTAGCAGTGCGCATCCGCAAGAAGCAGCAAACATCCAGCCATAACAACAGCAGCAGCAACAAAAAAAAAAAGCCACGCAGCAAGAGCGGGAAGAGATGAGATCAAAGTGTCCTGGAAAAGGACCTGGAAAAATAGTTTTGGTCCCTGGCTAAAGCTCCTGGGAGATGCACACACGAGCCCCATCCCAGCACCGCACAGCCCTCCTGGAGGTGGCTCCCCACCCTGGCAGAGGGAAACCAAAATGACTCCCTATAAATAGAAGCAGAAAAATGCTTCTCCAAAAGCCTGACTGGGTCTTTCCCCTTAGAGCGTGTGTGGCGAAGCTGCTGGCACCTCCATGGAGGTCTCTGGTTTTCCCCCAAAAATCCTGGAGAGGAAAATAACCTTCCTGCGAGCTCAGGCTGGCTCCCCTCTGCAAAGGGCTGCCCCCCCTCACCGCTCCCAGGCCTGGCCATCCAATTGGAAAGTAATTATACTGCAATTTTTATTTATTACTTTTTTTTTATTGCTAAATGGTGACTCATTTTGGCAACATTAAAATACACAGGAAATCATCCCCATTTTACAGTAATCACCATTCAATTCATTGTTAAATATTTATTCGGCAGACAAGCGCCGGGCCTCTTTCAAAGGGTCGGAGGGGGGGCAGAGGGGCCGCCCTAGACAGGGGGAAGGTGGTAGTGGGGTCATGGCAGGGCTGCCCGCAGGGTTGGTAAATGCCCGCCAGGAACTGGAGGGTGGGGAGCCAGGGGTGAAAGCTGCTGCCAGATGGCCTCGCCATGAGCAAAATACAGACTCGCTTTCCCTCGAATCCAGCACTTACAGCCCATGCTGCTCTAGGGAGGAGGTGTAGCCCTGTGGCCCCCAACAAACACCCCATTATTGGGCCAAACCCCAAGCCCGAATCCCTACCAGTGAGGCGTCATGGGTCTCTGAGACGACCCTCTTCCATTGCCGGGGGGAAGGGGATGGCAGCCACCGGCCCCAGTGGGAGGCAGTGGGAAGAGCAGGCAGTTTGACATTCACAGGCCTTACAATGGACAGGGTCCGCTCCTGCGGCCGCTTTGTCTTCCCAGCAAGACCAGTTTTGGGGCGACTTGACCTCGGATGCAGGCAGCATCTCTGCCTTCCTCCTACAGCCCAACAGGAACCTGGGAGATGATCCCTCCAAACCCCCAGGACCTCGACTCTTCAGTGCACAGCTCAGACCCAGGCGGGTGTAGGTCCTACAGCTCAACAGCCAGAAAGGCCTCCTGGCACAGCTCCCCTTCCCTGGGGAGCCCCCCTGGCACCCGTGGGCTCCGTCCCTGCCTGGCTGGGGAGGCCACCTAACATGTCTGCCGTGGGGGGACCGGGCAGAGGACGAGACACGACAGGGTGGATCCTGTGTAGGTCCTACACAAACACGGGAACAGATGTGGCAGGGAGAGGGTGGCCGGATGCCCCCGGGCTGGGCAAACCCCGGCGTCCAGGACGGTCCGACTCACCCGGATCTCATTGCGGCGGATCTCCACGTCGCACACCGAGTGTCCCTGGTGGGCCCCGCTGTAGTAGCAGCAGAACTGGCAGACGGCCACCTGCTCGGCCTCGCAGTGGTACAGGCGGTAGGCATTGTGCTGGGGGCAGCTCCAGGCCCGCACGTCCTCGGCCTCCACCAGGAGATGCCCCCGGGCCGTGGAGGGCTGCTGCAGGTGGGTCTGGACGTGGGACTGGCAGCACGGAGCCTCGCACCGCAAACAGATCTTCTGCGCAGGCAGCGGCGGGCCCCGGCGGCAGAACACACAGTGCAGCACCGAGGGGGGCTTCTCCAGGTTGAGGGAGTTGAACTTCTCCACGATGTTGGTGAGCTTCAGGTTCTTCTCCAGGTTGGGCTTCTGGTTGTAGGCCTGGTTGCACTCGGGGCACCGCACCAAGCCCGACTCCTTGGCCCACGCCTCCCCGATGCAGCCCCGGCAGAAGTTGTGCTTGCAGGGCAGCTGGACAGGCTCCACAAAGACGTGCAGGCAAATGGGGCAGATGAGCTCCTCTTCGAAGCAGTTCTTCCAATTCTCGGCCATCTCTGCCGACAGCTCTGGCGACGCTTCCCCCGAGCCGCTTGGGTCGCTCAGTGCGCTCTATGGGTCTGTGCTCCCTGCAAGGGAAGGCTGGGGGTGAACGGACGGGCTCCCCCTCCCCGCAGCACCCGCCATAAATCATAAACCGCAGCAGATTCTAAAATCGGGGATAAAATAAACCACAGAGCAGCACTCTAGGAATATCCGGCGAGAAAACGCGACGTCCCCGTCGCTTTGTTAAAAAAACAACACAAATGGTTAAAAAAAACCCCAACGTGATCTTGTCGGACTTACAGCCCAAAGTCCCAACCACCCCTAAAAGCCATTTGCTCCTTTTTACCCCAGAAGGTGAATCGAAACTTACCAAAGGTTGAAAAAAATCCATACAAAATCCAGGAGCAGAGTCCAAGTTCCATATAAAGCTCCTAAATTTAGCGCTCCGGATCAGATTTTTCTTTTCTTAGGTTTGCAACTGACATTCAATATTTTAAAGGGACTTTTGTCCCCCACCAAACCTGGCCAACAGCTGAGGGCACCGACTCGCTCGGGCTTTTTTTTCCTCCCCTGGATTTCTCCTCCCTCTTCCCCTGATGGGAGTTGGGAATCAGAGTCTTTTAAAGGAAACAGATCAAAGGGTTAAGATCCAAAATGGGAAAAGGAGGAAGATTAAAAAAATAATAATAATAATAGCGACGATGACGATGGCGGAAAAGCGAATTCTCCCCGCGGCCCCCGAGATTTGCTTCTAAATCGGAGGAGCAGCAGGAAAAAAAGGAAGAGGAAAAAAAAAAGACAAGACAGGAAAAAAAAAAGAGAAGAAAAAAAAAGCCCTCTCGCCTCTTAGAGAATGCGAGGTCTTGAATGGGAGAGCTCGGTCATTCAGAGCAAACCCCAGCCAAGCACTGCCCGCCCAGCTCCTCCGACGCTCCCGGAGAGGGATGGGAGAGGGGACGGGCTTTGCCACGGGGGGATCTGAGCCCCGCGGACCCCAAATCAACCTGCTCCCGCTTCCCACCGGGGCTGGGGGGGGGAAAGGACGGCCGAGAGGGTCCGACCTAGCCCACTCGCATGGCCGGCCGGGGGGTCGCAAGCCCCCGACGGCAACAAAGCGCTGGGGCGCGGGGCCGGATCCCGGTGCCCGGATCCCGCTGCCCGCAGCCCGGTGCCCGCCCCGCCGGGAAGGGCCGAGGCGGCGGCGGCGGCCCGGGGAGCGAGCGGTGCCGGCAGAGCCGAGTCAGCTCTCAGCCATCTTGAGCTGCCCGGCTGGAGAGCGGAGACCGGGGGCGCGGCAAAAATAAAATTAATTTTAAAAAAAGGGTATTTAAAAAAATTTATAAATAAAGTCCCCGGAACAAGCCTGCTCCCGGGAACCGCCTCCCCCGCCCGCCCGGCGAGGCTCTGCGGAGGGGCTGCGGGGCCAGGCGAGTCCGAGCCGAGCCG
>JAOXXN010000082.1:22940045-22963421 GCA_026770055.1 Myrmophylax atrothorax | reverse complement strand
CACGGCACGCAGGGGGCCCGGCGCGGTGCTCGGCCTTGGGCTCCACAGCCTCGCTGGACCCCGGGCCTGGGATGTCCCTTCTGGCCGTTGCACCCGCCGCAGGGCCGCCCTACCCGGCCACCGGCATCCCTTCGCGCCAGGGTTGCCCAGGGTGCCACTGCATAAAAAGGCTGATTGCCCTGGAACCAGCGCACATCTGGGTCACAGCTGGCACTGGGTACCATCCTCATTGCTGTCTACAACTGTCTTGCGAGGGGGAGTGGGGGGCCAGGCACTGCCTGGCAACCAGTGGCAGGATCTGACGGGATAGCATGAAGTTGTGTCAGGGCAGGTTTTGGTTTTAGATACCAGGAAAAGGTTTTTCACCCAGGGGGTAGTTGAACACTGAGAATTGGTCAGTGCTAAGCCTGACAAGGTTCAAGAAGCAACTGGACAATGCTCTCAGGCACATGGTGTAACCTTTGAGGCTGTTCCTTTACAGGGCCAGGAGTCAGACCTGATGATCCCTGTGGGTCCCCTTCAATGCAGAATATTTTGTGATTCTGTGATAAGTGCCCTCAAGAGCTTCCTGCACCCTCTTGGCTGGCCCCTGTGTGGTTTGTTACTCTGCATGCCACCATTTCAGGTGCGTTTCCTCCCTGTGCAGAGCAACAGCCATTTGTCCTCCAGGGTCCTTCCCAAATCAGCAGCCCCAGCACCTCCCACCAGAGCTCAGGGCACAGAGGTGTCTCTGTTAACAGCTCTCCCACCAAATGTTTCTGCAGCTGTTTTGTGGGACACTGTATATCTAACCCCTGCCATATGTGCCAGGCTGCTGGGAATAAAGCGCATTGTTGGTGTAAATCCATTTCCCACTGGCAAGAGGGTCACAAATGACTCAAAACTGAGTATTTATACCAAAAAATGCTCAAGGTCCACAGTCAGGTTTGTGGTGGAGTGACAAGGAGGCAAAGGCTCAATCAGTGGCTTCAGGTTCTGACCCCAACCTGGTCCCTGGGTGACTCTCACTGATGCCAATTTGCCTCTGGAAGGGATTTAGCAGGAATTCCCCAACTGCAGCCTGAAAGCTGCCAACCAAAATGCCTGGGGACAACACGCAGTAGTGTCTATTATAGCAACATATACCCCCAATACCTTGGACCAGCCAGGGCATCTTCTAAAGGGGTGAGCATCTTGCACCATTCCCAGTGTGGGGGTTATCCAAGTCTTTCCACACTGTCTTTTACAGGAATCCCTGGTGCACAGGCAGGTCCCACCAAGCGACACTCTAATAAGGAGACAGTGATGGGTCAGCTCAGGAACTGGGACTCACCCCATATCACCCCTCGGCCACCCCTCCATGCCCACACACTCATCCCACAGCTCCTGGGGCTTCAGCACCAATTCCTGCAAAGGGAGCGGCAGTTGGACACGTAATTCCTCTGCCAGGCCCCAAAGCCCGTGGGCTGTACCTCTCCTCAGGCTTTTACAAGCTGTCCGGCAGCCAGGACTGGTGGGAGCTGGGCAGGGCGGCATGAGATGTGTCAGAACTGCAGTTGACTGGCTGAGCCTGTGCAGAGGCGAACCTCTCCTCAAAAAGTCAGCACAAAACTATTCATGAATCTCACTTCTTTATAAACACAGGCAGTACCAGACAGCCCCTGGTGACAGCCACCATCCCCACCCCAGCCCGGCACGGCTCTTCTGCACAGGCTGCTTGGGCCTCCTGTACTCCTACTGTGTGTGAGCTGGGAAAGCTGGCTGTTATTTACCAGTATTTGAAAGAGGAAGGTGGAAGGGACTAAGTCAAGCAGAAAGATGCACGTTCTCTTGGCTGGGAATCCCTCTGTCCTGGGATTGGCACTGGCCCTGCTCTCATTGCACCCACATCCGGATGATGTCATCTCCCTGCCCAGCCTGGAGAAGCTCCCTTGGCAAGGGAACCCCCAAAACCAGGCTGGGCATTGTCGCCCTTCCACAACCAGCAGGAGCTCTTTGGAGGGGGCTGTTGACAGGCCCCCCGTTCCTGCCTACACAGATCCCAAACTGCTTCCTGACAGTGCTGGGTGGCTGATGGACACCAGCAGGAACAAGATGCAGAAAGTCTGCCTGTGCTTTATTCTGAACCCCCGCCCAGGATCCAGCCTCATATGGGTGTTCCCGTGCACAGCAAGGGACCTCAGAGGTGGTTTGTAGCTGAGTCCTGGTGTGCATCCCTCAACCCTGCCAAGCCTCAGCTTTCCCAGGCACTGCCAGGCCATCATTCCCTTCACCAGATGTCTTGCTTCAGCAGCCCTTAGCCCTGCTCTGGAGAGACCACTTTGGTATTTAGAGTTTGGACTCTCCTGAGCTGGTGGGAACGGGAGGATGTTCGAAGGAATGTATGGATCAGTTGGCTGTTAAAGTGATTCCATCCCTGCCTGCCACCATCCCATCTCGGGAACACTCCTGAAGGCTCTGGAACCCAGCCCCATGCCTTCCACGAAGGCTTAGGCCTCCAAAAGTAATACAAAGTGCTGTGCTTCTCAGGTCATTTATAACTCAATTAACCAGACAGAAAAAAGCCATCACTGCCCTTCTGTCCTCCTTCCATGTCAGCCTGGTGAGCTGGCTTAGTGTGACAGAGAAAGCTCACTCCACCCTCCTCCATGTGCTGAAGGCTTTCACTGAAGACTGGGTTTAAGGATGTAAGGAATGTGCAGGGTGGCAATAGCCTGGTTTGCAGCACTAAATCCATCTGCTTGTGGCCATCCCCCATTCCTGGCTGGGGTGGAGGAGAAGGGAAACAGCTCCCCGGAGGAGGCACAACACAAAGGTCCCCATGGCTGGTCGTCTCCTGACCCAGTCCAGAGCACACCACCAATATGTGCCACTTGTGCCCAGTCATCCCTCCCTCAGTATCACAGTTGTCCCTCCCACACTGTCACCTGCCGGATCTGGCACCTCACAGCCTGGTACCTGCTGGGAGAAGATGTGTGTGTGATGCAGCTGCAAGGGAAACCTCCTGTCCTCTGAGATAATAAAAAGGGACCAGGAGCTGGCTGTGCAGCCTGGTCCCCACAGCACACGGATCAGGTTCCCAGCTCCCTGGGTGTTGGGATCAAGCAGCACCCACATCTGACACTTGCAGTTGGGAACAGGGCTGGAATGGTGTGCTGGATGCAGGGATGATGATATCCTTGTTGGCCCCACAGGAGACCTTTACTCTTGTGCAAAGGGTGCTCAACTGAGGCTCCTCTTGGGTCAAAATGCTGGGCTTTGTCCATTCCTCTCCAAGCCTAATGCGTGGGCCAAAGTGGATATTGAGGGCTGGCCAAGGGGAACTGCATGAGTGGGCAATGGAGTGGAGCTCCTCTGAGGTGGAATAACCCAATCTGAGGTTGAACGGCCAAATTCAGGGATGCACAGACAGCCATGGGGCAGGGGGGATGCTCCAGGGCTCACTGCCTTGTCCGGTCTTGGGGTCCTGATGGGTGCTGGTGAGGGCAGAGCAGTCCGGCAGCTGCAGGGCTGGAGCATGGGGAGAGGGGATGAGGGCCGGCGGTTCCCTGCCTGGTGGGGTTTCTATGCAAATGCCTGGGAGCAGCTGCCCTGCCGGCGTGACTCATTTCCTGCTCTTGTGTCACATTCTGGTCAGGCCAGTTTGGCAAAGGCTTTCTTCTCTCCCTCCCCGGCTTCTCCTCCTTCTCTCCCCCACCGCCGAGGTCTGGGATGTGCATTTGCTCAGTCCCTGGCAGGATGAGGCAGGATTTTCAGGAAACTGCGTCAAAACCACAAAACCTCCATATATATTAAAAAAACCCCCAAACAACCAAACAAAAAATCCAGCACAATGTTCTTTTTTTCCCTTTTTTTATTGAGCACGAAGGAGACTGGTGACCAGAAGGGCTCCTCTGCTCTTCCTCCCACTGGGGTGGCTCCTTCTCCTGACACCCGGGGGACAGGACCTGGCAGAAAAGCCGTAGAAGTTTGCTTGGGTGGACAAAGGGAAAAAGTGCAGCTTGGTCTCATATTCCCTTCTGCTGCCAGTTGGAGAGGTGCTGCTGGAGCCAGGCTGCCAGTGGGCAGCCTTTAACAGGGGACGGATGATGAGAGCCTCCAAGGAAGCCACCATCCCTGGGATTTGCCCAGCATTTCTTATTCCTCAGCAGAGTTTTGAAGCAGCCTCACCACTGTGCTCTGTAAAATGTATTGGCCAGGGTTAAAAGTCATTCATCTCAATGGGATCAGAAAGGGACAGTAACAAATGCTGGCAGACCCCAGCATGGTGGGTCTCTCACTGCAGGTCAGGACAAGGGAAGGTGGTGCTGGGAGTGAATCTCTCTGGCTGTTCCCACAGCCCATCTAGGCTGAGTCTGCCCCCAGCCCAGGCTGTGCTGGAGGAAGAAAAGGCACTCTGAGGATTTTCTGACCTAATCTGTGTTGTAGTGGCAAGGCCAAGACTTACAGCCTTCTGGGTGGCCATGCAAGCCCTTCTGCCCCAAGGCTCTTGCTCTGCTGTGTCGCTGTCCCCGGGGTGCAGGGACACACACATGCACCCCTCACTGTCCACACGGCCAGGGCAGAAGGCAGCAGCTCTTTGCACCAAGCCTGTGGCTACCAGTGGCCCTGGTTCTGCCTCTGCACTGGCTCTTTCCCCAGTGTATCAAGCTCTGTCACAGCATCCCACACCATAGCAGGGCATCTCCCTGAGGGAAAGATGGAGCTTCTTAGTGCTGCCAGCCCAGCAGCCAGCTTGGGGACATGAAGATGCCAGCCTAAATATCATCATGGGAGGCAGGGTGGGAGCAGGATTTGATCCCTCCCACAAGATCATATGGTCTCTTGTGGTCTCTGCCCAAACTGAGGTGTAACCTTTGCAATCTCCACTCCAATTTCTCAGCCTTCCTCTTTCTTTCTTGCATGCTCCCTGCAATTAAATTCGGCTGCAGACAAATGACTCAGTGCCACACACATGCTAAAAAGCCCCCCACCAGGCAGCTGCTGGGCTTTCCTTTGAAGGACAGAGCATCCAATGCTGCTGTGCCCCATGTGACCCTCAAACCTGAAGCCCCAAAGCCCAGCAGCACCACTGAGCTCCAGTTGGGAGCAGCCATGGGAAACTGAGACAGGTGAGGGCAGGGGATCACTCCAGAGCTGTGGCCTGTGTACTCATTGGTGCTGGGGCTCAGCTTCCTCTCTGAAGGCTTAAAGGTCTGTTTGCCCACAGTAAAGGGAAAAGCAGGAGGGTACTGGTGTAAATTAGGTCAGGAAGCAGTGCTAATAAACTGTCACTCCTGGTTGTGTAATGGGAGCAATTATGGGTTTAGGTCTTGTTAAGATACCAGGAAGGAAAACATGACCTGTCTGGGGGTAGGAGTGTGGTGGCAAACAAAAAAGGAGGGTCCTGTTGACAGAAGGATGAAGCTGCTTTTATGTCAGAGGCGTTTCTGTTCTATCCTGGCACATTGGCAGCCTGGGGCTTGGGTTGACTACAATGCAGGAGTTGCAGTGAGTGGGTTCCCAGCTCTCTCTGTACTCTGCTCCTTCCCGTGGACACCTCAGGGCTCCAGGGTCTCCAGGCAGGTGGTTTTAACCCCTCTGAAGTCTCCTGGTCTCTGCTCCACTCTGCTTAGCTCAGCACTTGGTGCCTACTGTCCCCCCACAGACCTTCCTTGGGGTCCAACAGGAATTTGTGGGTGGCAAGGCCCATGCTGGGCTGTGACAGGAAAGCCTGGGAGAAGTGCCTGAGCACCTCCCACTTGTGCAGCCACTGATGACTCTCCCCTCCCTGGGGAGCTGCCAGGCTTCCCTCGCTGCCCACCACCTTGTGCTGCCCACTGCACTGCTGGCAGTAAACTCCTCTCTGTCCATCCCTCCCTCTGCCGGTCTCCAGAGGGATGCTTGGGTGCTGGTGAGGTCACCCAGAGCTGGCCAGAATAAACCCAAAGCTCCCCATGAACAAAACCCCAAGGCACTGCCAAACCTGGGGTGGGTGGGGTCACCCGCACCCCTCCATGGGTGCTGGGAAAGCAGGAGGCTCCTGGAGTGAATCCAGCTCATACACGCCACTAAGGAGGGGCTGGGGCACCTGGCAGCCAGGGTTAGCCTTTAACCACTCAAAACATGGCACGGAGGGAGAGGAAATTCTTGAGGCATCTATTAACATAAAAGGAGTCACACTTTACGTTCGGTCCCACTTATGGCTTATAAATGATTACTGCACCTTTTAATAAATGGTTAATCAAGTGTTAGAGTCCAAACAAGTTGATGGGTTGCTTATTACCATGGTTTATAACCTTTTATGAATGCCTTCTGTCGATGTACTTATAAACATCCATACCACGTACTTCTCATGTCTTGACATGTTGGTCACATCTGTTTGAAGTTTATTAACTCTTGAGCAGCTCACTAGTGGCAGGCTGGGGGGATCCCGCTATTTTTCCGTATCAATCCGTGTGGCTCAGAGAGCACACCCATGTGGGAGGCACCAGCTGAGGGGCAGTGTGGGCATCCCCCTTCATCCAAAAAGGCTCAAGGCAAGCAGGATGAAGCAGCATCAGAAATAAGTTGGCAGTAGAGTGCTGCTTTCGTGGGTGCTTTTCTTTTTTTGCCACCAGGAAAAACAGCCAAGGGAAGTTGGTGGTAGATTCTTCCTCTCTTGAAGTCATTGAGCTGAGACAGGATGTCGTCCTGGACCACCCGCTTGAATCAAAAACACATATTATTGGGCTCAGTGAGAAGGGAATTGGGGGAAATTCTCTGGTTTGCAAACACAGGAGGTAAAACACAATGATTTAATGGGCTCTTCTGGACAAGAAACCCACGAAAACATCCCTGGCCATTGCTGTTCCTGTGCAGCCGAAGCCCCCCTCCTGTCATGTTGCAAATAATAAAATGAAACTTTCAACAAGCTGAATAATCAGAAAACAATTTTCCAATAAAATCATTCCCCGAAATCTCCTTTTAAGGCAAGGACTGAGATTCCCACTGCCGAGCGTGTTCCCGACGCCTCACATTATTGTTGGGCTGGCTGTGCCGGGGCTGGGCAGGCTGCCACGCCACCCTGTGCCCCCAGGGACACTCCCCGTCACATGGCCCAGCCGCCCTCCACTCCTGAGCCCATTTTGCCTTTATTTTTCCCCTTTTGCTGCAAGTTTTGCATAATATTCCCATTCAAAACGCAAGCGGGAAGTGTAAGGTGCCATGGTGCTGTGTTGCTCCAGCGTTTTTAAGAGCCAGATAAGGGATTTGCACATGAAGCAGACAGGGATGATCCCAGCCCAGGCAGGAAGCTGGGTCTCCCAGGTCACCTTGGCCTTGGACACTCCTGGAAATTTTTTAATATCTAACCATGCTTTTTCCTTTGGTTCCAGCTGTACAGGCCTCTGGAGCAGGTACCCCATCTCCTGCAGCAGGAGCATCTCCAGCATGGGGCAGCCTTGCCTGCTGCCCTCCAGCAGGTTACAGTTTGTGGCCTGGAGCTTGGAAAGTCTGATGAAATGTGAATGATGGGAAAGGGCAATAGAAGTACTCTTCCCCTTGGAAAATCCTGAAGTACAATTTTTTTGGAAAGCCACTGTGGCAACGGTTCCTGCCTGAAATGCGCCCACAGGCAGCACATCCCTGCGGGCAGCAGTGAGCAGTAGGGGACTGAGGGGACAAAGGCTGCACTGAGGGGACAGAGGCTGCACCGAGGACACTGTGGCTGAGCTGTGGTGGCCTGTCTAAACACTGCCTCAGTTAATGTGAGCTATGAAGTGTCAGGGAGGGTAAAGCCATTTTTTTCTTCCAATGCAAATTCTGCCTGACAGCAGGAATAGTTGCTCCAAAAGCTATTTAGAGAAGGTGGAGCTTTTGGACACACCATGGGCATCTAGACAGGGCACTGGGCCATGCAGGGGGCTTCCCTACAGTCGTCTACTGCTGCCAGGTTCTGGCTTCCTGCACCAGACAGTAAGGCTGTGACTAGCAATGGGGCAAGGATACTTCCAGCTGCCTGGCGTCCCCAAAGCTCAGCTGTGGGGCTGGGGGTGCTTGTCCTGTGCCGGGGGAGGCAGCAGAACCTGGGTCATCCTGGCTGCTTCGGGCCCCTCTCAGGAGCGTGGGGTGTTAATGTGTGAGGTCCTGCACACTGGGCTGCATTGGGAGCCTTTCCTCTGCACTGAGATGCTGCCACAGGCGGCTGTGCCCCGTGAATGTCACCTGGGCAAGACAGCAAGCAGGAAAGAAACGAAGGCAAAAAGAGAGGAGAAATAAAAATGCAAAGGGACCTGCAAACTTACATTCTGGGTGCTACATGACATATCCTTGGGGTCCTGGGGGCTAAAGCATGAAGAACCCCTACTTCCCGCACCTACACTCTCCTGCCATGGGCTGGGGAACATGCTACGGGCTGGGGATGTGCCATGGGAAGGGACACGCGGTGGCGGTGAGGCTTTGGGAGGGGGTTTGGGGGTCAGAACCGTTCCTGTGTGCCCAAGTCCAGCACAATCAGTGGCCATGTTGGCTCTGTCCTGGGTGGCCAGGGAGCACCATGGGAGTGGGAGCTCATTGCCCTGAGAGATGCTCCCTTGTTCCACCCACGGGGTCCCATCTCCCACCCTGCCTGTCTCCCCCTCCTGCCTCACAGGTGCACCCTCTTCCCCACTGAGGTTCCCAGGCATCACCATTCACTTTTCAGATGGGAAATGAGCCCAAGCCCTCCCTCTGCACTCCAAAAAAAAAAAAACACCAAGAGAGGAGAGAAATAAACAAACAAATCCCTTCCCTCTCCTGGCTTGGCATCTGCTCACAGCCCTTCCATTATTAATTAGAGAAGCTGCCGGCATTATTAGCAACAAACTGCTCCTAATGAAGTTCAGAGCCGCAGATCCAGGAGGGGCTCCCAGACACTGCTTTTCAGAAACCTTAATTAAATTCACTGCCCGAAGGTGCTTTCAGCTGGGGTGGAGGCAGAGCAGCGAGGATGCTGGGGCTGGGCATGGCTGTGCCAGTAGTGGGGTTTGGGGGTAAGGGTGTCAGTGGGAGAGGGGCACCCCACTGTGCCACAGCTCCAGGGACACTGAATCCCCTCCTGATTTGGGGCTGAACAGAGAAATCAGCTGGGATGCAGTGTTGCAAAGGGGGGGATGCCTGGCCACCACAGGAATGGGAGAAATGGATCGTTTAAAGCATTGATTAAATCAACCGAGTGGCCAGCCATGAGGGTTCCCAGCACTGTGTGAGCAGTGGAGCCCCTTGCTGATCCCAGCTCTGCTGTCCTTGCTGAGATGTCCTAAAGGGGTGGGCCTATGCTTACATATACTTCAAAAACTGGGAATGCAAGAGGCACAGTGGGCCTTGAGCCAAGCGATCAGCTGTAGATGGTCTCTCACCCCTCAAACCCTGTATAAATAACCTTGCTGAAGAACCAACTGACCAGCAAGGTGTCCTCAAGTGACACAGTGAAACCTGGCCAAGCTGCAGTGAAGTTCCCTACAGCATGTCTGGCATGGGCTGCTCTGCACTGGCAGAGCTTGAAGATCCCACTGCTTTGCCTTGGGGTTTGGGGCAATTTGTGTCTGGATGTGGCTGTGGGAGGGGTTCCTAGGGAAAGAATGGTTTTCACCCCAAACTTCAAAAGAAAACAAATCTTCGCAGAAACGCTTTCCGCCAATTGCTCCCCTTTTGATGCAACGTGGGCTGAGGTAACACCCCTGAAGGGCAACTGCAAAACCTGCCCAAAGTTGGATTTTGGCTCCCTGAGCATCCTTTCCTTTTCCTGTCACCCTTCCTCTGCGCACAGCGATCTCCCTTCCCCCTCTAGATATTCCACCCTTTCTCTCTGACCTTAAAGGCATTTATTACTGAGGAGTGTAAAAATATTACTGCAAAATCGTTCTGCGTTACTGGGAAATCATTGCAACATTAGCTCAGTAATATTTTTTTGTAAGTGTTTGCTGTGTCTCTTCTCTGACATACTCAGTCTCAGCGTGCACATCCACACCCCCACAAATCCCGTTGAAGCCAGGAGGTGCTTGGCAGAGGACAGGATCACGGACCTGACCCGGCACTCACCCCAACTCCCTCCTTCCTGTGCCAGTGGACAAGGTTGCCATCCCTCAGCCAACTGGCTGCATCCTTGGACCCACGTGCAAGCACTCCGGATCCCAGCTTGTCCAAACGGCACGGAAAACCCTGGCTGTCAGGACACTCAGGCTCCTTGGCTCAAGGCGTTTTGCCAGCGGACACTTGTGGAAGATCCCGAACCTGGCAAGACCTGGGACCAGCTCTTTTGCTGAGGTTTTTTTGGAAAACAAAGAACCCTTTCCCTCCCACACTTGCACTCAAGAGGTCTGGGCAACAGACCTCACTCCCCCGGGGCCAGAGGGGACAAGGTGCCAATGAGGAGGAGAAGGGGCTGCCGAAGCAGCCGCAGGGCCGAGCAGGAGACAGTCTGTCCCGCCGAGTCCCCCACAGAGAAGGACACTGACAATTCTGCAAATACGTTTAATGCACTTAGAATACACGGGAGGAAAAAAACGTTTAGTGATTCACAAAAATATTACAAAAAGTCATGTGCAGGCGAAACACACCCAGCACTGCAATAACAATGTAAGAATTTACATTAGAAACTAATATAAAATATTTAAAAACCTCTGCTAGTTTAGCTTTCCATTTTTTTTTTCTTTTATTAAAAAAAAGGAGGAGGAGAGAGGGAAGAAAGGCCATCTACAAGGTACTGATACATCATCCACAGAAACGTGGGCTCCTTCTGGCCCCGTTGGGAATGTCCCAGGGCTCCTCAATCCACAGAACCCTGCGCCCACAGACCACACACACACACACACACACACACACACACACACACACACACACACACACACACACACACACACACACACACACACGCACACGGAGCTGAAGTACAGAAAGGTTCACCTCCAGGCTCAAGGGCAACCGCAGCAGTCAGGGGTCAGTGTGGTTCCGGTCACCCATGTGTGCCCTTGCCTTTGCTCTATGATTGACATCCAGCACAAAAAACAAGTAGTGTCCCCAGCGAGTGGCAAAACTTCTGTAACTTTAAAAAAAGGAAGAAGTTGGTGTGGCAAGTCTGGGCCAGATGAGAGAAGAGTTTTGAATGACTAAATTTGGGCTTAGAGTGTGACCGTGGCCACACTCAACAATATCAGGACTACAGGGCTGGATGTGTGCAGGGAACATCCCAGCATGGAGCCCTGGGCCTTGCTACAAGCCCCTAGTGGGATGCCAACTGCTTTCATGGGGTTGCCAATTCCCACTTTGGGGAACGCCAAAAGCACAGAGCCCCCAAGCCTGTGATCAATCCCTACCCGGATGACATGGCCACGCACACCCACCCACCTCCTCTGCCCCCAGGGGTTTTGCATCCCACTCGTTGCCACAGGAGGAATGGTGCAGGAGCCTTGTTACCAGCACCACAGAGTCCTTCTGTGCCCATCCTGCTCGCGGCATTGTCAACACATGCCGTGTTTATGTAGGACCTACCACACACGGTGACAGCTTGGTCCCTCCCACCCTCACCACTCATGCAGCAGAGGGTTTCCGGTGCCACACTTTCGCTGCAGTTGGGCCCCAGGGAAAGGAACAAAGGAGCCATTTTCATCTCCAGCCTTGCTGGGAGTGGAGGGAGAGGGTGAGAGAAAAGACCTGTGTTTGCAAAACACAACAATTGGCAGGAAATTTTCCTCTGGCTTTTTGAGGCTAGGTTTTTTCTCTCTCTCTTCCTCTTTTTAAAGAGGGCAGACACAGCATTAGGATAGTCTAAAAACAACCTGGCACTGGCCAGCCACATCTGCCATGTGCAGCCCCTTCTGGGCTGATGTTCCTCTCCTGCTGTCAGGGCTCTACGAGCCAAACAGAAAATGATGCCATGATCTTTCAGCGAGGGAAAGGGAAGGGGTACTCCCTTCACAGAAGACTAGAAATGATGTTTCTGAACTGATGTGCCACTTATGATGATTTTATGGTCTGTCAGAGGTTTTAGGGGAAACAGAACTATGGTAGAAATGAAGAGGTGGTGAAGCACAACACACTACAGGTTCTCTGCCTGTGAGAGGCAAGCCCATGCGGGACCAGCTTTAAAACACATTTGCAACCTCAGGCCTATTCTCCATTTGAAATTTTGGACTCATGTCAAACACAAGAGGATTTTTTTTTAAAGAAAAGAGAACAAGCAGACACTGCGCAACAGAAAAAATTGAAAAAGATCTTGTTAGGTCCCAGAGACCTAAATCCAGCATTAAAATCTTGGGAGGTGAACCCCAGCAGTGAATGTGGATTTTGAGATGGTTTTAGATACGGTCTGGCTGCTGTGCAGGCCGGCATTTTTGATAGGGACAGATGCACAGAAAAGGATTCCTGGTTGGCCAACAATTTGAGCTGCCCTTGCAGCCTCACTCACAGGAAAAATTAAGGCACAATGTGTTCTCTCAGTGGAGGAAAGTTATGTAGAGAACCAAGTCCCGGTGGAGGGGCTCTCTTCCTTACCTGGTTGTGATGGCACAGGGGCTGAAGCCCAAGACTTCATACAGCAGAGCCACAAGGTGCAAGACCATGCCCTAGGCTAAGGGAAAATCAGACACACAGGTCTAAGGGTTTCCTCTCATCTGAAGCTTTGCTCCCCACCTGATATGATGCTGCCCTGCCCTGGCCAGATACAACCTGGAAAAGTGGGAATTTGGATGCCTGCCTAGGATGAGGGAATAGTCATCAGGACAGATAAACAGCTGAGCAGCCACAATCCCATGCCAACCTGCCAGCTAACCCAGTATCCTGAGAAGCATGCAGTCAGCCAAACATTTTCTGGTGAAGCATCTGAGAACGGCTCTTGTGAGGAGCTGGGGGGGACATTTGATGAAGGGAACGGATGGTGGGTGAGCAATACAGCTCGTACATTGACCAGCCTGGAGGTCCTCGAGGGGACAGTGGAGCAGGAGCTCCACTACCACCCTGCACTACTCAGAACACAAATGAGACTGATGCAGGCACAATGCTCCTCATCATCTTTGACTCCACCTCAGACACAGCCAAGGCAGCCGTGTGTAGATGTGAACACAGCGGGATGTGCGTGGCTGCCTGCACCTGTGCCGGACCTCCGTGGGTCCTGCCATGGAAATGAGGATTTGCTTGCAGGGACTTGGTGCTGTGCCCAGGGACTGATGATTCCCACTTTGGTTTCCAGCTTCTCTGGATGCACTTTAGCTCCCTTTGCAGAGCCTGAGACTGCGCTGCCTTACGCAGGCCTGAGCTGTGGGTGCAGGAGGGGGGCTGCTCACCTGCTGCCCCACATGCCCCTCTCCCCAGCAATCTGCCCCCACAAGCCAAGCATCACTTTCAACTGGTTTGGTGTTTTACTATTTCTACTGTTCACAGATGAAAATCAACACAACCCTCACTTCTTCCAAGACCATTTGATGACCTGATGGTGTAATTTCAAAAGCCATCCAAGAGCAACTGAGTATTTGAAGAGCTTCAAAATATAATTTCAAATCTCTGTTGGCAAATTCACATACAGTAAAACTAGTATATTAACGGCCTCAAAGACATTAGGCACAGCAAGCAACACCTATCTAAGCCACTGAAAATATGGTCACAGCAGCTACAAGACTGACTGCTCCGCTCAGATCACATCCCACATACTTTAAACACTGAAATGATACATTCCTTGTCCTGTTTTTAATCAGAAATTGGGAAGGAGAGTAGTCCTGGCTTTTAGAACTTCTTCTGTTTCAGAATTGCTGGCACATGTTGGATTTTCAAGACTCTTCATCTTTTGAAATATCTCAATTGACCTGCATGGCAAGATACTTGCATACTTGCTGCTTCTAAACTGCCTTCATTTCCATCCAGGTCACTGTCTTTAGCCAACACAAGCCTCAGAGGTTTTGGTTCCATAAAAACCTGCTTCAGACCTTCTACACAATCTTGAAAAAAATCAGTACCAGTGGACCTACCATCTCAGCAGGTTTGGGCTAGAAAAATACTGTGGCATCTATTAACACTGATGCATTTCCCTCTTCAAACTACTTGCTCACTAAAATACAAAGGTTTCTTTTACAATTCCTTCACACAAAGGCATATCCTCTTGCCCCAAGATGAAAGTATCCAAACTTGACATCTCATTTACTTGCCAATGAGTAAGCCTTTGGCACGGTTGCAAACTTCATGTGAATGAGGGGAGGGGAGGTCCTGTGGGTGCTTAGCTCTTCATGATACTGCATAACATGCAGCATTCTTAGATAACTTGCTGAGAGACAGTGACACGACCTGGGAGCTTAAGGGCTGACTTTCACCAGCTTCTCTCTCATAGTTGGTCTACCAATAAGACACATATTTCTATTTTAGCAGTTATTTGTCTAATATTTTTCCCCTTAACTAAATAGCAAGATTTCACTTCCTTCCCTTCAAACCTTCCCCTCAATTGTTATCTGGCTACCAGCAAAGATCTGTGAGAAAGTGTCTCAAAAATAGAGATTTCTGGCATGCCACCTGTTCATAACTCAAATACACAGAACTATATATAAATACATGACATGGAACAAAAATACACACACACACACAAGGATACTGGGTGGATTATCAAGATGCATTCAGCGTGCTCCCTCTGAAGTCAATGAAGACCCAACTCAGAGTGTCTGATGAGAGTAAATACGGTGAGGAAAACATATGCATGAGAAAGGCAGAACTGGAGCACAAGCCAGATTGGAGGAGGTGCTTTCCCTGCGTACTGCACCACATCCCTGCCGAGAAGGCTCAAAGAGTTCATAGGGCAGGAGGTCTCAAGCATTCCAGATGTGTGTCAGAGCTCAGAGAGGATCTGATGGACTTCTCTCTGCCCTGTGCTGATCTCTGCAGGAACAGCAACAATTGACCTTCCAAATGTCCCTTCTCCACTAAGACGTGGATTTTAAGCTCCTTTTAATGAGAGCTAGCATTTGGAAACAAGGAAGAGCAGCCAGCATCGTGGCAACAGGCCAGGTCTGCTGCAAGCACCCCCAGCAAGCTCATACAAGAGCATCCATGGGCTACTGTTGGCAGATGGCTTTGGGACAAAATGGTGGTTGCTGTCCTTGCCTTTTTCCCCACTGCCACAATCATCTGTTTGTTCATTATCTTGCGGTGGGACACTTAGGAACATCATTTTTGAAGCCAGACTGATACATTTTCATGCCACTTTCTCACCCATGCTGCCCCTTGCATATGCATCTACAGTGCAGACGGGATGCTTAGTGCTAACGAGGACAATGACAATTGGCCAAGAGATCCCATGGATGAATGCAGCCTGCCTCAGCACAGAACTCACTCTGGCTGGCACACGCAGATATCTGAAAGTTTGTTCTTTCACAGCAGGATTTTAAGATGATCCTCTGAGTTCAGACAAAATGACAAACTCATTTACATGTAAATTGCCTTCCTAGCTGTGCAGAAAGGAAGGTTCTGCAAAGCAGTGTTGGACCCTGCATTTGGTCTGCCTTAAATTATAATATAAAAACAATTATAATAGTACAGATACTACTTTGTACACAAAGCACGCCCTCCCCTGCAAACCCTGGCATGCTTCGGTAGGTCCAACAGCCCTCTAGTCAATAATCACCCTCTCTGCACAGAGAGACGTTGAGTGACTCGCCTGAGGCCACAGAGGAATTCTGTAGCAAGTCCAAGGAAAGCTTTGTGGCTCCTAGCTCTGCTTCTTGACCAACATTAACCAACCTCAAATATATGCAAAAAACATCAAAGCTGACTGTGCCGGGAAGAAATTAAATGCGAAAACAAACAGAAAACCAACCCTGGGGTACTGTGGGGCCTCCTGGACTTTGCTGTTTGATCAGGGGAGTTAAGTGTTAAAAGCTTTTGTTATACTTGTATTATGATCACACAGCAATTGCGCATAAACCGCCAAGTTATCTTGTAGGCAGAAAGGGGTGGAAGGAAAGCCGCACCTCCCCTGACAAGGAGTGAAGAGTTGTCACCAAAAGACAATGGGCAGAGGAAGCCTGGGGAATATGCATCAGAAACAACCTGCAGCAGCAGCAGGGGGTAAAGCCTGCGGTGGTTTGCTGCAGCTTATCCACAGGGCCAGCAGCTCGATGCAGAGACACAACCTGGCAGTGCAGAGACCGGCTCCTCTGCACACCACATTTTGCTCCAAGGAGGAAACCACAGGGATCTAGAGAGAGGATATTTTCAAACTGATTTTGGTGCTTTACAGTTGAAACCTATCTGAAAGCAGGAAAGTCAGCAACAAAAGCCACCACAGCGAGGCTAGAGGGGAAAATGGAGCTGCATTAGGGCACAACCCTGCTGGAATAGGGAGAACAGTTGGCTTTACTGAGGTTGAGTCTCCTCTCCGCTATGCCAGGATAGTGGAGATCTCCACTTCATATGCTTTCAAGCAGCCCCCTTGGATCCTGTAGAGCTGCTGAAGTTGTCCCTGTGAAATCCTTTCTAGCTTCTCAAATTCTGTACAATAGCAAGGAAAAAATACTTGACAGTATCTCTTTAAAGATAAACACACTGTAAACAGGAGATCTCCCCCGCCCCGGTAGCTTTCTTCCTCCTGCTTGTGCAAAACCAGAGGTTGCGACCTTCCCTGGGGTTCAGGCACAAGGACAGGATGCATGAGAATAAAGTTGCCTCTGTTCGCAGTGATACCATAGCTAATAGCACCAAGACCAACACTTAAAACATGCCTAATTTGAGGGCAGGGAGGATCTGGGTTTGTTTTTCTTGACTGAACTAGAAAGTTCATCTTTAAATCTGTTCAGCTTCAAGCATGTGAGCTTTTGGCCTCCTTTAAACAGGGGAAATACCATTCTGTTTCTGAAAAGAAAAAAAAAAATAGCACATGGAAGAACAGTTCTGCAGTCAGTAAAAGTTTGGCTAACAAAGGACTCCAGAGTCACGTAAAGAACATTTAATCCATGGATTATAGGCTCGCACCTGGCAGAAATGTATGTGTAAATACAGGCGTGCAGAGCGTCTACACCCTGGGCTAAGGCAGAGGGGAGTTCTGCAGCTAGGAGAGAAAAAGGATTCTTACTACTAATTTTCATAGTTAAATATTTCTCACTCACACTCACACATACGTAGGCTGCTCCCATAGAGTTCAGCCTTGGGAAGGATAAAGGAAAGGGCTCAGTTCGGTCTGGGCTGGTGCTGAGTAGCTCCTCTTCTCTGTTTGCAGTGGTTGTGCAGCAAACTCTTTTTATTTGCAGGCAGAGTTTTTACTGCATTAATTATCCTGTGAGTCACTGGGTAATGGACAGTAACTTGGCTCTCCCAGTTGTTAGAAGAGTGTAATTCAGCTCTAATGCAGCGGGTTGTCGAACACAGCATCTGGCAAGATGGAAACTTTCAGTTTCTTTTCAGGCCAGCTGTACTCCTTTGGAAGTTTAAACTGCAAGACAGTAAAGAGAACCAGTTAATGCATATTGCTGCAACCTGCACAGAAAAACCCAAAATTGTTGCAAAGGCAGCCAGCCCCATGTTATTATTGTTTTTTAAAACAAGAGGCCACTAAGAAAACATTTCCCCATCAGTATGTTTTGGACAGCAGCGGTCATTAGATAATGTGGCCTGCGCCTCAGCTGCCAAAGTAAAGTTCTGAGCTTTCAGACCAAGTGGTGTTTATTTCATCAGATGAATTCTGGAGGGTTTCTGCCCCCACCACTATTTCCCCTTCCCAATCCCTCTGAAGATTTGCAGCCAGAAGTGTCTTCCCTCCTACCTAACCATGGTCCCTTTCCTTTCAACCCACCCCAGCCCCCAGAGCCCACATACCCTTTAAAAGGAGACTTAGGGCAGCTTTCAAATGCCTGCTCATTCAGTGTGGGATGTAGGTGAGCCAACACCGCTCTGCTGGGGGAGAGGCTTGCAAACGGCCACCACCTCCCGGAGGACAAACTGTGCTGCACTGGCTGGGGAGAGCCAGCGTTACTGCACAGCGTTTACAGAGGCTCCACAGAGCTGTACAACGCCTCGTGTTCACACAGGCACTCAGCTGCTCAGGCTGTTTTGCAAACACTGGTTGAACCACACAGAATTGAGATTTTTTGCTCCAGTCTGGTTTACACAGCACTGGTCCTGGCTGATATTTCCCAAACAAGGCAAGTGCACTGGTCCCACTGTGATGCCACTCCAGGGCACTGCACCATAGGCTAGAAAGTCACTCCTAAATCTCTGAACCCAAACACAACCATGCAGGGACAGAGCTCCAAGGAGCCTTACCATCACCCCTTCTCACAACCACCTGTGACCAGTGCCCATGCGGTCACACAGGTCTCTCAAATACAGCTCTGTAGGGCGGGTGGGATGTGAGGGGTGGAATCTCTTAAGCTATAAATTTGCCCCATCCACAGCTGAATGGCAACTGGTTCTGCATAGGCATTTCACACCATCCCAGCCTGAAGGTCCAGAACATGTGAGGGATAGCTCTGGAAGCCAGTTTGCAGGATCATTTTGTTTCCAAAACTCTACTGCATCCATAGTGTTGCATTGTCTTGCACTGCAATATTCCCTGATACCCTGATGGGACTCACAGGGAGGAATCACACTGGGATCCAACACCACCAGTGACAGTCTGACCTGGAGGTGGCTAATTCAGAATGGTTATGGATACAGTGGTCCTCTCCTAGGAGCATCCTCAGACCAAGGCCAGCAGCACTGTAAGCTTCCCAGGGGCTACATGAATTAGAGAGTTGGTACAAGGGGACAGCGACTTGCAAATCATCTATCTTTATCCAACTACCTGTCTTCCTTCCTGTAAGCACCCTGTTTCTGAAGGACATTAACACAGGCTCAGTGGCAGGTTCCTGCTAAAGGACATCCCCTCCAGCTGCCTGCTCCACAGCAAGGGCAGCTCTGATACCAATTTGCTCCTGACCTTTCTGACCTTGCTCCATTTGCAGCTGCCCACGAGGGTAACCTGGGCTGGTTGTTCTGGGCCTGACCCATGAGCTGGAGGCATGGCAGGAGGATTCTTCAGGATAGGGGCTACCATGAACTCCCACTCTTTATCCTCTAGGAAACCGACAGCCCAAGTCCCATTTATGATTGTTTTTTATAAAGTCAAGCCCTCTGTATAGCTTGCACCACGTAATCTAGTGGCCCTGCACTGCCCAGGAAATTTTTTGGAGTTCACTGTCTAAGGCATGAGAAAAACATGCTAAAGATACTCAGACATATTATTTTGCTTAATTTCGCTTATTTCACTTAACACAGGTGGCTCTCTATGCAGCAAAGGAAAGACTCTCATGAACATCAGCAGCAACAGTCAGGGCTGCTGAGGAATGCCTTCAGTTGGCCGAGCTTGGGATCCTGCAAGTTACAAATCCTTGGAGGAATCTGGACGCTGAAAGATCACATTTCATGTCAAGTATTTTCCTTTTTATAAACAGCAGTGATTCCAAAGCAATCCTCTTGGAGAAGCTATCCTTTGCATTTGTTTGTTTTTCACTTTTTACTTTAGCAAAGTCACAGTAACTCAGAACCGAACACCCGGTCGCTGTGCCAGGAGCTGCCATGCTCATTGCCTCTCAGCGGACAGCAAAGGAACATGAGCCATCCAAAGCCTTAACTAAAAGGCCTTCAAACCAAAGTGCTCCTGGGCTTCCATGTCACTAGCAAAAATGAGCTTTGGATTAGGTTTAACTGGATAAAAGCTGGCCTGAAAGTCACTGCACAGCCAGCAGCATGCTCTCCGCACTCACACAGGGAAGAACACCCTGGCATTAAGTCAACTCTGGATTAAACAATTAGAGCCCTGAGATTTTCCTAGGGGGAGGGGAGCAGGGCAAGGGATGGGAGGGCTGCTCTACAAGCCAAGGAAAGTTTCTTTAGAGTCTGCAGGGAGCTGTAAAAAATGGGATTAAAAATATTACATGTCATTTCTGCCACTGCTCTTTGAAGTCAAGCAGAATATTTATATGGCATGCATGGGAGACGGGGTGTTAAATGTTCCCCAGGAAGAGATCACATGGCAGGGGGAAGTTTAGTACCATACAGCAAAGTTTTATAAAGCTCCCCTGGCTGCTGCTGTAACACTTCCAGGCTGGTGATGGTCCTCTGCACACCATGCAGGGGCAGCAGGTGAAGGCCAAGTAGCAGATGTGAAAAAGCCTCTGCCTGTTTCCAAAGCCAAAAAAAGAGGCACATACAACAGACTATTCAGCAGTAAATGTGCTACCACCACTTTCAGCCTTTCTGAAAGTGAGGAAGGTGATATGCTTGGAGCTGTGGGCAAGGACACTATGCTTGGCATGGAGGAAACCCTGCCACCTGGCCCTTTGATTCGGGGGGCTCAGATACCATGTTGGAAAAGATGCTGGTGGAAAGGAAGTGCAGAGTCTCCCTTAAGACCTATCCCTGTTGTGTATTTCTTGCAATCCCTTCTCTCAGTGCCTCAGTTCACAGCAGATGTGAAGGTTTTAGCAAGGCCTCAAGCCTATGGGGCAGGGCTGCAGCCTGCATGCTGAGGGGAGGATCAAAGGCAAATTGCAGGATGGGCTGAGTTCTCTGGGACAGTACATGGAAGATATGGGAACGATGCAGCCTTACTTCCTCTGGAGAATTCAGATCTTCTAAATCTTCCAGCATTCTCTCTACAAACTCTTCAGTCAATAGGATCTGCAAAGGAAATACAGTAGTTTAGGTCTGTACACTCTTAGTTTTAGCTAATTGCCAGGAAACAGCATGACTTTTGCAGAGAGCAGACTGTACCAACTCACTCCTTCCCCTTTGTCCTTCTTTCCCGCAATACAAAGGTTTGAGGGCAAGGAGCTCCTAACTTTGCCTTCCACCCCAACTACTGAAAAAAAACGTTGAAATTATACGGCAATCTTTTTTGACCCTCAATTATCTTCCTCAGTCTAAAATTAGAGGCTCAGCTTTAGACAGAGTGGGGAAAGAGGAAAAAGGGTCAAGATAACAACTGTTGGACAGACAGTGGGAGACAGCCACTTTTATCTGATCCATTGAAGTTAAGCTCACAGATTAATCAGGAAACAGCAGTGCAGGAAGAGCCTGAGACCTGTACAGAGCTGGTGCTCTGGGCATGGGGAAGGCTCTGGCCCCAGTGCAGCACATTGTTCACATGAACCTGATGCTGGGTATGGGAGATGCTCCCAGAGGTGCCCATGCTAGGCACCTCCATGTTGGGATGGCATATTCCCATCCTGCGTGCCTGCGCTGGGAAAAATTTTGGCTCATCTCAAAGCCAGGCTGGCAAGCACAAAGCAGCCCAGGAAAACAGCTGCTATCAAGTCAAAAGTCCTGGATGAGGGCCAGGACCCCAACTCAGAGGAGTCCCCCAAGTCACAGAAACCAGAGACACCATGGGGGAAACCAGCCCCAGGAATTCAAGCAAAGAAACTCCCACCCTCTTTAAAAAAACCACGTGTTATCAAAAGCAAACACATCCTGCCCTCTTCACAACAGCCGCAAAGGACAGAGCTCCAGGCAGGACAGCTGGTTTGGCACAGGAGCAGAGCCGGCAGTGCAGGACCAGGCAAACATCCCCACGCAGTGAGGGGGCCTTGGAGCTGCATTCCTGGGAGTTAGGTTGCAGCAGCATCCAGCGGATTATTATTCCCATTTTGGCCTACAGGTTTATTTCTTTTCCCCTGCTCCTCCTTTCCTTCCTTTGGTCCACCCTTTCCTCCATCTCTGGCATTACTTTCCATCCTGAAACAACCACCATCCCCATGCCCCCTTTCTCACCCTCCCTTTCCCTGTTCTTCCCAGCCATGAGCCATGTGATCCAGACAAGAGACCTTTCTAGCACTAACCATGGTGGAGCTAAGTGCCCAGCAGCACTGCTCCTCAGCTCACATCTGGAAGAGGGGCAGCCAGGCTGTCCCACTGCCATGCAGGAAGCCACCTCTGGTGCCCACTGGCTGCTTGGTGCCAGGAACATCAGTGGAGAGCACGTGACTTCCAGAAGGCTATCAGCAAGTGAAAGCCTCTGGGCTCCATTTTGGCAATGCATAAGCAGGACTATCGGACAGAAAGAGAAGGGGAAGACTCTGGTCTCCATTTCTTTCTTTGCTTGGCAAGACAAGAGATCCAAAAACACCACTGAGAGCTACCAGGTGTCTGCAGTCCTCTCCCCTCAACATTGCCTCCCTGCTGCCACTGTACACAAATTTCCCAGGGGGTGAGGGAACCACAACCTCCTTTCTTCACTACGTTCTCCTCTTCACTTAACTTCAACCTGCTGCAGGCTCCAGGCAGGGGTTTTTGACCACGCTGCTTGGCATGGATGCAGGCACCTTCACCAGGCCTTTTTAATCATACCTTGAACCTGAAAAAACCCTGCTTCAGCTTGGAGCCAGGAGCTTGCTGCTTTGGACAGGACTCTGCAACCTGGCACCAATCTGCAGACTGGCAAGCTGAGAAACATTGCACTGAAACACGCAGTACCACCGCAAACTACTGCAGTCTCCTTGCAGGAGCCTGTAACTATTCTGCCTGTTGAACTGGAGACACTTGTTTGTTGACTGTTTGCAGGAGGAGGAAGCTGTCTGTCCGTGTCGGAGGCAGGAGGGCAACCCGATCGCTCAGCTCAGGAGGAAGAGCTGGGTGGGGAGCTGGGGCTCTGCATGGAGCAGATCGGTTTCTGCGGAGGTGCAGCCTGCATTGGGGTGAGGGAATGAAAACAATTTGGCAGACATCAAAATCTACAGAACAGCCGGAAAAAGGAGGAGGAATTGGTATTCACAGCAATCAGGCCAGGGGGAAATGAATATTCAGCCATCCACGGATGAACAAAAATGCCAGAGGTTGGGACGGGTGAGAGAGCAGGAATGAGGAGCTGCAGCTTTGGTAGGGAGACTAGGAGACATGCACAGCAGGAAGACCCCTGGGTGCTCCCCAGGTGCCAGAGGCAGGAGAGAAATGGGAACCACGTGTGCGAGGCAGCCAGCTGCTCTGAGGCTGGAGGAAAACAAGACAGGGTATGCAGGGGTAAACAGCAAAGGGTGGAGAGTGAAGGAGGGGAGAGATCAGGTCCCAGCTAAGCCACAGACTCCCAGAACATGGACAAACCTACGCAGGGCACTGTGGCTAGCACTGAAACTGGGGTGCAATGCCTTCAGATGGCTGAGCCCATCTGCAGCTTACTGTCCCCTCTTTGAATTTTGGTAATCTAGCTGGAAAAAAACGCATATTCCACCAATGTACTGAGCTGAACTGGCTCCCTGAAGGGTCTAACAAGTGGAGTGGGACAGGAGTCCACAGCTCAGCTGTCTGGGGGACTCAGCATGTGGGGGCTCAAAGCAATGGCAGCCTGCTCTGTGCAGCACGCTGAGAAAAGATCACAGCTGTTCTGCCAGCCCTGCATGGACAGTTAACTTTGGTGGAGGGCAGGCACCACAGGCTGCAATGACAAACTGCTGCAGT
>JAOXXN010000082.1:22921618-22939945 GCA_026770055.1 Myrmophylax atrothorax | reverse complement strand
CATTCACACACACTGTGTGTCTCTTGGAGCCTGTCCTTAGCAGTCCAAGTCAGAAAACACCCCACCCAAACCCTACTAGCCCATGCTGCTGGGAGACCTGCCTTCCTTCCTGGAGAAGCAGGGAGGCTCCAAAGTGCTGGTGTAACCAAACGTACAAGCAGCCACATCTCTCAACACAGGAAATTGGCACTCTTGAGCTGTCCTGAGGATGCAGGGGGAAGGCATGTGCCAGCAGCACACCAACTGCTGGAGAGGGCTTGGAAGCAAGAAGTATTGTCATCCTGGATTCACGTCTAGACAAGATTTCTCCTGTTAGAAGTAGCCCAATCAAAATGGCCCAAGAACACTAAGGCCTGTGCTCATAGATCAGGCTGCCATCCCCACCTGCAATCAGCAAAACCACCTTCATGCTGCTGAGTGAGTCTTACAGAGAAGGATGAGAATAAATCCAATCCCATATCAGCATTCCTCACTCACAGTATTTCACGTTTCCAGCTCTTGTAGCATGCCTGCTCTTGCACAGTATGGTACCCCATTACGTTAACACACACACACACACACACGTTATATGTGCATGATATTAAAGGTGACATTCCCAGCAAATAAACATGACAGACTGCCATTGCTCTAGGCACCTAACTTAATTTCCTCTGGGATTTAAACCTTAGAAGCTCAAATTAAACAAATAGGCCCCATTCACTTTATACTTCAGACCTGAATCTAGAGTTTTCCTCTGATGCTGTTAACTGATCTTATCAACAGGACACTGCACAGAGATCACAATGATGAAGCAGCTTATTCCTCTCCCAAAGGAAAACAGAGCCTCGCTGTTGTGCTGCAGCCATGGGAAAAGCCAGCACAATCTGGAGGGCAAATGAAGCCATTCCATGTGCACCGAACAAGCCTTTTCTCCCATGAAATCTCTCAGCTGGTGCTGAGGAAGCAAAGGAGCGGTCCCAAATGGTGGTGGGTGTCCCGGGTACTGCAGCAGCCCGGTGTTTTCACAGCCCTGTGCAAACACTCCACTGGCCCAGCCTGCCAAAGCTGGTTACAGGGTGCAGCTCAGCGTTTGCAAAGGCTGTTTGCAGTATGAACATGAATGGCCTCGCCAGCCAGCTGCAGGTATCTGAAACAGCTCCTTGGGTGCTGCACAGTCCTGCTCGCACCAGGATCTCCCTGACGTGAACTAGAGAGGCCTGGACACTTCCTATCCCATCGCCAGCAGATCTAGATTCCATTTGCTGCATGTTTTGTGGCACTTAGTCATGCTACAGACGCTCGGAAGATCATGACTAGACACAAGAGTTTTCTATCGCGGGTACCTACAGCACTGCTGAGTTCCAAAGTTTGGGTTCTCACTGCTTCACTAACAGCTGCATGTATCCAGACATGTTAAAAATACCAGGCTAGGCAACCTCATTTCAGGTGCATGTATTCAGGGAACACATGCTGTCTCCCTCTCGTGGCAAGTCTCACCTGAGCTTGCTGAAATCTACTCCTTGCCTCCAGGGCTTACCTGTGGGCCACTTGAAGGAGTTTTTGTGGAAGCTTTTCAGTGTTTCATACCTGCAACTGGCTGAGAAACCTGTACCATAGCTCGTTACAGGTACAGGGCTGCAAGCATAGGAAAAGAGGTGAAACCTAAAACTGTACACAAGGTCATGGGGCTCTAGATGAGTTTGGATGACTTTGAAACCAACTGGTGCTTAGTAAAACATTAAAGACTTCATAGTCAGCTTAGAGGTACCACCCCACAGTTAACACCCCATCTCTCACTATAGGGTTCAACACTGCCATGAGGGCTTGAAATTGTCAGCTCAGAAAATGCTGCTGAGACCAAAGGTCACATTGATGTTGAATGCCTGGCACAGCTGGCAAGACTTTGATGAAGGAAGACCCGCAGAAGCTGAGCTAGGAATAGAGCTGCAGCTCTGCCCAGCTTCAGGAAACATAATTTGTCTAGGGCAAGACATAAGGAATTGGCCCAGGTACAATGAAAAAAAGGTGCTTTTACTGATAATACTCAATTTTCTTGCCTACCTAGGAAAAAAACAAACAATCCCTCACTTTGCCCTAGTGCTTTGTTTGCATTAAATACTGCCACTTGCTCTTCTAGCAGGTTTGTCAAAGAAAGAAAACCAGGTTTTATTAGTTCTGGACTTAGTACAGAGCTGGCTTCTAAGGCCCAGCCAGAGAAGGTGGGGACACATTGCAATAAACCCCTATGCAAACCATACCAACCCTTTTAAGAAACTGCTCATCCATCAGGTGCTATGCCTGGAACGGGTGGGGCAGTTGTATCCTAAGCCACATGTCATCTGTTACATCTGCAAATATTCAGCAACTTTTAGGAGTCCTTTACCCTGAAAATGTTTCAGCTTAATTCTTGTCAGTAGCACAGCAAAAAGTGAAGCTGAAGTGTGTCAGCACTTCCCACTGAAATTCCCACCAATAAAATCCCCTGATGAATCACATGTTGTGCCCCAGGCACCCCCAGCCCACCTCTCTGCTCCCTCCTTGACCTGGCCTTCTTTGCACTGCTTTGCTCAGACTGCAAGCGGTTCAGGGCAGAGACCTTCTCACATCATTGTTCTACCTCACACTCGGCTCAGTCGTGACACGGTCTGAAGAGGCCACCTTGCTGCCTGAATCCACCACAGCTCTCATTACAGCCTCAAAGGTACCAGCATTGCAATAAACACCTTTGATTGGAAATTCCACTCTTGCTCTTCCAGGAGATTCACAGCCCTCCTTGTAAAGGAGAAACATCCGCTCAACTCACAGGTGCCTCAGGAACCCTGTTGCTTCACTCCGCGATGTCACAATCCCAGAAGAGGAAGTATATGATGACACTGAAAGATTTTGACCTTGTGGAATCCCTCCATGACATTCCCAATTACAAGGCTGATTCTGAGGACCTGAGATCCTTAGAACTCAGACTGATGAGATCTGTCTTGAAGACAAGGCTGCTTTGATTCAACACAAAAAATTTGGCTCAGCTTGGGAGAGGGCTGACAAGGGAGCCAAGACAACAGGCAGTAACAATTATTTCAGAGAGAAAAAGCAAAGGAAGAAAAGGCATTTCAAGGAATGCTCCAAGTGGGTGGAAGAAAACATATACAAAGTAGCCAAAAATGTAGTTTGAGTGGCAAGGGAGGGGCATTAGGTGGCAGGATAGGCAGTCAGCTTAAGGATGAAAGAACTTGACTCATCCAAAACTAGCCTGGACAAAGCACTAGAGAACATGTTGCAGGAGAGTTAATATCGGGAAGATCATGATGTCCTAACGGGACATTTCTACTCCAGAGTAGGTTTCTCTCAGTGTCTCATTCTGCAGTGAGGGAGAAGAACAAAAAGGGATAATGCAGTGAGGTTTTGGGGAGTGTTTGGGGAACACAATAAACTTATTGGAAAAGTGTTACCTTAGATTTCCAAGACCTGCTCAAGAATTTGGGGGAAGTCACCCAAAAGATTCTGAAAAAAAAATTCTTGAATGGACAGATTGCTTTGGAGAAGAGCAGGCTGCAGTTATACATGACTTAAATCAGCTTCTGAGTGTTGTTCTTAAACTCACCATGTTAGGCATAACACTCTTTTCACGTCTGGGGAGACCAAAAATGAATACTATCTCTTCAAGAGAGGACTCGACCCACAGCTGCCACTTACAAGTGAGCATCTCAAGCATCAGAGCAACTCTTGCAAATGTTGCTTTGAACCTCTGCTGCTGCCACTATGCCAATGTGCATAAATGATTTAACATGTGGTCTAGCAGAGAGAAGAACCAGATGTGCTCATTTCCAGGGGAATGTCCTGACTCTACCGGAACAGAGTCATTCTCTTGTGCACTCTGTCTCTGTGACTAATTCAGGGTTTTATATGATGTGGAACAACTCCAATTGGATGAGCTAAGGAAGAACAAAAATACCCTACAGTTTTGGTGCCCATAAAGCAAGGAAGTAGAAATAGGGGTACAAATGAAAGGAAAGAAATACAGTATGAGTTTCTCATGTCCTACGCAAGTATTATATCCCTCAAACAGTGATTAGAGAAGGCAAAACTTCTAACAAATCCATCCCTATTCTGCAAAACTAGATGTTTTCCCCAGTTTTTATTGAGGAAAGCTTTCTTATTTCTGGTTTCATTCAACATAAAAGGGTTTTATTTCAGCTTTTGGTCTCTTTAAGGCTTTTGTTTCAGAAAGAAAAACTGAAAATATTTAAAGATTGGACTCAGTCTGATCTTCTTTCCCAGATTTTTCCCTTAGGTTGCCAAACCAAAGGAATGGATCGTCCCCCATGACCCTGCTCATAGTAATCCCCCTCTGCTGTGACTGCCAGCACAGATAGTGCATGTTGATAGCTCCTGCATGCTGGATGCTTCCCACGGCTTCCATGTACCTATCTTGCCTACAGGCACATTTAACATTTTCTATGAGAGGTTTGACCTTGCTGTCCTAAGTCTCAACTTAATTTTCCATGCTGGATGCCTTGTTTTTTATTTTTTTTCTAAAGGTTTTTAGGGGAAAAAGGAATCAAGAAAGGTATTTTGGAAAAAGTGTATTTTGACAGTATAGCAAATGTGTATGATCCTTTTGTTGTAAAGCACAGGAACTACCCCTTATGAGTAAGGTGATGAATATTAGTAAACAAGTGTCTTGGAGGACAAGTCTTTCTCCTGATCATGAAAATGCTTTGCTAAGTCAGAAGCCTCTGAAAGTACTGTTTCTCCATAGCCTTTCCAAGAAATACAGAAAAATGTACTAAAGAGCCCTTCTTCACTGAGCACACCCCAGTCCAAGGCAGCTCTGTCCCAAACACAGGGCAGAGGCAGCTGAGGAGTGATTTTCCCTCTTATCTTTCCTCTGAGCACGAAGGATTGCTATGTCACCAGGCACATCAGGACTAAAGGCAGGGAAACTCTCCAGTGCTCTCAGCATATCTGCTGGAAGTCAGGCCATGTGGAGGAGGAGGAGAAGGAATTTGCCAGCTTGAATGAAGGGGAGGAGAAGCAAGCAGAGATGGGCCAGGATGAGGGAAGACGGAGACAGAAAAACAGGATGAAGGGCAGATCAGAAGCCAAAGTGGAGGCAATACAAAGGGCAAGGAGACTGGAGAACCCCATTTGCACAGCCTCAGCATCCATGTGCTGTCAGATGAACATTGTGAACCTACTGCCATGGGAAGCAAGCAAAGAGCACCCCCCAGCAGTGGCTGGTGCCAGAGGGTAATACCCCACCACTGCTGTGAGCTCCTTGGCGCGTGTGGAGACACAGACCTTGTGCCGAGAATCAGGTAGTGCCCAGTGCCAAGGAACCACAGCCTCCATCTGCCTAACAGGATTCGTCCTGGAACCAAGCAAATTACCTGGAAAAAACCCCTCTGCACTCAGAGACCAGTGACATTGGGCACACAAAACTCTGGAAAGTGCTGAACAGAGATTGTGCCATGCTAATTTGGCCCCAGCATATGTCTGACTCATGAAACAAATCTGTAATCACAGGATCACCTGCAGTTTTTCTCCCATAAGACCTCTGCCCTGCTCAGTTCTCAGGATGGTTCTGCTCACTGAATGCAGCATTAGTCATAATTTCTTTTCATTATCATTCAACTTGCTTCCCCATTCTCTCCGACTCTCTTCCCCTTTATTTAGTATGCTCCATCCAACTACTGCCAGCATGGATAACACTGGAAGTACCTCATCTGACTGTCCTTACCACTCTCATAGCCTCTGACGTGCTTGGCCTCGCATTTCTGTGAGGGAGGGAAGTGCTGCTCTCCATACAGTAAATGGGGAATGGAGGCTAGAAGAAGCTAACAGATTTAAAGTCATAGAGAAAACCTGTAAGAGCAGGAGCTGAGCACGGGTCTTCGACATGGCTGCCAGGCTGACCCCCTACCCCGGAGAGACCCCATCTCTCCTCTGACCTGCAAAAACAAATTTGAATCTCTTCCTGAAATTGTTTCTGGTGTTCATCTGTGGAGCTGGAATGCCTGGCAAGCACTGAATTCATTACACCCTTCACAGGATGACTGGAAGAATGTCTCCCTGAACAGACATAGGAAAATGAGTAAAGAGAAAACTGGATCTTAAGCTCTACTTCTTGTGGGTGCCCATCTCAAGATTTGCAGGTCTCTGTTTTCCAGCCCACTCAGTGCTGTGGGTCACAGGGGTATCTGCAGGGGAATTCCTCCTGGCCCTCTGTCACTGGGAACACAAATCAGACTGCAGGTCTTGAGCTGGGCATCTAAAAAATGAGAAGCACAAACACCCTGGCCAGGTGAGAACTTTTTGGCCTAAGACACTGTAATAAAATTGAGAAAAAAATAAGTAGTAGAGGCAGGAACAGGATCCAATTCTACAGGGCAGTATTTAACTGGCTCTGCCATAAGACTATTGTGATTTTTCTGCAATTACCTGTCTCATTCACTACACACCTTCCAATTTTGACAAACAAATGAAGTGGAAGTCCTGTAAGCAAGATTCTACTTTGCTCCACACTCCTGATTCATCCCCCAAACACACTGCATCTCTATGCACTAAACGGGGCAGGAACACTTTGTTAAAAATAGCTATGATCCTTCAATTAGATATTGTACTGAAATACACATGTGTAACAGGGGCAAGGCTAAAGTGCAGAGATATTCCTTAAATTCTGTGTGCTAGATTTTACAGTTAACAAGGACTCTTTAACTGTAGGTTTGTTTTTACTGTGCTGTATTGGCTTATATGTCAGAGTCTGCAGCAATATCTGATGCATAACATCTACGTTGCACATGATCAAAGACTTGAGTGTCATCTTCTTCCCTAGAACAATGACTGCCTAAAGCAGCAGGAGCAGAAATTATCTAAAGGTAGTGTTAAACAAACCTCCCTCTCCCCTCTGGGGAGAGTAAGCAGTCCAGGTGAGCAAGGCAGGAGGGGAGAACAGCCGGCTTTGTGCTAGACGGGCAAAGGGCTCCACATAAAAGGGAAGGAGCTTTGCAGAAGCATGTCTTGACTCCCATCACTGGAGACTTAATGATGGTAATTCCCAAAGGATGATGCATGCTGACAGGCTTTGACACAAACTACCCCAGGATAATATTAATATGTATTAAAGGCTCAGGCAACTTTATTGGGATGGGCTTGATCAGTAACACATTTCAACACAGCGTCTCTATCGTCTGTCGGAACAAAAGTAAGGGAGGGAGAACACACGCACAACCTCATCTTGCTTTGGGAACGTTTTAGAGACAAACAAGGTCGATCCATGATGAACTGCATGCTCAGATGTTGGACCGAGAACCTTGGATGCTTCACCACAAATTTGAATGTCAGTGTGGGGCAGTTTATGTCCGAGCCCGTCTGCACAGTCAGCATCCTTAACCCTCCAACATGGGGCCAGACATCTCCTGCACAGCCTTTCCCTGCACATCTGGAACACCTACCCCTTGGAAAAGAGAGGAGAGGTGCTTAGGAGGCAGTGTGGGGGCTCTGCTGTCACACCACCGGGGGAAGGGGGAGTGGAAGAAAGAACCGCAGATGCCTTTGATCATGTGTAATGTTAATGCAAGTGTTACACATCAGAGACTTTGCCACAGTAACCAGCATATAAACAGGAGCCTAGTGTTAACAAGGAGGACTTCTTGAATATGTTTGTACGTTTCTGAGTTAAAGCAATTTCCCTATTCAACAATACATGACACAGTGGAAGAAGTTCAGAAATAAACCAGCCTGACATGCTTAGACCTTTAATAGAATTTAGCTTCTTAGAACTAATTATATGTTACTTAAATGAAAAAAAAAATTCCAAGTACTTGGGAAAGGTGCCAATTTGACAGCTCTGGAGAATGAAATAATCTAATCATCCCCAGAGCAAGGGCAGCAGCAGGACAGGCTTCCCCTACTAACATGCCTTAAATGTGACCTGGAAAGACTGTTGATAGAAATGGGCCATACAATCTCTATGGTCTAATAACTCCTTGCTTTTTGTGCTGAGACTGCTAAAATGGTTCCTGCTGAGTACCAGCTGCGGTGGTGATATGGACACCTGTCTGGTAGGAATGGTGCTGGGACCAGCCAAACTCCTGTCATCTGCTAACCCTCCACTGGAGCCCAGCGACTCTCAGCTCATTGCTCAGCCCAGGCAGTGGGGGCTGACAGACTGTGCAGCAGCTCTCCGGCCTGTCCCACCCTGGACATGCTCCACTCCAGCCCACGAGATGTAAACAGGAGGTACTGTGTTTAGTCTGCAGGTTTGGGCTTTCACTGCCCCAAAGCTCAGGCTCAAGAAAAACCACTCTCTGGCTGCTGCACAGTCGAGGCCAGGATTTTTCAGGCTTTTATTTCTCCTTTAAGATAGGGAAAAAATCCACAGAAGGAAAAGCCTGCCATGTCTTCTCTTCTCCACAGTTCCTCCATTTACCTGCCTTTGCAACAAGCCCCTGCATTGCAGTTATCTGCCTTCAGCCACCAGCTCTCCTCGGAGCTCCTCACTTGCCTGGGATCTCAAGCAAGGGAAGAGAAAAATCCTCTCTGGGCCTTGCTGTGAAAACTTAGCAGGGCTTGCCAACTCAGCCAGCCCAGGCTGCAATGGACTAAACCAAACACAGTTCACTTCCTTGGAAATTTCATGCACCACAACTTCTTCTACTTCTGATGCAAAGCCACATGAACCTCCCTCTTCCCAACACCACAAGGGACTGCTGAGCATGGATCAAGCCTCCCATTGCGTTCCAAGCCAAGAGCCTCAGACACTCTCACGTGTGTCTCACAACTGGGTGCTACTCCTGTTGTCCCAGGCTGCTTTTGGCCTCCCTTCCTCCCCCATTCAGCCTGTCCTCCTTCATACTCAACACAGCAACACAGGATGGGGCAGGGGCCAGCAGCAGGGCTGGTCACGCCAGACAAGAAGATCCAATACACTGACTTTGTGCAGGAGACAAGAGAGGAAACTTGCTTCTCCCTACCATCTGAGCCAGCAATTCCCCACCTTTCCATCCCACCTATACCAAAAATCTCAAACATTTTTCAGCTCCAAAGTAACAGGCATGAAAACAACCAGGTTCATAAGGGTTAACATGTCTGAATGGTAACATAATTATTGCCATTCTTCACTGTTTACAGGTTACCTGACTACTCTACACATCAATACATTTCGAGATGTGATGTAAATGCAAACAAACACTCATGTTTGGAGTTAACACAGTCACAAGATCCTGTGTATCATGTGTTGGCAAGCACAGGAACCAACAGCAAATGACCCACCCTTAAACCTGACCCTTTGCTGTTAATCATTATAGGAGCATTGCACTTTCCAGTCAGTACAATCAAAGCACACAGGCTCTTTGAAAATCCCTACACATGAGATGCTTCTGGCCAAGATCAGCTCCCTTACAAGTCATACAGCTTTCAAGGTATGATGTCCTCCAGACATATGAACATGGTCTATGGAAAGCCTTGAAAACAAGTCACTGCAAGGCAAACTGCACCACTGCAATGCTAAAACAAACCCCTGCTTTCAAAACAGATGGGGAGGAAGGAATGCCACAGTAACAGTGAAGGCAGAGATGTACTGCACACACAGTTCCTCAGAGATGGGCTTTTCTGCATTAACACATCCCCCCAAGCTTTTTTATTTTTGCAGTATGTTTATAACCATGAAGAAATTCAAGGGCAGAATAGCGCTATGGTGTTATATCATTAGTGCATCACTGCTCCACAGGGCTGACCCTCAACATCAAGCAGATGGGAATTTTCCAAGAAAAATCTGAGATACTGAAAACATCTGGATGCAGAAAATGTGTGGGTGCTTCAAGCCATCCTGAGCTTTTTTCAAAGAATCAACAGGAAAGAGCTAAAACTGAAAGAAGCATTGCTCTCTGTGCTGCTCTCCCGTTAGGGATGATGTCAGACTGAGATCTTGGCTCTGTAGGATCACAGTCCCACAGCTTTCCAGCTCTTCCGCCCTGGCTCCATTCTTGTTTAGGCCATTCCACTCTGCCTCCCCACATTCCTTTCTGGAAAAAATCAAGAGTAAATACGGCCCGTAAAATGTTTGCCGACTCCAGGAAATGGACACTACTGTATTCACAAATGACTTTTGAACTTTCCAGACACTGCTTATCCATTTGAGTCCTATTAATGTAAGTAGTAACATTTCACCATTATTTTTTGAGTCCATAATTACTGAAAATATTATGAAAGAGTTATGGGAGATGTTGCAGCAGAAAATACATATTTGTTACACTTTCAAACCACATAAGCTCTTAGTAGGATCACTTTTAGGACACAGTAAAGGAGGAAGGGGAAAAAACAAGAAGGAGGCTTTCTCACTTGTAACCAAGGTCCATGTGCTGCATAGGGGTGCTCCTCTGTAGCAAAGGCTCCTTCTACTCCTGTTGATACAAACGTGATTGCTGTATCTCCTGTAATACTTTTATATGTAAAGTGCCGTCCATGTAAGAGCCTTCCCCTGGGGAATTAAACATATGTGAATGAATTGAGAGGGTGTGCACAGCATTCAACTCAATGATGAAGACACATCACTATAGTTTCTGCCATCAGCATGGGAAACTCTTTTGAAGGCAGTAACTGTTAATTTTTCAGGAATATATGAATTATTTGCTCCAAAAAGCAGGTCACAAGCCTCCTTCTGAGGCAAGGAGTTATCCCTCATCTCCCTCCTTAATCTCAGGGCCTTGTTACAGAACTAGAATACATCTAAATCCCACTGCATGCTTATTCTCATGGTGAGGTGCTGATGTATGTAAGGGCACGGGACTGCCAGTCTTCCAGTAAAATGAAAACTACAGAAAAGAATCCAGGCTCCACATCATGTAGAAACAGGGAGGTGCATTTCTAAGAAGGCTCATTGCTGGAGGCAAACTTACCTGCCATGACAACACCCAGCAATCAATTACCCCAGTGTGTGACAAATGTCACCTGTATTACTTCAGCAAATACCTAAAGATACACATACAGGACCATCTATGGTATCACTTCTCTTTTTTTCATTCAATGCAAGGGAAAATCGTGGCTCTGGTATTTAGGCTCAGAGCATGTGTAACATGCATGCATAGCCTCTAACATGCAAGAGGGAAGATTTCAGCTAATATATTTAATGCCTAACAGACTCACAGTTGCTTTATGAGTTAGTGCTGGTCAGCTGAGCTGCAGTAACTGATCAGGATAGACTGTTTACACATTTGTGATGTAAAATAAAATGTTTGTGCTAACTATCCCATTGGTTTCTCAACAGGCATAGGCAAGTGTGCACCTGCTGCTGATAACTCTGATACTACCAGTGTGTAACTCATTAAGCTGAAGTAACTCAATTATCTACAATAATTTGTTTCTACCCCACAGTTCATGTTAAGGACTACAATATTTGTACAGGTATTTTTAAAAACAGTGCTGATGGAAACTGTGGAAAACTAGAAGGCAGTGATATGTGCAGACAATCTTAGAAAGACAATGTGTAGAGTATGCATGCAATGTTTTGCTCTTTCACTAATATAAATGACATCATTTGTCTACAAAACCCACTGTATGGATAAACTGACTGCAAACAGGCTTTGCATAACCACTTATTAAGAATTTAAGGAATTTTTTGACAGAGTGTATTAAGATAACCCATCTTTATCACAGAGTTGCTAGCATTAGACTAATAAAAAAACCCCTTATACTAACCCTGTCTTGCTTCAGCACTCAAAATACACTGGAGGACATAAAAAGAACGAGAAACAGTCTTACCATGATGAACACACATGCAAAGAATCATCTGTTTCCAATGTGTTTTGGCAAAATATCTCAGTTCTGGCCTTTACAGACCCATTGCATGCGTGTCTGTATGGTGAAACAATGCCACAAGGCAAAAGCAGCATGTTAGCACAAGCTGAGGAGGAGGAGGATGGCTTTACTCACCTTAGACAGAGGGGAATGAGCGCTCCGGACTCCTGGTTAAATTTCAGGTGTACGCTCTCCAGCTGTCTCGTGCGGATCAGCTCGTGAGGAATGATGGCTGCCGAGCTCTCGCTTTCCAAACTGTCCTTACGGCTTCTAAGAGAAGAGACAAAACGCACAAACATTCAGGATGCTGGTGCTGTGTGCTATTTCTGCAGTAGAGAAGGACACAGAAACAAACTGTTACAAAGACACATCTGAATTTTCATTATCCCTACAGAGATAGCTTCTCTCAGACTACTAGTCCCAGCATGCAGCTCTTCTTGATTTGACAACTCAGGATCTGAATTGATTCATACGCATATTGCATCCCTTTCCAGTACAAAAGAAATAAAATTTCTGGAAAGAACTGGAGCAAGACTACACTCTATAAACCCCCAAACACTATAAAATGGTTTGGAAGAATTGCCAGCTGTGCCCTTTCCCCTGCTTTTAATTTATCTTCAGGATTTTTCAAGCAGTGGCCTACAGGAAAGAATTGTCCAGTCCTTTGTGCCCTTGCTGAGGTATCTTTGAGGTCTGTAGCATCCCTACAACTGTGTTCAAATCATTTTTTACACAGTTCAGCCAAAAGGTTTTGAGAATCCTCTGCTTCCACCAGCATCAAGTGCAACAGCCAAGATAGACTCTACATGTGACAAGTAGGAGATCCACAGATTGTTTTCCCTTGTAAGTGGGGCTGCTTTAAGACAATGGCAGATTTGCTTTCTTATTCATTCATTTCTGCAAGGCCAGCATATTATGAAGCTAGGACTAAAGGTTATGTTGTTATATGATTAGGAACTTTGCCAGACTAAATCCTCTAGATAATAAAACAGTCTATCTCAAAATACTTGACCATAAACACTTTATATGTTCAAAGAGCATCAGTGTGATATCTTGCTTGACAGTCCAGAACAAAGACTGAAGAACAGGGTGGGTTACGATTTTTGTGGATGACACGGACTTATGTGAAGTGTCTGATATCTGATTTAGATTTTGTTACCTGGCATTCCATTTGAACTTAATAGAGGTAAGACTTTCTTAAGATAGTTTCTATAGTACAGAATCACCAGAGGAGAGGGACAGGGAAAGCAGGAGAGAACTACTGAGATGCCACATTGCAATGTGTCTCCATTGTGCCAGACAGACTGAAGGCCAAACAAGGCTGTCAAGCTGTGGCTCCATTTGGGAACACTGTTAAAACAAGTCTGGATCCTTCCTCCATCGAAGCTGAATCATCTTTAATGTACATCTGGAAACAATTGTAAAGAAACAGCTTGACCCTCACGAGCTGACCTAGATGATACCTTTATTTGATTTTACCTTTGAGTGTTGTCCCAACATTACTCCCATCAACCACACACATAGCAGTGCAGTTCAGTGTGAATTCAAGTGCAGATCAGCCCATTCCTTCCGCCAGGTCACCTAGTCCCAGGTGAGCCCTTCACCAGGCAGCTGAGCCGCCCACTCTGAAACAAGCTAAACTCTGATATCGCACCGTGCAAGGCTGCAAATACTCTGCATTGCCAGGTCAGAGACATGCAGGAGAAAGATATCAGAGCTCAGCTCCCTGCAAGATAAAAAATGTAAAACATGTCCTGTATTCTGCTTTAGCGACACACAAGAGCAATAATGCATCCAGCAGGGACCCAGCAGGTCAGGAAAGAGCTTATGCACAGGGTGGGCTGATGGAGTGACAGTCAGCAGAGGGTCAGTTTAGTGGGTTAACCCTGAAGCAAAGACACAACATGCTTTGTAGTCCATAGGTGGCACTTAAAGTTGTGTTTAATCTACTTCAGCAAACATTTTACAGCTCTTTGTAGGTGGGGTCTTCAAAGAGTGGAGTGGGCCAGCATTTTGCAGGCTGATTACCTGAGAAGTGCAGTTACAGTTGATTAATGATCAGTTGACCTTAAGCTAAGCTTTGTCTCAACTTCCTTATCAGATCTTATATACACAGTGAGCTGTGGGAAAGTCAGCCTGTGGTCTACAGCTTCCAATCATTCATTTATCAGCCCCGACCAAAAGGGTCAGCCATTAGCAACGCATGATTTTCAAGCAAGCCCTAAGTTTGCACTCCTAAACGCAGTTCCAGAGTTTAGGGACCCTGGAGCGGATGAGGAGTTTTACAGCAGTGTTATTGCTACAGACAAGGACTGTGCCCTGCTCACCTGGACTGCCTTAGCGTGCCGGGTGCGTCCCATAACACAGCTCCCGGGCAGTCGATGCTGCAGGTTCGTGCTTCTGCAGGACAGACAGCTGCAGGACAGGTCCCCATACCCCTGGGCTCCAAACCCTCCTCGAGCTGATGGTGGGATTTTAGGTTTCCACCGTGCTTGGCCAGTGCAGCTGCTACAAAGGGGCTGCAGTCCGGAGGGGAAACAGCCTCCGGTTGTTAACGCAGTAGGAATGACGACAATATTCTGGAGGCAAGGGGCAAAGCTAAGTCTTATTAAAAACAGCAAACGCTGTTTGTCGTGACATGCTCAAGAGAAGATGTTGACTAATGTATAACTATCAAACGGAACTGTCATGACTTTAAGGCTGTCAATAATTATGACTTCACATTAATAAGTAACCAGCCCTTCTGTCAAAAAGGTGAAGCAAAATGGTAGTTAATACTTTGAATGACATGAAAGTATTAATCCTTTCCACAAATATTTTCCAAAATAGTCAGTCTTCGTTTCTTATTTCACTCCAGTGGAGCTCACACAATTTCAGACATTAAAGTTTAGGGCGAAATTTCAATACTAGAAACCAAATAACCTTCTGTCTAAGCTATACCTTTCTAAACAAGAGTTACATGTTGTGGACTGCACTTAACACATCAAGCAGCCAGACCACCTTCGCTTTCAGACTTGGAAACATGTCGCATGGTATGGGGACTGAGCAAGAACAATTAAAATTCCCTCTTTGGGATTGGAAATCCTTGTGCTGTATCACCCTTCCAAAGGGTGACAGCCCAGATGAAGGGTTGGCAGGACCTCTAGGTTGTTACTAATTCATGTCATAACACACATTGCCATCCACAGCTTGTAGTTTTCGGACTTAGAAAAAAAACACAGAAAAAGTTTGCTTTTTAACACTAACATCCCTGTTTTTACGACTGTCAGTTACCCGTAAGTCATTGCTTCCTCCACCCCATCACCAAATAAATAAACAGCAAAAGTCAGAGGAGTTTTACTTGTTATGACTAAGATCTAGCTGACTATCACATAAAATGTTGCAAACTTTGTCTCTTCCAGATTTAATACTTCATCCAACCCACACAGAAAAATTCATGTTTCTCAGTGTCCAGAAAAAACAAGACTGCAAAACCCAGGGCTGCTGCATTAGGAAAGGCAGCAGATTTAAATGGAAGCAGCATGCCGGAAATGCCCCAGTTTAAGGACTGCACATCTCGTGTTTTGTGAAACTGGAGGGGAGTTGGAGGAGATTAAAGCACATTTCCTTCTGATTGGGAGCTTGTGGGAGGTGTAAACGTGGGCAGTTGTCAGATTAATTCTTTAGATGATTACATTCTTTTTGTTTCTTTAAAGCTGTTTGTAGTTGGGTTTGATGTCTCCTGTTCTGGGCAAGTGTATTGCCGCAGTTACCAAGGTGACTTTAGCTGACTTTCAACTATTTTTTCCAGCTTCGGTTTCTACCAGTAGTCTGCTTCTGGGTGGAGGAGAGAGGGAGGAAATTATGTTTGTTGTTTTTTGTTAAATCTCATGAATGCTGATTAACATGAACTTAACCAAAGCCATAATTGATTTTTTTTTTTTTTTGAGAAAGAGAGGGTGGTCAAACCATCGCAAAGGTGTCCAATGTGGCCTGCAGCTTCCTCAGACCTCTGCTAACAAGGGGAAAGGGCCTGAGGAAACTCCATGTCTCCCAGTGTGCTGTGCTCTTTCTTGATGTGAGAAGCCACACGCTGGAACCTGTAGCCTCCTGGGGGCCTTCTGTTTGTATTAGAGATGAGGGTAGCTGCAACCTGCTTCATTTTATGCCAATTAGCAGCAGCCCATGGGGATCCTGGAAGATCGCCAGTGCAATCACTGGATTGCACAAATTTTGGATGTCCCCTCCTTCTAAGTCATGTTTATAGCAACCCCTTCTCAAGAAACCACTGGCAGTTATTTTATGGGATTCAAGAATAACCAGGTTGATTGGATTAAGAAAGGTTTATTTCTTCTTGCACTTGCATTTTGCTTTATGATCAGAGCACTTGTTCTCATGGGTCTGTCAAGGAAAGAGGTCTCAGTTCCCCTCCAAGCCCTGTCACTGATATGGAGCACAATTTTGCTGCAGTTCCAAGCTACTCTCCCAGGTACCAAAATCACAAGGAACATGCTGTTGGAAGCTGGCCACAGCAGGGCCTCTGTGTAGGAGTGGATGCCCACTGCATCACCAAAGTTAGTTTCTGTCATTGCTCCTTGCTTCCTCCATATAAAAGCCAGCACTATGAGTTGGCAAACGCAAACCATCAGTGGAGGCTCACGCAGCTGGGAGAGAAAGGTCGGACCACTTTTCCTTTCTTCCCCACCCTTCTCCCCTTTCCAATGGTGGCTGTTTCAAAACTCCTCTCTCATGAAGATATGGTCAAAGATCGCTTAAGTGCCAACAATCTTCCAGTGTCTTTCCCACAGTTTTCCCTGAAGGGCAAACCAGCATTTGTGGGAAAGAGCCCCAAGCATCTTGGCACACGGCGTTACAGCACGTCATGAATGCACACTGGCAAGTGCAGAACTGGGGAGGACTTGGGTACACAGCTCCTGCCGTGGCCACGCTGAGACAGGGCAAGCTCAACTGCTCAGACCTGGATGTTCCTCAGCCTGGTTAAACAGGACAGTGACGATGTTCTGTGTGCATTTCCTGGCATGGAAGGGCTGCAAGGACAAGGCCAGTAGCAACAAACCTCTTGCCACTCATATATCCCTTTGGAAAGCTGCATAATAATTACTGTCAGAGCTTGCAGGGGCCAGACTGTTCAAGACCTGCAGCCGAACTGGGTTTGAGAGACAGCCTGTGCCACTCGCACCCTGCAGATTCATGAGCAAAGTCAAACAACTCTGCTATGCTTCAGGTTCCCCGTCTGTAAAACTGTGACATTTTTCCCATAGGGGTGTTGCAAGGATTAAGTCAATGTTTGCAAAGCACTTTTGGATTCTTAGATGGGGAAAACTATGCAGGAGTGCAAACTATTAGCATGGTGACTTGCTCTGCACTTCTGACACTGGTTTTCCAGACATTTACTTTTCTAGTTTGCAAGCTTGTCACCCAGCACTCAGCCTCATGCTGAGACACTCCCTAAACTATATTGCCTCCCCCCATTCAACATTCCTGACTCAAGCAGGACACCACTGAATGGCGTTGCAATGAGAGAGCATGCCTAAATAAGCAGGACTGGATTGGAAACTTACTGCTTAGTGGTTGCAGAATCAGAAAGCCTAGCCAGAACCAGACAGTTTCAGAGAATGCTGAAATGCTCCCCTTTAAGTAAAGTTTGCCTCCAAGAACTTAAGACAGGAAACGAGCTGCACAGACAACAGCTCCCCTCCACCCAAATGAAGCAGATTCAAACCCCAGTGCAACTGGGAGAAGCAAAATGCAGACTCGTCTGGAAGCAAATCCTACATCTTGGTATTACAGTCAGAAGCTTCCTCAGAAATTTTGCTCAGATGGAGCTTGTTAATGTGCATTAACCCAACACGACTCCCTGACAGGAGAAATCCGGACATCTTGTTTACCACGTCAGAGGATCTACAAGGGCAGTGGACTCCAGCCCTGGAAGTGGCGCCACTATTATTCATGTGGTCCAAACCAGGCACACTGTGTGACAGTCTGGGGTTAACCCAGGAGAAATCCTGGAGTGACACAACTCCCTCTTCCCACAAGGGAAGGACAACCACCTGAGATGCTTAGGGTGCAGTGCTCCAGCAAGTCACTGCCAGGACAGTCCTGCCAGCCCCACCTGCCGGAGGGTTGTTCCCTATTCTGTTTGCCAGGAACCTGCCTTCATTACCCTGCACAGCTGGAAACTGTTCAGGGCTGGATGGAATTAGCACATGGCCACAGAGCTACCATATGTTCAGGTTTCCCTAGACTCAACCTGTCTTTCTGCCTGGAAATTGAATGTAGATGGGCTTTGAAGTCTTTGTGGGTCCCTGGACAAATGACCACAGGGCATAAGGGGACCAGCTCAAGCACAGTTACCTGGGAAATGCCAGACAGAAATATCAGAATCAGGCATGTTGAACCACACCACTTGATCCTTCTTAAGAAGAGGAAGAGCAATAAACAGCAGAGATATGTTGGAAAAGCCTTGTCAAATACAGCCTTGGGAGACCTTTTTCTATCACTCAAATCTCACCTTCAGACACTGGGGATGCACGTGGGCAATACCTGAATGCTGGCACA
>JAOXXN010000082.1:22909514-22921518 GCA_026770055.1 Myrmophylax atrothorax | reverse complement strand
ATGAAATGCAACAATTACAGATAATTTTAGCTTCAACACATACAGTAATGCAGTGTGCTAGCTCTAGGTTTCTACTCCATGCCTCAGCTCACTGTAGAACAGTCTGAGTCAGCCAAGAGGCAGAAAAAACATCACTTTCAGCAATGCTGCATGATCAAGGGGGCCCCTGAGGGGTGGAAAAGGTCAAGAATTCCCCTATCCCAACCCTGGTTTTCACTGCAACCGTGGCAAATTAACTCTTCTGTCCTCATGTGTAGCGCGGAGATACTGCTCACCTACCTCACAGGAGAGCACAGAGCTAATTACCAGGGATAACTAAAGACTCGGCCCCAGAAATTATTACATCAGGGAATTAAATAGTGAATGAAGCAAGACTCCACAAGTGTCACTGAACTTTGACATCTGGAGCTTCCAGCCCACTGAAGTCTTAACAGCAGCAGTGTTTAGTCTGACATTTAAGCATCCCCAATGGGTAACAGCTCTCCATATCCAACAAGAGTGAATCTGCACAGCTCAGGAGACTGGGAGCCCTGACTTTCTGTCTGTCTGAGCAGCACCTACTCAGCTGATGTGTCCTAGGAAATAAATAACGTGCCACTGAAAAGCACATTTGTATTCATGCATGCCTTATTTTTCCAAGAGGTAATTGACAGTATTTGGTTACCTATAGTCAAAATGATTAGTTATGTTTCCAAAGATTAATTTACATGTTCTTTTGTTTAATACATATGAACTGATTTAATGACTGCTTATGAACTGAGCTAACAGTCATTTTGAGAAACAGATGTCCAATGCAGTTTTAAGCTTTAAGAGTGCTTTTATTCATATCCTTAGGAGAAAAAGGGCTACACAGTTCACAGTAATAACACTAATGAATCAAAGTACTACAGCTGCCCAACAGGGTTTTGACAGAAACCAGCTTTTTCCCAAAGGAACTTTTTTTTAGGGCTCTGGGACAGTGAACAACTGGCAATATGCACGCTTAGCATGTAAGCATGTGCTTTGTTGGAGCCAAAACAGTGAATCAAGCCCTATCTGCAACTAAACAATGTGAGGCTTTTGCCTAAGTGCTGAAAACTGTAACTACACAAAGACTGGGAAATCTGTATGGAATCTGGATCCTCTATGTTTTATATAAATAAATACTTGAAAGTTTGAGTGTTTCTGAGACTATTTTGTGACACCGAGTGCAGAACAGGTTGTCTGCTTTAAGCTCTGATAGATTGTTGTGTGTGGGTGGTAGGATTGGGATAAAAGAAAGAAAGGGAAGAAAGCTACTAGGAAAGCAGTTGGTGGTTGCAAACCCATGATAAATAAACACCACATTCCTCTTCTGCACAAAGCCATTAGAGTCTGTGTCAGACTTTAGCATCCTAATGTCAGCTGGGTGCAAATTTGACAGCCTGGGGTTCTGCAGTGCTCCCTAAGGAAAATAGTTTTGAAACAATTTGCCATGCCCCAACAGAGTGTTTCTGTCAAGTTCCTAAAGAGCTTCTAACGCACCAGTTATTCACTGGACCCTTGCAAAGAACCATGAGTTTGGTATTTTATGGTCTGGTGTGTACAGTGCAGGATATGATTACACACAAGCCTGCTTCCCATCAGCTAGCACCTCGTAATCGTTAACATATTTATCCTTGTGGTGCCTCGAGAAGATGACATTGTTATTAGTCCCATTTTATAGATTCAGAAACTGAAGCTCAATAGCTAAATGACTTGCCTTTGATTACACAAGATTTACAGTGAAGGACAGAACCAGGCCCTACCAGGCCCAAGCAATCCAAGAAACGATCACACCAGAAGGACTAGATCTATGTGCAGAATTGTCCATCACACGTGCTTGTAAGTCCTATGAAACGGCTGTATCTGTACTGAGGTTTGTGCCTTTTGTGTCTCAGCCTTTACCCCTGCAGGTACCTAAAGGGAACGTGGATATAGATATATATCCATGCAAAAGCTGAGCTCCTAAGCTACATTTCTCTGCTGCAGCTGGAGATGAGAGTCTCCATATCACACTCTTGCACTTAAGAGGAGATTGAGCAATTTTGCTCAAGTGCATAAGACATGCTGAAACAGAGTATTAAGAAAGGCTGAGACATAACAAGATCTTCCTCTTCTACTTCATCTATACCACGCTGTTCTGGAAAATATGTTGACTGATCAGTTTTAGCCACAGTAAGGGTAATCATCAGTTCTGATTTAAGTACCAGTTAGTTAGAGGTTATGAGTAAACACTGCCTTCCAGCACAAGCCAGCCCTTTCAGTATGGTCAATGTGTTGAACAAGTCCCATTGTATCTCCTACATGGATTTGAGAAGAGAAGCCACTACAAAAGTAGAAAAAGACCTTTCTCAAACTTCCCTCAAAGTAGTCAGTAAGATGGAGGAAGGAAGTATTAGGACATGCTGCTGTTTTAAGTTGAGATCTCCTCTATTCCTCCAAAAGTATCACCAGAGTAACAGAGCTGATAGTTGTCTTTCCTTAAGTGCAGTGCTGTTATGGAGAAACAGTATCAGTTTCCCCAGAGGTAACCACAGACTTCAGAGAAATGTATTCATCTTCTAGGAGGCAAACACTGGGAACCAGCCATCAGGCTTCAGGGAAGGTGGGTGCACAGCTGCTGGAGGTTAGAGAGATTTGCAGCAAAGAGCACTGTCATGGATATGAGGCTCTGAATTTGACCTGCCTTCCTCTTTGTCTCAAAACAGTTAAAAACCCAGGTAAATATTTGTGTGCCTCATCACAGACCTTTGCTAACCTTTCACCACTCTGTCTCAAGCCTATCTCTGTTTATCTTACCCTGAATAACGTAAACCTGTCTTATCTAAGCAACAACTGCCTCCCAGCATTAAGGCTTACCCATCAGCTGCCTCCTTGACCTAACGTGCACCCGAAGTGTTTCTGGTCATCCCCAACCACTCAGAGCTCATATTGGGCATGCAGATGCACGCAGGGCCCAGCATCTGTGAGAAATCCTGACCAGTACTTTTGAGCCTTCCAAGTCTGGGTGTGATTTGAGCAAATCAGATGGTACAATTTTGTATTTTTTTCAGTGGGGCCAGTGGGACCAACCAGTGGTCCAATGTGACCAACCCTCAGGCAGGGAAATACTGCTCAAAACCTGAGTCAGGACAGAATCTGCCTCCATATAATTACTGTATAGCAAAAGTAAGATTATTGCTAAAGCAACAATAAAGTCGATTAAGAATTTTTTAATATAAGCATCAGTATTTCATTTTAGTTATTAGTATGCAGCATCAGCAATTGAAATAATACTTCTACAAAGGGATTAAGCCACTCAGAAATATTCATATATAAGGCAAATCAGAAGTCACCCACAAAATGGAATAAGAAAGAACAACTACAACAAATATTTTTCTCATTAAATGTTGGAATCAAGAACGAAACAGGAATTGAAACAGAGCAGGATACTGTCCCTGCCTGGCACTACAGGAAAGCACTGATTTCATGATAATCTTTACTCTTGGAACAAGACAGTACAAATGTTCATCAGAGACTAAAAACCAAAGGAAATGCCAAGATGAAAGTGCAGCAAAGATGCACGTCCTTCTGTATCATTTAGATGAAAACACTAAAATTGATGGGAAAACATTTAACTAGTAACTGGAGCCTAAGAGGGGAAGGGGAGAAACTCAAAAAGACCGAAGTGCAGAAACTACAGATCACCTGAAACCATAGGTAATTTCCTATAGATTCACTGAAGTCAAAAGTTACAAATGAGAGATCTACAGGCCCACTTAGTCCCACTTAAATCACCTGTTAGACTACAGACTATTAGAGACCAGGGTGGTATTGGCTTGTAATTACTGACAAAACCCACCTGTTTAAGCAAGGCCAGATCAAAGTCACTTAAAAAAAAAAATCAATATTTTAATGAAAAGGTCTTTTAGTATAAGCTTGAAAACAAAACACTCAGGCAAAAATATCAGCAGTAACCTATGCCACCTAGCTCTGGATGGCACTTTTCAGCACAGTCTGTTTTACAGGAATCAGGATCAGTCCTGTCTGATTTCAAACACAGCAGACCATAAACAGCAGGTCCTACAGAACACAGCCAGAGCCACTCTGCATTAGCAAGGTTTGTCCAAAACCTCTCTCAAAAGCTGCCCTCCTGAGTATTAGCCCATTAATCCAACCTGAACTACTCTTCTCCCTCATCTTTGCACTTTGCAAGTATTCACTGGCAGATTCCCTCTCGCCTTGCCAAGTCTTTTCCCGCCCAGCTTTAACTTTGTTTTCCATCCTGAGCTCTTTAGCCTCCCTCTGCCACCATCTGGGTGTGCAGGGTGAAACTCACGGTGCTCGGTCGTGGTTCAACCCGTTCTGTCTTTGTGCATTGATTGGAGGTAGGACAGGTTTGCTGTTAATCTCAAGCCCTCTTCGCAAAGTCTCCCTGATTTGCTCTGTATCTGCAAAGAGAAATTTTTTGAACATGATTTAGAGTTCCCAGAAACATCACAGACACAAGATGTGTTTCAGCTAAAGACTTCCCCTTCAAAAAGAAATAAAGAGATGCTAAGGTTTAATACTTAACTGCACTTCCTGCACTTCCTTAGGAGTTATTTCATGTTATGAAGTCAGCTTGAATTCTCTTGGTTTGGGCTACGATGTTATGTCAGGTAAGGAGAACTGGAACCTTTGGTACTGAGTCCTCTCGATGAGGAAATTCTGAGTACTTTTGTAAATTTTCATAAATGAGGTGTTTGCTGTTTCTGCAGCTCTGACAGAATCTCCTGATACTTCCAAGCCTTTGTACTGGAAATCATTTTTCCTACTCAACAGGAATTTGTTCCTTTACCAAACAAGTGTATAAAACTTGGAAAGTTTTTTGCAACTGGCTTTGTAAATACATTAATTAATTTACAAGATTCACAAAAGAAGGGAATTTTATGCAGAGCAACCTTTAACCTCAAGATCACATCTGAAAATAAGCTGCAAATTATGCAGTTCAGATGCAGTCTTTATAGTTCTGCATTTTTCTAAAATCTCTACAGGCCAAATACTTCCAATAGGAAGCTTTCCTGCCTTTCTTAGAAGTTTTCTCATATTTTTTTGAGAAATATGAGAATAGGGTAGACAAAAGACTATCCAAATTATTTCAAAACCTTTTGAAGAATACACAAATTTCACCATATATACATGTCTTTGGCTTTTCCTTTGCAAAGCTGAGAGAGAATAGCTTTTTTAGATTCAGTGCTGTTCAAAATATTTGCACAGAAGCCAGAAGAAACTCTATATGCATATATAATTTTACTGTTGACTTCGGAAGAAGTAAATTACCATTCCTGTGGAAACCACTGTTAATTCCAAGAAATCTCAAGCCCTCCAATTTTTTGTTCTTTCACTTATTTTAAGGGTAACATGCATAATTTCAAGCCTGTGTAACGGCTATGACATCTGTACCCTAAGAGGGCATTTCACTGCAAAGGGGAACTCCAGTGTATTTTATTTCTTCTTTCCAGAGTTCCATATTTGCAAGAATCCCTTGAGTTCAGCTGCAGTGATGTAAAGCATCAGTCCAACTTACCACTGAAGAAGTGACAATATTAATAAGGAACAAAGCCAGGGAAAATACAATTGCTTCACCTTGTAGGTGTTCACAGTCCTGGCTTCACCACGTGCTCAATTTAACTTTGCAGATTCAGATTACAATTTGCCTAAAAACTGAAAAAAGCATTTAGACAAAACAATGCCAAAATCTCTTTTCCTCTCTCCTGCCTTCCTCAAAGGGGTCACACCAAAATTCATTTCACTCCCCTGAGCCTCCCAATAACTGTGGTGTTTGTTAGGAACAAGAAGATGCTGCATGACTCAGTGCACTGCCCAGACCCACCAGAAAACAAGCCAAAAGGTCTCAACAGCAACTTTGCCCAGCATCTCTTACCTTTCCCAGAGAGCCGCCGTGGCTGGGTCCCAATGCAAATGCTCCTGCTGTCCTCATCATCCTCTGGTGGCCGGCTGAGGTCATCCCAGGCACATTTGGCACTCACTCCACTCAGGTTTGAACCATCTGTCTCAATCCCTTTGTCAACTCTCTCCTGCTTGAAAAGATCCAAAACCCCAAGACTTTTTTGCGCGTGGCTTGAACCTGAGCTGGAACCCACCCTGGCTCAACCCAACCTTCAGCAGCTCCTGCATCTCCCCCCTCCGCAGCCAGTTTCCACTCTCTGGCCCTCGTGCTTTGATGTATCACCTAACAGTGGCTGCACATTGAGCCAAATCAGGGAGCTGGTGTGAACTGAACGAACCTTTTCCATAGCAGGTTGATCTGGACTTCCACCCCTTTCCCACTACTTCACTACATGGTCCTGGCAGGCACAAAGCAAGGAAAGAGAGAGGTGGAAGCCAACGGCCTGGAGTGTGCAGGGTTGTCTCTTTCAGTGTTAGCACCTATTTACACCAACTCGGAGTGTTTAAGACACTACATTATACCCTCCTGTACGAAGCATAGCTTGGCAGTTGATCTATCAACATATAGTCGATCTATATGCCAATGACAACAAACCCCTGAATAACTAAAAGTAAGTTCTCTTCTCAGCCTTACCAAGGAGTCCTACAATGAAAACAGCTCATGGAGAGACTGTCATTCACAAGGATTCTTCATTTGCAAACTTCCCAGATGTCTGATTTCCAATGTGCTGGAGTGTTCCATGAAGGATGAACGTGCAAGTTTGGATGTGTAAGGAGACACTGATATGTTCCCGATGTCAAAGCTTTTGCATAGCTTTTTCTATTGGCATAGAAACAAACTCCCTCTCTTACAAGCTGGACTTTCCAAGCACATAACCAGGGTTTGGGCATCAGAAGGTGTCACACACCAACCACAAGCTGTCGGATGCTCTCAGGCACCAGGCATTTTCTCAAGGACATGTGCATCTGTTGACAGCAAGACTGCCCTAAGCTACAGCCAAAACTTTCCCAGGACACCACCTGCTCAGACACCGGCATCAGTTTGAATTTCCACCCGTGACCCACAAGGGGGTAATGTTGAGCTGAACAAACCCGGGATTGAGCTTTGCCGAGGAAGGGCTCTTACTACCATCACCCCTTCCCTGGCTCTGAACCAACCCGCCTTGTTTCGTCCTTTTCTCAAGGGGTATTGCTTCTGGTGCCACTCAGTGGCACCAGCAGGATCTCCATTTCTCTGCATTCATCACCTCAAAGCAGGCAATAAGCTCCAAGAAATGTTGAGGATTTGAGGAGAGAGCACAGGTGTGTTAGGCACAATGTGAGCGGATCTCTCTGATCCATATTACTGCCCTCCAGTCTGACCTTGCCAATGGAGATGAGACACTGTGAGAGCATCCAGTGCATTGCAAAATCTGCCCCCTACAAAACAGTTTCCAGACTAAACCCACATATGTCCCTCCAATTGCCCAGCTGTGCACGCTGTGCCCTAGGAAGAGCATAGCCTGTTCTTGTGATCATTCAAGAGAGGATTTGAGCAGCTCAAAGATAAGCACAGGCACTCAGGGTGTGGTTGCACAGCGGTTTAAGTTGATGTAATTTCCAATGACTGTAGTCCCACCCTCCTCCATGTGCTCCTATCCCTTTCCTTGAGCCAACTCTTTTTTTTTTAATTCATCTGGATCACCTCCCAAAACCGACTCTTTGGCCCAAAAGTGGAGGCAGGAGCCTGTGGCTGGGGGCAGGACCAGAGCAGTCTTGACTTAGACTTAAGCATTCAAGAGACTGCCTTCTGTCTCTCTCCCTAGAAGACTGCTCCTTGTCATGATCTTCCTCTGGCGTCAGGGGAAACTGGCTTCTTGAAAACGTAATAGGAAAATCTGAGAAATAATAGATCTGCTGGGATTTTCTTTTGTTGTATCCTAAACATGAAATTATTTGTCTCACCCAGAAATAGAAGTTGTGGAAAAAGAAATAAAAATACATCCGTTCCTACATATGCAAACAATGCTTTAAATGAGATTTAGCACGTGGCTCCTTCGGGAGCCCTCCATGGTGCTCTGTGAGGACCCGGATCAGCTGGCATGGGGAGGTGTAACTTGTCAGCATGGTTATTTTTCATCCCAGTCATTGGGGAAACATGGGAGAGCCACCAAACTTGCCCTTGAGCAGGGAGCAGAAGAGCCCAAAGGGCACTGAGGCTCTGCTGGGACCTGCTCCTCTTTCCCTGCAGCCGGGCCCTGCGGACAGTGCACAGAACCTCAGGTGGCTTGCAGAGCACTTCCTGAGGGGAAGAAGTGCTGCTCTGTTGGCATCCCTTGGAGATCAAGGAGAGCTGATGGAAACAAGCTGGCTTAAGGCAGCCTAATTTGCATGTCTGTTTTATAACATTTGCAACTATTGATGTTGAAGTGGGAAAAGTCCAATAAAAGCCCAACCAGTTCAGACTCAGCTGTGGCAATTCACAGCTTCTTTAGCCAGCAAAGATTTGCCTGGACTGAGAGGCTGTTCTTCCCTTGAAAGGGCAGCCTGAGCAGGAGGTTGAAGGAGCCCAGGGCAAAGGAGGTTCAGCTCTTTCCTTCCTCAAAGGATGTTTCTGTCCTATTTTCCTCTCAGCATGTGGGAGGGATGCTCTGAGGCTCTTATAACTCATTGATCCCTTTTTAAACGAGCCAGAGCACTGCAGTGTGACCCGCAGAGCAGCAACCACAACTCAGGAAATTCAAATCAGCTTTATTCTCTTCTGAGATATCTGCTAAACAGAAGCAAAGCACTGAGAATCAGTGCAGAGCTAGGGACCGACAGGGATTGTTTGACGGTGCTGCCAGGGAAATCTGAATGGCCTACAGGGAAGCCTGGCTGAACAGAAAACAGCCAGTGTTGCCACAGTGTTAATTGCCGACATCCTGGGATGACATCTTAGTTGGGATCCATTCTGAGCAACTTCGAACAGAAAGTACAGCTGCTGCTGCCAGGGCTGGGTTTAGGCCTCAACCAATTCCCACAAGAGACAATGCAGTCTCCAAACAAGCTCTGCCTGCTTCCCAGGCAGACAACATGCTTGCTGGCTCCAGGAAAGTTGTCCATTTTCTCTGCCTGCTCCCTCCCTCCCCTCCACTTCTCTTCCACTGCTGCCTTTCTGGTCTCACACACCCTGCATGACCACCAAGAAAATGACACTTTGTCCTTTCCCCACTAATTAGAGCAGGAGGCACATGACGTGGCTGAACCCAGCTTGGCACAGCCTTGCTCCCTGCACTCAGCAAAGGCTCTTTGCAGGACTCAGCAGCAGGTTTTGCCCTATGAAATCCCAGGGGTTGCAGCAGCAGAACAGGAAGGAGGTGTCCACACACACCTTCACATATGGACTTCTGCAAGGGCAAGCGAGAACAGAAACAGGAATGTCTTCAATGTGAAGAAGTCCAGAAGGACCACAGACATAGCAGCTTTCAGCAGCAGGACACACTGGTGAGGCAGAGGTACCCTTCATTTGCCTTAACTTGCCTTGGCTGACTCAGATTCCAGTAAGCTGAGCTATTTTTCATTTACAGTAAATTGAAGTAAACCCTGTTATCATTAGGAATCACCAGTGTGCAGAAAACAGACACACCTCCAGGAGGGGAGAGGGTAAAGTTCTAAAGAGCCTAAAAACTTTATGGGACTAGCAGTTGTATTAGCTCCCACATTGTGGGACATTTGCTGAACACCTTTTTTGTGTGTGTGTTTCTCAGACTGAGGTTATTTTAGATTAACAAATCCTTAAAAACAGTAAAAGTAGAATTTGGTTTTGTTCTTAAGCTTTCAAAATAAAAGATGTTGTGAGGCAACTGAGGGTAATCAGATGCAGACATGCAGACCATGAGCAAATGCAATAGCTTGTACAAAACGTGCACATATGCACGTGTCCTCGCAGGCTAAGCCATAAGTTCTCTGTTAAAGGCAAACACACAGTGATTCACTGAGGCATGCCCAGCACCACACTGGATTTGCCTGGGACCCATGTACTCCAGTATCATAACTCTGCTGCAGGAATGCAGATTTGTCTCCATATGCATGGATCAGCAGAAGTCCATAGGACAGTAACCTCTCCACAGAGGTCCTATTCTGATCTTTAAATGTCAGAAATTAGCTTGAACTCTGAAGAATAAGGTTCAGTACATCTTCCTGCATGGATTATTAATAACTGCATGTGATACTTTTGGCTTCCCATTATTTCTCAGACCACAGTAACTACTTGGCCTCAAGTGACATCCTACAGGAATAAGCTACATTGCCACATTTGCTGTGTAAAAATACTGTTTAGGTGGTTTTGAGTTTCCTGTGTATCTTCTTATGCTTGCAATATAAAAGAAAGGAAGAATTTCCTGATGTACCATTTCTAAATCTTGTATTGTTCTTTCATCTTCTTCTATTTTTTTCCTTTATAAAACATCAATTCCAAATCTTACCAATTTGTTTCACAGAAAAGATTCTGTTTTCCTAGTTGCCCTTCTCTAACTTTCTTCCTAGAACTGGGGCTGGACATGTGCCCTCTTGAACCACCTCTGAGAGGGAAAAGAGTTGCTAAGACTACTCCAGGATTGTTGCAAACATTGAGAAGATCAAAGCACCTTTATAGAAAGTAATAGAACTGTTGTATATCACTCAACCAATTCTCCCTGGCTACTACAAAAGACATGACATTTTATAAACTAAAGACATACTTGCAGATGTGGGTCAATCTCGAATATTGTCTCTCCTCTTCGCATATCTGTTATCAACCAGGGGCCTCCAGCTCTACAAAAGAAGGACAGACAGACAATGAACCAAACAAGTTCTTTATCTAGAACTCCTCAAGGGTCCTCAGAGTGGAGGTGTACTGGAAGGAAGCACAAGATAAGAGCTTAAAACAAGCCTGGAAGCCCCTCTGTGCTGCATATACATCCCACAGCATGCATTTACCCTTTGCATTTCCCAAATAGTTAATAAAAGCCCTCCATTACCTAGCAGTTGACCTGCCTAGTTTCTGGCACCACCAAAACTTGCAGAGCAGTCAGGACTGACACAGGCCATCATCCCCTGTGCAGGCTCACTTACTCATACAATACTGAGCTGGGTTTTATTCTTTACAGGTAACTGAATTGGGAGTAAGAAGTCCGGTGTAGCCGGGGGTCTAAGGCGGATGGGCAAGACATGGAGTCAAGATTTATACCTCTATTATGTATCTAAAGATAGAGCAGGGTCCCAGTGGGACTGCATTTTTTGCTGAAATCATCAGTCAAGTTCATTACCAGAAAGGGCTTACTGCTCTGATAAATACCCTCTCAACAGACATTTTGCTCAGTTGGTACTTAATGGTGAAGTACTCAGATGGTTCATGAAAATCTTTGTTTTCATTAGCAACAGAATTGGAAGGGTCAAGATGTTTCCCAACAAAGGTGATAGAAAACAGATTACAGTGAAGATGAACTACTCAAAGACTTTGCTTTGGGTCACAGTGCAGCCAGATTCCAGAAGCCAGCCTTAGATGGTGCTTTTCATTTGAAGTAAAAACTGAAGTCTTTTGGAACTGCCATAAAAAAGTTTCAATTTTCATGAGACACTTTGTTATTGCAGTCAAAAGCCTCCTCCTCTGCCCCAGTCTGTTTTAGTCTCCTAAAGCACTTAGAGTGGGACCAAGGAAAGTTAATGTTTTATAGCCTTTCAGATGCATTGATAGCCACTCTTTTTTCACATCACTTTGGAAGCTGTGAATTATTAACTGCAAAGGTGTGCCCTGCTTCCGTTCCTCACTGGGGTGCAAGAGACTTCTGCCCCGACTTCACATCAATGGCTTAGTAATTTGCAGCTTTGCCTCCAAATCAGGCACATTTGGGTCTCATTTTATCCTTGGAAAGGTGCTTGTACCTCAGCAGAAAAGCCAAAAACCAACATGAGAGCAGACTGGGGAGAAGGATGCTATATCTGTGCTGACTTAGAGGAGCCAAGGGAGCTGCAGGAAGTGTTTGTCGTCTTGAGGACCCAGAAACAAAGCTTGCAGCAGGACAAATACACTCTTCTTTATGGCATTTACATGAATTATCTGAACTTGTGCCTA
>JAOXXN010000082.1:22879542-22909414 GCA_026770055.1 Myrmophylax atrothorax | reverse complement strand
TGTGCCTAAAAAGTGAAAAGTTCAAGTTTAAGAAGTCCAGCTCTTCCAAATAATCAATCAATTCAAGGCTATTGTGGCACCAAAGAGTGTACTATTGTGTCCAGAAACACATATTCAGAACTATTTTGTTTAAAAAAACCCCTTTTGAGCTACAATCACATGGTAATAACTTCCACTAAATTTAAAAATATTTAAACAAAACACCTGCAAGCTAGAAAGGTTCAGCTGCAACCTGGCAGCAAATAAAGCATCAACATATCATTTACCATTTAAAACCTATCTCTCCTCCTTAACCCAACAGCATCTTTGTTATTTCTCCCACGGCAAAACAATGAACTTCACTTGCATGAATGCTCCTCCTGTTGCAAACTGGCCCACCAAGAGTGGGACCAGCTTGAGAGCGACTTTCTCACTTTCAGACAGTACCCAAGCTTTGTAAGCCAGACCCTCTCCTTCCTTTCTTTTGAACTACACAGAGAGGTCACCAGTAACAGCTACCCCAGCTCTCTCAGGAAGAACCAATGAGAAAACCCTGCAGGCATAAGAGGGAGGAAATTAAGCTTTCAAGACCTCATTCTGTTTCACCCTGAACATGTGGACTTCCACATGCATTAATTTGCCATCTAAGTGTCTGTGCGTGAGAACAGACTTGCAATGAATTCCCATCTCTTGCTACAGCACAGATTAAATAAGTTCCATCAACAAGTTAAAGATTGTTAATAAAAACAAACAACTGAAGTGTTCTCTATGGAAATGCTCCCCTATATGGGCTATATGCCCACTTACAGTGGGACAGTACGAAGAAGTTCCAAGATCCCTTGACCGTTCCACTGCTGAGCCGCATGCAGTTCCTCTGTGCAAACCCCAACAATCTGGAAAAATACAGAGATAATAAACTGGATGGGAACTGTGCAGGAACTGTAGAGAAAATATACAGTACAAATACTAACTAGATGAGCTAGGACAAATGGAGGCTGAAACAACAGTGGGATTCTGCAATTCCTTATGCTCTCTCTACACTTGCCATGTGAAGCACCTTGGTCATGTAACATTTCATCTTTCACAGCGTGTGTGAACTTAACTATGAGGAAGGTCTGGTGACAAATCAGTGTTTATACAGTTTATACACTAGTCTGCTCTGACTTTTCAATCTAGTCCACACAAGACAGGACTGAGCAAGACAGGTCAGGGGCTGAGCACACACAAACACTGCTCTGTCAGCCAATTGCTAGGGGCAAATGCACAAGCAACCTCAACCAGGCAAGGGACTTGCTACCATATGGGATTGCTTTGGTGCTCATAAAATCCTTGACCAACTCAGTTTGCTGACTGGTTACATCTTACCCAGCACCATAAAGTAAAGCTGCTTACACACCACATAATCCACTTGTCACTGCAGGCAACAAGTCTTCCTGGATCAGGCAGGATGTGTTTGCTTTTCAGGATAGGAGCTGCCACACTGAGCAATACCAGATGTCTCTCTCACAGCAGCTGAGATCAGCTGCTTCAAATGAAGGGGTGAAACACCCTTCAGCTGATAGGGGAAGGCAGTTTCTTCCTGCTCTATCAACCTCTGGTTTGTGACTTTGAGCACAATGATTCACTCTGAGATGAAAAATTATTTCAGTGATGGCCTTCTATTTTCTTTCTCAATACTCTAAGCCTTTTCCAACAACATTGAATTTTTGGTCAAAATCTGTTCAACTGATGTTTTATCAGGAAAGAAGAAAACTAACAACTGAAGAGCAGCAAGCAGAAATGCACAACATGCAAGCACATATCTGCACTGATATGGATCTGCATGGACAGCCATCCACGTCGGCACATACCCAGTTCTGCACACTCTACACCTCCCCTGCTCTTTGCAGAGCTCACGTTCTCAGGATCCAGCCCTTGGAGATGCACTTCATCCCCACCCACCTCCCAGGCTTCCTCCATCAACAGCCTGAATCATCCTTGCTTCAGGACACCCCTCCCTGGGCCTTCGCTCAATAATTACAAACAACAAGATTCTAAACAGGAAATTATTTTGTGTTCATTCTTTGCTTTTTGCAATCATTTATCCTCATGGGTCAAAATAAATCCATAACAACAAGCATCAAACAAAGGGGAAAATCAAATCAACTGTATGTGTAGTGGAAGATTACAGGCCAAGGGCCTCAGGATGCAGCAAGTTGACTGTCCTTCTATCCAGGACAGCTGGGCAGTAAAGAAGAGATGAAGACTAATGCAGCACTAACTGGAGAATCAGCCAGGCATTACCCTGTTTAGCTTGGCTCTCTGACTCTCTTTCCAGGTCCCACAACTCACCTTTCATTAATTGATCCCACACCCATCTCTTTCTTGTTGATAAAACACAGACTTTTGGGCACCTCTGAAAACTCAGGAAAGTCTCTGCCCTTGCACAGAGGTTGCCTTGTACAAGTTTGTGGTAACAGCTTTGTTGCAACTACAACCAAAGACAAATGGGAACAACCTGAAGCTTAAATTTTAAAAAACAGACACTTGCATTTTCCCATAGGATGTAAGCTTTTCCATGGAGCAGGGAGAAATCAGCAGTTGGCATAAACTATACTAGCTCTTCCACTAAGGTTACTAACTCCATATACAATTTAAAAATATCCAAAGCAGCCCCTAGTTAACAGAGATGGCTGAGAAGAAGGACTTTGGGAAAGCAAACAAACCTGTTTGGCCACAGAAGCTCCCCTCACTGAACAGCAGGGTTAACTCACAAGGGATATTTAACATGTTTTGTTTGTAAAGCAAACCTGAACCTTTTCTTAAACAGTAGATAAATGCAGAAAAACTCAGCCTTTAAAGAATCTTTGTGTCAATGCTGCCATTAAGTAGTGCTAAAGCAGCTCCAAGTCCTGCTCTGAGATCTTCCTTTTCTGGAACTCAAACCAGTGGATCACTCACTGAGACTACCACAGAATTTGAATTTACCTTTACATTAGCTTTTAAAAGTATTTCTCTTAACATTTTTTTCCTATGCTCACAAATGAAATTTCAGAGCAGTAATGTAACATTCATTCCCAGATGGAGCATAAATCTTCTCCCTATCTCAAATCTGGAGAACTGCATGTGCCAGTGCTCAGTCCTGGTAAAATGAGTAAAGTGAGAGTAACAACTCAATGACAGATCCACAGTAATCAAACAAGGAAGAAAGCTGGAAGACAGGATAATAATAATCTAACTTGTCACAGCTCAACACAATGTTAGCTGCATTCCATGACCAGGCGGGGGCAGTCAGAGCCACCGTGGCTGGGCCATACCTGTAGGAAAGTAACGACCCCAAAAGGAGTCTGCACTGGCTGCATCTGAGGGTCTTCTGTCAGTAACATATGCTGGATTCTGGATTCACTGTTGTCCAAAGGGCTGTGCCATGATACGTGGTCACCACTGCAGAAGGTGTTTTCTGCAAGGAAGAGAAACACAAAACATTTAGTCTGTGAATTCTGCTAGAATATTCCTTCTGTTGGCATCTGCTTCTGACCGCTGTCAGGCAGAGACCTGCAGCCTGGCCCAGGACAGACACTGGTGGGTATTCACAGGGACTGCCTCCAGCCAGCTCTACTGAGCCTCTAAGTCACCTAAGTAGGAATAGATTCTCATTTTACCATCTGAATTCAAGCACTAACTTTAAAATTGCCAACTCTTGAGTCCTGTGGCAAAAAAGGTGTCTTACCTTGATATTAAGCCCAGCACAGGAACACCAACAAAAAAATTAGCCTGTCTCTCATTTACTATTAGTCTCCTTTTGTGAGAGGGTGCAGAGAGTCAGCAGGCCACACTGGGTGCCCATGGGACAGCAATTCATACTTAATTTGCAGGCCTGATTTGTCAATGGGAAAATATTCTGAAATGCGAATTAAACACAAATAATGCTCTGCTATATCTAATAAAAATCCACATTCTGCTGCCCAACTTGTGGTGGTCTAAGTCAAAGTCACTGTCTCTCCCAGTTGTCTAGGGGCTCTGGTGCAGAATTATAATTCATATACTCCTTGTTTCTCACACAATGAGAAAACCAGTAGGCTATAAATTTCACTCTATATCTGCATCAAAACAAAGACTCAGAAATTATCCTTCATTCTTCCTGATTGTAAGCATTCCTTTCTTTTCCTGCACTCCTTCTCAGAAAGACAAAACCCCAGATAATCCCATGTTCCACAGCTAGTGAATGCCAGAAGGCACACCAGAACCCATCTGTGTGATGCTGCCCCATCACAGGAAAGGTTAATGCTTGCTTTCTGAACGACCTAGAAGTAAAACAACCAGCTGTGACCACGTTCACACCAATTAAAGCACACAGTTCCCAGAGCGTGTGTGCAGTAATGCTGCCCGGCCAACTGCCTTGTTCTCAGGTCTAGTGCTTGTCCCACTCCACGCACAGCTTTTATAGCACATACAAATAAACAGCCTGCAATCTGTATTCTGCTTCTGTAGTGTCTCAGGGATGAACGGAGTACTGCCTACCTGCTTCCAAAGTCAGTGGCAGGCACAGTGCCCCCCTCCCTGACCAAACTCATCGATGAAGGCCGTCTGAGCTGCTGTTCTTGCTGTGATCCCTTCCAAGGCCACACTTAAAGGACAGTGGGAAAGGAGGTCTTGCCCACTAGAGGAGGACTAGGACTTCCACTGCAGACTGGAAAATGTTAGTGGTTACTTGAGTTGCTGTCTGTCGAGACTGGAGCACCTCACATGCTAAAGTAGGATCCAATTCAAAGAAATGTTCTCCTGCAGCTACGAGCAGACGTGGTCCTGGATCTTCACCTCACCTTCCCACACTGCCTTCCAAATACATCTGAGAATTCTTGAACATGGCAGCTGCTGCAGCAGCAAGGGAGAAACAGTATTTGCCAGCAATGGCAGCTTTATTCCCAGCCACATTAAACAACAGATGCCGAGGAATCGGGTGCTTGCACAGCACTCATGCTGCATCAGCACCACCACAACTGTGTGCAAGGGCAGCAGGTTTCGAGGGAGCCCTCAGCAGCAGGCAGGTAAACTAATTAGAATTCTCTCGGAGCTGCTGTGGTTAAAAATACTCGCGGTTGTCTCCCTGAGGAGGCAACTCCTGCTCGCCCGCTCCTGAGTGCAATGCAGCGTGTCCCGGGCAACTCAGAGTGTCCCCACTAGGTGTCCCCATTGGTGTGGGTTTGAACATTTATTACATATGTATTTCCAGATTAATTTCCTGGACAGTCCATTTGAATAAGAATTAAAATAAACTCTAAATACCATAAAGAACTTGGCCAGAAAAACGAGGTGTGTAATAGCAGTGTTGTGGTAAGTAAGGGAATGTTTTCCTTAGTTAAAACCAAGAAAGAAACAAAACAGTGAATGCAAACTGCATGAAAGAAAGAGTTTATCGATAGGTACACTAAATGACACACTTTCAGCTTCGTGATTGAAAGCACTGGTTCAGATATTACTTTAATTTTAAAGTTGAGGAAATATAAGCAGACAAATGAAAACATTATTTTTCTTTTAGTATCAAAATCAGAATAAAGAAACAGTACTTAGAATGTTGTATCTTGCAATATTTTCCAAGTTATGTGGAAATGTGACTGATTATTTTTTTTAAATGATAAAAGCCTCTCAGTCACAGTTTTCAGGAATGAAACAAAGCCACAAAGAGCTTATTCTTGGGCCCTGTCTTTATACCACAACATTTTGCCCATCAAATGCTCACACAATTCTATGCTGATCGATCGCTGCATTTCACTGTTGGTGCTGCTTCTCCTGGGAAAGCCCAGCCCGTTTAGAGCAGGTTTTCAAATGCAAATGTCTCTGCTGGAAACCCACCTGTTTATGTCCATGTGAACACTGAACACTTACAAAATCTCCCCATTCCTTGCATGCCCACAAACACCACAAAGTTCACACTGACTACTCAATTAAATCACACACAAAAAATTCTGCAAATAACACGAAGCCAAATTAAAACCTGTGAAAATGCAAGAAATTTGGAATTACAGCCTGAAATTCAGCTTTCCACTTGCTGCATTGTCACCCATGGGGAATTGTAAGACCAGCTTTTGTACAGCAGCACTGACAACAGCCTGAATTGCAGGACCCATAGCCACAGAAACTGAGAAATTACAGAAACAAAGGACTAGATAACCACTTTCTATTGCTTCATGCTGGAAACAGGGACATGCATCCTCCCATCCCACCTTTCACACTCATGTTTTCAAAACAGAACAATCAATATATTTCTAAGTACTTAAGTTTTAAAAAAGCATTTTAGCCAGGAAATCCCAAAATCTTCATAAATGATTCCTCCAAAGTAAGTTTATAACTAAATTTGTGGCTTTCACAAATGCTGAATTAGAACTTAAAACATCCAGATAAATCCTCAAAGTCTTTACAGCATGGATGGATGTGGTGAAGTCTCCTGTGGTTTTTGCACCTTTCTATCATTTGCAGTGCTGTCAATAGCACACTGTACAACCTGCCTTTCATCCTCAACATGTACCATGTGCTTGTATTTGTGACGTGGACACAGGTATTTCAGTAACACCAAGAGGTGCAGAGGCACAGGATACGTGCACCCATCTCAGGTACACGAGGAGCACCAACACCTTACAAGGAGCAACACCGTTCAGTCAGATATGGCTAAAGGCAGCCTGTTTTGTTCCCAAAAGTGCATCCCCACATCTCCCATACCATGTGGACTAACAGGAAACAGCCTGCCATCTCCAAACTAATTTCCGAGATCTCTGCTATGAACTCAGCACCTGTGGCAGAGCTTCTTACTAGTTTTGAGAAGGGACTGAAGCACAACAGATGTTACAAAAGTCCTTTTGCACTTTATTTATTAATGAGTCAAAATGCACTTGCATCCAGCATCCAGGAAATGCTGAGATGGCTTTCAGTGTTAGCTGTGAAAAATGATGGGCTTCTACCGAACAAGCACCTACTCTACTGTTACAAAAAGGAAATGATCGGTCTGGGAGCAGCAAATGCTGGGACTGGTGTCATTCGCTGCTGCAGACTTCTGCCTCTTTCAACTTGTGTGTTACTTGACTCCACAGCAAAGCCAAAAAGAAATGTGACATGCTCGAGGAAATAATTCTATATAACAGAAGGAGTTTGAAGTATTCTTGTAATAAATAGCAAGCCTCAAACCAGCTGGTGTGTTCCAATGCTCAGGAGTAAGCTTGGAGAAGACTTCTGTGAGTGGGGGAGCTAGGGACACTCTCTCCTCTGGATCTGTCATTGCCTAAGGAGGAAGGAGCTCTGAGTAAAGCTGTTACTGCAGCTGTGGCATGCACAGGAGGACCCTGTCTAGGTTCACTTGTGTCTAAGATCCAGTATGACACATTTCCACTCTTCTCCACTGTGGGGGCATCATTGTTTTTACTCACCTGCACATTTTTACGATCTTTTAAACACCAAGTCTCTCCAAGAGCTCTACCACTGTTACATCCAGCACTGGCCAACAGGTTCAAACACCACTGGGGTGGCACAGCCAGTCTTGTAGGCATGAGAACACCATGGCTGCATAAGCCATGCTTCCTTAGACGAGCACAGCAAAAACAACAGTCATCAGAAAAAGTACCAGGACACAACGAGGGAATTGTCAAATCCTTAGGTCAGGTGCAAAGGCACAGAAATGATCCAGCCATCAACAGGAGAAATCAAATAGCAAGAGAACGGAAAGAAAATATGTTACAAAGTAAATCCAAATTATTTCAGTGTATGGATAAATTGGCAAATCCTCAGGAGCAAACTAAGGCTCTGATTTACTGCATACAAGCTGACTGCCACTGAATACTTCTGCCTCATGGTAAGCATCAGGTAGTTACATGTTCCCTCCACGGAAAGAAGAGCTAAGCTACCTTCTCTGGCCCAGGATAAATTCATTGCCTTCAGCAGTTACCATGGGAGCACGGGATGTGTTGTAAATACACAGACTTGCTCACAGTATCCTCTGGGACACTCGCACCCTTCCTGCTTGGAAGGGGCACTAACTAGCCTTAAACCTAATGCAGCAAAGTGATCCACCCTCACAGTTTTGAAAACAGCTCTTTTTCTGCAGGTTAGTGTTTTAACAAAAAATGCTGATTTTTCTTTCATTCTGCTGGGGAGTACTGATTCCATACAATCCAACTACTTCATAGTCAAGTCTGATTTCATAAGAACTCAACACGGAAATCATTAAAATATTTCATTTCAAATGTACTATTTTACTTCATAATTTATAATAGCAAATCTGAAACCTCTCTCTAGCTCTACAAAAAATGAAAAGTCTCTAAATTTGCCATAGACCAGCTTTTGTATTATTCTATTATGCAAAAACAGTATCTATAAGACAGTTATACCAGACCACTCTGCTCAGCTACCCATACTTTGTAGTCTTTAAAATGTCATTATCAATTTTCTTTTACAGCCCACATAAAGCAGGTGACGTTCCTTCACGCAGTGACAGTCATAATTCAGCTGTGCAATCTCTCCTAACTTTGCTATCCAACTTCTCTATGATGAGAACTGGGGAAATATCTCAGAAGGAACCATTCCCCTGTAGACTAGTAAATTTTCTTTGTCTAACTTTGCTTATGTATTTTCTTGGAGTGCATTCCCCCTCCCTCCTTTAATTTGACTAAATATAGCTGACGCCTAAAGAAATAAAACCAAGTTGTATTCTTTGCCTCAAGATGTTTTATAAACAATAAATGCAATCTACACTCAAAAGGTGTTACCTGTCTCTAGAGACAAAGACTGCTTCACACTGTATTTTCAATTTCTTTTTCAAACCTGCCAGTTGGGCATATATGGGACCGTGCTACGAGCCCTTACCCCCTTAACTGCCACAGGGAGTAAGCTGAAAAGGGTGGCAAACCAAGAGGAGCACTGGGAGCTAACAGGGCTCCCTCCAAAAGGTGGTCTCAGGCTGAAACTGGGTCAGGGCACACCCTCAGCTATGTGGCCAACCTGCACCCAGAGCAGATGGCAAATAGGCATCTGGGAGTCAAATATCTTCTCTCTCATGTGCTCTGGAACCTTAAGAAGGGAAACAAAGAGCTGATGCTGTTCCACCAGCAAGGGGACACCAAGGGAACTTGAAGCCTTTCTCCTGTCCATGCATGGTCTGGCATACAGTCCCCAGACAGTTTGGCTCTGGAGCAGTTTGGACTGCACCATCCTAGTTCATCCAAAGGCCAGAAACTTGCCCCTTCTGACATGGTCACACCATGTAATTATTTGGATAAATTTCAAACCAGGGGAATAGATTTGTAGCCTGACTGTTTCTCTTCTAACACACCTCCTCCTTACAAATGCCAGCTAATATTGGCAACAGAGGGGTTAAACTGTGCTGACTAATCAGCCAGATGAAACCACCTGGGCAGTGTGTTAAAGGTTAGGAGGTGATACTGCTTAGAGTGGGAGAAGCCTGAGTACATTAACTACTAAATGTGCTTTGTTTTGGGAAAATAGCTGCTCTACTGCACACATACCCTGCAAAAACAAGTTCCTGTGTTCCTCCTGTTTCTGGGGAAAGCCGGGACATTGTTACATGGTCACATGTAATATTCAGGGATACGTGCAAGACTGCTGAAAGAAACAATCCTGTTAGTCCCCCTGACAAAGCAGGGCTACCTGGATCATCTCCTCAAGACAGTGATGTGGCTTAGCTATTCTAACACAAGACTTGGCTATTCTCTGCTGCCTTGGTCTAAAAATTAACTCCCCAATAAATTTGCATGTGGCACTGGGGTTGCTGGCACGCAAACAAGATGAGCACATTCCTCTCACGAGCCAGACCTACATTATCTGCATCACTCAGCAGCCTGAAAACTCGCTGCTCTAAAGGGTACAAACCTGCACTTAGTATTTGACTGAGAGATCTCAGCTAAACTGCAGGCAGCGAGTCACAGATGTCAGCCTGCATAACTCTGTATTTGAGGGCAAAGCAGGATTTTAACTCCATGACTTATGGGTGCAGGAATGTTAAAAAGCCCCCAGTGACTTCCTGACCAGCATGACAGTGATGCAGCCAGACGTTTAAATTGAATGCAGCTTATCCAATACTTACAGAAACAACGTAATTTATTGCATTGCCATTACCCCATGCACAGTCTGGATAATTTATTATATAAATGTATTTTCTCCAACACACTTTTAATATTCAGTCTGACTTTGTTAAAAAAACCAAGTAATCTGGCAATCTGTCACAAGTAAGATTTGATACTGGTTTTCAGTACCATTTTGCAAACTGAACAGCTAGAATTAATTGTGAGAAACTAGAGGCAAACACAAGAGTCTAGTGCTGAAATGTATTAACTGTATTTTCACCAGAACTACTTAATATATTTCTAATTAACTCAATAATAGATATAAGCAGGAACGCAAAGATGTTTGCTATAATAAATAGATACAAAAGCTACAGATGAAAGTTGTGTCTAAAAATCTCCAAGTAATACTGTTATTGTAACTCATGCAGATGCAAATTTTTAAAAAACAGAATATAGAGAGAAAGACTTTATTCAGACTCATTAGTCAGCCACACTAAATTGAGATAATTAATGCTAAATTCGGTCTGTCTGCTTAGTTTCCTAACCTACAAAGAGCTGCACACATGGATTTGTAAAGGAGAAAAATAATTGGGATATAATCTGCGGGGCCCACTGGCAGTTAGTTTATAATTTTGTTTTCGAGTCAAGATGAACGTGTTTTAAGAATATACAACAAATTAGCAGAATCCAAGCCATGATATATTTGCACTACATCTGAAAAACGCTGTTCCTCCCTGTTTTTCAGTTCAGTTTTGCTGCCCCATATCTTCTGCCTGGGAAAAGGAACTGCCCCATTCCTGGCACTCCAAAGAGGGGCAAGTTCACAGGGTGCTGCTGCTGGCTGCAGACATGCAGCACAGACAAGATGCTTTAAGAAGAATTAAATCCCCAGAGTACAATTAAACAATAAGTCCACCACAGGGATTCAAATTGGGCTTTTAGAAACAAGGGGCCTAGGCAAAAGGTTATTAAAAAAAATAGCAGGGTAAAAACTAGATTATCAGTACTGTAAGGACTGCTTGACCTCTGAGATTTGAAGACAGTTTCAGAAAGCAGAGAAGTGTGATCCAATTTTTTTTTTTAAATAGCTCAGCAGGTAGAGAATACAAAATTGGTTACTGCACAGGTCCAGGGTGTTAGGTGTGGAAAATTAACAGGCCTACCTAAAAGCCCCATCAATTTATGCAAACCCATTAAAACTTATTTGATCACTGAATTCTCCTGGACTGAAAACCCAGTGAAGAGCTTTCCACACCTTTCCAGGGTACATCACCAGCAGGAAAAGGTGACTCGTCACTTCTGTGTGTCCTGCTCAGAGCTGTCACTCTACTCCTGGCAGTGGGATGATGGAAATTGTGTCTCACTGTACTGCAGCTTCCACTGATGGAGTTGCAGATAATACTTTTCTTATCACCAAGTAGATCCCGGGCACCCAGATGCTTTATGTGACATTTCAGAGTGCAATATTTTAGCAAAAAAAAAAAAAAAAAAGGGAAAATGCTGCCAATACAATAAACAAATCAGTTCTGAGCCTCCTTTAACTCTTCTGTTTTCCAAGACAGTTCTTTCCATACTTTACACATCTCTGTATCTGGCTTGTTCTCTTCTCCCTGCCCATTGCTCCGTGTGTACACAATTTCCATGACTGCAGACCCTGGGAATTTCTCACACAGCCTCCCAGGGAGAGACTTGCATGCCCAGGGCACACTCCCAGCCTCTGCAAGCAGTGGGCCCCCTGGCCTCTCCCTGACACTGTACACCCCGCTCAGCCAGCCACCTCCTCCCACACTTCCTCTCCTCCCCACTTCATTCAGCTCCTCTGCTCTGTTCCTTACAGCCCTCTCCAGTCCTTGCAGTCAGCAGAGACAGGAGCTGGCACATTCACTGTACCCAGCACCCTCTCAGTACAAGCACTGCCCAGGGCAGGATGCATCTCCCACCTTGCTTTTGCAACAACAGAGCTCTCACCTACCTACAGTTTATGTGCATTGCTCTCTCCCACAGGGAGGGAAAGCTGGAGGAAGGCATGGCAGCATGGAAGGATAGATACACCTGGCATTCCTGAGGACCACGGAGGAAGAAAGTGAACACAGATGTGAGCTGCTCCTCCTCAGCCCCACTAAAGTTTCCTGCTCCAAGCTCTTGCTCCTCTACACCCCACTGACACCCAGACCCATCTCCCTTGGGAGCTGCAGGGCTGGGTTGCTTTCATTTCCTGCAGTCCTCTCCTTACCTTCTCCTTCCCCCAGCCGAACAACCTCAGGAGTGAAGCACCTGCTAAATTCTGACCTCCGGGCCAGGGGAGAGACCATTCCACCTCTGTCCAGCTGCACTGCCACCAGCTTTCTGCATCCTTCACCCAAACAAGAACCATTTTGCAGCTTCCCTTCAAAGGATGGCAGTTACATCTTCAATAGTTTCAGAAAGTGAATAGCCTGAGGATGGAGTGGAGGCCTGGCAGCAAGAAAGGACTTTATACAGCAGGATCTCCTCTCAGATAAGGACTCAGCTCAAAGCAGGTATTTAATGACAGTTTATTTACAGATCATGTGGTCCCACGTGGCCAGTCTGAAGAGATACTTGCCTGTCACCTAAAAACCCTATCCTGTGTTCTGAAACATGAAAGCCCGAACATTTTAGTTACCTGAATGTTTCCCAGACAGGTGCAACTAGAACAAAGATTTGCACCCATAGCATTTAGCAACCTTCAGGTGTCCTCAGAGAGGGAAGAGAACTGCAACAGGTGAGAAAACCTTTTCTCCTTGTTGTTGGACCTCCTACATACTTGTGCATGTCCAGGGCCCTGAGAAGAGCGGATGCTTAGAGGGACACACATAAGCACCCTAAGCCTCTACACTCACTTGTCATCTTTCCCTAGATATGTATCTACAACACAGTCCTGAGAAGGAAAGACAATATCTGCCTCTGAAGAACCCAAAGGACATGCAAGCAACTTCTTTTAATAGCCCTTTTAGCAAAAATTACTCCAGAAAGGGCAAGAAAGGTGAGCTGGTCTGTGAGAAAACATCCACAAAGTTATCACATCATAACCCCTTCAGAAAAGGGTTCTAATTACCCAGGCATCAGTTCTGGGGCTTGTAATGGACAAGAAGGCAGAGGTCTTTGAGAGAGCACTGTGCCATTTTTCTCAGTGGTTGATTATTTTCCCTCAAGTTTTCAGGAATTTAAAGCTTGCACAGGCCAAATTTTTGTTTTACTTTGGCAAAGCAGGGGGCTGAAGGGCAGGAAAGAGAGGAACTTTGCATTCACACATACTTGCATAAAACAGTTATGCATTGAGCTCTACCTACCAATTACAGTAGCGTAGAGAAATACACTTAGTCCAAGAGTTGCATTTATGGTTCAAATGCGGCCTGTTTACAGTGTACCTTTTGAAACGCCCTCCCAAGTGTACTGAGAAGACTCCTTTAAACCCCTAATTTTAAATCAAAAAGAACAAGACTCCACTTTTCTCAGGCTCTGGGCTACCTGCAGCCTCTGAATATACTCTCCCAGTTTCCCTTCCCCACCAAGAACAAAATGCTTCCCCTGCTGTGCCCATTTGCTGCCTCCTGGCTGAGCAGGCTGCTGCAAAGGATCTTTGCATCTGAGGCTCTCAGAAGACAGTCTGTAATGAGCTCCGCACATTGCCACTCTCACAGGCAGAGTGGGTTAGTCAGAAAGCACAGTTTGAGCACCACTTGCTGCACAGATCAATAGAATGTGTAAGAAGGCAGATATGTAACAGTGAGCCCAACTTCCAGCTCAGTCCACTTTTCCCTGCAGTTTCATCTAACATAGGCTTGGCAGCTGTCAAGGGGAAACAGTCCTTTTCAGAAGGCTACTCAGTACATGTAACCTTGAAACTCTCCTCTGTGCATCCCAAAGAATTGCACACAGGCAGTGAGAGAGGATGCTCCTGCCACTGCGGAACAATCCCTCTGTGTTGTGGCTTTCAGCTCCTCCATAGGAGGAGACAACACTGTTCTCTGTAGAAGCTTTTAACTACTAAAGTGGCAGCTTCCGTTTCCCAGGAAAGGCTGGGCTGGACAAAGACCTCATATGTAAGAGGCCAAAGGACCTCACACCAGCAGGAGATCAAGTTTTCTGCCCTCCCCACGCTGTTTCCTTTGTCCTGCATTCCTCCTTCAGTACAGGGGATAGAGCCTTTGTCCGAGGCTGGGCTGACCATGTGCAGCTTCTCCCCTGCTTCCTTATCACAGGATTAAGAGATGATCTCCAGAAACAGTGCTTGCTTGTCTCCAACATGTGGACTCCTCCTCACCCTCCTGCAGCAGGAAGGGTCCGGGTAGGATGGAGAAAAGGCTTCCTGCAGAGAGCTCAGCTCCCCCTCCACTTTGGGCAGAAAGCATCGACAAGATCAGTGCTGCTCTTGACCTGCAGCCACGCCAGACAAACACCTGTGCAGGGTGTCCCTCTGCCACTGCAGCAGCCCTGCACAGAGATGTGTCACAGCTTTCACGGGGTTGCTGTGCCAACTTCTTTCCTCCCTCTCCCAGTAGCAGCTCAGGTGCAATATGAAAGCTGAAACAACTTGCACAGAGTTAAAAGCCTTGCTGCTCTGTCTGTCCCTGACATTTGGGAGCAGAGTCAGGGTACGTGGACTGATGCAAAACAGAGAGACAAGACAGATTTCCCAACCCCCCTTTTTTTCCCTTTCTCTTTTTTAAATAAACGAACTGAATGAATTGTACTGAACAGCTGAAAAACAACCAGCCAAGTTAAGTTCCCAAGCAGGAACAGGACATGAGTTGACAGAATTAAAAGGGACAGCATCAGTTGAAATCCAGCCAACTCAAACTGGGCCTAAACCTACTTTATCTAAATTGCAGTAGCAGTTACAAACAAGCCTTCTCTTTCAGACTGTACTGAGATCCTTCACTTACTGCCTAAAATACTATGCAATCAGTAAAACAGTCTGGGGAAGACAGCTTTCCTTCTATTTCAACAAAGTCTTTTTTAAGGAACAAAGACTTTCTGTGCCTCTGCTCCTGGCATAAAGTCTCTGCATGTCTCTGCTCTTGGCACAAGGTCTCTCATGCCTTAGTGTCAACCTACCCTTTGGGGCTGGAGAAGGTCACAGACCTGTTCCCAGCCAAGACCTAGAAGTTGGAGAGAAAACAGTAGCTTCCATAGCAAAGCACAGGAAGTAACCAAACTGACCCATGAGTCCACACAAACTTCAGGAGATTAGGGAGGTAGAGAAGAAAAGGCTTTAATTACTATTATATAGCCAGCTCACTGACAACATAACACTCATCCTCCAAGTCAAAGGAGAATACAGATGTTCTTGGAAGCTCCTGGGTTTCCAGTCATACTTTCCTACTGCTGCACTTCTCACTGGGGGGAAGCTTGGAGGAACACAGTCCAGGTTCACACCACCAGTGCTAATGAAGCAAAAGGCAATGTCACACAGCAGTGGTGCTGGTCCCTTCCTCTCATGTTCCCAAGAAAGTATCCTGCACTTTTTAAACCTGGCCATAGGGCTGTAGGGGCTTTTTTCTTATTGCAGAATAAGAAATTTTGTGGAGAAGACATTTTCAGTGTGGCACAAGGGCCCAGCAAGTCCCAAATAAAGGCCACGGAGATGCTACTCACCAAAAGCAGCAAAACGTAAACAACTACTGGCTCATCCCATCAATGGCTGAGGAAGTGACAGTGCTCAAAGGCACAGGGCAGAACCGAGCCCGGCACTGGGGTACTGCCAGCACTGCAAAGGGGCAGCACCCTGCCCATTCCAAACATGAAGAGAAGTGAAGTCAATACAATCAGCCAAAATCTAAGGCACTGCAACTCCATTTATGCTGCCAGGAAGGAGAGGCGCACACCACCCACGTGGTGGCATAACCACACTCAGCAGCATTCACAGCTGTGTTCCTGCTCTGTGCCCTCAGCTAGTTTACCACCCACATCTGAAACCACTCTGACCTAAAGAGGACTCACAGAGTGGAAGGACAAGGCACCAGGTGCGTGCAGTTCACAGCCTGGGAAGCCTCAGCCACGTCCAGAGCCACTGCAAAGTTCCTCTCTAACGACTGCCAAAAGTCTGTGCCTCAGCACCCACCATGAAAACAGAGCTGGGTTTTTCCCTGCCTCACAAGAGAGGATAAAAACATTGGACTGTGAAGGTCCCAAAATAACAGTCATACAAACTTACCAATAATAGTAACTCTGCAAGGCCACAGAGAGGAGCTGCATTAATTTGATCTAGGGAACCCAGAAGCACCTCTACATGCTGACCCAGGAACCAGTTTCACTGTCACCAGTGCCAAGGTCTGTCCTCTTCATCTTTTCCAATTGAAAGGCTCCTTCAACTGAGGAGCTTGGACATTGCAGACAGTCAATACTGCCACACTTTGTCCTGACAGACCCACTGGTAAGGGTTAGCAAGACCTTCCTAACTTCAAAAGCAGGTGCTGGAAACGTAAAGTTTCTTTGAGAGGGGGAAAAGAAGAGCTATGTTAATGCCTTTCAATGAGTTCTCCTGGGCCACATCCAGAGTAGTCACAGAAAAAAAGTAACACGGATTAGAGAAAAAAGTTTGATGCCAAAGAGTAAACAATGAGAAGGTTTCTTAAGACTTGCTGTGTCAGGAAAGTGGGTAGGACAGGAGCTGCCCCATTCTTCAACAGCCCTTGAAGAAAAACACAAAAAAAGCCACACCACAACACTAATATTGCTCCTCTGAGAGCTCAGGTACACAGTCACGTTAGCACTGGTTCAAACTGCAAGCACAGCCTGAGGAGGGTGTGAAACTGGTGGCTCTGGTGCTACAGGAAGGGTTTCCTGCATCCAGCACTGCCTCGTGTGCCAGCTGATGGGTGCACTCACACAAAGAGAGCAAATTGCCACAGCCTCATCTGGCAGGACATGCAACAGGCATCCAGCTTTGGGAAGGGCAGGGAAGGGCAATCATGCAGTGCCAGCAGGCAAGTTTCAACTCTTGAGCATCCTGAGCAGTAACAGCAACAAGATGATAAGAGTAAATCTAGTCCCAGCTTCCATGTTTTCCCTGCACATCCCTGAAACAGTATTTCTAGAGAAGATGCATTTATGTGTTTACAGAATGTCTCCTCCTAGAGTCATTCTTCCCATGGAAAAAAACCCCAACATTTTCCAAGAGGTCTCCTCAGTGTTGTCTGATTGACAGCTTTGCAGACAGATACTTCTCTCTGGATTACTTGCAGTGCTGCGTAAGATTTATTTGTGACCCACAGTGGGGAGTAAAAAGACCCGGGTCCATCTGCAACCAGCACTTTGCTACAATGCTTTTCAAGACAATTTACAAGAGTTACATTTGGCAGTTCCCTCCCCAGCAAATTCAGAGCCACCAGCCAGCTCTGGAGAAAGCCAGCGACAGGTTAGAGACCAAAGCACAAGCTTGATAGCTGCCTGTCATGCCCAGCACATCAGCCAACCACTCTGCACACCAGCAACCGGTTTGTTTTAACAGCCAGCACATCATGTGGTACCAGTCACAGCACGTATGTCCCAGCTGGAAGCAAGGGGATGTGACGAGGCTGGCTTAGATGGGGGGAGGGATGGGAAGTACTGGGGAGATGGGATCACAGGCAGCACTATGGGGAGGAGGGGATTTATTGCTGCAGTGCAAGACACAGAGGGACTATTGCACAAAGGTGCAGAGGACCAGGCTTGATGTGAGCTGCTGCTCACAGAACAGCTTGTTTTATGGGAAACATCTAAGAGGAATTAGGCTAAAACCCAACTAATTTCTCATGGACCACTGAATAACTATCAGATGATGAGAGCTTTTGGCCATGACAAACTTGGGTTAAATTGGAACCAGTGACTTAATGTTTCCAAACTCCTTTGCAGAATAAAGGCACGCAGCCTGCACACTTGTTTGAGTCCTGTTCACCTACGGCAATTTCCTGCGGTACAGTTTCAGTGTTTGCGCAGTGGAATTCCCTACACAACAAGTTCTGTTGAAATGACATTGATGTTGATTTATACTTCTTTGTAGAGTTAAAAAATGCAGTTAATCCCCTCCCATTTTTAATCTAAAATCCTGGAATACTACAGAGGAGCCAGGGCCAGCTCTGCACTGGAAATGGGTCAATATTACAAACAGATGATAGAAAAAAAATATATTTTACAGAGCCATAGCAACCAGAAGAGAATAATAAATTAGCCTGGGGTTGAGGAAAAAAAGATAAAGGCACAGTCAGGGAAAAATATATATGAATTACTGGGAGATTTTATTTGGCTTTAGTCATCCTACTGGGAAGAAATAAACACTGTTTTACAAACAAGCTAGACAAGCTTCATTTGTATTCAAGAAGGCAAGGAGTTTGTTTTGGTTTTGGGGTTTGGTTGGGTTTCTTTCTCCTTTTTACACACAGCAATTGGCCTGTGTCAAGAATATTTGAAAACATGTTGGCAAAGAAAAAGTCACTGAGGCTATTACACTGAAGCTTTCTGGACTTGAGAAGATCTGAAGATGAGGTCTGGTGGTTATGACAGGGCAGCAGGTGTCAAGGTATCTGTTGGCTTAATTGCTACAGGTCTGTGACCCCAGTCAAATCACTTAATCCCACTGAGCCCCATTTCCAGTGTACAAGTTACAGTGTCTGTCAAAGACAAAGTGGCTCCGTAGCTCAGACTGAGCTAACTTGACTCAGATGAAAACAGCTGAGTAAGAAGGGTGCACCTACACCTGCAGCCCTTAACAACTTCTGTAACCACCCTTGTTTAAGAAAAGGGGGGAAACTGCAGGATACAGAGATGGCATAGCAGCCCCAAGCTGATGGGCTGCGATTTCAAGCACAGGGGCAGGAACAGTGACTGTGTCTGTGTGTGTCTGTGCTTCCCCAAACTAGAGACAAGCTGTCATAAAATAATTTCTACCTGAAGAAAGCATGACATTTCAGAAATAATTAAGGAAAGCTCTATGTACCTTATTTTGGGCTTCCTTTTCAGCCTGCCAGCCAGAGGCTGTGCACTTACACCTTCCCTGTAACTTTGGGAAATTGGCTTACAGAGTTGAATCGTGACAGGGGACAGAAGCTCATGGACACCAAGTTCCTACAGGTTTCACAGAAATAACTAAAGGATAGGAGAATATATTTCACAGCTTACGGTCTGAAAAGGCAATCCCTCACCATGACAGTGCAGAGGTGTTTGCAGGGAAAAAACCCCACACAATAAACCAGCTGTAGTTAGTTTGGTCATTGTTCTGACATGTTGTTATCAACATGTATAACTCCTCATGTACCTACTGGAATTGGTTCTGTCCAATCCACTTTTCAAATCAAAAAGTTTTCTAAGGAGTAATTTATGTAACTTTTGCCTAAAGTAATCAGCTGAAATCTACATTACATTGCCACTGACAAATTTAACATGCTTACTTTCATTGCCTGTACATTCAGTTACTACTGTTTTGCTGTCCCCAAGACACAAAACACTTCCTACTACTGACCAGTCAAAGGTTAAATACTAAAATTCAACTTTTAAATTACTTGAGACACCAAAATCACATTTCAATATATTTCAGTGCAGTAGTAACTAGGATACTATGAAAAAAGATAAATTATATATTTATGGAATCACAGATAATTACATTTAGAAGACCCGAAGAGAACATCTACTCATTCAAGACATATTTATAATATAAAGGAGGCTAAGAAGCCTCCTACTTTGCCCTCACCTGAAGGAAGGATCAGCTCTTCCTGACAAAGATCCATAAAGAATAGTTTGACTTTTCCTCAAAGGTATGCAGCAACAGGGAATCTGTAACTATTCAGTGATTCACTGCACTTGCCATTTCAAAATTTTCCTAATGACAAACCCTAAGCCTATTTTACAGAAATTTTAGTAGTGATGGGCCTTTCCTATCCCCAGAAGGCAAATGAAAAATGTATTACTTTACTTATTACTTTGTTCCTTACAGCAACCCTTTACATATTTGAAGGCTGTTCTCACACCTTCCTGCTGTCTTCTCTTCCCTAGACTAAACAAATGTAACTCTTTAGATAATTCCTCCACGGATCATATTTTCTAGACCTTTGGATCATTCTTACTGCTCTCCTCCAGTCTCTCTCCAATTGGGATGCATCTGACCAGAAGCCTTTCACCCCAAATGAGACACAGTGCTCTCCCTTTCCCTTGCAGTGTAGGAGCCGATCATATGCAATACACAAAACACTCCTATTTGTACATCAGAATAATTTCACCTCTATCTCTCACTGAGATGATGATGTTGGTTCAGATACAGTTTATTGGTGATAGTAACTCTGAATACTTTTCCTCTCCTTTCAGAACTGTTGCCTTTCCCCAACTGACGTCTCTGGATTATTCCTGTGTCAGGACAGGACTTGGCATCCGTTTCACCTCCCTGCCCTTACTGCACATCGGTACTTCAGACTGTCTCTGCAGGCTGTTGGAATTCAGGTTGTCCTGAATTCCAGCCCTCTGTGCCACAGTGCTTTGCTGTGCCTGCAGATTTCATCAGGACACTGCATTTCTTCGTCCTGGTCAATACCAAATTGCATGAGCTCTAGGTCAGATTTTAGAGGAATCCAAACTCTACACATCTTTTGTGGTTGATGACTACACATTGACAATTACTCAGAGTCTAAATATCCAGCCAGTACTGCATCCCTCTTTACCTTTTATCAAGATCACGTTTCCTCAGCTTGCTCCCATACTTGTTAAAGGGGACAATTTAAAAAAATCTCACTTGTACTAGAATATAGTAACCAACATTCACTACTTCCCATGGTGCCTGGTACTTTGTCACAAATAATTTGTTCTGATTTAATCTTGATAAATCCATGCTGGAACATCCATTATTCCCTGCATGCTTTCTAGAAGATTTTTGTTTTGTTTTTTTCTTTTTTTTAATTAGCAGTTTCTTAAGACCTTAAGTCTGATAGACCAATTAGAAACCTACATTTTTTTTCATTTTGAAGGTTTGCTTTTGTTTTTTCTTAATTTTTCTCTGAGATGTGGAGGTGAAGAACAGCATTTGCCATTTTCCAGCCTCCTGTAATGCTGTCTCCCCTGAAACAGCAGGGGCTCAGCCTGTTTAAGCTGACATGTTCTGGGGTAAATGGGATCAAGCTCAGCCAACCTGCAAACCTCCAAGTAATTCCTGGATGTTGTCTAAACACTTCTGAAGCACCAGTGTCACTAGCTCGTTCCCCACTCAACTCATGCCTTGTGGAGAATATAACCCTGACATATGCCACATTATTATCTCTATGCATGATGAGTTTTCATGACAAATTCTCCCCACCTGTACCTCAGAACTGCAGCTTTTTGTTTTCAGCCCAAGAAACACGGAAGCAGCAAGAGCTCGTATACACGGTGTGCTTGTTTCCCTGCTACATCAATATATTGCCCTTAGGATACCTATCAGGCAGGCCCTGGGAAACAATCTAAACTTACCTTAGAGAAAAAATATGCAGATTTTAATTTCAGGAAAACACAAACCCTGGTCTCTACAGTGAGCAAGCAATCTAATACTGCAGTATATAAAGAGTTAAGCTCTGGATAAGCTTTCTGTAGGAAGAGCATTTCTTTCTTTTCATTGGAATTGAATTATAAATTTGTTCTACCATGAGATATTCCCATTATACCCATGAACCATGACAAGGTAAGGTCATGGAATTGTGCAAAGTTTCATTTTCAAGGTTTGAAGGTTTGGGGTTTTTTAAAACTAAAAATAACAGGAGTTGGAATTCGTGGTCATGGTCAAACAGTGATAAAATTAAGAACAGATAAAGCCACAAATAAAACTTTTTGAGACTTGCAAGCTTGGTTTTGTTGAAGGAGGGTAAGTAGTGCCCTTTAATCAAAAGCACAAAGCATCAAATGCTTGTTACAGTGAACAGAGAAGCCAAGGCTCAAAGGGGTCTGAAATTCAATGCAAAAACTGGTTTTCTAAAGCACAGCCACAGCGCAGGAGAGAAACAAAGGAATGCAACATTCATTTGCCTGGAACTGTTTGTTACAAAAACACATCACTTGCAATGAGACATGATTTGCAAGTGCAATACACAGGAAAAATATTTAGGACAGCAACAGCTCCTAGATGAGCATTCAACTCAGTCATCACCAACTGAAAATGCTCAGGCTCAGGAGGACTATACACCTTACTCTCCTCCAGCTTCAACTGGACTCAGCAAAGCACCTCTGTGATAACTAAAATGTTGGCTTTTATCAAGAGATAAGGATTCAGCTCTTAGCATAGCTTTCAGAGTGAACAATCTTTTGACATGTCAAAGTGCTTGAAGCCTGTCCAAAAAGTCTCTGCTGGTTTTACTCTTTTCTTCCTTTTTGTTCAGGGTGGATTCATAAGCATTACTTAAGTTCTTTTGGTTCATCAAATGTTTTTAAGACTACTTTGGAATATTAAAGAGACTCCACAGATTTTTTTTTTAAGCAACTGAAGAGGACAACATTAAGGCAGATACACCAGAGTCAAATAACGCTTATCAGTGTTGCATTTGACAAACACTTAAAGTGGTAGAGTCAGGAAGAACCTGGGCAAAAATAGACCTTTCATCATGTAAAACAAAGCTGTCATGCCACAGCCTGCCTAGTGCCCAGGAGGCTTCAGAAGATCCAGCCCTTCAAATACATCACAGTTTTAAAGTTTTAACATCTGATCAGAGAAGTTTTTTAAAAAAACAAGGAAAAAAGATGACTGAGAATGTCCAACTGGGGAAAATCCTGTTGGGCAGAAAACCCCCTCCAGCAGCACTGCTGAGGACTAGGTGCAGAGTGATGCAAGGGAGAACATGGGAAATGCTCTGGAGACCTCCAGCCTGAGAGGACACAGCTCATGGGAGCAAAGCAAACCAAAGTAGGGCATGTCAGATGTAGCAGAAGGACTGGGGACTCTGCAGAGCAGAGGAGTGAGAGTGCTTTGACTAAATCAGAAACTTATTGCATCTAATTGTGGTCAACTGGTACTGCCCTGAGAAATCAAGAAGAAACATGATAGAGTATGCCCCACTGCAAGTTATACTTTTAAATGCATTGTCTTATCAGGATTAACCTGATGTCTTTAGAAGATTTTAATATGAGAAAGTTTTTATTCAAAAGAGAAGTATGATAATCAAATTTGTCCTGAAATAAAACTAGAGCTTGTTCACTTGTTGCAACAGCACACAGATTTATTTTATATGAGGCAAGGAATGCTTTGTAACACTTGGTGACAGCACACAGCTCTTTGCTGAAGGGCATGAAGCAGTACAGAAAAAAAACCCAAAATCCAACTCTTCTGTAGTATTTCAAGGGGCCTCTGCAGGTCTTTCATCCAGCCTCCCTATTTGAAGGGTAGACATCACCAGTGCTAGATCAGGGCCAGCCTAGCTTTGCTGAACCAAGTCCTGAACCTTTTTGGAAATGGAGATCCAGCACCCCTCTTATAAACCATTCCCTGTCCTTTGTCACTCTCCTTTCACACTTGCCCTGAAGCCCTTCCAGTGCCTCCCATACTGCAATTCGGAGCTGTAGCCCCTTGATATATTATCTAGGGCTTGACCCCACAATCTTGTAACTACCCTCGTAATATCTGTAGGCTCCAATTAGATCACCCTCTGCCTTCTCATCCCTACAGCGATCCTGCTCCCTCCAGCTCTCCTCATAGCTCACATGCCTCAGGACTACCTTCAGGTTTTCAATATCTCTTGAACTGGGAGGCCCAAACCAGAAGACAGTATTTTAAGTGCCATGCCAAACAGGTAACAACTTCCCCCAGTCTGCGGCTCATGCTCTTCCTAAGGTAACCCAGCCTGTGGTTTGCCCATTGTTTGGTGAGTGTAGTGTTGGCTCATACCCCATTTCATAGTCAAAGAAAGAAGTCAATTTATGATTCATAGACTGTTGCTTTTCATAATGCAAATTGAGAGCTAAACACCCAGAGGCTAGAATCCATTAGCATGTATTTGAGCGGTGCCTTTAAAGAGTCATGGTGGATTACGTCAAAACCAGCATGGATAAGCAGAGGATATTACTGAAGGGCCTTAGAAGTTCATGTTGGATTGATATGCATGGGCACAACCACTTTTTTCAGTCTAAAAACAGTTCTTTGGCTTTGAGGTCAAAAAGACGAGACTGCATTAGCACAGGAACCCAACAAGGGAAGTTTCTGCCCTGAGTGCCAGCTTAGTCACCAAGAAGTTTGCCCTAAAATACCCTACCAAATCCTGCTTCACTCTGCAGACCTTCTCTCACCCATGAAAAGATAGAGACAAACAAGCAGCCTGCAATAGAAAGGCTGTTTAATGGGTGAATAGAAGGCACTGGAACTACTCTACTAGACAGACAGTCATGAGAACTTACTCTGGACCAGAAAATTTAAAAGCCTCCAAATGGGGCCTTATAGGTAGGGAAAGTTAACACGTAACCTGTGTATTACTTTATATCTAAGAGGGAGACTTTAGACTCAGATATTTCCTTCACTCTGTAATCATCGCACAGAAAATGTGAGTATGAATTCATTGCTGCATGGTCAGTATCAAAGAGCTACTGTATAATACAATTTAGGTAGGATGGGAACCTCCAATGATGGCAGAAATAATGACAGTCACATGGATTTAGATGCTTAACAGCAGCAGAAACCAAGACAGAAAGGTGAGCCAAATTTTGGATGGCAACTGGGGAAGACAGCTACACAGCAAAGGTTACAAAAAGACACTGTGCTGGCACTGGTCGATGTCAGTGAATACTCAGAATAATACCCCACAAGAGTTGCCACTGCCACAGAGATTTGTTGCAGGGGCCATTGAAAGAGATTTGCTTGTGAAGGAGCTGCAATGTTTTTGGAAGTTACATCCCTTCTGAGAAGTGAGACTTTATCAGATGGCTGCTCCTCAGCTATTCAGGACAAGCAAATGTGTTTTTCTTTCTGAGAGAAGATGAATCCAACTATGCAGGAAAGAAACAAAGAGTCACTGGGCAGGCTTCCTATAGTCACTGACTGTTCTGCACCTTCAGCTTTTCAGTACTTGGGATTTGCAGTTACTGGAACAGCAGTTTTCACACACACAGAATCACAGACTAAGAGTTGGAAGGGACCCACAAGGATCATCAAGTCCAACTCTTAAGTCAATGGCCCACATAGGGGATTGAACCCATGACCTTGGCATTATTGCAACCGAGTTTTAACCAACTGAGCTAATAGCAGTGTAACTTAGAAACAAATCCAGGCTGGTGTCAAATCTCATGATTTTAAAACAAGTCCCTCAATTTTTGTGTTTTGCTAAAAGCAATGATAGGGAAAGAAACCCTAACATCTTCTTAAGCTTCTGCAGCAAACAGTGGTTTGGAACCATGGGGGTCTGACAGTCTCTAATATCAGGCTGACTGTGCAACGAACTCAGCATTTCTTAATGGCAGTTTTAGTCAGTTGATTTTTGTAGGCTTTGGTGGCAAGTCAGTTCTTTAGGGATTGTCATTTCATTGACTCTTGATACAGTTTTCATGAGGACCCTATTTTTCTGCCAGGTTAACCCAGAAACCAGAATGAAATGTTCTCAAACACTGGTGTTTGGGTCTGAACATAGTCTTTTGGAGTATCTGAAATGTTTCTGTTCTTCATCCGCAGCACTAGCAAGGTGCTGCTTTAAAATCCTAATGCCTATGCACTCCCTGTACTGCCTGTGTTCAGAGGTGCCTTACATTGCCAAGACAATATTCCCAGTATGTCTAGCTAATTTTAAGTTATTGACTTTATAATTACTGCATGTGTGAAAGAAAGCCTTAGTACTGTTCAGTGAAGGCCTAAAATCCAAATCAAAACAAATGCAGTTATTGATTTTAATTAAGTAAGCCCAAAGTGATAGTGGCTCGAAGTAAGAATTGCTGAAGTGCTGTCACTGGCCTTGAGGTTTCCCAAGGCTGCCTTGTGTTTGTCCTCTTCTGCAGTAATCCACAAAGATCCCTATCCCCTGGAATGTCAGCTGCTAGCACTGCTGTCAAAATCAAGAGTAGGATGACAGAAATGGCTTCTTCCCAGCCCATCCTTCTCTCCTGAGGGGGTGCTGCTTGCAGGCAGCTCCATCTGATGTGGATTACCCAGCAGCAGGACTGTGCAGGTAGTGCAGTCTTTGGTCTTGCCAATCTTGCATGTCCTCAGTTTGTTCACATAGTTCTTGTATATGTTTTGAGGATGTGGTGGACAGGGCTGAGGGTGATGGGAGGAAAAAAACAATGAGACTATAGCAACTAGTTATTTAGCTTAAAAACTGGGTTTGGAACTCTGCTTGGAGAGTAGGAATAGGCAGGCTAAGGTGGAGAGCTGTTAGCACTTCTGCACTCTCCACCTGATTTTTCAATTGCTAATGCTCTCCCTTGTGTGGAATCCATTTTGTTATTTTGACTTTTCTCTGGCTAAAGTGTTTTATGCAGTACCTTGGATATTGCTGAGCCATTGATAAGTACTAACAAACCATCTACTTATCTCAATTTGAGCCAGAAGATAGGCGGCAAAGCACGGTTAAGTTGGGGTTTTTTTGTTTCGATCTTTTTTCTCCTTTTAATATGTCAGAGAAAACTGCAGCAGAGGGCACTGTGTGGTTAGGTTTCAGGGGAACACTTACTGAATTGCACTGGGTGGCTGGGAGCAGCCTCCTACTGAATGCCTGTACAACTAAATAACAGAATATTAAAAGCACTTCCTCCGAACATGAGGGGGTTAGGGTTTAGAAAGCAGGCTTTTTTATATTTAAGGACTTGGCTGTTTTAATTTTTAGAGTACCTGGGAAGTGCTAGCATCAGGATATTTTTCTATTATGTGCAGGATTTGAAAGACAGCCTCGTTAAAGGAGCAGCGTAGAGCATAGATGACATCGAGTAGGCAGGCTACCTATAATAATGTCATGTTTTGTCATTTATAATAGATAGTTCTTCCAAACCTTTGGGATTCCCACAGCACTTGGCAAATTAAATATTTGAACGTTGTTAAAGGGATGCTTGTTCAAAGAGATTGGGCAGCTGTGAAGTGGGACACAGATGCCATTGCAGGAAGAGGCAGAGTGCTGAAATTCCATTTGAGGGAAGTCCCCATTCCCACAAAGCATGTCATGGGACATTTTTAAGTGTCTCTTCAATAAATATGTCCTTGTTTAAGTCATGATTGGAGAGAACTGGATACAGTAAATAACATGCAGTGTTTTCACAGCACTGAGCACTGCTGCAGGGCTCATCATACAGCAAGCTGTGTGCAACCCCCCTCACCTTTGGCTGACAGTAGGGAGGTAGAACTGACATCTGGAAGTGAAATCCATAGTTTAAAGAGCCTGTGTTTGCTCAGACTGGAGCCTGGCAGTGCAAAACCATCTCCCCATGCCAGCCTTTGCTGTCAAGATAATGTTGAAGATAAGTTAATTATTTCTAGATGCTTCAGGTCAGTGGTGAGGGTTTCTCTGGCAGACACAAACACTGCTGGGGTAAATATTGTACTTCTCTGAGCTTCCTCTGGAGCAGGGCTTTGGTCCCACAGACTTTACCCATTCACAGTGAAGCATAAACTCACGAAAGAGGCTCATAAGGTCAACTAGATTGTTCTTGTCCTTGAAGCATGTGCTTGATATACAGTAGTAGGTTATAATTTATTTAATTTGTGAATCTGGATTTCTGGAAGAGGGAAAGAGATTGAGAAGGAGGATGGACTGCTCTGACACTGTCCTGTCAAGGGACTGCCAATGTGGCAGGACATGCAGATAGAGCCCTAGAGAACATGGCTTGATCTCATGGAAGCAGGGAGTGCAGTCTGTCTCATTTGGGGTCAAAATCAGGATGTCCTATTTCAGTATAAGTTCATGACTTTTCCTATGGGTTATTAAGGAAAGTGGGAAGTGGAGAAGTGACTATAAAAGTAAATCTCCAAAAAATTAGAAGAGGAATAAAAGGAATGAGCAGAACGCCTTTCCCTCTCTCCATCACATAAATGATGTTCTTATCCTAGTAATGGTGACAGGAGGTGGTCAGGTGGTATTATTTAGCTGAATGACCTGCATCTCCATGTGTGCTCAGATAAAGTTCAAAATGACCTTTAAAAAAATCCATTTTTAAAGATTTTTTTTTACTTCAGAAAGGTCCAACTTTAGTAGCTTAAATTTAATTTTGTTCTTGAGGGAACTGGCTGTGGGGAGGGAAGACAGTGCCAGAGATGCTCACAGTACACTAATAGCAGGTAAAATGTCATTTTAAAAAAGTGAGTGGAAAGCATGTGTCATTGCAAAGAGGAAATTAATGAATTCTTTTCCCCTAATCCCTTTCTTCTAGTTTAATTTCTGATGTCTTTGCTGACTGCCACTGCCTCTGCTTATGTTCATGCAAACTTATTAGCTGGCTCACTGAATCCAAGATCACAAGAACAGGGACTGTGTAGTGGTCAGCTGCACACACAGGCATAGTCATGGGAACACAAATGTCTCCAGCTCCAGGAACACACAGCTCACAGCACAATCTCCACTGCTCCTTGGTGAGCACAGACTACTTTTTTTCCTGTAAATCTCCAGCAACAGAAGGATAAATTGAGTGCAAGCACTTTCACAGCTGTACCCTGTAAGGAACAACAGTGACATGTTGTACATGGCCAGGGACTTCATCACTTCTTAAGAAGCAGTAGTTACTCTTCTTAGTTCCCCCAGTAAGTAAATTGGTCTTCAGGTTAGTAGTGATGCCAGGCCAAGAAGAGATTGCTGGAAAACTGCTGTCAGGACTGACTGAATAAGGTGTTCTGGCATTGGTGTGTTATTCAGGAGTGAAGCCACCTGTCTGGTCCTGAGGTGGCCTTTGCTTTCATGCAAATTTGATTTTCAGCTCCTTCAGTGTTTTATGCTCTTATGTAGAACACAGATAAAAGTTGTTCCAATTCTCCCCCATAAGAATTACAAAATGCACCATTGCAGCAGCTGGTAAACAAGGAAAGGAGTGGGTAAATGTGTGTTGCAACCAACAGAAAAGAAGTGTCATTTAAGTAACTGGAATAAATAAAAGAAATCCTCTAAACCTACAGCTGTCATTTTTCCATCTCATACTTCCTCTTGCTGCCTTAAAGATCCTGGCTGGGTGCTGGGGACAGCTCAACACCTTCATTCTCTGAATTTGAGGTTTCTCATAAAATATACCCCCTGGATGGTATCATGTCAAGCCTCTTTTCCCCTTAACCCATGGACATTTTGGTTTGAGAATTTCTAATGTCAAGAAAAGAACTATTGCAGAGCCTCCCAGGACACTTACTTTCTTGCACTTAAAGTACTCAACTGCCTGTTGAAATGAAGCTGGATTTAGCTGTGCTGATAGCATTGGTTTGGCTTGTCCTTTGGTTAAGCTGCTGACAAGCTAATTCACACTGCTTCATTTTCCCTGGAGATCCCAGTCCTCCCCTGGGCTTGTTTCAAAGTATTAAAGAGATTGGGCTGGAGATGGACAGTCAAGACTGTCCATGTGTAAAAAAACACATGGACTGGCCAGTATGGGAGGGTCATGCAAGACTGGGTGGGTCTGTTGCTGCCGTGGGAAGGAGGGATAAGCAGCTCACTGTGGACTGATGACTACGTGGTGCATTGGCGGAATTTTTGCACATAGCCCTCTCTCTGCCTGGATCTCACTGCAGGATGATGCTGATGGCTTGGCTGTATTGGCAAGGCAGCAGCCTGGCCTCTGCTCCCAGCCCCAGTGTGTCTCAGAGATAATGTCCAAGAGGAGATCCAATTAGAAGCTTGACTGCTTAACCAGAAACAGCAACTGGACGCTGAAGTTGGTGTGCCTGCTGTGGATAAAATAGAAAACTCTACCTTCAAATCCATCTAAAGACTGCTATTGGAAATTACTGTGTCTCAATTCTT
>JAOXXN010000082.1:22825141-22859452 GCA_026770055.1 Myrmophylax atrothorax | reverse complement strand
CGCGTCCCGCGGTCACCTGCCGGGAGCGGCGCGACCGTCGCCGCGGCACCCGCGCTCATTGGCGGCGGGAGCTGTCAGTCGTGCGGGGCTGCCCCGGCCCCGCCCCGCCGCTCTTTGTGCCGGGGGGACAATGCGGGTGCTGGGCCAGGCCGGGGCCGCGCTCTGGGGCGGGACACGGTCGGGCTTCCAGCGGGCTCCTGGCAGGCCTTGGGTGGACCCCCCACATGCTCTGCGGGTCCCCGCACTTCCCTTGGCCCATGTGGGACATGGAGCCCTGCAGCCAGGTCCCCATCGCAGGCCCAGCGAGAGGGGGATGCACCCCCAGTATTGCACCTCCTCTAGTGCGTCCAGCACAGTGGTCACAGCAAAGGAGTGAGGCTCCCAAGGCATAGATACACAGTCCTTGGAATGCTGCTCCTGAAGGCTCTGCTCCCAGCCCCGGTTGCATCAGCTGTGTTTGACAGCGCAGTGTGGTGGTGCAGATGGCTGCTCCAAGCTGCTGCTGCTCCTCATCAGCACAAAGCAGACCTGCACCAGTGTGGGCAATAGCACAGCGGGAGATGAATGACAGTGATTCCACGCCCAGGTACTTCTAAGTCCAGTTCTGATTTGCCCCATCCAAGCTGGCCTTCCAGGAGGAAGGACCATCCAGGGAGGGCGTGTCTTGAAGGGAGCCTCTTCCAGTGTAGTGAGTCACAAGTCCATGCTCCTCCCTTCTGACCTCTACTGCCAGGGATTCAGACTGTGATGTTTTGAAGGGTCAATATTGTGCTCCCTTCTTTTTCCAAAAGCTTAATTTCTACTGAATCTTTTTGCTGGATGGCATGTGGGTCTGCTAGCCTGGCACTTCACAGCTTACTGCTTTATCTCCCCATAAAGTGAATGATTGTCGGTGTTCTCAGATCAAGCCAGTTATTCTTCTGATCCCTTCTTTATTATTGATCCCAATTTCCTTTCTACACATTGAGCTCTCTGATACAGTTTTGGCTTTGTTTCTTTCCCTGGAATCACGGCAGAGAGATTTAGGTTACACATTGAAGGAAAGCATCTAATGGAAAATGAGATTAAGTGTAGAATTGACCATGTTGAGGAAAACATGTGTCTTCTTCATTGGAGTTATTAAAGAATGTGTTAGGTTGATTGTTCTTGGCAACGACTGGAGCAGCACCGATCGGTTGTGTTGTCATGTGATTAGCTGACCATTAAAGTTATTTCTGGGAGTTCTGGTATTGTGAGGATGAGTTTGTAGAGCTATAGTCATACAGTAACAGTCTGTATCTAATTGCAGCATGTCCTTTTATTTAGCACAGTGATTGCCACCCCTGCATCAGACCTGAGGAGGGGCTCATGTGCCAGCAGCTGACTCTGTTTCTTTCCTCATTTTATCAGCTGGTCTTAATAAAAGCCAATTCTTCCTCTTGCCTCCCTGATAAACGAGCTCTCTGCCTCCTCCCCCCGCCCATGAAGTAGAATGGAGTGGTTGTTGTGATATCTGCCTGGAACACTGGCAGGCTCTGGGCCTCGTGGTGACACTGCATTTTTGGTACTCTTTGGAGTTCAGGCGGGATGGGAAGTGGGGCTGTGCAGAGCAGGTACCCCTGTTCCCGTGGCTGTTCCATTACTGCCTCTCCTCAGAGAGGTGTGTGTGGGAAGGTGGGCAGGGGAGAGCAAGATGCTGAGCTGGTGAGCAAGCCCAGCCTCTCGAGTGCCAGCTGTGCTCTGGTATCTCAGTGGGTTCCAAAAGGACATTAAAGGATGTAGCTAAAAACTCAACAAGAAGGATTTTTTCCTCTTACCAAACAGTACTCTTGGCCACATGTTTTCAGCAGGGAGAGTTTTGTATTACACAGTGAGTGGTTGGAGCTGTACCTCAGCACAACCTTAACACTATTCATTGTCTAATTTATCTTCCTTGACCTTTACACTTTACATCTAGTTTTATTTCTTTTTTTTGTTCAGATTAAATTAAAAAAAACAATTAAAAATTGGATGAAAGCCCAGCCAAGATAGTTACTTGTGAAAAATATATTAATTTGTAAATTTTCCTTTAAGTTTTAAGAAATCAGAGTTTGTAGCAGAAGGGAAGATACATGTTTTTTTCTTTTTTGAAACAAAAATGGAAAAACAGGTGCTTAAACCTTCTGAATCCAGGTTATTTCAAAATTTAAATGTTTTCCTCTCACTGTGTAGGAATCTCAAACTGGTCTATAATAAACAGATTTACTGTATGCACACGTATCTTCAAAGAAGTGAAATGTTTTCAAGAAAAATGGAATAGGTCAGAAAGTGGTGTCAGGTCTCTGTAGTGCAGAGATAGCAAACAGCTGTGCTTGGTTTATTCCCAGGCACTTGGAAGCACAGCTGTGTTGAACCCCATCCTACCGGCACAGTCAAAGCAGTCACTCCTCTTTGACTCCAAGTTGGAGTTCTGAACTACCAACACATTCAGGTAACTTTGAACTTCAGTATGTAAATCTTAAAATACATAACTTGCTGGGAATCTCACCATGACACACTGGATAATTTTTGGCATAAGGAAGTTTCAATCTCTAAGTTAAAATAGGAGCATCATTGTTCTCCTGAAACCAGTTCCCAGCAGCAGACTGTGCTGGCAGCAAGATCAGTCATTATCTTGAATATTCAAGAAGTGCAGTATTCTGATGTGGTTACCTTACTGCATTTGATTCAACTTGTTTTCTCTGAGACTTGACAAAGGATGGTATTCTTTCCCAGGTAGAGAGTTGTTAATAAGCTATGATATGAAAAATCAAAATAGTGGTTTTGTTTTATTCCTTGCTTTGCTTTGAAGGGAATAGCCAGAAGAGGGTCTGTCTCAAGGGAAGTCTTTTAAGACTTTACAGGCAAGTTTGTCACACTGATATCAGTTAATAGAGACCTTGGGATGCAAGTGGAGCTGAGTCCCTCTTGCCAAGAGGGAGTAGTCCAGCTTGGGTGTGCTCCTGGAGCCAGCCCGGCTGCAGGTGTTGATCAGGGGACAAGGATTCAAGCAATCGACCTTCCATGTGCTTTGTAACTAGCTAGGTCTGGCTTGCAGAGTTCCTGACACTTGTCTCCCACAGATGCGTCTTGGCAAATCTGACTGGCGGTTTCAAGTCAGGAGCACCCGGGCTTGTGGCAGAACACACATGCTCCGTGCACAGCTCGGCATCCCGGCTGAAAGTGCTGAGGGAAGTAGCTTGGCAGTAAGGCTGTGGATTGTGAACAGGAGAGCCTGGGGCCACCCCACATTCCTTTCTGCTGAGCCTGCTCTGGCTGGTAACCTCCAGCACTGGGACAGAGGAACCACTGCAGCCAGGGCTTGTCTGGCAGAGCCCTGAGCTGCTCATCTGGCTTTGCCTCAAGTTAAAATGGTGATGCTGACGCATGCAGAGGTGGTGAGAAGCAGAAAGCAATGGAGGAGCTACATTGCTACTCCTTTTAAAATGCTCTGGGGCAGCCAAAATGTCTTTTTGGCCTCAAAAACAGAGCAGTCCTGCTGCAGAGCTCTTGAGAGTGAACAGGCACTTCACAGGTCACAGCTTTCAGTGCAAACTTGCACACTTTGCTCCCAGTATGGGATAAAGCAGAACTGCTTCTCTTTCTGCAGGAGTTTGCTCCCATGGTGGTCTGGGATTAACAGTGAAATGGTTTATCTGAAGAGATCCCATGAAAATCTGCTCCTTAGCAAAACTTGGGTGTTCCTGCAAGTTGCTCATTGTTTCATAATGTCATTCCCTTGTGCAGGGAGAGGAAATGGAGGAGGGGAAGGAGTCAGCACAGATCCAAGTTGATGATGGGGTTCCCAGGGTGCTTCTGGACAGGAACGGGAGCCGCAGGGCCAGATGCCTGGCACTGAATCCCTGCCAGGGCCTCGCCGTGGCTGGTCTTACCCTCTCTGTGTTTGTGGCTCTGAATGTTGCAGAAGGCTCTTTGGATTTGTGTCTCATTGACTGCCATACCACATCTCTTCTTCCTAGTTCCTTGTGAACAAGCCGTATCCCATCAGCTGCACTTCCTGCCTCCTGCCTTTCCATTTGCAGCCCAACTAGCACCTTTGTCCTTTCCAGACACCAGTCTGAGTTGGTTTCCAGTGCCTTTTCTGACTACGTTTTTGTGACCTACCTCCTTAGTGTTAGCTAGTTTATCTACCACTTGATCTTTTCCCTAGTCTCTGCTCCAACCTGTTTCCCACAGTCCCTTCCTACCTCGTCTTTGACTTTATCCACCCTGCCTCCATCCTTCCCAAATCTACTTTTAAGAGGCCTGTAGCCTTCGTCCTCACAGTGCCCCCTGCAGCTGGCAGGGTTCAGTTGCTCTTGGCTGTGTTTCTGCGGTGCTCTCCTCCATCCAGAGGATATCTGAGATTGATACAAAACAGTGGAGCATAGATTCAGCCTCCTGCACCCCTTGCAGTAGCACTGGGTAGAAAAGTGCTGGTCTGTACGGAGCAGTGTTTGGGGGTGTGTGTGGAGCAGTACCAGGGCGCGGGGTGGTTGTGCCCTGTGTGATGTGTGGCTGCCTGGCACGCCCCTCCAGTGGCCAAGCTGGTCTGCTGGCACTTCCCATGCCCAACCCTGCCTAAGTGTCACTCACTGAGGAGCTTTATTCCTAGTAAAAAGGAGAGGATCTGGCAGTGCTGATGTACTTTGCTGCTCTGAAACTTGTGAGGATGATGGAGTGAACGATAAGCTCATGCATCTGTCTCTTGCTCCCACAGGGTTCGGGTGTGATTAAAGCAGGTTTTGCAGGCGATCAAATACCAAAATACTGCTTTCCCAACTAGTAAGTATTCTGCTGGTCTTGGTAAGTTCTTAGTACTGTGTACCAATTCTTTGATACATAAAGGGGAGGAATGGTCCAGTTTTGTAATTGGAGAAGTGAGTCATTCTTTTCTGCCTGCTGCAAAGAAGCATCAGGTAGAGGAAATATCTGCTCTTAAGTGCTATTAAGAGACTTTTTTGGGAAGGGACACACTTCGTAGAACATGACTTACCACTTTGTCAGATTCAACACACAACCAAACCTGTAGGATCCTTTAGTCTGTAGACATAAGGAAAAGGACCTGGAAAAAGTCAAAGTTGGGATGAGAGGTGTGAAGACCTCTATATTTCTTTGGTGGTAAAATATTTTGATTCCTGGCAGACTTCCTTGGAAGTTTTTTGAGAGTTCTGCCAGGATGAAGACTGCTGGATCAAGACCTCTGATCACTGGCTTTTATTTTCAATGGAGTGGGTTTTTAATGAGTAATTTTCAGTTTGTGTTCTAAGCAGTGTGGTCTGTATGGGGTGGTGGGGTATGGGACTACAACTGTTTAATCTGAGAAGCCATCCTCAGGTCAGGCAGCACCACATGGATCTGACAATTGCTCAGTCTAGCCATGTTCATCCCAGCCAGTGTTGGAACAGGTAAGGCCTGAGCCATCAGCAAAAATGTGGCCAGACTCAGCTGGCTTATGTGCTGTCAATTTAGAACTGTCTACAGTCTGTTCTCTTCACCTTTGATTCTGAGATTAGCTTAGAGCAAACCTGCGTCAGTCTGCACCTTATAGTTTCCCCAGACCCACCCATTGCTTTAGAGAGGTCTGGTTAGAACAGAGAGGAACACAGAGTATGAAATTCTTGGGTGCATCTGAGCCCTCTGTAGAAGCATTTATACTCTTGTCTCTGTTCCAGTGTGGGCAGACCAAAGCACGTTCGTGTTATGGCTGGTGCTTTAGAAGGGGACATTTTCATTGGTCCAAAGGCAGAGGTAAGAACACCTGTACACTGCACTTTTCCACGTACCTTGGTATGCTGCTGTAAGGAGGGGCCGTGGTTCCTTGGTATCAGTGTGTAGACCTGAAGAGCAGAACAGATTGTCACTTTTAAGCGTGTCCAAGGTGGAGTGTGAAGCTTCATGAAATTCTTGTGACAATCTGCTGACTACAGACCTTGTTTCCAAGACCTTCTATAGCTCCCTTTTTTTTTTCCTAGGCTACTTCTTGGTCTGTGTCATTACACTCCCCAGTACCACCCCCTTACATTTTGTATCATGACTGAGCTGGTACCACAAAGATACCATTTGTCTGTGTGTTGGTTTGAAAAGTGTTAGGATGGACTGTGCTCTGCAAATGCCAGACTTTTCTACTTGGTATAAAAAGGCCTTGTCTGATTTTGTGAATACTTCTCTGGGAGAGATGTTTCTGATTAATGTTCAGATTTTTCCCTATAAGCTAGAGCTAAGTTATCTTTCAGTGGAACCAAACCTGAAATTGAGTCTGACATTAAATCATAGTCACAGTGCTCAGAAATGTGATTATTTGAGTCTCTTGATGGTCTTTTGTCCTTTCTGTTTGCTCAGGAGCACAGAGGTCTCCTTGCAATCCGATACCCGATGGAGCATGGCATAGTGAAGGACTGGAACGACATGGAGCGGATCTGGCAGTATGTGTATTCTAAAGACCAGCTTCAGACATTCTCAGAGGAGGTGAGAGACCTCATTATGTAGTGGCGCAGGTATCATTCAGTGCTTGTGTAACACCAGGAGCCTTGGAACTCCAGCAAAGATTGGGACTTTTCCTTTGCCCTTCTTTCTAAATGTGTGTCTGTTATTAAATTAGGCCCTTTCACCTCTCAGGAGATACTGCACAAGAAGTTCTAAGCAGAATTCCTCTCCTAATCTGATGTTCTGGCCTGACTGAAAATCTGCCTTTCACATTTGCTATTCACACTCTCTAATGATTCTGCTCTAGGCCAAGTGCTTCTGACTTTTCCTGTTCTGTCTGCACATCAGGCATATCCACTCAGCAGTGAGATGATTTGAAGTGAGGAGGGAGAAAACCACAGTCCTGTGGTCTGGAAAGATCTGACGAAAAGATTGTTACATGTCTGAGAGCATTATAAGTTGTATAAGTGGAGTAGGAATATTTCTGTCTGCTTGTACTAAGACCATACGCCTTCACCCTTTCTTAGGGTCTGTGTATTTTGGCTAATCTGGCTTACCTTTGCCACGGAGAGTCTTGTTTGTCCTTCGTGGGGCAGAGTTACTCATGTTTCCTAACACTTCTTCGTTATTAGACCAAAACCCTGCTGGTCTTCCAACCTAACAGAGATTATTCACAGTCTAATACAGCTCAGTAGCTGAAATGATTCCTTTCTACCTGTCCTCTTGCACCAGTGGTTTCTAAAGTGAAAAAACCCCAGAAATTTTAAGGAACACACTCCTAGCTGCCTCCTGGTTATTGCAGCACAGATCCTTCTTCTCTTTACCAGCATCCTGTGCTGCTGACGGAAGCACCCCTAAACCCACGCAAGAACAGAGAGCGTGCTGCTGAGGTGTTTTTTGAGACCTTCAATGTGCCAGCACTATTCATCTCCATGCAAGCTGTGCTTAGCCTGTAAGTGTCTTTCGTCTTTGGTTTGTGTTTGTGGAATGTTGCCGTGAAATCCATTCTTTCTCAAACCAAAAATCCTTGTGAAAGACCTCACTGATACCTGACTTACCCCTTTTCATATAAGAACTGAAACTCAATTTCTGTAATAAAGAGTTTACAGGAATTTGCTGAACTGTGATGGGAACTCGGTTTTTGATGGGTTTTTTTAGCTTCTGTTCATGTGAAATCTTTGCTCCTTGAGTCAAGCGTGGATATGCTGCATGCTTGGGCTCACTTTGAGTGGCTTATTCTGACCTGACCCTTTGTCTCTTGTAGCTACGCGACCGGGAGGACTACAGGAGTGGTGCTGGACTCCGGGGATGGCGTTACCCACGCCGTTCCCATCTATGAAGGCTTTGCCATGCCCCACTCCATCATGCGGATTGACATTGCTGGCCGTGATGTCTCACGCTTCCTGCGCCTCTATCTCCGGAAGGAAGGCTATGACTTCCACACCACCTCCGAGTTTGAGATTGTCAAGACCATCAAGGAGGTGATGCCCTGTCTTGCTTCTGTTTGTCCAAGGGGGAATTTCCTCTCAAGGGAAGTTGTGGCTTATGGAATCTGTTGGGAAGTGCCAGCCTACCTGGCTCTGCACCTAACTCCATTATCTGCCTGAGGGAATCTAGGCCCACTAAGATGATTAAAAGTACTGGAGCATATGTTGCATGTAGAAAGGCTGAGAGAACTTGGACTATTGAGCCATGAGAAGAGCCGGTTGGGGAGAGTCTTACCAATGTACATAAATGTCTGAAGAGAGAGTGCAGAGTAAATGGAACCAGGCTCATTTCAGTGATGTCTAGTAACAGGACAAGATGCACAAACTGAAGAACAGGAGGTTTTGTCTGAACATAAACTTCTGTAGTGTGAGGGTGATAAGTGCTGGCGCAGGTTATCTAGAGAGTTGTGGAGTCTCCATCCTTTGTGATATTGAAAACCCACCTAGACATGGTCCCAGACAGCCTGCTTTAGGGGACCATGCTTGAACAAGGGTGGTGGACAGGATGAGTTGCAGAGGTTCCTTGCTACATAAGCAATCCTGTATTCTGGGAGACTTGTAGTCAAGCTTGCATTAATCTCTATTGAGTGGTTGTTAACATGGAGATGGGCTGGTGGTTCAGAATCAATTTTGCATTTAGCTGTGCTGCAGTTGCCCAGGGTCTTACATCTTTCACTAGCGTTTGTTTACACTTCAGAGCAAGGGTCTGCAAAATCTGTGGCAGGTAGGGACCACAAGTGGGATATTGCAAGGTGCTTTATGTGATGTGAGCCCAAAATGCCTTTTTTCCAACACAAACTATTGTTGAAATCAGTCTCCCCAAAGGAATACACACATTTTGATTATTAATGAGGTAAGTATTTAACCAGAGGCATGTGGGTTTACCCTTATCATCTCCCTCTCCCTGACTGTTTCCTCTCCAGCGTGCCTGCTACCTGTCAATAAACCCCCAGAAGGATGAGACTCTGGAGACTGAGAAGGCTCAGTACTACCTGCCAGATGGAAGCACTATTGAGGTTTGTAAGGACCACCCTTGGAGAATTCCTTGTGTAAAGCACAGGGTTTCCAGAGCAGCCTTCTACCTAGGGATGGGAAATTTCATGTCTTGTTAGGTGGGAGGTGATAGCTTTAAAAGACCAGAACTCATCCCAGCTGTTGACTGGACACTAGAATTTTTAGGGAAAGATAATACTGCTAGAAACCTCACAACTTCTACTGGAAGTCCTGAGTAAGGATGCAGCATGACCATGAGCTGTTTGAGTGTAGGCTCTGATCAAGCAGAACTTTATGCAGATGAAGTATGGAGTGTGGGTGGTTGTCAGCTTACTAAATTCAGCAGTGGTTTTATTTGTGGATTTTGTCCTGCCTAGAATTGTTTCCTGTGCAGAAACAGTTGCTTTGAAAAGTGAGTTAGGAATATTCCTCAGAAGACTGAGCCCACTGTGGAATGGTTGAAGGAGAAGAAATACAGGTCTTACTTCCAGTGCCAGGGCTAGATTTGCTTCCTTTTTTGCCAGCCGCCTGCTGCATGGAGCTAAGCAAGCTTCTTTATTTCTCACATCTGCAAACTGGAAACGGTGCCCTTTGTAGGAGCAGTAGTCCAAGCTGGCATTCACTTGGGATGTAATGATGCAGCATCAATGTCTAGGAGACTTCATTACTCTCAAGTTTTCACCTAAGAGAGACAGGGCCAACTGTAGTCAGTGAGCAAAGCCACACTGCTCTCTTCCCTCTGTTCTGCCTTCTCTTGCAGATCGGTCCTGCCCGTTTCCGAGCCCCAGAGCTCCTATTCCGGCCGGACCTGATAGGGGAGGAATGTGAAGGACTCCATGAAGTGCTTGTTTTTGCCATTCAAAAGTCAGACATGGACCTGAGGCGAACACTCTTCTCCAACATCGTGCTGTCCGGAGGCTCCACGCTTTTCAAAGGTTCTTCTCCTCTTTCTGTGAGCTCTGACATACCTGATCTCTTGCTTCCTTATTAGGTGAAACAGGGAAGGTAACCCAGATACCCAGCTTGTCCTGTGGAGTGAGGACTGTGGGAACTCTGCTCTCTTGGGGCAGTTACTGTCTGATTTTCTGAGTCCTAATCACAGTCTTCTGAGTATGCAAGACATCTCTGCCCTCGTACATCACTTCCTGGACTTGAGGGGCTTTTACTGTTTTCCTCCAATGACTCTGCCTGTCTCAGGACTGAACAGCTGTGTTCGTTCCTGGTGCTGTAGCTCAGGATATTTGAGAGTAGGTACCTGAAAGGCTCTTGCACCTCCTAAGGTTCTTTTAGGTCTGTGGTGTGTGGGAGAGTCCAGTGGTCTTGGTCCTGCATGAAGTGTCAGCTGTGTGTGTGCAGAAAGGTTTCTACCCATCCCCTCAGTGCTCAGCTGGTACTCGTTGACCTGAAGATACCTTCTGCCAGAACCCATCAGTCTGTTATCCACAGATTGACATCTCCAAATACATCCTGGTCTTCCTATTCAACCCCCTGTACTAATGGGTTGGACACAGGAGAAATACCTAGCTAAGGCACCTATGCCTAAGGAGGAGGTCCTAACTAAAAACCCTCTTTGCTTGACACAAGTTGCTGCTGAGGGATAGAGACCATTGTGCCAGAGTATGAGGTCTCCGTGAGACAAAATCTTGTTACTTCTTATATGCCTCCCAGGCTAGTCTGTCTGTAAGATCTGGAGTGGGATATTTTGGTAGGGCTACATAGGACATGTCTGCATTGTTAGTGGATGAAATCTGGGATTTTGCCAGGGTGCTCACACTACACATTTTCTGTCCTGTGTAGGCTTTGGTGACAGGCTGTTGAGTGAAGTGAAGAAACTAGCTCCGAAGGACGTCAAAATAAGGGTAGGGACAGTTTCTTTGTTTATCACTTAATACATGTGTTGTTCTGTGACCTTGAAAGAACCTCATTGAGAGTGCAGCTGCCATTTGCTACAAACGAGAAATGACTTTCCTTGGACAGCCCAACAGTTTGCTGTTGTGATGAAAACCAGTTTGGTTTCATGACTGAGAAGATGGGTCCTCTGACAACATCACCCCTGCCCAGGATCCTGGACCACAGTGGCTGTTTGAGGGGAACTGCCAGGTGTCTGTTGGGAGAGATCATATCTGTGTTTTCAGGTGTTAGCAGGAATGAAGTGGGGGCAATGTGCCAGGGAGAACAGACTGGAGCTTGAGAAGGTACTGACTGATTCTCTCTTTCTCCCAGATATCAGCTCCTCAGGAGAGATTGTATTCCACGTGGATTGGGTATGTACTGCACAGTGATATGTCTTGCTGTGGGATGGGGCTGGGGAGGGACTCCAGTGCTGTTGTCCCTCCTGGTGCTGTGTGTCAGGAGGGTTTCATTGCTCAGCTGGGTGATTCTTGGTGTGTTCCTGGAGCAGCAGTCAGCAGGTTGTGTGGGAGGGGGCAGCTGTCTAGTGCCATCATGTTTGAGGATAGCAGCGGAGGGAGTGACTGCCCAGAGAGCCTTTAGGTCACTGAACCTCAGCACCTTTCTGACATGGGGAAGTGTCATGATAGAAACAACCCATCTCTGCAGAGATACGAGAGTGCCCCCAACATTGTCCTTAAACCCATAACATGCTTGTCTCTCCCCAGTGGCTCTATCCTGGCCTCTCTGGACACCTTTAAGAAAATGTGGGTTTCGAAAAAGGAATATGAAGAAGATGGAGCTCGTGCCATCCACCGGAAAACCTTCTAGCCCTGGGACCTGTCCTCAGTCTCCTCCGAAGACTCACTTAAACTCGCTTTTCTGAGTCTGAGTGTCTGAGAGCTGCCTGTGTGTGTGTGTGTGCGCCAGCATGCCCCGATGTCACTGAGCAAAGACGACAGCAGCAGGAGGGTTGTATTAGTACTACTAACTTTTCTTTTTTTTTTTTTTAATGGAAAGGAGAAAATACCAATCTGAAGTTCTCCAGAATGGCCCATTCCTTTTTCATTTCAGTCCTTTATTTTCTGTATCACAATCACATCCATCACTGTAAAACAAACAAGCGAAAACAAAGGGAACAGCTTATAGAAACTGCCTGGCAAGCCAGAAGGGAGCCAACCACTGCAGACTGCTCATGCAGGCTTTTGTCAGCCCGACTGCAATGCCTGGATTGTCTGGAAACACATAGCTGAGACCCCATAGCTACTTCCTTCTTTAGCAGTGTCTTCACTATCAGTAGGTTGTTGAAGTTGTTTTTAATATATTTTTTATTAAGAGGAAGCACATTCTCAACAGTTAAGCCCATTTGCCCCCACCGTTTTTGGTGTGTGAGTGCGTGTATGCGTGTGTAACTTCTTAGCCTGATGTGGGGTCTGCACCACAGCTGGAGAAGTTGGCGATAGGACTTAGTTTGTATTGCATGGAGTAGAACAAAGCAAATCTAATCAGCTATCGTTGTACTAGACGGTTATTCTCTCCTACCTTGTTTTAAATACCTTTCCTCTGGAAGCAAGTGCCCCAAAATGGGCGTAAAGGCACTTGGGTGTTCCCCCACAACCTGCCAAGATTTACAGTGCTGACTTCTCGTGTTCTTTGTAAGAGTCGAGGCTGTTTTCCCTCCTTCCTGCCATGTCAGGGCCAAGGGAGCATGTATTCACAGCCAGGCGTAACTCTTGTGTACTTTATCCATTCTGGGGCAAAATAATAATTGGGAAGGTGCATTGTAATGTAAAAATTGTTTTATTTATTGAAATGTCTGAGGATATCTCAAATACTGACCACAGCACCTGGGAATTATGCTTTGGGTCTTCTTTGAACACCTGTTACCCAGCTGTTCGATGTTCGCACTGCGCATGGCACACACGCTTAGCGGACCGGCCAACCCCGCACCACCGCCCCTCGCTGTTCTCTGGGAATGCACCAAAGGAGAGGACAATAAACCACACCAGGAGGTTGGTGTGAGCAGCAGGTTTGTGAGCAGGAAGCTGTCCTGCTGGCTGTGTTCCACTGCCCTGTGGTGGTGCCTTTCTGCTCACCTGGGGGCTGCTTTGCTTCTGCTCTAACAGCCATGGGCAGCCTGCAGACCTGCTTGTGTTGGGGCATGCCACTGTTTCTCCTTTAGGTTTTTCTTGTGCATTATTCGGTGCTCTTTTTTTCCCTCCCAGTGTTAGTTTTCTGCGGAACCTGCAGTAGCACTGGAGCTGGAGTTGCTTGATGGCAGTTCCTGTTCTCCTCCTTTTCTGTTCATCGCCAAACATCACGTTGGGGTCAGTCTTGGGCACAGAAACTGGGTAAGAGCTGGAGGGCTTTTACAGAGGTGAGGGAAAAGCCAGTACACCACCCCAACTGAGATGAATGTAAGAAGTAGCAGTAGCTGGTTGCCACTGCAGGAACCATGTTCTTGCAGCTCACCAGTGGGCTCAGAGAGGCTGTAGGCAGATAGGTGTGGTGGTCTCTCCCAGCTGAGTCCAGGCTGCTTGTTCACCTACCCCCATCAGAGCAGACTGTTTTTTAAGCAAGAGCCATCAATGCTCAGCCTTCTGGAAAATTGGTTCCGTTCTTGCTGGTTTGCTGCAGCGCACAGAGGGCAGGCAGCAAACACCTCTCGGTTCCATTACCATGTGCCCCAGGCACTGCCAGTGCTTTCCATCCCCCTCAGCCTCTCTGCTGGCCTTGCAGCAGCAATGCTCCATTTTGTAACCTGCAGTGACGGGACAGAACTGTGCTGTCTCCAGTGTAGCATTCATTTGGTCTGCCTGACTGTTCCCTTGCACACTGTCCAAACCATGTTGCCTGGTGGTGCCCAGCATACTTAAATAAAATCATTCATATTACAACCCTCAAGCCTCCTGGCCTCATCTTCCCACATTGGCAATTTTAAGGAGGGAACAGGGGTGATGGCAGTGATGCCACTGTCATTGTGAGGAGTGCTGTTGCCTCCTTGGGTGCTGGTGGAGAACTAACATTCTGCTCGCAGGGCAGGCCCAGGGAAGGTGGCACAGTGCCCAGTCCTCTGACTGGCCCCAGCCTCATCCTCAGCAGCCACTGATGTAGGAACATCAGACAGACCTAACCCTGGGCCCTTCCAAAGCAGAAGGGTGACACCTCCCCCCAAAAGGCAGGAGACCCACCCTAGCACATGGATCCCCCCTCTGCCCCTTGCAGAAACAGCCAAGGCCCAGTGTACAGTCATGGGGAGAGGAGCTCTGCCCTTGTCTCCCCAGCCACAAGCTGTGTCCCCACAGCACCACATACACCTGGCCTGCTTAGAGCTGCCAGATAGAAGAAAATCAGGCAGTTCAGAAAAAGATCATCTTTAATTTATGAAATGAACAATCATTCTCAAACTTGGTTAGAAGTTGCACAAATTAACTTATGATTGAACCATCAAGAGCTACAGAAGCCTCACGGCAGGAATGTCTTGGTCCAAGACAGAAGGCAGCCGTGTCCTGAGGCAAGATGGCAAGTTGGCAGGCTGAGACCCCAGAGGGAACCTGGCACTAAAAAAAGAACAGCACATCCCTCAGTGTGCAACAGCTTCGAAACTGCCTGCCTACCCTCCTCCTCCTGCAGCAGACACAGACTTTGGGGAACATCCCTTCTGCCTGCTCCCAAACACATCACAGGGATCGAGGAGATACCCCTCACCTCAGAAACCCCTTGGGTGATTCCTGTCCCATCTGCTCCCAGCCAAAACCAAGGAGACAAAAGCACCTGCTCTCCTCCTTGGACCTCTGTCTTGGCAGCTGGGTGAGATGATCAAACTGGGACACTGTTTCAAGTGCAGAGGAGCTGAGGTGTCTGCCTCTCCCCACAGCAGTAAAATCCTAACCCTGTGACTGCCCAGCATTGTGTCAGACAGGCTCCAAAGAGGAACTGAAGGCACAAAAGGAAGACCTGTGGTGTCTCCTCCAGACTGCGCTCTGCAAGAGGGGAGGGTGCCAGGCTGCCTCACTGGGTCACCTGGAATGGCCCTGGGCAGGGAGGCACTTCCATCAGCTGGGTTAGGGGTTGGTTCCCTGGCCAGTTGGTTGACCTTGGCCAGTATGGGAAGGGGCTCATGGCACAGCTGTGTGACAGCACTGACTGGAAGGGGCTGTGGAGGGCCGAGGAGGGATAAACACAGGCAATGGGTGCCCACTGAGATGATCCAGCTCAAGGCTCTAAATCCAGTTCAAGCCCAGCACCTTTCCCAGGACAGCAACAAGGCCCTCTGCCAAAGCCATAAAGGAGGGAACCTCAGCATAAAACAAACACAGCTAGCAGGCTCTGGCTGCGCAGGATATTGTCCTGGAAACAAGAAATGCCTAAGAGTGGATTTGGTCCAAGAACCGCAGCACTGTTATGTGGGAGGGTTGTACCAGTTACTGGGAAAGGCCCTTAGGGTCCTCTCATCCCTGCTCCTGCTGTTCTGTAATCATCCCCTTGGTCACTTGGTCCCACTCCACTCCCCAAAGGCTCTGGCAAGGAAGGACTCCCTGTGCAGTCTCCTGCTCAGCCAAAGAGGCTGTGGCTCCCCAGGGCCATGCCCAGGGCACAGGAGCACACTGGGAACGTGTCTGCCTCACACACACTGCAACCCAGCACCTCCTCGATGGAACAAGCAGCTCTTTCCTCTCTGGGATAAAATGTTCTTGCTCCTGTGGCAAAGCAATCTATGCCAGGCCCCTCACATGCTGAACTTCTCTGCCTTCCCCAGTGACCACCTCCTGGAATGAGTAAACATTGGCATCACCATTTCACAGTTGAACCGATTTCTCAGCCCACCATCCCTGTGTGCCACCTGCCCTTTGGCACCAGCCTGGAACCGGCAGCACCCTGGGGGGCTTAGACACTCCTAGATCATTTTGACCTCTGGTGCTTGGCCTTGTGTCAGGCTCTGCCGCTGAGCCTTCACCATCTGCAGCTGCCTCCCGTGCAGGCTGAACTGCGACCAGCTGAGCAGCTGCAGCAGCGCACACGTGATGGGCACAAAGACGAGGAGGTAAAAGCAGCCCTGGCGAAGAGTTGGCTCCAAGGCCACGGCAGACTCCAGCTTCGGCTGCGCACTCACCATGTTGCTCAGGGGGTTGCGCTGGAAGATGTCATGGCCTGGTGTCAGAGAAGAGCTTATGAGACAAGACTGGGGAGAGGGAGGATGGACCCTTGTCCATTCTCTCTGAGTGACTGGCCATGGAGATGCAGCGACCAGGCACAGCTTAGCAACTGGAAGAGCATTCTGCACCCACCGAGGGGACAGGACACTGAACCCACAGGTCTGCCCTTTCCTGCCCCGCTGCTTTCCCCAGGAGCATCCTTACCTGTGTACGCACAGAGCAGCCAGGTGCCAATCAGAGGGGCGAAGGTCTGGCCTGGCTTGGTGACCAGAGCCACCATCCCAAAGAGCAGGGCTGAGGCTGCCTGCTTCCTACGGTTCAGGACTAGATCCTCGTCCACCAAATCGGTGACAACCAGGTTGAGCAACTTACAGGTCCCTTCTGTGAACACGCGGTTGCTGCAGAACAACAGGCAAAGCACTGAATAGGGGTATCAAGAAATGATGGGAGTAGGTGAGAGATCAGAGAAAATGGAGAGAGGGTAAGAAAGGTTTTTGCCCACACTTTAAATAAGAATTTCAGAAGCCCAGGTTACAGGAGGGAAACACATCACTAGCAATAAGCCTTTGTATCCTGCAGCAATGCCTTGGATCATTCCTGACCTGCCACACAGACAGGCCTGGGGACAGGACATGCTGGGCCAGGTGCTAATGGGCAGCTGCAGCACACACCAAGGGCTGCAGAGGAGGAGAGGAGCTCTCAGCAGCTGGGAAAGGCTGCTTCAGGCTGCTGCCAGCCCAGCTGGTTTGTGCCCTCTCCCATGTTGCTGCCTCCCTCATAGCCAATGGATTCCACAGTGACCCAACCCACATGCTGTCAGAGCTGGAAACCACATGGCTTATGCGTTATCCTGGCTACTGTTCCCTGCCTCCCACCTTTCTCCTTAAAACAGGGACAAATCGTTTTGCTTCCCAGGTGGCAGAGGGCAGGGGAAGCAAGTGCTGCCTGCCTACCTGGCAATGAAGATGCAGAGCAGATACACCTGATCAGGTCCTGCCAGGAGCATGACAACACTCAGAGCCAGCTTCAGGAAGAAGAGTCCTCGCACCACAGCATAAACCCCACAGCGGCGGCAGAGCGACAGGAAGTAGAGGTTGTTGAGATGGGGGGCAATGTAGGAAACACCTGAGCAGAGACAGAGGCACAGACAGCTCGATGGAGTTTCGGTTTCCACCGTGCCCCCAGGTCTGATACTGAGAGTGAGACAACAAGGCTGGCTATTGCCAGTAAGACTGTAGGACACAATACAGATCAGCCCCCACACACATACAGAAGGCTGCAGCAGATTTACTCTGTGGCTTCGTAGCACAGCACATACTTTCCTACAGAGGGAGGCCTTCTCTCATCAGCCTTATGGGAAGGAAGAAAAGACTTACCTAGTTTCACACAGGGGATGCAACTTAGCCCTGGGGCAAAATGAGAGGGACAGAACTGCCTGGCCAGACCCAGCCTGCATAGAACCCTCCCAAGGTAACTCTAGGACCGCTGTCCACAGATCTGTGGCAGCCTAGAAATGGTCCATAAGCTGTAGAGGGAAAGTGATTAAATTCAGGGCTGTGCTCCCTGCTGCATCCTGGAGACACTATGCAGCCTGTAATGCTCAAAGCTATACCCTCCATGGAGTCTGGTGTCAGGCACATCAGACTTGTCATTACTAGAAAAGGCTCCAGTTTATTTCTGTGGCCAGGAAGGAGAACTTGGAGGCCCCAAGGAACCAGGTGGACTGTGTGTATGTGTGAATCTTACAGCCCAGAGACCTGCATGGGAGCACACGTCTCCCTAGATGGAGTTTAGGAAGAGCAAACCCAGACTCAGGCCAGGTCCTACCTAACTCAGCTGCTCCCTCCAGTCCCACCTGAGACTCACCGAGCAGGAATGATCCAGTAGAAACAGAGATCTGGTCTGACAGCAGGTGCTCCAGGAACAGAGGGAAGAAGTTGCTGTTAAAATGGCAGTGAAAAACCTGTGAAGGCAGCATGCAGATGAGCTGGTCAGCAGGAAGAGCAGTGAGAGAGAACAGAAAAAGCTAACAGTCCTTTGGGCTCTGTTGTCCTAGAGGCCCCATGCCAAGGGACCATGCAAGATGGGCCTGGAGTACTTCAGCAGAGCAAGAACTAGGCTGTGAAGTGTCTGGCACTGTCAGCTAATATTGCAAAGCTGCAATGCCCCCAGCCATACCCACTGTGTGCCCAGGGCCAGCCCTGCTGCCCAGGCTCAGCTCACACAGCACAGTGCTGCTGGGGCAGGCAGGGCCAGCAGGTGACAGCAGTGACCACGAGGCTCTGGGGGAAAACAGTGGTATGGTAGGAGGGAGCAGGCAGCTTGCTTGAAGGACATGGAATAAGGCAGCAGCAAGGCTTGAACACAAAGATGCAGACCAGCATCAAGAGCCTGCCTGAGGGAACTGAGGGATCCCCAGGGAGCCGTGACTGCAGCACACAAAGCTGGGCAGGCTGCTGAAATTTGGTAGTTATCACTGAAAGGATGAAGAACAGAAATGGCAAAGCCAGCTGAGAGGTACATCCAGCTGGACAGTGAGAACAGTGACACGAGCCTCAGGAAAGTGGAAAGCGGAAGGAGACTGTGTGACACCCACGCCAGCAAAAAGCGCTCCCGAACTCATCCTGAAACAGCCAGGCCCTGTGACTTCTGCACCTCAGACAGGCTGCACAGAGCTCAGCCAGTCCCTGTAATCCAGCCTACACTGCAGAGAGAGGAAGGAGCACTCCACAGCTTGCTCAGGAAGTATTCTCAGTCACAAGCAGGGAAAGTGGCTACCAGTTGCTGAATCAGTCAGCATGTGCAGGAGGCTCCAAGAGCAAGCGGGTGCTGAAAACATCTCTGCCCTTCCTGGGGAGCTCACATACTGCTGAATCACCACGTCAAACAGCCAGAGCCAGTGCTCATCCTCTGAATCACAGCAATCACAGCGTGTCGCTGCTGTGCCTACCTGGATGAGATTCATGCAGACAAACCAGAGGAAGTTACGGTGCCGGGAGAGCTGCTGGAGATACTCTGCCAGGGTGATCCTCTTCTCCTGGGGGACGGAGAGTTTCTCAATGTACAGCCTAAAGGAAAAGGAGGGAAAAAAAGCAACCATAAATTCCCTAAACCAGGCAGGACAGAGTCCTCAGCTCTTCCTGTGTAGTTGCAGAGCTGTCTCTCCTCAGGTCCCAACCCAACCTTTTGTCCTTCTGGACCAGACCAAATCAAAACAGTGAAGTCTACAACAGTGATTGCTTATTCCTAGCAAGAACCACAGACAACAGATCTCCCAAAGTACACCCATGTTCCAAGTACAAAATTCACATTTCTGTCCAAAAATACATTCCTCTCTTATCAGCCATTCCACTGCTTACATGCTCTTCTGGCAGATCTCATCAGATCAGGATCTGTAGCTACTACAGCACAATGCTGGCAGCTCTTAAAAGATGACAAGAGAGGCAGCTCAAGGAAAAGCAAGGAGGTGAACGGGGAACATCAGCTGCACTGTGGCCTACCAACAGCCCAGGTACTACTAGACAGCTAAAGTGAGCAACAAGATGAGACATTCACTTGTCCAACTCCATAGGGAATGGGCAGCAAGGTGGTCTCATGCTCAAGCAGGAATGCTTTCATAAGCTGCTTCTGGCATTCTGCCACTCACAGGCCTCACTAGGTATTCTAGATACAAACTCATTTCATGTTCCAAACACTGGATGGCCATACAGCAGGTCAGGGACCTGCCTCCAGTTTGGGCCAGAGGTGTCATAAGATAGTTTTGTTTTATTTTCAGAGGCCTTCAGAGCCAGTGTGACAGAGCTGATCCTGGAAACTCTACCAACAGACAAGAACTGCAGATGATTAACAAAAGTTTGCCTCGTCCTGGATCTTCCCACACATTCAGCTTGCTGCAGATCTATGCCAGACCTTTGTCACTGCTGAGAATTGGTGATACTTACTCTTTTAGGGTTGATTCTTGGTCCCATTTCACTTTCACATCAGCCTGAAAACGCTGGCGGAGCAGTTGTGTGGACAGGGTAAAACCAACGACAGAGCAGAGGGCCAGCAGGACACAAAATACGCGAAAGGAAAAGAAGTCCTCCTTGTTCCACACTGCATAGGACATGAAGACAGAGAGGGAGCCTATGGCACTGAAGAGGGAGCAGTAGAAGTTGAGGCTAGTCCTGTCTTTTGCTGAAACAGCCAGGTCTGCAAGCAAGGCGTTGTGATGGAGGTCGACCATGGTGAGAAAGCTGTCGTACATGCAAAGGCAAAGAAGGAACTGCAAGCCAGGATGAGCCCAGGCAACCCAGAATGCCAGGAAAGAGATGGCAAAGAGGGGGCCATTGTGGCTTAGTGCTCTGAGCCTCTTCAGAACCACTTCAGGGGAGGAGATCTCTGCTCCTGGCCTGCAACAGAAGGAAAAAAAAATATTTTAGACACCTGGACAAAACCCTGCATGACCACATATTCTTCCTCTCCAAGGAAATCATGCAAGTGGCACTGACATAAACAGAGCTTTTGCTCATGTAACAAGCACCCACAACAGACACCTTCTCAGCTAATGTGTGAATACACTGAAAATATGGGTTTAAGAAGGCCAAAAAGCATAAAGAAAAGCGATTTTTTTTTCTCCAGACCAAATCTCTTCCTGACAGTGCTACGCTGTCTACATGTAGCACAATGTAAATGATTTCAATGAGTTTTTACTAGTTGCAGAAAGCCACATCATGATTTTCATTAAAATCTTGATGTAAATACACAAGAAATGCTAATGGCCAACAATGCAGAGCTCCCCTCAGTTCCCATCCCAGAGAGTTTGGGAAGAACTGGTCTGAGGCATCCCACGTGGAAATAACTGTCCTTTTCCCCATCGTGCCTCCCAAACCATGTACAGACACTCTTCAACACCCCACTAAGATTCTTGCTCATATAACAGGGGCTTGAGATGTTAGATGCCCACATTTTAGGTTCTGCACCACTCATGATTGTTGAGGGTTAGGGTCACATTCACCCAATAGGTGTGTGACTTTCTCTATACAGCCAGGTACTGAAGCAACCCTCATGAACTTCAAGGATGCCAGGAAAAGGGAATATTTAAGAGTTCTATGCCCCAGAAATCATTTCCACGCCATCACTTTTAAGCTCCCAATTTTACATCATCTTCCCCAGAGAATAAAAAACTTCCCAGTCTCTGCTGGAAGAGGAACTTCACTTACTGCTGTGTGCTAAGGAACACTCGGTCACTCAGCCAGCCAAACAGAGGGTCATTGAGGCTGTTCCAGATCAGAAACACTGTCTAGGAAAGAAAACAAGACAGGGAAACAAATCACAGGACAGATCTCACAAAGACTCAGTTCTGTCACTGAAGCAAGAAATGCTAAGCTGGCATAGTGAGCCACCAGCAGGAACTGCCCCAGCACTGCTACAATTCCCCTGCGTGGAGCAACTGGCAGTGAGGCCAGTTGTGAAACACTGTAACGTCCCCAGAGGAAAGGCAGTCTTAAAGTTTCTGGGGTTTCTATCCCAGCTTGTTCTATCTTTATATGGGAAAAACTGAAAAGCCCAAGATAGCACTTAGAAAGCTCCCTCAGTCCCTCTCCAAAGGGGAACACTGCTGTTATTATATCTAACATTTCTAGCAAGGAGCAGGCTTGGCTTCAGAATTTCTTACTTAAGAGGGCAGAAACTTATGGAAAAGACTAACCTCTCCTATCCAAAAGGACAGTTTATCAATCTTGTAAACAGAGACAAAGGTGTCCACGTAGTACAGGAGGAATACGTTGTGCAAAATGGAAACAAACAGCGACAGGGACCCGTAGATCACTGCAGTGGGCAAATGGAAAAGGCAAGCCAGCAGTGGCGACCCCATGTTGGTGCAGTCAGCGTTCAGCTCCTTCAGTCACCTCCATTTCAGGTGAGATGTCTTCTTCCAACACCTGCTACGTCTCTGTTGGGGCCAGTCCATTGTTGCTCCTGCAGGAGAGAAAAATAAACAAAATGAAGTAAAAGTTGAATCAAGTTAATTGGTAAATCTTTGTCTGCAGAGATCAGAATTCATATTGCTTTGAGGAGCTGTTCAAAAGTGGATTGGAGGGGATTTAAGAGACTAGAAGCTGTCTGCTGCACTAAAGCTGTTTCATTAAGCTGAGGCCAGGCTGTGTGCTCCCGACAGTACACCCTGTCCTTTACCCTGTAATGCTCTTTGTTATCCAGCAAGCAGCCGATTAGTCCAGCTCTTTAAAGGCAAGGTCACACGAGCAGTCAAGCTCCACAGCTGCAAATAACAAAGCAGCCTTCAGAAAACACACCTGGTCCCTGACGTTTTTAGGTACCAGTGTGAATTTTTAGCTAAATGAAAATTAGAACTGTGCTGCAATCTCACACATGTACACTGCTTTCTGTGGGCAGCCCCAGCTGACTGCACCTGGGTCAGACAGACCCTCTTTAGAGGCACTTATGCAAGATGTTAAGGGTTCTTAAATCAGTGTAAGTCAGCTTCTCCAGCCTGTACTGTCATAAGCAGGCCTGTTCACAGCACATACATGAAGGGTGACAACAAGGTCATGTTCTTGACACTGTCAAAAGCAAGATAAGGGGCTGGTAATCACTTCCAATTCAGGCCTCCAGGGTCTGCACTAATCCAACTCAGACACATGGTGGGGACTTTGCAATGTGGGATTAGAGTCAGCATATAAGAAATCTACGCAGCAAGCCAGCCTTGTTGGGCTTGAGACACCAGCTGCAGCAAGTCCAAGCAGAAGATCAAGCAGAAGATCAAGCAGAAGAATAAACATCTGGGTATGAAACCTGATGAAATGCCAGTCCCATTCAGCATTTCCCTGAAGCCATGAGTCTGACCACTTCTAGGCAAGATCAGAAGAGCAAAAATAACAATCTGCTCTGTCTAGGCCAAGGAATTCCTCCTAACTAGTTCAGAAAGAACAGGAACAGCATTTGTTCCAATCAATTACATCACTAGATTGAACATCGGCTTCACTCCCAGCCAAAGCACTAAACCTCAACTGGATCCAACTGCAGAGCCCTTGTGGAGCTAAGCCACCATCCTGCATCCCTGCCATGCCAAAATCCAGGGCCAGATCAAAGGAAGACAATGCTTGGAGGGGAATTCAGCCAGACAATGAACGTTTATAGGTGTAATTAAAGACAGACAGCCTCAAGGGGAAATTTGTACGGTCACAAACTGAAAAGGAATCACAGTGTCTAAATATAAAGGTTAAGAAGAAGGGAGAGTTAAGCCAACTGTCCCACTGGTAAGTCCTCTGTCTCTCATCAAGAGCCTTCTGTGGAGAACTGGCTCAAGTGCAGATGAAGGCACCACAGTGCCAGGCACTCTCATGAATGCGATGGAGAACAAGGGAACAGCATCATTTTGCACCATGTGAAACCTCAGGGCATCCAGACCTTGACCACTGTGTGCACACCCAACCTCACTACAAACGTCCCACAACACAGAGATCAGGGAGCACAAAGCAGGGCAACTAAGGCATCCAAGGGACAGAGGCAGCTGCCCTATGAGGAAAGACTAAACAGGTGGAGAGCTTCCCTCTCTTCAGGCAGAGAGGAAAGGCTAAGGGGGACATGACTGAGGTTCATCGTTCCATGGGCAGGGAAAAAGATAAATGTAGACCTGCCAGGACACAAGATGCGGGAGCACTCACTGTAACTAGCAGGAAATCAGTTTCAAGTGTACAAAAATACTTCTTTACCTGGCAGGTAGTAAACATCGGACATTTGCTGCCAAAGGTTACAGAGATGGGCAAGAGGTTCAAAGGATTAGACAAATTTATGGAAAAGAGCTGTACACAAATAACTACTAAAGTGAGCAGGCAGGGAAATCCCCTCCAGCACCTCTGAACTGAGGGCTGTGCAGGATGGAGGTGGGTAAGTGGAAAGGCCACAGATGGTGGCCAGGCTCACATGCCCTCCCCTAAATAGCATCTCCTGTTGCTACCGTGGGAATATGGGGAGAGACAGACCCACAGTGTGACCCACAAGGGCAATTCTTAAGCTGGACTTGCCTTTGCTACCCAAAGCCTGCTCGAAAGCAGAGCCTGCTCAGGGATTGGTCCTTAGTGCTGCACTTTACACTGTCCCCATCCAAATGATGCTTCACTGAGCACTTGTTGCACAAACCACAGCTGCTGAAGTTTCCAGAGACACCTCATTTTGTCATTCATATGCAACAGTGCTGCTCAAAGAACGTGAACTTCTACTTCCTTTCCTTCTTCTCCCTCATCACTCCCTCACAGACGTGCAACCCCTCCAGCCAGCTGATATTTGTAAGTGATTTCACTTTTGCTAGGATGGTTGTTAGGTCATTTTATAGATATTTTTTCTCTCCCCATCTGCAAAAGTGCAGTTAAAAATAAATAAATCACAGATGTCTGTAAAAAGCAGATTTCGCTTCTACACCCAGAGCACTACATTATTTAAGCTTGCCACATTGGTATTTTCATAACCTTTTCCTTGAGATGAAGAATTACTCATGGACTATGTCAGAACTCTTCAACATTTCAACATGAAGCTGTAAGTAGTAATGGGAAAAGGAGCTGCAGGAAGGAATAGCTATTCATTCATGCTGAACTTCTAACACACAGTCATAAAGCAACAAGCTTGTAAATTAGAAAGAAATGAGCCTTTATTTAAGAAACTTCCGCCTCCACATTTGACATCTGGATCCTGCCAGTGACGTCTACAGATCTTATCTTCTTGAGAAGGATGACTGAATACTGGCTACCAGGAAAGCACTGCTTTTGTTTCAGAGTGCTGGCATGTGGCCGCGTCTGGAAACACACCACAGCTCTCACACATCTGCTCTAACTTCCTAGCCAGTTCACAGCTGGATTCACCAGTCCTTGTGTCCCATGGTAATTTGGCCTTTGAAGGCTGAGCTCCAGCTTTCCACAGCTGGAGTCACTTGCACTGAGTTAGAAGCAGAGCCATAGATGTGAATCTTGGCCCGAACCAGCCTTTTAAGCAGGGCCAGATGATTTTTATATGCTGAAGTTGCCACTCAGGAACCTGAAATAGTCATTTGCAGCCCTGCCCGCAGTAACAGGATGACTCTCACATGCATTCTCTGTTGTGTGGGTAAAGCAGACTGGACTACCCCAAATAACACTTCAGGATACATCTCTGCTTGCTCCAGCTGTCACTGCACTGCCTCTGCCACACATCCTGGATTTTGGGTGTTTTACTAGCAGAGAGCCAAATACACCAGCTCTGTGTTTCTGCCACTGCCACACTACAAATCCACCCACCAGCTGGAAAAGCCACTTGAGAGAGGACCCTATTTCTAGACATTTGTCATGGCCAGACAGGACTGGCATGCTGGGAGTCCAGCTGGATTCACAGGGAAGCTGGGCTGGAGCTGCACCTGTAAAAAAGCTGGTGCCCTGTGAGTTGTCATAAGACACCTCAGAGAGTCCTCACCCCATGAAGCTAATTGGATTCTGGCAAGACTCTGTCAGTAGGATGGGAAATCTCTCCACAGAGCTATTTCACTGAATGAAACTGGAAGAGCCCCCACTTAAAAGAACCCTTTCAAAATCCTATTCCTATCCCAGGAAAGCTCCTTCCTAGACACACACTACACCAAACTTTGATCCTGTGCACCCTCTTAGAGGTGAATACAGCTCCAAGGCTCTTTCTCTTCACTCCACATTTCCTCAGATGGAGTCCTGAGGGAACACCAAACACAATCCTGGGTGAAACACGAAGGCACTTCCCCCAACAGCAGACTCCCAGCAGCCTGGTATCAGAAGGGTGAAGCAATGAAGCCTTTGAAACTCTGACACCACCTGGATCAAGCATGGAAACATGCCTGATAGAGGCTATGAGGGTGTTTCCCAGTACTATTTACCAATTCAACCATAAGTGATAATTGTGTATCAGGTTTAGTAGCACCCTTCTTGTTACAGGCAATCATGTGCTTCCATCAGGTGCTTCCGTCACTCCTGCTGAGTTCATACACGTAAACACAACTGCCACACAGACAATTAACATCTGGAACCAGCTGGTAGTTTCTGTGGAGCTGTGTTCCTGCAGAGCAATCTCGTTCAATCAGATCTCACTTCCTAATGAGAACACAAGGTTTGTTAATAGAGGTGGCTGGGTAGATCTCATAGCCTTGGAACTTGGCAAGTCTTTTAGCTTAACTACACATGGCATCCCATGTCTAAACAATTCATTGTTTTACAGTGTAAGGGAAGTGTGTTAGATGTACTAAAAAAACTGGTTCCCCATCATTTGCTGTCCATATAAGCTCTAACCCTGCAGCGGACCTCACAGCACTAGCATAGGAACCATGAGCAGGTGACTCTGGCCTCAAATTACAAATCTGGAAGTAAATATGAAACCCTCATTGAAAACAACCCCCAAGAGCAGCATCTCAGAAGCTACAAGAGCTACTGCACAGATACTGCCTGTTCTTTGTTAAGGCTTCATAGGAAGCATCAGGTGAGAAGCACTTTTTACCACTTTGCCAAGTGCAGCCACCAGGAGTTCCTCCCATACACCTCTGTGTTCCCAACAGGTGTCTTTCCACCTGTGCAAACCTCCCAAAGCCACAGTCCCCCCACGATGCCACAGCTGCAGCCACAAGGCCACACACGGCTAACTAAGGGGCTGGAAGGAGCCCAGCAGGGAACCCTGTTGCGACTGGGGCTGACAAGCACAGCACCGGGTCACCAATTGCACCTGCGGATGTCCCTCCCACACGTGAAACAGGAGTGCAGAGAGCCAGGCGATGCCTAGGAGCGAGGCAGAGACGGGGATGCTGTGACTTTGGACGTGCCCCAGCAGCGCTGCCACCCCAGCGTCCCACCCGCAGGGCCCCCCACACTGGGGAAAGGCCTGGCTGCCCTGGGAGAGAGAGGGGTGGCTGGGCAGGGGCACCGCCACCCTCCGCGCTGGGCTCCCCGGTGGCACCGCCACGCTCTCGTGTTGGGCTCTCCCACAGGCTCCATGGCAGTGGGCTGTGCTGCCACGTGAAGGGAAGGTGTGACAGGAACACCAGAGCCCTACTCCACACTCCAGACAGGGCCACCTCTCCTTCCCGGAACTCAGATCCCGACCCGCTCCAGGACTGAGGCCCCCGCCTACGGGCACTGACAGCAGGGAGCGAAGGAGGGCGCGCACCCCCCGGCCCAAGGTGGGACCGTCCAGAGTAACGGGGGGAGGTACGCGCCAGGGCTCTACCACTGTAGGGAAGGGGAGAACCCCCCCAGCTCTCACAGGCGGCCCCACTAGCGGGGTGTGTGTCTCACCCATCCCACCGAAACTGCCTGACTGGACGGAGGGAGATCCCTCACCCCACGGCGCTGCAGGCGGGGGCACAGACCGGGGCCGGCGATGTGGCGGCAGAGCCGCCCACCCCCCGGCACCTCCTACCTGCGTCCGGTACCGGCGCTGCCCCGCCGCTTCCCCGCCGCCCGGCACCGCCGCGCATGCGCGCTCTTCCGGCCAGGCCCCGCCCCGCGGCCATCTTGTGTTCTGGCAAGTGTAGCTGCCGCCACTGCCCGGCCGCCATCTCGTGTGAGGTCACCCGGGTCCCTCATTTGCATGGCCCCGCCCCCAGCAGCGCGAGCCTCTCTAGCCGGCCGGGCGGCGCCTCCTCTATGGTTGCTCCGCCTGTCGCCATGGAAACGGGCCGGGCCGGGGGCGGCCAGCACCTGGAGCCACAGGGTCGGACAGTCGGGGGATCATCAAGGTTGGAAGAGAACTTTACGATCATCAGGCCAACCCTCAGCCCAGCGCTGCCACTGTTACCCCCAGAACACTAAACCGTATCACCCACAGCCAGATCCAGACGCCTCTTGAACGCCTCCACGGATCAGGTGACTCCACCAACCCCCCGGGCACCCTATTCCAATGCCTGACCACCCTAACAGTGAAAGAGCAATTCCTGATGTTTGCTGTGACCCTCCTCTGTCTCAGTTGAGAGCCATTTCCTCTGGTGTTCTGGCTGCAGGCATGGCAGAAGCGCCGGACCCCCCTCCCGTCCCGCTCCTCTCAGGGGGTGTGGGCAGGATGGGCCTCCTGTCCTCCCCTCCGAGGAGCCTGTGCCAAGCTGGGACACGGTACAATGGAAACAAAACAATGTACGTGGCTGCCTTCCCCAAAATCTATCACTGGTCCTGACCTTAGCCTTAGTCACCTACTTGCACTTCTCTGCCAGGATTGATTTACCTTCATCCCGTGTATTTCAGAAAATAGGGACTGCTGTTGTCCTTCATTATTTAAGAACCAACTTCTGTCTTCAGCATAAGCACCACCTTCCACCTCTCACTGCAGCAGTTACTCCCATTCAACTATTCTCAAAATTCACCTGGGAAAATTGAGGCAAAGCCAATTGCTACGTGCAGTAAGCTATTATTGCATCCCATTACTTCCCAATGTGTTTGCACATTAGACTTACCAGTGGTTTCCTAAACAGGTAATTTTTATAAATTCATAGAAGCCAGACAAGTAATTGCAATCAGCAGGGTTTGTAATTAGTGAGTGATTTGTAGGTGTTTAGCTTCAGTTATTGGGATCACCTGCAGCAGAGCAAGGCATAAGGCATTAATCAAAGAATCATTTACTTTGGAAAAGTCCTCTAAGGTCATGAGGTCACTAAACACCCCTAAGGTGTGTGCACTGCTGCTGATGTTGTGCTGGGCACCAATGAGCCGATCTTAAAGACCAAGTCCCCCTTTCAAAACCCCTGTGGAGGTTTCTATCTGCAAAGGCACACAGCAGTGCAGGTGCTTACAATAAGGTAGTGCTGATGGGAGCCATTGACACAGCTCCTTACTTAATTACAACCTACTAGATCAGCAGTGAGTAAAAATACCAGCTAAGCTGTACCTGAGTGTGAGTAAAAAGCTTGGGGGTAAAGGAAAAAAAAAAGCAAACCAAAACCCAGTAGAGTTCATTTCTAAAGTAAAGAGTATTGGGCTCTTTTCTATGTTATTCAGTCCCTTACTTTAAAATTTACAGTCCTTTGTGTGTTATCAGTAGTATTTTGCTGACTCAAGAAAGAACCTGAAGTTCTGGTGGGTGCTTTTGAGGTTTTTCCATGCTGGCTTTATATACTGATTTTAGCTGTTTCTTTACCTGTATCCTCTATCTTTGCTCCCTGCCTGAGCATGTAAAGTAATTGCTGAAGGAATGAGCTTTATTTTTTTGTTTGTTTTAGGTACAAGGGCATGTTCAGGCAGGTATTGCAGCCCTGGTTACCACAGGAAAACTTCCACAAGGTGTGATGTGGTATCTTAATGCATCGTGTCATTAAGGTATGTCAGTGAAAAGAGACTATAGAAACCAAGCTGCCTCCTTAAGATCTGGTTATTTCTTGCCCCTCTATTAAGTGAAGGCATTACCCGGGTTGGTGTTTTCTCAGGATGTGAGTACCTAAACACCAAACAAATGTCTGTCTTTGTGTTCTGCACTTGTGACTAAAGACTGGTCTGTGTCGCGTTAGTTTTTCCAGTAGTGGCAGCAAAACTTTAGCGAACTTAGAAACTTAAGTGGTAGCTTTGGAACCTAAGTGCCAGCTTCAATGTTTGCAGAAGCAGTGTAAAACCAAGGTGTTCTGCACTTTCTTTGGCTTTTTGAAAACACAAATACTCAAATCCCTCTGGAGGTGATGCCTCTTATCCTGGCACATCTGCTTTTTCATCAAGTGGATGCAAGTCCACGTATAGTAGCATAACTTGGCTGGAGTATTGATTCATGTCAGTGCTGTATCCTCTAATATTCCCAGCACCACCTGTCTGTGAAAGATACTAATTGTTATTGTTGTGTGATGGTAGCATTTAAGGACTTTAGTTTGGAAAAAATGACACAGAAGGGCCTCTCAGAGCGACTGTGTTCTTTGAAACAAAGGATTGTCTTTTGATTCCCATTAAAAAAATCAATAATGCTATTTGTGAGCTATGTCCTGTATTGCTTAAAGACTGTAACAGAAGGTAGCTGGGTTTTTAAAGAACGTTATTATGGAATTGTAGATCAGCAGATGCTGCAGCTGTCTGCCTTGGGGGATGCAATAAGGGCAGTATTCCCATGAGTTATTCTAGCTCCGATGTCTGAACTTATGCTGGAAATACAGCGTGTATTGCTGTTGTAACAGAAGATATTTTTGTACACTGAAGGAGTATGTTGTATGTAATACAACCCCAAAGTCTGGGTAATCTCTTTCCTGCCCTGTCCCTGTTTTTGGGGTGTTGATCCCATGGCAAGATCTATTGCAAGTGTGTAAGATTGTGCCTTCCACACTTCTAAACATGCATCCTCAATGCAGGACATGTGGGAATGGGGGCCAAGTGTATTAAAATACGAGTAGTTAAAATGCAAATGCTTTGCTGTGACATTGGTGTGTCTCAACAGAGGAACCCACTGTGGCCACAAAGTCCCTCTGGAGAGCCAGGCTGTGTAACCAGCTAAGGCCTTTGCAGGGCATGGGGAGACTCTCACAAGAACTCTTCAAGGACAGACTTGTAATCAAGCAGCTGAGAGAGCGGGATGCTGTGAAAGTGCAAAACACTGCTCTGCTATGCAAACTGTCTGTGTATGAGATAAGGAAGTGCTGGGAGGTAACTGGAGCTGAGCATGGGAATCAGGGCTGGAGTGTGTAAAGACAACATACACAACAAGGAGGAACCAGATAACTATAGGGGTGTCTGAGGCAGCTCTTGCAGGGTAGAACCTTGCAAGGCCACCAGCACCATATCAGTAGTACCATGTCAGGCTGAGATTGCCTGGGTAACTATATCAGAAGTCTCAGACTTAGTTATGGACTAGCAAAACCAAGACCAATGAGGAAGAAATAATTAGGGCTGGGCTGTCACTTTGGGAGGAGACTGGAGTAAGAGAGGCATGAGTGTGGCAGAAAAAGTGGATCCTGAAACAAGAGAATAAGGTATAAAATGAAACAAAGGGGGGAGCAGCTGACTGCAGGAGTGCAGACATCTATGGATGATAGTGAAGCCTGAGGACCTGAGCACACTGGAATGCTGAAGTGATGCTTCCTGAACAGCCTAGCCTGCTGGACTCTCCATCAGGTCTATATTGGAAAGAGTTGGAGGAGGGCACGGCAAAGAGGGCTAAGTGGTGTGGGGAGGGAAGAGTGACACCTGTGACTCAATAGCATAGTGTGTGGTTCATAAGACTTGATTAGCAGCTTTATAGCTGTGTGGAAAGTCATATAAATAACCATGAGATACTAGCAGTGTGTTAATGAGGTTATTGATCATTCAGTTGACTTATTGGTGTGATTCATTGATAAAAGGTAGTCTCCTGAGTCTGTTGTCTCAAGACTGCAATCTGAAGTGGAGCAGCTGGGCAGAAGTGACAGCTGGGGCTTGACCACAATCTCCTAATTTGGAAGTTTGAGCTAACTGATACTGAGATCCTTTTTTTGAAGAAGAGAGTGTGGATGGTGATGATGGATATCAGGTGAACTCTTGAGTGGGAGGAGGAGCAGGTCTGTGTGCAGGCTGTGTTTGAACGTGGAGGGGATCATTAGGACTAAATGGTATGAAGTGAAGATTAAAATATGCTCAATTAAGGAGTCAAATGTCAAGATGCAGAGCTGTGTCTGGGAAAGGTTTTAGATAAGGAAAAAGATTACAGCTTTTGGTAGGGCTGACTGTGATCCTGAGTCATGGAGCACAGATTTGAACTTCAGGTGAGGAAGACTTATGATGCAAAGGGTGCCTGCAGTGGTTACCGGTTGTGGTAGTAGCTTTAATAACAAAGTTAGGCTGTGCCAGAAAGAGGACATGTCAGAAAAGGAGAAAGCTTGGAGTGTGTCCAAAATGTAGACTTTAGTGCAGCAGGAGAGAGGCTAAAGGGGTGACAGTGTTGGGATCACCTTGGCAGCAGTAGTTTCCAGAGCCTTGCCTGCTGATGCAGGCACACTGTGGTAACACTCATCATCTTTTGTTCTTGGCATTGCAGCTGTTCCAGAGCTGCTGTGTTTGTTGGCAGCTGCAGTCAGCGTGGGAGAAGTGGCTGCTCCAAACCTTTTGGTCACCAGCACGTTGCATTTTGACTGCTATTAGAGCATAGTTATGCAGGGGGGTGGTTTGCGGATCATTGGAGTCAAGTAAAGACTTGCTCTGCGATGACTGGGGCTTTTCCTGGTGTTTTGATCTCATACAGAGTCTGACCTTTGCACAAACCTCAGAAACAAATGCCAGACCCATACTAGTCTTTAGTGCTTTCTGGGAATGTTGCTTTGAATAGCTGAAATGAAACTACTCCTTCTTCAAAGGGTCTGTCTAAGGGGTGACTGACTGTAATATGCAATAGCTGCTATTTCCACAGTTACTGGTGCCAGCTGAGCTCTCCTCGTGGTACACTAGTAATAGCAGGATGAGACTGGTGTCTTCTGGCTTCAGAAGTTAAATTCTCCCTCTTGGCTGAGCTGAAAGGATTGCTCATGGAGTTCTGATACCAGCTGTGCTTGTGCTGTCTTCTCAGGTGGCTTGGGCAGCTGTAAGAATTTCCTGAAGGAAAGGTCCCTCCCATGGTGTGACAGGAAGCAGGGGCAGAGCCCCAGCACTGCTGAGGGAATTCCTCAGACTGGGTCAGTGCTGCAGGGCACAAGGCTGCTTGAAGGCCTTCTGGTGGCAGAGGGAGTAGGGGGATGCAGCCATCTCCATCCATCTTCTGCCTGGCTTTCTTTGATCCAACCAAAATAACCTTTGCATTTACCTTTAGTAAAAACACACAAAACTGTCTGGATTGATCAGTTTCTCCTGTTTCAACTGGTCCCTACTTCTAATCTGTCTCAAACCCTTTCTACCTTGAAGCTTTACTGCTCTTTGAGGAGTCATTAAGCTTTTATTCAAAGTACCTATTCTTGCCCACAAAGCCCTTTTCCTTCTCACAGGCTGTGTTCAAGCTGCTTTCAGTATCTGTGACCTTCCTCTATATGTTACCAGTAGACAGCACAAGGGAGCATGACAAAGTCTCACCCTTTTTCTGAGAAACAGAAGCTGTGTGTTCTGCCTCACCAGGCTTTCCATCCTGAAATATCCCAGAGGATCAATGTAAGGATAGATGCTGGTGTGTAGTACCGGCACAGCTCCCAGGAGGCAGTGCCAGCTCTGCTTGCAGGAAGCAGGTTATTGTTGTGTGCACTGTGGCTTTATAGAAAATGAATTGCATGCAGAAACCCGTGACTGTGGTGGCACTCGGGGTTCAAGTCTGAAGGGGAGAGCTCCTAAGCTGTGCTGCCTGAGGATGGGAGCTGGCTGGCTGTTTCCCTCATCCAGGCTGTGCTCTGTGCTGCTGGAGAGGCCACAGGGATGAAGTTTGTGAGCAGGAGTGGGGCAGAAATGGCATCACTTCCTCTCAGCCCAGCACAATGTGAGAGCACAGATGTGAGAGCTCATCTCTTCCAAGAAGTCAGCCCTCCCCTCAGGTTGTGGTGGGCTTTGCCTGGCAAAGGGGAGGCCTGTTCTCTGCAACCCTGGTTTGCACTCCTGTTAATCACTACTGCCTGCTGGCACCTTGTTGTACTAGGCATGATGTTGTAACCTCTTGTGGAACTATTGAACACTCCTTACTGGGAATATGGGTTTGCTTTTCTCTTGGAGAGTGCAGCAAAATGTGTGGTGCTGTTTTAGTTTTGTGGGGTGGAAGTGTGTGTGTGTGTGTGTGTGTGTGTGTGCGTGTGTGTGTGCAAAATCCAAGTTTTTCCCCTATTAGGCAGGACTAGCATGGGAATCTGCTCCTCCAGATGAAAATTAAGGCCTGGGAAGACCCAGCTTGTAATGAACTTTCCTTGAATTCCTGTGTAGCTGCCAGGCACGTCTGGTTAAGAGAAAATATCCCCTTTAGGAAGGCAGCCAAATGCCTCTATCCCAAGAATCAGTACTGGTAGTGGAGGATCAAAGCTATTGTGTGGTGGTATGTGGCTTTTTGTGCTGCTATCCCACCTTTCCAAGCAGTATTCAGGAGTCTTCTTCTGGGTGAGTTTTTCTTAAAAAGACTTCAAACCAAGCATGACCATATGCTGGCAATAAAGGGGTCAAAGTGAAAAGGAAAAATGAGAAACTATTTTGTTGTGATCTTCTCCCATGCACTATCTCCAGCTACCAGAATGCTGGATAAGCATGTGGGACACTGACACCAGAGCAAACTTTGGCTTGATAAGAACATTCAGTTTTAACCTCTCACTTTAAGCAGCCCTTGAAGTTCTGGGGTTTTTAGTTCAAGGGAGGCCTTTGCCAAAGCTTTGTCAGATGGCAACAATTTTGCAGAGTCTGCTCAAAATGGGGAGACTAACTGGAAATAACTCATGACTTCTTCATCCCCTTGATTAGGGGAAAACATTGCTTTTGCAGTATTCATGCTTGTACTCT
>JAOXXN010000082.1:22806392-22825041 GCA_026770055.1 Myrmophylax atrothorax | reverse complement strand
ATGACTTCTTCCCCTTGGCTGGGGGGAAATTGGTGCTCTTACAATATTCATCCCTGTACCCTTGGGAGTTGCTACAGAATCGTGGCAAAAGACCTGTGGTTTTTGCATGGTGGGGAAAGGAAGAGGGCAGGAAGAAAGCTAGAAAGAATAGTCTGGAAGCTTGGGTGCTGGAACAGTGGAAAGGAAAGGGTAAGTTAATGGGATCTTCATTTGGGAGCTGATCACAGGGCAATGGAATGAGGCAAGAATAGTCTCGGTTGAGAGTTACAGTAACTTAGATTGCCACGTCCTCTCCCATGGGCCCAATGTCTCTGCAGTTGTGTTGACTTTCAGTGTGCTCCCTAAGGAAGAATCTGCTCCCATTCCAGCTGCCAGTCTGACCTGGGGACCCTGCTAAGTTTGGCTGCTGCTTCTGGTGAACAGAAGACTTGGTGACATTCTTTGAACTGTTTGTCTTGGTGACACCTGTCTATGTGAGATACTCGTGTAAGTCTCACATGTTGGATACTGTGGCACACCTTGCATTTGGTCTGTGCCCATGCTACAGTCAGGCTCATTTTGTACCTTCTCTACCAGAGAGATTAGTCTGGCATGGACTGCAATATTTACACTTGTGCTGTTTTCTGCAGCTCAGATTTGAGGGGGTTTTTTTGTGCTTCACAAATACCTAAAGAGAAAGCTTCCCAAATTCAAAGCTAGCTTGGGTGACAGGAAAGCTCTGCTGCCCTGAGACATGTTCAGAAAAACTATGTGCTTCTGCATTGCTATGAGGTAATTGCTGCTGCTTCAGATACCAGGAAAACCCCACCTGGGCACTTCTGTATTAACCAGTGGTGGATTCATCACCTGTAGTAACTGAGTAAGAGAGTAGTGAAACAAAAGCTTTTCTATACTTGAGCTATCAAATGTCCTCTCTGGTTTTGTATTGCAAACACTGCTTGGTTGCTCCATAGCAACTCTGTCTGGGACAGCTAGCACTGAAGCACGCTTTGCTTGGCAGATCTTTTTTGGGAGCTGTGGTGTAGGTCTCCTTGACCTGCACCAAGGTGTGTGAGAAGGGAAAGGTCCTGCCAGATGGGCAGTGGATAAGGGAATTGCTGGAGTCAGCTCTGGCAAGCCTGGGAATGGTCTCCAATATCATGTTCTCACCAAGCAGAGATGACTATCTCATTTCAGTTGTCTGTAACCATCTTTGGAGTTTTCTCTCTCTCTCTCTTTTTTTTTTTTTATGCTTGGTGTCTCATTCAGCTCCAGCCAAGTGGGACTGAGCCCTTTGCCAGCAAGGTCAAAACTGCTGGAAGTTAAAGGCTGCCTTGTCTCATTCTGTGGCCTTTCTTACTGGGGTTGGTCCTTTGCTGGTCCCTGCTGCCAACCACTGCTCCCAGTGCCCTGACTTGGGGAGGCTTGGCTCCCAGGCCCAGCCTGGCGTCTGCCCATTCATGCTTGCAGTCTGTGGCACCAGGAAGCTAGCACGTATTGATGGATCTCAGTGGCTCTCAGGACCAGGGAGGCATTTAGCAGAACTCAACTCAGGCTTTAAGGACTATTTTGCCCTTTTCCTGCTCAGGACATCCAGGTGCCATGCAACAGAGGTGGTGAATTTTCCCCAAGGCATAGCAGAGTTTGAAATTGGACCAAAGGAAGAAATTGGATGGTAGTTCAAAGAGACAGATCAGCGAAGATCCCCTGTGCCTTTCTGGTCCTTCAGTTGCTCCTGAAGAGTTGGAGGCTGTCAGATATTTACTTCCAAGGCCAGGCTGGCCTCTGGCTGCTGACACGGAGAAACAAGGGAAGTAGGAGCAGGTGAATCATAGTATGGTTTGGACTGGCAGGGACCCTAAAGATCATCCAGTTCTAACCTCCCTGGTTAGGGAAGGAACATCTTTTGCTAGGGCAGGTTGCTCAGAGCCCCATCCAGTCTGGCCTGAACCACTTCCAAGGATGGGGCATCGACAGCTTCTCTGGGCAACCTCTGCCAGTGCCTCACCACCCTTACAGTAAAGAATTTATTTCTAATATTAAATTTAAATCCACTTTCTATCAGCTAAAGCTATTTCCCCTTGTCCTCTCACTGCTTACCCTTGTCAGAAGTCCCTCTCCAGCTTTCTTGTAGACTCTCTCTAGGTACTGGTGCTCTAGGGTGCCTCGAGAAAAGAACTTGGAGATTGGACCTCAAGTGGTACCACTAGGTAATGCTGGTGTTTGGGTTTTGTTTTCTTAAGCATCTGGCCTTTGATGCCTTCCAGCCACCAGATGGCCTGGCAAAAGATCACCCTCCGGGCTAACCGTTTGCCCTGAAGCACTGCCTGCTCTCACTTCCCAGTGAGTGTGGGACAGGATCACACAAGCTGGTAGTGGTGCTCTAAAGGCCCTCTTCTCTTGTACACGTGAATTTGTCACACTCAGCCCTGCAGAGTCGAGCAGGGCTTTGCTCCAGCTGTGGTCTCCCAAATTCTGTCTCTGAAAGCTGAAGCAGCCTGAAGGTCAATATGAACAACAGGCACTTGTGTAAAGGTGGGGTAAACCATGTTGTCAGCCCCTGGGAGCACCAGGCTGCAGCTCTGGAGGGGTAGGGCAAGGGCATTGTGCCGTTTGCATACCACAAACCTTGTTGCAACACATCTGAGGATTCAGAGTAGTGCTGTGCCCTGCAAGCCAGGAGCTGGGGTGTGGTGCAGGTGCTTGTGCAGGTAAGCCTGTGTGAGGGCATTCTGAGAGCTCTGTGCTGGGGCCAGGCAGGGACAGGGCAGAGACAGCCAGCTGTGCAGTGGAGCCCGGCAGAGGCAGCACCCGCCTGACCCTGGACACCCAGCCAAGGCTTGCCCTGACAGGTTTGCAAACTTCCTCTGGGGCTGTGAAATCTTGTCTGCGCTGTGTGGGCTGCCAAAGCCGTCCCCCCGGGTGTTCTGCCTCCAGGGAAATGTCTTCACTTCACTGGTGGGGCATGTGGCAATGCTGTCCTGGAGTGCTCCCAGCCCTGCTTAATCCTCATCTCGTTCCTCCCTCTTACCTCTTCAGTTTGCTTCCTTTTGTGGGTCATCCTGCTTGGCTGAGCCACCACCTTGTTCCCCTTGCCTTTTTCCAATGCAAAATCAAAGCAATTAATAGCTGTGTTCTGGCTGCCTTGTGATAAGCCCTCAGTGATTTAGATGGCCTGTCAGCCCTCGTCCTTGCAGCCACTGAGAAGACCTGGGAGCAGTGATGCTGCCAGCCAAAATCCAGGATGCTACAGCAGCTTTTGAACAAGAGCTGGTCATCAACTAGATGAGAACAGCTTCTCTAGGGCTGTCAAAAACTGTCACAGAGCAGCACACTGATCCAGCAGGAGGGGTAGGCTGGGCTTGCTTTGTTCCACATGATGGATGCAATAGGTGCATGCTCTGTGTGCAGACCACTTGCTCTGAAACACAAACACTCCACAGAAATGATTGTGTGGATTGCAATAAGGATGCAGGGATGAACTCTTAAAAGAGGCACTGAGACTGGTTTTCAAGAAGAGACCATTTATTCCGTATACCCACCTCATGCTGCCATTGACATACAACACTCCTTTGGATATTTGTGGTAGTTCTGAGCAAGTTAGGCAAGTAGCTTGTGAACTCTTTTGTTTGGTTGTTTCATTTCCTCCTATCTGAGGGGGTGATGGTTATGACAGGCTTTGGCTTCTAGGCTGCAAGCCTTGTTTAAGGGTGCTGCCTAGTCTTGATTAAATACTCTAGTGCTGTTCTGCTGTTCCCTGTATGGGGTGAAGACTTCTAGCCCTGGACCCATGGCAAAAGCAGGCTTGAGCTAATGCAGATTATGAACCTCTAGAGACAGGAGCAACTTGTGCTGGTTGCTTGTGTCAGGCAACTCTTAGGGGGTGGTCGAACTTCTTGTTAGGCTGGAAAAAAGCATGGGAACTGAGGGATGAGTTTCACTGCTCCTTCTTGGTGAACACCTGTGGAAGAGGCAGTTCTAGTCAAGGCTGATTCAAAAACAGTTTACAGGATCTGAACTCCATTTGGCAAAAAAAAAATTACTTTACTTGCCTTTGGTTCTGTGCATGGTCTTTTCCTGTCTCTGTTAGCAAACGTTTTAAAAAACCCCACAACAAACAAACCCATGCTATATACAGCTTCCCTTCCTGCCCTCAGGGAGAGGATAGTGAGTCATGGGAGGACATTGCTTAATGCCCTGGGGAGTGCTTGGATATCTGGCAAGGGCAGGCTAGGAGCAAATTCAGCTGTAGGTCAGAGTTGCTCAAGGTAAATGCACACTTAAATGTGAATGATAACTAGTGAGACCAAAAAGGATATGCCTATACATGAGAACTTATCAGAAGAAATGTAGATGTGCCTGGATTTTGCTCTAGAAACAAACAGAAGGTATAGCTCTTTTGCTTATCAGAATAGAACCAGGGCTTGAGGAGGATGGGGAGAGAGTCAAGGATAGTTGAAGATCTTTTTATTTGTTTAAGACTTCCTTGTCTAGGCAGGATGGCAGTTGAAATGACCGCAGCAGGGCTGGGCTGTTGCCTCTTTTCTTTCTTTGCCTGCTTGTTTTGTGCTTGTTCTTGTGCGTGCCTTCCCCATTTTCATGCCTGCTCGAGACCCTACAGCTTCTTGCAGTCTGTACTGCTGCCTCCCAGCAGTGCACAGACAAGTCATGAGGATATGAGGTGGTGTCTTTTGCCGTCAGTGGTTTTCATGTCAGCTCATTCCCATCCCTGTAATTCTGAGATGGGTGAGTTAAATGACAAGTCTTGCTGAGCAACTAGCAGGCAGTCACTGGCAATGTGGCTCTACTTTTTCTTGGCAGGTTACTGCCCCTGCAAGCTGCAAGGAACTCCTTTTATTAATTATTAATTAGTTGGTATGCTTACAGTGCTAGGCATATCTCCTTGTTCAGCCTGGTTCTGGAATATATATAACCAATATAAATCATGTCTCTTCCCCTCCTGTCCTCGCAGCTTTTGAGATTCAGCACCTTCTCTGGAGAAGTGCCCCCTGTGTAAAACCCCAGGCTCCTGTACGATGTTCCAGTCCAGCTTTGTGCCACGGGAATATTACCCAGCCATGATCCCACCTTCTGCCTACACCTACCCCCCACTGCGGCCTGGGAGAGCAGAAGACATGACCAGCTCCATGATGTTCCCTCCCATCCACATGCACAACTTTTACAGTCGACCCATCACCTTCCTGGTAGACCAGAACAGCTACTCTGACTATGCAGGTGGTCAAGTGGAGTATCATCATCTCTACAGTGCATCCAATCCCTATATCCATCCGTACTACACCTGGCACTTCCCTCCCATGGTCCCCATCCCTCTCTACAATCCCTACGCAAACTACCATCCCTATGCTGCCTACCAGAGGCCAGATCAGCATCGAGACACATGGCCAGAAGGCTTCACAATGAGAGGGGAGCTTCAATGGGGCAAGCTTGGAAAGGTGTTTGGGCCAAGGAAAGACCTCCCTGAATTTGTAAAGGATGATCTCCGGAGGGTTTATGGCACCTACCCACGGACAAACGTCTCTATATCCTATCGGAAAGGAGAGTTTTTGGTCAAGGGAGACCCCAAGACAGAAGAGCAGGAATATGCAGTGGAAAAAAAAGTCATCCAGCAGGCTGTGACCCCTAGTGCTAGTGAGGCAGATGACAGCAGTGAAGACCGGAACCGTAAGAAGAAAAAGAAACTGAGACGTTGATGTAGCCAGTCCCCTAAAGGACAGGTGCTCCAGTGCCCTCGTGGGAGCCAGCTGGCAGCTGTTCTTGGTGCAGCTGCCAAGTAGCACGAGCAATGGATGCCCCCACTCCTGTTGATTTTTAACTGCTCCCCATCCTCCACAAGCTGATGACAGCTTTACTCTGTTTGATACACAGTGCCCATCCTCTGAAGAAGCCTCACGACACTTGACTGTCAGATCAGCCTGTTGGTTCTGGTTTTGAAATTAGCATTTGATTTTCACTGGGTTGGTTGAGTGGTCACAGTCTGGTGGTGGGATTTCCAGACAGCAGCCCTTGATTAGAGAAGATGAGCCTCTTCCTACCTTGTCCAAGGGAAAAGCCTGTGAGCTGGTTCCCTTCCTGGAGAGATCAAAGCAGGATTTCCTCCAGGCTGAGGGCAGTGCAGGTCTCAGAGGACAGAGGGGTTCTTGAACACTCTAAAGAGCAATTGTCTGCATATCTTGTCACTGCTGTTGATGACCGTACCATTGTGCTTAATCACCCTGTGATGCCTGTATGCAGCACTTCCCTACACACTGGCAGAAGATCCTGGTGTCCCCATCCTCTTACACTTGGTTACTCGGTTCTCAGTACTCCTGGCCACGTGTCCTTGTTCAAATTGCTTGAGGCCCTGCTCTGGGTCTGACTTAGCTCTGGTTTGAGGCACTGGCTCTCCAACGAGGTTACTGGAGCACTTCCACAGCTCTGTGGTTGTGGTGGAAGAGTTTTGCAGGAAGCCTAGAGGGCTGTTAGGGGCTGGGTCTGACCTGCTTGCAAACTTCTGTACCTTTTAAATTACTATAAACAATAAAAAGCCCAAATGCAGATGCTTATATTTCTGGTTCTTAGCTATGTGACAGCAGTCTCTTCTGTGAACAACTTGCAATCAGATCTGACTTTTGCAAAGTTAGGGATGACTTCTGCCATGGCTTGTGCCCTGCCATTGTGGCTTATTCAGCTTGTCCTGCTTGGCAGTACCCTCCTTGGGAACCAGCAGGGACTTTATGAGCATACAGGAGAAATACAGGACCTTTTCTGTCTCCCCTTGTAGCCTCCCCCTGACTTGCCACATGGAGAAAGGCCTTTCTAATGCAGGAGGGAACTGGGTATTCCCCATCTGCATAGCAAAGGAGAGAGCCTGTGAGGGTGAACTTGGAGGCCTTTGGTGGCTCTGAGTTGCTATGATGTGAAAGCAAGTAGATTTTTTTTTTCTTAGCGCAACAGGTTTTGTTTAACCAACTGTCAAATATCTCAGCAACTGTCTGGATTTCCCCTTCCCCAATTACCTTCTTGAAAAAGGGTTAACTCTGGTGCCAGACAAAGCTGCAAGAGGGTTGAAACAGAAAAACTGCTGCAGCACTGCATGTTGCACTCCCTGTCCTTCCAGCAGCAGTGGCTCCTTTGGGCAGTGAACCCAGAGTTTGTGCACTGGATCCCTATGTGGGTCGTGCAGCCCTCCAGTGGGTGCTGGAAGGAGCCTCTTCCCCATCTCCAGAGCCGGTGTGGGACACAGCTGGGCTGTTGAAGCTGAATGTTGCCTGCCATGGGAAGGGGCTGCTTCAGGTGAAATGCTGGAGGAAGTGCAAACCTTCTAGGCAAGGTAAGAAGGAACATGGAGTTTGTCCTATGGTCATGCTGAGATGCTACCATAAATTACCAGACTTGCACAATAATTTATCCTAAATGCCACTCCTCCAGCCAATAAATTCCTGGTGGCAGCGTAATACCATGTTAAAGTGGAAATGTCCCCAAAACTCAAGGGGTGCAGCCAGTGTCTCCCAGAGGTATATGATGGATGGGTGAAAAGAGAGCCTGTTGCCTCTCCAAATACCCATTCCTGCTGGGGGACCTTTGCAGAGCTCATGAGGAGAGAGAGAGGGCATGACCCTTAACTTTACCCATCCTGTCCTGTTTATCTTCTCTAAGGTTTTGTTTGGTTTTGCTGCCTGGACTCTGAACAGGAGATTGCCCGGCACACCCAGGCTGTTGTTCTGACAATGTGTATTTTTAGCAGAGGCTCACAATTGCATGCAGTTCATCAGGAGGTAGCAATTTATTTATTTTCTCAAGTGCCATTTCACTTCCAGAGGGAAGAAAACATTCTATAGTTGGGTGTTTTTTCCCCTGAGGAAAAACCTGCCACAAACAGGCACCACCTCCAGCAACTCTCTGATAGCAGGTTTTCCTGTGGTGGCCGTAACTCACCTCCATCCCTAATCTGGTTTCTGTGCAGCAGCAAAGATTTGCACACTCCTTGTAGGAACAGCTCACAGTAGCATTCTCTTCCTGAAGGTTTGAGGCTGATTTGCTGCCCAGCTGCAGAACTGAATCCATAGGGCATTTTTGGAGGCTTTAACGCCTATGGAATTCAGTTCTCAGAGCCAAGCAGCCAGTGCGAGTCAGCTTCCCCTGGCTCCAGCCGGCTGTGTTTCCATCTGCAAGGGGGGAAAAAATAGCAAAGAGCTCATCACGTCTCTGACACAGTGCAGGCACTGAGCTGACACAGATTTTTGCAACTGGGAGCTGCTGCAAGGAGAAGACTCTGGCACCTCTCACCCCAGAAATGGAGCAGACAGACACAGCTTTCTTTGGAAACTTTGCTCAAGTTGGCTGCTGGTTTTTTCCACTGCTTCCACATATCATATTGTCATTTGGAGGCACTGCAAAGCTTCAGGTCAGCCCTAAGTTCTGTAAACCTGCTACAGATGTAAGAGAAAGATCATTTCTGCCATTTGGGGCTGGTATTAGCAGGTGTGTTGGGAATCCCAGCTACGTATTTGCTCTGTGTGCAGGCCTCATGCATCCCTCAGTCTAAACTGCTCTTCCTCTGTGTGTGTGTGTGTGTGTCTGAGAAAGGGGCATAGCTGTGGCTCAGCACTGCAGGAGCAGCCCAGCAATTCCAGGCACTGACCCTCTGCTCCATTCATACCGAAACCAGGAACCCCTTGAACTTCCAGCTGATGGGAATGGTTTGTGCAGCAGGTGCTACCATGGGTGGACCATGAGGTGCAGGGGCTTTGTGCCCATTTGGGACTGGGAAGAGACACAGGGTAATTCTGTGGCTCAAAATGAAGAGTGAAAGACCTTTCCCAAGCAGCTGAGAGCAGATTCAGGGAGGGATCAATCTCAGCCTGGGTCAAGCTGGGACATGCTGGTGCATCCCACAACTATGCACGTGCCCTTTGCCTCCCACTGCCTCCACCCGCTGGTTTGGGCTGCAAAGCTCATGTGCACGGAGGGGCAGATCCCAGGGGCACATGAGGACCACCACAAGCAGCTGCAGAGGTGCTGATGCTGCCAGCATATTTGGGCAGACTCGACCTTTAGCAGATGTTAATTTTCAAACCCTGAAACCAAGCTGGTGGCTGAAAGGCTTTTTTTTGGCTTGGCAATGGTTTGGCACTGTTGTGGTAATAGTGGCTTGGGCAAGAGTAACCACTTGGAGAGGATTGCAGCCCTTTGCCTGCATGCCAGCAGCACAGGAGGGGAGCCCTCAGGTCTGATGGGTCAGCAGAAGAGAGAGGAAATGACACACACTACTTTGGAGCACGAGCAAAGATTTCAATGGAGGAAGAACCGAGGAACTCTTATACAGGAGGAGTGAACTCCATGATTGCTCAACAACTGGCCTGGGGCTCTATTTTAATCCATCTGTGGGGAATTTAGAGGTCAGTTGGGGCAGCATGAACTGACCATCTTGATGATTGTCCCAAAAGACTAAACCCTGCTGCAAAAGCTGTGGAGTGTCCCAGGCTGAGGGTGCCAGCCCTGGCACATCCAGGGACCACATGCAGAACTGCAGGGCAACCTGGAGAGGCAGCAGTGGAGGGAGATGGGGTAAAGCAGAGCTTACATCAGGGTTCCCCCACCCTGCAGTAGGTGATCAGGGTCAAAGAGGTGGCTCAGGGACCCAGCTGTGCACTGTGCTGTTTTTCAGACCACTGTGGCAAGGCAGGGAGTTTTCAATAGCTCTGAGCCTCTCAAGCTCAGAATAATGGGGTGATTTTCCTCCCCCTGCTCTGCAGGCAGGCACCTGTGCAAGAGAGCAGGCAGGAAAGTAGCCTACCAGAGATACTACAGCCAGGTGGGAGCAGACGTGCCAGCCTGAAATGTCTGGTAGGGCTGGGATGCTTTGGGGATGCTCCTCAGCCACCTCATGTCATGTGGTGGTCACCTGCAGTTCCCGGCTGTTTGATCACATAGAAAGCGTTTGTGCTTCACTTTTTAAGTTGTGAAACTCCCATCTGAGGCATTTACCCACATTGTTGAAGGATTGTTCAAAGTGCCAGCCGCCTGCCTTCACCCCTCTGCCCTCCTGAGCAACCACTGCTTTCAGGAGCCCTGCAGGCCAGAGAAAATCCTTCCACCCCATCTTCCTCCATGGGCTGATTTGCACAGAAAGGGCAAGGGCTTCAAGCAGACAGGAGGGTGAGAAGGAGGGGTGTCAACCCCGACAAGCCCCCTGTGATGGTGCTTCTGGAATTGTCCCATTCCCTGGCTCCAAGACCTCAGGGAGGTGATGTGGGTGCTGGGGCTGCGTGGGACAGCTCAGAAGCTGTCTGGTATGAATCTCATTGTACCCTGTGACCCTGCCCTCCCTGATACGGGGACAAACTACTTTCAGTGTCCTATCTGTGGGTGCTGGGTCTGGGGTACCCCATTGCCAAAAGGCAGCCGGAACAGTTTGATCCAGGTGCAATGGGAAGCTCATGAGGAACAAGCTGGGAAAGGAGGAGTTGAAATGCCAACTCAGACAAGCTCCAACTCTGTTTTCACCCTTAGCTATTTCTGCAAGCAATGTCCCCATGACATGGCATTCATAGCACCCCTTGCTCCTCTGTCTTTGCTCCTTTGCATTCTCATCTCCAGCTTTGCCCCACATTCCTTCACCTAGGCAGAGCCAGGGCTGGATTTGGGATTATCCCTTAACCCAGGGGATCTGCACTGGAGTGGGGTGGCAGGTAACACCAGGTGTGAAGGTGCCCTGCTCTGGCTTGACCTTGTGTTTTCCTGAAGCTGTGCCATGGTTAGGCTGTAGCACTGAGCCATGGGGTGACCAGCACATGCTGAACCCAACGCCTCAGGGAACAGGCTCAGTGCTGGGGAGGATTGCACCAGCTGCTGGCTCTCCAGAGGGGGTCTCTCAGCCTCACTACAACCTGCCCCCCCGACTCAGGGACAGGAGCTCTTGGTACCCTGCATTGCTTAAGTCCTCCTCTCTGCCTGGCTTGATGTGTGTGGGGTCACCATGCTGGTTTTGGTGCACATCCCCTTCTGGTGCCTCCCGCTGTGGGCTGTGGTCTGGATTTAAGAACCTGGATTTGATCCCAGCAGCTGGGTGATGGTTTGCTGAAACTGACAGAAGTGTTCCGGAAGAGGTACTGAGGAAAAGAACCAGAGCAGGAGCCAAAAGGTTGAGAGCTCCTCAAGGCTCCTGAACTCAGCCCAGAAATATTGGTGAGTCCAGAGACACGCTGGACAAGCAGGTGCCCAGCAGAACACTGCTGCTGTGGCATTTTCTGTGTGGAACACGGCAGTGATGGCCACACAAGCAGATTTCCCCATGCCAAGCCACGTCGGAGTGATGGGAGGACACAGAGAAGCAGAAGCTCTCACATGACCAACCCTGCCACTGGAGAGCTGCACCGCACCAGTTCAGCCCTGAGCTGCCAGTGGCACTGCACCCTTTCCAGCTTTCACCCTCCCTCCCTGCCGTGGGAGGCACGGGGCAGGCTGGAAGGGTCTCCTGTCCCTCGCTCCAGTGTCAGACAAAGCACAAGTGGCTGCACCGGAGGAGACGTGACTCCCAGGCAGCGCCACCGCTCAGCGGTTAATGATTTATTGCTTAAGGTCTTAAAAAAAGCAGCAACGACCTCCTTTTGGCACCTCCAGCTAATAAGCCCGGGAGTTACTGATTAGCCAGGACGTGCCTGGGACCAAGCAGCGGAGGCCCGTGGGTGCTGCCGGCACTGCGCTGACATGGAGGCTGGAGCAGTACTCCAGAGAGTTTCGCTTTGTCTTCCCGGGAAGTTTGCTGAACTGTTCCATGCCCTCCGCCCCCCACCCTTTAAAATACGAGACGCACGAGTCCGATTTTGCAGATTGCCAAGACAGCCAGGGATAGAAGTGAAGCTGCTCTTGCAGCACACGCGGTGTCTGCGCCTCCCCTCCCGCTCCCCGCAGCCCGGAGCGACTGCGTTGCCATCGGCCGTGAGACGTCACCGCGCCCTCCCTGCCGCCCTCTGCAGCTGTGGCTCCTCGGGGAGAGCAGCTACCGAGAAATCACCCCATGCCAGCCACACCAGTCCCCCCACTCCGGCGCAGACCGTCCTGGTGACCCCGGCACTCACCCCACAGCTCCGGCTCCCGTCGAGGCGGGTCTGCGGGCGGCGTGGCCGCAGGCACTGTTAAATATTGCAGCCGACTTACTCACTTCTCTTCCTGGACGGCAGCGTGCAGAGTTTCCACCCACTTCTTTCACCTTTGGTTTCCAGGCTTTCTGAGAAAAGGGGAAGCCGTGGGAGGGAGCAACCGGCATCCCCGTGCCAGGGCCACGGCCCCCAGCAGCCTCTGCTTCCCGGGAAGGGGTGGATGCCAGAGGGGACTGCTTTCCCGGGAAGCTGCAGCGTGGCTAGGAGTGTCCTGTGCTTGTGCCCACACCCATGACCCTCCTGGGTTAGGGAGATTTTCCTCCCCAGCCGAGCAGAGGGGGTGCCTGGGTGCTGCTTCCCTGGCACGAACTCAAGGGTGGCTGCCTGGCTGGCTCAGCCTCCCTTTTCAGGAGTGAAAATCCCATGGGAATCAGTTGCACCCTTCTTTAAGGTAGCTGCTTTGCAAGTAGTGACAGCACTGGAGTTGGGGTCACCTACACTTGGCTGACACCTGTGATGAGCAGGTGCTGCCGTGGGCCCAGGAATGTGCCAGTCAGTATCCCATCCAGTGGCATGCGCCTTGGCACCACAGCGAAGCTGGTTGCCCTCCCCAGGGACATTGATAGATGATGTTCCCTGGGATATTATGGCTGGGCAACTACTGCCAGCTTTGGTGGGTGAGCGCATGTGCCTAGTGGGACTCCTTTTTGATAAGGTCCCGTTCTCCAACATCCTCTTCCCATCCTTCCCCCCTCAGTGCTGCTGAATGCCCAGCCATTGTTTTTGCTCTGAAATGACATCAGGTCCCCCGGGGTTCCCCTCTGCCAAGCAGTTTAGAAATGAGAATCTGGGGCCCCAGCACAGGCTGTGGCACTGAGCTGATGGTGAGGTGAGCTGCTCTTCCTGCACCTCGGTGATCAAATCCATAAATATTCTGACAGATCAACTGATAGGGTGGTGGCGAGGTGCCTCACACACCTGGCTGCTTGCATCTGCCTGGGCTCGAGAGCTGCCCTGCAGGTTCAGGTAACATTTACAGAACACTTTTGTCTTCTGGGAGCTGCCATGTGTTTCTGGGGTGGGAAACACCTGGAAGGCCCTGTGCTGGAGGTGACCAAGCTAGAGCCACAGATTTATCCATGCAAGCTCCCAAAAGAGGTGGCATCTGCAATTCAGGGCCTCAAGGTATATTTTCAGGCCATCATGTGCGGACTTGGCTATACACCCCACCTTTGCATGGCTGCCACTCTCTTCTCTGCCCCTTTTCTCTGTTATGGTGGGGCTGGACAGGAACTTGTCTATGTGAATCAGAGAGCTGAAATATCTCAGATTTCTCAAGCCTGGGCTGCCCTCCCTCCTGCCCGCTGCAAGTCCCACCCCAGCATGATACAGCTTATGGGCACCCACCACTCCCTCCCCACAGCCATTGCCTTGGCAGCTCCCAGTGCCACACTGGAAGGCTGGGTGTCTTCTCACTCCATCCTTGCTGGCTGCTCAGCTCCTCCAGGGCAGCACTACACTATCAGGGCCATGACACAGATGTCCCCATCGGTGGGATTTGGCCAAACCATTCCACAGTGCCAGTGGCTGTGTTACTACTCCTTGCTGGGGTCAGACCTTGGATATCCCCCTGGTCCCTGCTCCTGATGCCTTCCTGGGGACAAGGTTTGCCCTCTCAAAGGGTTTTCCCCCTTCCCAGTACCATGGCTGGCCTGGCCACTTCTTCACACCACTCCCCTTGGCACGTGGGTCCCCACATGCTCTGCACGTATCTGCGTACTGGGAAGGGTCTGGTGAGCTCCTGAGTGAGAAAACTACTGGAGAACAGGAGGAGAAGCAGTCAAGAGAGAGGCACAAGTAGAGCAAACAGGGAAGTCCTTGCAGACTTGACACCAGTGGCATAGACAGTAGAGCAGCTCAGACCCTGCACAGGTGGGAGAAAGGGGGTGCACAGCTTTGCCAGCTCCTATGATGTAGGTTGTGGGAGGAAGATGAGGAGGAGTGTGCTTGGAATTGGGGTGACCACCCAGTTCCCAGTTCTTGTGGGTCTGGTCAGCAGAGGTGGGCAAGCAAAAGCAGACTGGGGCTCAGCATGTGGGACCCATCCCTTCCCTGTGACATTGGCACAGCTGAGACTTGACACCATCCCTAGTCCCCGTTTCTCCAGATTTCCCCGGGACTCCCTTTGGCCAAGGGCAGTGGATGTGACTGAGGAGCAGCCTGGCCCGGCTCCCTGCGGAAGTGCAGCAGCTCAGCATTTATCAGGGGAAGTGGGAGCTTCCTGCAGCCTTGCTGTGCTGGGAGCATGGGCAGGCACAGAGGGTCCACCCTTGGAGCAGGTCCTGTAGGAGAGGAGGTGAGGGGACAGCCCACCACAGGGCTGGGGCTTCATCCTGGAGGGAGAAAATCCACCTTCTAGCTCTGGGAAGGGGGAAGAGGAAGAGACAGTAGATGGATTTTTCTGCCCATCCAAAGAAATATGGTTAAAAACCCCCTCACCTTTGAGCTCCCATGGCTGCAGAGAAAGCCAGCCGGCAGGACCAGGGTGTGTTTTAGGACTCAGAAATAAGCGAGCAATTAAAACACCTCACAGTGTTACTGCTGAAAGCAGCAAGTGGCCTTAGGGAAGGGCTGATGTGCTTTCTGAGTGCCTGAACCCCACAGCACCACAGGGTTTTGGATGAAGGCTACTGCAGCTGCTCAGTGCCCCAGAGAGAATCCTGGAAAGGGGACCAGTGAAACAGCTGCAGCCTGTGGGACTGACCCAGTGCCGGCCACAGCCTCTGAAGCTGGAGTAGGGCAGGCCTTCCCCAACTCTACTGCCATCTGAGATGCAGTCTCCTACTGGGAGATGTGGCTCCTTCCTGGGAGGCTGCTCTAGGATGCAGTTCCAGGCTGTGCACAGAGGGAAGGCTGCAGCTGGAGGTGCTGGGAGGTGACAGTGGCTGCTCAGCCCTGTAGCAGACACTAGAGAAACCCACAGGAGTGCCCAGATCCAGCCTTCTGCCCACCAGCACCTGCTGCACCTCCCCAGGCAGCTTCTCACAGGTTTAGACTCACAGATGTCTAAAACAAAGCTAATCCCACACTTCAGCTATAGCTGATACTCAGTCCATCTCCATACTTAAACCTACAAACATTAAGCTTTGTGTAATTCAGTGGCTTTTGTGTGTCTTTCCTTTTCCCTCTCCTCTAAACCAGCAAACCACCTGCAAGCCCCTGTTCATCCACTGAGATATGTTATGCATGGGGGAAACCTCCTCTTTCAGCCCTCTGGATGAGTGATTTGGTGGGTTTGGGGTGGTTTGTGCTCAGCAGGTACTTTTTCAGCTGTGAAATCATGTCAATATGAAGCCAAAGATGCCCTCGCTGAAAGAGGTGAGCAGCTTTGGCTCGTCCACAGAGCCTGCTCCTCAAAACCAGGTTTGAGGGAGTTGCACCAGTGGCCTCAGAGCTGGGGTGGCAGGACAAGTGGCTTGGCTGGTGCTCAGCCTGCTCTTGGCCCCTCTTTTTGGGTATGGAGAACCCAGAGGGACCCAGGTGCAGCCTCCATCACACCAAAGTCTCCTGTGGGACAGGCTGTTCTTGCAGCACTTGCAGATGCCCTCAGCTCCCACAGCCCTATGGATGCTGGTATGAACTCCTGCCCTCCGAGCCCTGCACTGAGCATTTCCATGGCTACAGGCAGAGCTTATCTGTGGTTACAACCATTGGTGATGTCCTGCAAGAAACCTCCCCCTGCAAAGGCCTGGCCAGCAATGGGTATTTTCCTGCTACAGGGACTTGCTTTGCCTCCCTCCCTGGCAGGGCTTTCTGTGTGCAGTCAGGGTTTCACTCAGGCTGTGTCGCTCTCAGCTTGGACTCCCCTGCCACCTGCCTGGCTATTTTTATCACATGTCATATTTTTCCATCCTTTGAGACCTCCTGTCCTCTGGCCACCTGGATAGAAATTGGGTGAGATTTCCTAAATAGAAATGAACAGGAGACATGCATAGGAGTTTGGCTGGTGTGACCACCAGGCAAGACCATTTACCCCTCTAGAATGACTCCTTCTGCCTCTGAAGAGAAGCTGAAAGCAACACACACCCCACACAGCTCCCCACTAAATATGCGCTGCCAGCACAAACCAGTCCACTCCATACTGGCAGCCCCCACAGAAGCATGGCTATGGGGAAAGGGAGTTTTTCGGAATGTTTTTCCCCTCAGGGTTCCTGTTTTCCCTCCAGCCCTGGTCCGTGGATGCTGGCAGCCCTCCCCATCTCCATGTAGCTTTGCAGAGGGAGTAAAATGAATGGTTGGGGCTGAAGAAGTCTGGGAGATGGAGGATGGCTGAGGAGAGGGGGCAGGAGTGCCCCCTTGTCCTGCTGTTGGCACAGTCCTCCCTTCCAACAGCCCTGAAGCTCTTTGGGAGTCACATTTGCTGGTGAGGAAGGGAGAAAAACCTCAGAGCTGAGTCACTCCTTGGAAGGCATTTGCATCTGGACAAGTTCCAGCTGAACCCCACTCCCACTACCTCTGTGTGGGTGTCACAGGCAGCTTACAGGAATGGCCACATCCTTTCCCCCCCAGGACGGAGCCTCTCTGGCCAGTCACACTCAGCCAAAAGCCAGGCAGCATCCACTACTGGCTTTGGCAGGTTTCCATCAGAAGGCAGGAAAGCTTCCTGGTGGGAAAAACTGTGCTGGTGAAGCAGAAGTGAGAGTGAAGGCGAGCAGGGCTGTGAGGAAACTGAGTCTCTTACCAGAAATGGCAATGTTGCGTATTGCCTTTCAGCACTTCCCAAGAGCACCAGGCTGGGGCTGGTCCTCCATCCAAGCTTTCCATTAGAAAATAGGGCAGAATTTGGTATGACAATCTGCTCCAGGGATTTAGGCTAGGAGAGGAGCAGCATGGGAGGAGGATGGAGGACTACGAGCAACCCAAATGCTACTCCAGCACCTGCAGAAGCCCGTGTTTTTGGCAGATGTAGCAGAGTGGTTGAGGGAAAGGTGGCAAGGACGGAGTTTTTCCCTAGTGGTGGGGCTGGCAGGGGCAGAGGAGCCACCCAGAAGGTCACAGAATGGAAACAGCTTCTGCAGGACTGAAAGAACAACAAAAGGATGTCTAAAGACTCGTCATTCATTCCTCTTCAGAAACATCCTGGGGGGCTTCTCACGACTCTCTGCGCTCAGGGCTGACATTTCCTCAAGGTTTAAATTCCCCTGATGTGCAAAATTATGTTCCCGCTTGAAAGGCCAGGGTCCGGTGCTGGGTGTAGCTGGAGCAGGTTGGGTCCTGGGATGGGTCCCTGCCCAGGGCTGGGCTCACGTACCTCAGGATGAGATCTCAGTGTCTGTGTCTGGATCTGGGACCCGCAGTACAGCGCTGCAGCTGTTTGCACCATCCCGGCGGTGTCTGACCTCCGTTTTCCCCCTCTAGCGGCTAAAATCCCGGCACCTCCTTGGGCTCCCAGAGCCTCCGGCAGCGCCCGGGGCTGGGGCACGAGGAGCTAAGGAATTGCCTCTACACTGGGAAAATGGGTGGGTGAACCCCATCCCTACCGGCCCTCCTGACAGGGATGATCCTGCCTGAGCCAAGTCTCATCTGAGAGGAGACGGAGTTTAGCAAAGGGATTTTGGATTAGGGACCATGTTACATGTAAAGGGAGGCTTTTGCCTAGTATAGGGCAAGCATCGCGCTGGTTCCCACACTGCTCCATGCCCACAAACGCCTAATGAGCAATACCAAGGGAAATATCAGCTCTTCCCTAAGTATTCCTTTCAGATAACCTTGCAATTAGTCCCTTGGAAAAAAAATAAATAAAAATTTTGGTCTTTGCCAGCACTCCTCTTTGCAGATGCTGCCCTCGCCTTGTAAGTAAGTAGGGCACAGTGGGAGGCAAGAGCCAGTTAGCTCTTCACATCGAGCTTTCCAGACAGCTCGATGTGGGTGTGATGAGCCTGCCCGCTGGGCTGCGCTCCTGCTTGCGGGGAGAAGGGGGGAAAGGAGCCTGCAGAGGCTGAGTGAGTGGCCTGGGGTGCAGGCAGTGAGGGGTGCACGGCAGCGAGAGGTGCACGGCAGCTTGCCTGCATCCAGTGACCCGAGTCAGGGCTCACTATGGCTTTCTTTCCCCTCCAAGTGCCATAAGCACTTTGCAGGTATGTGTGAAACAGGTTTGCTCCTGCACTTGTGCTTCCCAGCAGGATTGATCGGAAGGATGTGGAGAAGGTGTAGAGCTGCTGCTCCCCGAGCCTGGAATGAACGCCTTGTTGCTCCCGGAAATCCAGCTGGGATCCACCCACTGTTTACAGAGAAAAGTGAATCATCTGTGCAGGGAAGGAAAACACATCAAACTTGTGCCTTTTTAAGCTTTCCGGGCAAGTGAGAGCTGCGGGTGAGCACTTGACTGGGAGCAGACCTGGGTCAGCAGCCGAGGTGTCCCGAGAATAGATGCCAGGGCTGGCTCTGCCTGGAGGGATCTGTGTCCTGGGACAAGGCACCTGTTTCAACCCCAGCCCAATAAATACAGGTAGCAGCAGTGCTCTGCTCCCCAGCGGCCAGCCCAGGGAGGCTACAAAGTGTGGTTTTCC
>JAOXXN010000082.1:22793297-22806292 GCA_026770055.1 Myrmophylax atrothorax | reverse complement strand
TGTTCTGGCTGGTGGGGAAGAGGTGATACTTGAAAACAAGTGCTTTCCTCTAGATGTGGAAGTAGGAAAGCTTTGGTCTGGATATGGGTTTGCTATAGCAAGGACTAGGCTGCTACAGCTGCCTGAACAAGGAGACCAGAACCATTGAGATGGCCTGGGGTGCTCCACCTATCCTTCAGAAGGACACAGGTCTGCTGAGGTCCTCTGGTGTCTCTGACAGCTCCCTAGGATGTCTCAGGTATCCTCTGGTGCTGGGCAGACGCTCAGGCAGCTAAACTGAGCCCTTGGCATGACACACAAGAAGATGTTACTTCTATGTGAGGTAAATGACAGGTGAGGAAAGATCTTTGCATCTGCCAAGAGCTGTGTTACCTTCCAGCTGTGGAGATGGAGCAACTGCCCTCCACAAGAATGTGGCCTTAAACCAAGCTGCCCACTGCTGAGACCTGTGTGCTGTGCCCCCAGATCTGCAGCAGAAGGGGAAGGTGGATTCAATTAGCACCTAGAGAGCATTTGGGATGAACTCTCAGCCTCACTAGAATCCACCAGTGGGAAATGGTAAGAGCAGACTGACGGCACCTGTGGTCAGCAAATAAAGATCATGGCAGGCAAACCCATCAGCTTGCTGTGGCTCTGGGGAATAGCTGAGTGTCTCCCAGAGGTGTGTTCTGAAGTCTTCAAATGGTTGCCAGGAGCAGAAGGTGGAGGTGAGTGGGAATACAAGGGGAGAAGGCCCCTAAAAGCCTGCTGGGACACTAGATGGAGGTGGAGACAGCAGCTGTGTGGGTGGTGAAGGGCTGACCTGGCCCAGGGACTGCAGCCCTGATGCCACCTTGGCTACCAACCCAGCTTTGGGTCCCTTTGGGATCAGTGAGGAATTAGTGCCAGAGAGCACAGGGCAGCTGGATCATGTGCAAATTGTTGAAGAGCAGCAGCAGTGAAACTGTAGCTGAGCCCTGAGGAAGCCTAGGTTTCTTTGCATGCCAAGTCAGAGCCGATGCCCCTGTCCAAAGTTGAAGTTAGAGGAATCAGAAAAGCATGTGGGCTGATGGGGATTTTACCCTTCAACACAAATGCAGATATGCTAGCCCTGAATGCTGAGGCAACCTTTGTGGCTGGATGGAGCTGCAACAGTAGAAGGTACAGGAGGTGAGAGCTCCTGGTGTGACCCTGCATATAAAGACAATAGAAATTACTAAAAAAAAAGAGCTGGAAATTAAAAAGAAAAGGTGTCCTGGGCCCCAGTGCAAAGCATGTGACCTGCTGTCCACCGGGAGTGGGTTTGGGAGTGACAGGTACTGATGGCAGAGGAATGGAAAGCTGAGCAGCTCTGCAGGGACATGGCCACCAGAGCCAGTAACATGGCTGGCACTGGGCACTAGAGGGCTGCACACTCCCATCATTGCTGCCAGAGGTGTCTCACGGTGCACAGCCTGGTCTGGAAATGCTGATTAACTTCTGCCAGACTCAGTGACCCTAGAGAGATGTGAATAGCTTTGAAGAACAGCAGTTGCCCACTACGTGGCCAAGGTGGTGATATTTCTTTATTTCACTTGCATTTCCCCAAGCTGTGTTGCTGCCAGGGCAAATTTGCAAGGTGAAAAGAAGTAAGTAGTGCAGGAGCTTGATGCTGAGGGGTGTGTGATGAGCTTGCCCAGTTCCCTTAGCCCCTGGAAGCTTCCCTACCACAGCCCGTGCTCCTGGGAGAGCTATGTCCTTGGCAGAAGCAGCAGGCTCCTGGGGTTGTTTTGTGTAGGTAAGCAGTGACTGGGGATGGTGCAGGCATGGCTGGTCTCACCTCAGGTCTGGGTGATCCACTGGGTTCCCTCATAACATGTCAGGGAACATGGCAGCACTGAAAAGGTGGAAAATTAAGGCACACTTACTCTGAGTCATCTAAAGTAATTTTGGAGCAGTGTTCATGTGACTGCTTAAATCCACCACTTTATTGATCTTACCTGTTTCTGACTCTTCTGTTCCCCTGCAGGAAGTCCCTCCTTTGGCTCCTTTGGGGCCAGCTGTGGTCCCCTCCATCCCGTATGCAATCACTTAAGTGTTTGCTATGCCATAACCTTCTGGGAACTCCCACATTGATGCAGTTGTGGTTGTTACTCCCAATGGCCTTTCAATGTGCCCACTCTTGTAAGGTGGGTCTCCCCTGGCATCCCATGTGTCCTCCATGCCACATGACAGCTTACCTGTGGTTTGAGCAGCCTCTGGGAAGTCATCTCCAGATCCCGCATGAAAGCCCATGTTAGCAAGCTTGAGGCTGTGCAGCTCACCCAGAGGAACCCTGTGCCCGCATCCAGGCTGTACCTGGCCAGGAGCAGACCGCAGAAATCCTGGTATTTTCATTAATGCACCTCAAGGTATATGAGATGTTTGCTTTTAGCTGAGTGAACTCTGTCTTTGGGCCATTTTCCTGCTCTCCGCTGCTGAGAGCAGAGGATGAAAATGCTCCCCTTGGAGCCTGCTCATGCCCCCAGCTGTGTGATAAATACTGCCAGTACCTCACAGCCTTCCCTTCTTGAAGCAGGGCTGATTAAGGTCTTGCTTCTTGTCCCCTGTTCAGAGTCCTTGACAGGGTACTGTGTTGTATGGTAAAATTTAGTCTGCTTTCCTTCCTTCAGTTCGCCTTTGTGTAATGAACCATCTTCAAAGCTGAGGTCTGCACTGTAAAACCCTTCTGAGACCTGCTGGAGGCACCAAACCCAGGAAGAACAGCTCTGCTCTTCTGACCAGTTCCTCCTCTGCAACTGCTGCTTGGAGAGTAAGGCTGGCTTCTTTCAGTTATTGAGGTGTGCTGTCTGGCTTAAACTGTCCTCATGCTTGATTGGACTTAACTTGGCTTGATTTGACCCGCTCTGGGGCTGGGTTAGGGGCTCCAGGGGGTGTGGGATGGTGGGGTGCACCTGATGTGCCAGTGATTGACAGCTGCTCCAGAGCTGCCCAAGGAGGCTCTAAGGGGCTGGGGTATGGAGCGGGGCACCATTTCACCTTCATGAAATTTGATGTGTCCCACACCCACACACCTGAGTGGGTCTGAGCCAATAATTAATTCAATAATCCAGTGTCTCACAACAGCACATACATAAATCTTCAGGTCCCTTGTGAGAGACATGAGCTATCCTCAAGTACACAGCAGAGACAGCATGAACTGATGCACTCTGCATGTGTTTGTACCCTGAAGGGGGCGGATGAAATTAAACCTCTGTCCTCAAAGGTGTCAGCAGTGTGAGAGGAAAGCATTTATCAGAGATGGTCTCCACGTGAGCTCATCAGGCTGAGTCCTATCTCATCCTACTTTGTAATAACCTGGTTGGCTGCAGGAGTGGGAAGGGAAAATTCAATGGTTTTGTCCCTAGAAGTCGGATATAAATGGAGTGTGAAGAAAGAAGTGCAGGAATACATGAGGATGAAGGAATATCTGCAGATATTGCTCAGGGCACTGATAGAGCATACAGGTAAAGGAAGAGAAAGCCAGCACTTGCTTGGGAGATTAGGTAAAAGTCAACCTGCTCCAACTGGTCATGCTGGGAGAGTCCAGGGAGAGTGTAAATGGGTCAGGTGGGAGACAGGCATTTTTCTGCTGCTTGGTAGATGAATTGTGGTGTGGCTTTACAGAAGTACTCAGCCTCTCTTTTCCTGTAACAGGGTGATCAAATTTACTTGGCAATACTGGCATTGGTGGACAGAAGACATGCAGAGATTACACAACCCCCACCCACTCACCCCTTCCCAATGCTAGACTTTCTGGGAGATGGGCTAACTGATAAAATGGTCATAGGAGCAGCACAAGACACAATTATCCTTTCATACAGAAGTTATGAGATTTTTCTAGGTAAAACCTCAGATTTGGTTCCTAAATTTGTGTGTAATAATCAAAGTGGATGAAGTTCTAAGAATTTTTGAGAGTATTTTACTAAGGCATCTTGAAAGATCACTGTGAGATTGTTGACAGTAATAATAAGCCATGCATAGAGGAAGCTTAACCACTTCTGGAAGGGTTGCTATGTGGGGCTGTAAAGGAATATGGATGTTAGATATGCTGGGATTCAGAAAAAGGTTTATCAAAAGGCTGTTTGGCCCTTCCCCAAGTTGGCTGTAACTGCTGCCTGTTGGTTACCTCATCCCAGAAGTGAGCATTGAGAGGAAAGCTGGAGAGGTGTAAAGGCTTCTTACTAATTCTAGTGAGAAACAAATGGCAGAGATAGTACTTTTCTGCCAAAGGAGGCATTCTTGGTGTGATGTTCTAAGTGGGGCCTCCAAAAGTGACAAGTATTTATGGATTCCATGTCTGATATGACTGTCAAACTGTAGAAAAAAATTCCAGAAAAGTTGTATTGTCATAAAAGGGATAGTAGTGTAGTAAAGAGGGATAATGTATGCAGGACACCCAGGATCTGTTTTGTTTGGGATGCTTCCTTGAGTGGAGCAAAAGGGAGGAGTACCTGAATTTGTTTCATGCCCTGGAATGGTAAAAACAGAAGGGCTGGGAATTGTATGTGGCATGAGCTGGTATGTGGCCCTGAACAAGCAGCAGACTGTGTGGATGCAGTGGAACACCCCGTGTGGGACTAAATATCAGCTTTCTGTAGGTGCAGGATGTGTGTACATGTGGATGCAAAAGAAATTCTTTATTTGCTGCTCTGGAGTTCCGCTCTGCAGAACAGGCAGAGATCGTTAGACCCCATAGACTGACCTCCCATCTTTCACAGGCCATACAATTTCTTCATGTTTTCCTTTATGTTGGCCCACTGATTTATGCTGAACAAAAGCACATATTTTTTCCAAAAGAGACATCTAAAGACATCAGGAAATGAGAAAACCAACATTTCCCCTGATATTTTGTTCTACTAGTTAACCACTGGCACTCTTTTCCTGATGCTAAACATTAGTTCCTGTTATAGATATCAGGAATAAATCAAAATGTCCCCTAGAACAGTACTTGCTTTCTTTTTGGGATGTGGGATATGGTAATTAAATCTCTTCAATTTGTCTTGGTTTTGCTGAAGGCTGGGGTTTAGTGCTGTTGCTGCTGGGGAGAAAGCAAATCCCAACATTCCCTCTTAGCTGGTTTGTGCCCTCCCTCTCACACCCTGTAAAGAAGCTGAGCAAGGAGCTGGTTTTGTTGCCTCGGGGTTATTTTGAGTGTTCAGCCTGCTCACCACAGTGCTGTGGGGGGGTCTGGTGGCATGGTGAGGGGGAGGCTGGAAGTGCTCCAGGTGGGATGTTGTTGCAGCAGAGCTCGCTTTCAATGACCAAACTGTCACCAAAGCCTTTAGTTCAGGGATGCTTTTTCAGTCCTCAAAAGAAAAGCCAAAGGCTGCTGTGTTTAATGAGTGCCAAACACAACCAGCCTCACGTGTAGTGCTACATTAAAAATCAATAATAGAACAATTATAGGTGATAATGAAGGAATCAAACTTTCCTGAGTGTATGAAAGTGAAAAAGGCCTTCCTTGCCTGTCAAGAAGATGGTTTTGCTTCTTTGCCTTGGAAGAGCCATAGCTGCTCACTCTGAGGGCAGAAATATAGGAAGAAGAATAGGAAGAGCAAGCACATATTGCAAATGTACACCCTAATCCTCTTGAAGGTTTTGGCTGATGAGGAGAGGGAACATGGACAGACTGTTTGAGATAAATGTTTCTTTCAGGATCAACTCACCAAAGGTAAATTAACTTATGGAAACTCACTTAAATTAAAGCACATATGAGCTGAAACTATTGATGGGAAAATGCAAAAATATTTTTTTCTACACACACATGCTCATTTCAGTCAAAAAAAATCTGGATTAGCAAAAAGATCTATTTAATAAGCCAGGAAAAGCTACTTTGGAAATGGGGGAAGGTGTGCTTAAAGTATAAGGATAGGAGAGCTGAGGAAGTGGCAACATTTAGTAAGGGGCAGAGAGCAATGAGCTGCCTTGTACACCTGTGGCTGATAAGGCACATTAATGAAAATAAAAGATTGGATTAATTAGTCTTATTACAAACTGAACTCTTTTCTAAGAAGGAATTAAAGGAAATTCCTTTGGCCCAGCTGAGGGAAGTGTAAAAATACCTGCTAAATTATAAGCGTTCTCATATTTTTGTGGCCCATTTGATGAAGCTGTAAATGACTTATACTTTGTACAACTCTACCATCTCATAGTTTTAACAAAACAAATGGTTTCCAGGTCAGTTTATCCTGTATCATGCTTTGTATATTAAAACCCCCTCAGCTTCTTCAAGGCTTGAAAACAAATTTTAAAGAGCCTTTATTACTACTTTTATTTAAAAAAAACCCTAAATCTTAATAATTACAAGTTAATTATAGTCTGGGGCTGTCACACAATACAAAGTTAAAGGCATAGCTGAGCTCCAAACCATTTCTTTATCAGACATGACATGCAGATAATCAAACTCAGCTAACCTGTTGAAAAAACTGACCTTGTACCTACAAATGGAGTTTCTAAGGATTAAAATGCCAATGGGTGTTTTAGAAGGTCATTCTTATTTCCCAAGGCTTATTATAAAACTGTGCCAGTTTTGCTCAGGGTTTGACCTGTAGATCAGCACAGATTGTTTATGTAGATGCCAGTGTCAACAGCTAATCATTAAGTGACAGGTAAGCCACTGAGACAAACACTGATGGGTGTCCCAGGGTGGGTCTCCAGTGTCACTCTGGAACATTTGGTTGGAAGGAGGAAGCTGTAGTGGTGAGAGCCTATATTAGTAATGCTCAGAGTGATGAAAACATGAAGTAGAGCAAGGGGGAACCATCTCTCCTTTTTTTTTGCCAAGCTGGGGATAGAGTATATACATACAGTTATAATGTTCAATAGTGTGAGAATTAGTGGTGTGAAGAGTGTTGTCTCTCTGTTTCTTCTAAATCATGACTCTGATAGATGTCACCTGAGATTTGTGTGCTTATGTTCTTCTACTGTTTGATTTATCAATTTAACTTAGTTGTCATCATGCCTTGAAAATCCAACACTTGCAAAAAGCATATTTATTTCTTTGCTCTTGTTGCATTTTGCTGCCTGATTACCCTGTGACTTGGCCACTACTGTGTATTTGCACATAGTCACCATGAAGTGCGACTCCAACTGGCATAAGTACACCTGAAACCACTTTAAGCTACCAAGCTCAGAAATCCCTAACAATGTAGCCCTGCAGAACAGGATTTGGCAAGTTATGTTTGCTTATTTGAACAAGTGCCATGTACAGTTAAGTGCCTGTCTGTCTTGCCATACAGCCTGCAAAACAGACAGGAGTTTTGTGCACCAGTTGGTGCACCGAAATTGCACCAGTTCCCTCCCATCTGTATCTATCCTGTGCTCCTTTGTACTTAGGTGAGTTACTGAGGGCTTGTTGCCAGAAGAGCAGCCTTTATTGGCTAATGTTTTACAGGACCCTGTCCAGTGTCCAAGGGCATTTGATATTTCAAAGTCCACAAAGGGCATCAAAGGTGCATGTACTACATTAATGGATCATGTTTGTTAAACTGTTGTGAATTTAGGAGGAATGGCAAGCGCTGAAGAACAGGATAAAAGTTAAAGTTGTCTTGAGGAATAGTGTCAGGAATGCAATGAAGAGTGGTACAAAGGATTGCAGCGAGTTACAGAAATGTGCTGCAAGGCTGTCAGATGGAGAGCAACCGTTCAGCAACAGCTCTGCCAGAAACGATCTGCAGGTTATGGAAAATCCCAACTGTATGTAAGGAGGGGGAAACCCTCCCTCCTGTGCAAACAGGATTTTATCCTGCGGGTGTGGGGATAGATGTTTCTGCTGTACATGGAGCTGCTGTGGGAGTATGATGTGCAGGTTTGCACTCTGTTCTTTAGGAAAGAAGAACTGAGCAAATTTCTCAAGGGAATTTAGAGAAGCGCAATTAGTGGTGTACTGCAGCAACACCTGACCTTTCCTAAGTGGAAATGGTTCTGGCCAACTCTGTATGCTGCCCAGTTTTGTGTATCTCTAGCAGCGTTTTGGCTTTAGATCCAAGAAAGAGCCTATGACTCATCTCAGCTCTCTGATACGGGCCAGCCTGGGGGAGCTGCCTGGAGTGCTAGACTGGGAGGGTGTAGAAAAGCATACAAGACTATAGGAAGATGAGATTTGTGGTGCACTTGCTGCCCTTTGCCTGTAAAACAATTAAGGTTTAGCATGGATCTCAATGAAAGGGGAAGTTTAGTTTAAAGAGAACTTACTTTATTTGCTCATTGCCACATGTTTTACTCACATTTTCCCACCCACCTACTCATGGATTCCCAGACACGTGTCAAAACTCGCAAGGATCATTTGCGTAACACTAAGGATGTGATGTTGGCATTCAAATCCTTGTTCCATGTTTTGGGTTCTTCTTGATCATACTAGATCTAGTTTTTGAACTGGTTTGAACTAATTTTTAAAATGTCTTTTACTTCTTTAAGAAAACAAAGTTATTGCAGTGAATTTGTCCCACTAAGAGTCTTGCTTCCTCCTCCGTAAGTCTTGGGCAAGGTGGCTGCCCATTGTCTTTGCCTCATTTTGAGAATCTTTATGACCAATTTGCCGTTGTGCTATAACAGCAGAAAGCAATGGCATGTACAGGTGATGCAACCTTGTCACCATCCTCCTGTTACTGGAGCACAGGTCTCCTGATGGCTTTTTTTTTCTGCTGTTGTCTTATCAGAGCACAGGCTTTATGATGTAAAGATCTCATTTATCAGTGTTTCACTCTGATTGCTGTTGGTCATGTTCTTGGTTGTCAGTATGAAACATTCTTCTAGCCCTTGTTCAACTACTATCAACGTTAGTGTTGTTGTTATGAATCTTGGCCTTTCCATCTGACTGCCAGCCTTCCTGGCAGAGGGGTGTGCTGTGTTGTGGTCTGTAGCATTTTGTAGGTGAGAGATGATTCAGAACTGATGTAGGGGGAAAAGGTCCCTTCACAGGCTGCTCACAAAGCTTGCTGCAACCCCAGTGTTGGTCATAAAACAGAGACTCCATTAACAGATGCAAGCTGTAAATGCTAAGCAGTCTTTGCCAGTTTGTGTCCTTAACTAATCATTTCACCAGGTTAATTATGCCTGTTTTTTGAAAGCCCGCTGGTATCCCAGGCATATTTGTGGTATCAGCAACAGAAATAAAAAGAATCTCAACACTTCCCTGTTAGCAGCACGTATCTCAACAGTCCAGCTGGTTAACTTGCTGGCCTAACATCTTTTCCTGTTAATATCCAACTTTCTGCTTTTACAGAGCCTGTTCCCCTCTCACCAAGCCATGGTGATGCCATCCACTAGGTCTTTTCCTCACTGAAATGACAGCTTTGTGGTTCCCTGGCTTCCAGGTGAAATGGAAATGGCTGGTGCTGCAGACTTAGCTGGTTACTAAAGAAAAAGTCCTTTAAAGAAGATTTGCTAGTGTGTGCCACTTTTGATATATCAGCCTTCCATTTGTTCACTCAGACATGGAACTTAGGTTAAAAATAGTAGTAAGTCAGTGTAAGAGGTTTTACTGACTGATTGCATGTCTAGCTTTTGAAATATAACAGTGTTTGCTCATTTTGGCCAGACATCACGTGTCCTGTCTCTGCTTACCTCTGATGGAGGCCCTGACTCTTATGTTCCTATCCCAGCAGGCACTTCCCAATTAATTATTTTGAAGGCTGAGCAGCCCCCACCTCCATCAGATCTCTGATTGCAAAAGAAATATAATGTTTAAGGCCGATTCAGGGATTCCCTCAATCTCTGCAAAAAGAGCTTTGTCACGGCATAACATGTAAGTGGAAGAAGATGAGAGAGATCTGACAACTTGATCACCTAACTGAATTTACCAATTAAAATTTCTATTGCTTGTTATGCTGAAAGCAATGTGTTTGTGTTGTGAAGGAAAAGCCAGAGAAACACTGCTAAGCTGCTGAAGGAAAACCCTTGTCATTGCCTGCTAGCAGTGGATTGCCCCTCAGCTTGTTGGGTTTTTGTGGTTTTTTATCTTCTTTTTTAATTTTGTGTTTGACCTTTGTGTCAAGAATGATTAATCTTTGCAGAAACAACCAGTGATTAACAGGAGGTTTGCCAAGCATATAGCACTGCTCTCCTCCCAGCAACAGCCTCCATAGAAAGGGACAGAAATCAGCTTTGGTGAATGTGACCATGATAGATGTCTGCTGAAGAAGCCACAGGTGAAGGCCATTTCCACTTTTAATTTGTTTAACCTGTAAACCAGGCTGTTCCTAGTAGTCATGACAAAGGAATTTTGTGGATGTGGTTATATGGCTCTTGCCTATGAAGCCTTAAGTATTGAGAGTCATGTTACTCACAATTTTGAAATACTTGAGCAAATAAAAGGTAGAGAATAGAAATAGAATAAAAGGAATTTAACTGACCTGGACTGATTTGAAGTTTTCCATGAAAATAATTGTGGAAATGGGTATGCATATCAGGATAGTTGCTAGCATGTGTTAAAGGTGTAAGCAAACTATGGAGTGACTCGTAAATGTATATTAATGTAGTAGAATTATTATATACACAAACCCATGACATATATTTTACAGTGTCCCACTGGCACATCGGTGCAGTGCTGCCAGCTTTTCGTCTAGCCAAAAAAAGGAACTAGTTGAGTTCTTTGTTAGAGATGCCAATTTCCTCAATGAAGCAGGCTCTGAAAAGCACAAATGCTTCACAATCTTGAGTTACAAACCCTCCCCTCCCCACTGATGAAACTGTTATTGCAGTTGAAACTGGTACAGTAAATATTGTCTCCAGATGTTTACCTAAAGGAAAGTGCAGTCTTCTCTGTGGGCTGCATGTCAGGGTATCAGTGTCTGCTTGGTAAAGGAGGTGTAAATTGGTTCCTGGAATGATCAGCAGGGAGCATCTGATCTGATAACATCTGTGAATTAGTGAGAAGGGGAGAGGTTCTCCAGCAATATGGAAGAAAAAGAAAGTGGGAATGCCAGGGAATGTCTGTATCTGAACTGTACTGTAATTTGTGGTTGTGCAGAAACCATGCAGCAAATAGGTGGTGAAAGGAACAAAGAGCAGCTGAGGCAGGCCCAGCTAGGAGACTGAGTCTGGAAGTGCCTGGAAAAGTACATCAGCGTGATGAATTTACACAGGCTTGGCTCAGACATGTTCATGTGAGCTGTAGCTTCTGGCTGTGTGCTCAGGTACTGTGCTCAGTCAGAGGAAGCCAGCCTAAGTCTTAAGAAAACATTCCTATTCTCTTTCATTAATAAGAGTTTTTCAACTTAAAGTAAAGCCCAGCCAACATAGCACTCAGCAGTCCCCTTTACATTTGCAGTGGGAAGAGGAATGGCTGCTGTGCCTGAACACTTACACGTGAGTGTGGACTTTATCCCTTCCACCAGTTTCACAACTTTTTTCAGTGCGTTCTCCCAGGGAAAACAATGAACATCTCCTCAACGTTTCCTGTCTCTATCCATTCCTTGCCATATATACATTCAGTTTTGTCACTTGCTTTCTGTTACTTCCTATCTTTCCTCACGTGTGCCACATAAAATGATGTGTAAATGGATGCTGAGACAGAGCTGATCTTTGCTTCCTGTGCCTCCCTCTCCTTTTCTGCTATTGTGTGGGGAAATCAAAGCAATGCTGTGAAGGATAGGAAACCTCATTATTATGGCTGTTTAGCTGAAATAAGGGGGAACATGAAAACATGACTAATAAGCACCTAGGTAACAGACTAACGTGCAGGTATCTGCAGTCATCACACAAAGCTCTGTCAGAGAGCACCTGTAGTTGTATATGAGGGTGTCTGAAGATAACACGGGGAGATACAGCATGGACTGCCAGTAGCTAAGCATTAGATTTAGCTTGAAAGCATAATTTATGCCAATGTAATTAAAATAATTGATGGAAAATTGTGTCGTAGAAGATGATCACAAGCGGGAAAATGCATCACGCAATTTATAAGAAATTATTTAAATGCCTACAAAGGAGAATGACAGATGAGAATCTTTGGGTTTGGGTGGTGAAAACTCGAGTTTCTCCCAAAGCATATCACTATATTGTCAATACACAGTGTAGTGATTTGTGCTACTGAAAAAAGGCAAAGCATGACTGGAGTGGTGGCATGCTGAGCTTTGTGGATGAGCAGTGTTCTGGAAGATTCAGGTTTGGAGAAGGATTTGGGGAATCTCTGTTGCAAATTGTTACCAACTGTAGCAGTTGGGGAGAAATCTGACTGTGCTGTGCCTGGGAGGGACAGCCTACAGTTTACAGGGAGCACTTGGGTCTCAAAATCCCCTCTGACTTTAAACAGACTTCATAGGTACATCTGGGTGCATATGGTGGAGAAATAGTTACCAGAAAACAGGGAGCTGAAGAGAGGAACAATGCATGCTGAGAGGCAACGTGCAAAAGTGTCCTGGGAACAGATAAACTCCAGAGCAAAGAGGTCTTGGTGAATCCACAGGAACAGCTGAGCACAGGACAGTCAGATGAATCCACACAAGGCCACCAGCACACATGCCATCAACAATGGCATATCAATTGTGCCACATCTGAGAAGGGAGTGGTGGCTATATGCTGGCAAAGATTACAGGGATTACATGTGCATCTGCAGAAACAGATGGACTTTCTGAGCATTGACCCCAAGGGCAGTGGCATGTCAGTATGTATCCGAGAAAACCACTGTGGTCAGCTCCCCCTTCCCTACTGGGTATTGATGAGTGATGGCATGTGTGTGAATCATGAAAGAATAATTGAATTTACTATCTGGATAATGGTCTGCTATTAATAAGTCTACTATACCAACTTAATGAAAGGTATGCTAATAAATATTGGTCGATCTGTTTCTACACAAACTTGATCCTGTATCAGGGAAAAAGCAATTTATAACACTTAATCTCCAAGGGGATAAGACTTATGATGATACCTGTCTTTGCCCTTGCCTGTCATTCCATGTGGTTTCTTAGAGAAATCTTCCTTTTGAAGCTTCTCTGCTTGTGCTTGCTTCAGTTCTTGCTCTTAATGTTCTAAGAGAGTTTCATGGTCCTTTGCCACTT
>JAOXXN010000082.1:22750379-22792185 GCA_026770055.1 Myrmophylax atrothorax | reverse complement strand
AGTATCACCGGGATCCCCCCGGCAGCCCCGCCCCGGCGCTCGGCGGGCGGTGAGAGCCCCGCGGGGTCCCTTCCAACCGCGGAGGGGCCGGGCCTGCCCAGCGGTGCCGGCACGTGGCTCCGTTGGCCGAAGCGAAGGGATCTGGCAGCGCCCGAGGGGCGGCGGGCAGTGTCCAGCCGAGCTCTGGCTGACATCCCTAGGGCATCCCTCAGGATGCCGGAGGCCTCCCACGTGTGTCCGTGTGCGCTCCCACCCACGCCCCGGTGTCGGGAGCCCCCGGGCAGCTCAGCGGCTCCAGCGGGGTGGCCCCACCGGAGCACTCGGGGCCGCTCTCGGTCTCCGGTGCGAGCAGTGCCAGGCAGTGACAGCTTTTAGACGAACCTTTGGCCATAACCAGAAATCCAAATTCAGCCCAACACTTGTGGAGGTTTTTTGGAGTTCAGTAAGATTTGTTTCTTGCAGAGTGAGACAAGCACAATTTTCTTATGCCATCAGCAGCACCTTATTTGGTTCTGATCCTCTTTTTCTATAGCATCGGCATTTAAAGGAAAGGGAGAAGGTAAAAGTTAAGTTCATTTTACATCTTGCTTCCTGCCTGAGAAAGTGAAACTACTGTGTAGTTTCGGGTTTCTGCAGGTATCTAAAGCACTGTGAGGTTTTCTGGGTGACTTTCCTGTTTTGGGGTTTGTGGTGATTTTTTTTTTTTTTTGCTATTTCTACAGTGCTTTTTAAGATGCTCCATTTCATCAAAGATGTGGTAATTTTTTGTCATTTATTCCTAAATTACGTGGATTTGCTTTCTCGGAGCTATTCCTAGTGTTCCCAATGCAGCTTTTTGAAAGGACAGTTTTTATCCAGTCAGTGATTAGCACTAATACACCTGTAAACACTAATTACTTTTAACAAGTGCTTAGGGGTTTGTCTTTTTGGACACGTGAAAGAATTTCCTCCTTCCCTGTTTCATGCAGTTCATGTCCTTAGTTTTGAAAGGCCTGGATGGTCTGTTGGGCTCCTCTCCTGGCTGTGCAGCTTTTTTCTTGGTCAGGCGAGGTCATGTCTTTATGGGGTTTGTGTTTTCTCGTGGGTGTTTAGTGGCCTCCTTGGTTTCTCAGGCAAGATGGCAGATTTCTCAAAAATGGTGGAATGACTTTTTAGGGGAGGTAAAAGGTTTTGCTGAGTTTATATATTTTACCCTAAAGTGTTAACCAGAGCTGTGCAGTTGTTGATAAACATACATTAAACAACTGTGATTTTCATGGTAAAGAGTGAAACCCAGTAACCTCTTCCTAAAACAAGAGTAGAGATTCTCCTGTAAATGGTTTGTGAAGAGTTAGGGCCTCATTCACACAGAAAAATCACATGTTCTCTTTGTACCTTCACATATATGAGTAAAGCAAGTTGGAAAGCCCATTCTTTCTCATGTTCTTCCCTGTTCTGCATTACATGCTTTTTTTTTTTTTCCCCCACCCTTTGCTTTTGTCTGAAGTTTCTAGTCTACTTCCTTGACTGAGATACAATACAGAATCCTGGTTGGACAGTTCCTATCCCTTGCACTTCCAAAAAGCAGAGTTACAAACGCAAAGGAGAAAATATTGGTGGATAAGCACTTTCAAACAAGTGGTCTAAGACAAATCACTCTTCATCTCTCCGTTCAAATAAAACTTTTATCCCCAGGAGAGGGGAAGTGCCTTCATTCTCCCAGTTGTGTTGTACAAGGCTTTGTATAATTATGGAATAAACATGAGTTTTGTTAGAAAGCTCTTGTGTTTAGAACAAAAGATGGCAGAAAGACAAAACAGCATGGGAAGGACATAAGTGGTCACCTGGAGTCAGTGGCTGTGGGAAGATGAGTGGCAGAGTGAAGGCCTTGACTTTGGTTTTGTTATGAGCCACCCCTGAAGGCAATGTTAGAAACAGAATTAAGGTTTGGCTGAAGCTGAAGGAACTGTAAGAGAATAGTTAAGGGGTAGTTGAGTTTCCAGTGGTTTTCCTGCCTTTGGAGGGGGTGGGGGATCTTGGGCAGGCAGTGAACCGGACCAGACCGTGAACCCCAATTCCTGCCAATAGGAAGAGGGGGCAGAGACCTTTTGGTATAAAAAGTTCTGTTTCTTTTTGCTCTGGGTCTGTCTCCTAGGCCAGATGGACACACCCCCTTCAGCTGAATTTGTTAAATGAAAGTTTTGCTTTGACAACTTTGTCCCCTCTAAATTTTATTGGTAAAACGTGAGCATTTCTCACAGCAAGAATAACTTGAGATTCATGTTAACAGATCCCTTGAGGTGGATTAGGGTGAAAGGATGCTGAATGACCAGCATTTATATATACAGATATGTGTGTATATATGGGGTTTGCTTTACAACAACCTGGCTGCAATGGAAAGGATGTTTGTCTATAGTAACAGAACAATGTAAAAGTATGAAAATACTTCCTGAAAAAATACATAAGAAAGAAAGAGAAAGACAGGATAGGAGTAGATAGTGGAGAGTAAGGATAGCACCAACTGTGGATCTAGCTGGTCAAAGTTATGATTGCAGTCTTGATCTGTCGGGGTGGGAGAAGCCCCAGAAACGCAGAGTTCAGTGGGTTAATACACATTCAGGTGAGAACACCCAGGTAACTCCTCGGAGCAGGGGAGATTAACACTGTTGCAACACTGCTGATCTTCTGCATTATCCCACCTCCCAGGGTCTGTTTCTTACCGGCCTTCTCCCTAATCTGGCTCAAACCCCAGCTTGTTGCTAAGCAGAGGTTGGTTTGTCACGTCCATCCTCTGGTGGTGGGTGCACAGCCCTCTGCCTTGAGCAGATCAGAGGATTCACCACCACACAACAAACTCTCCTGCCCTTCAGCTGGGGATGCAAACCTGGCCTCCACAAACACCCGCTGCTTTTGCCAATGGCTGAGTGTTTGAGTCATTAACATTTCAGTCTCTCACACTTTGTTTTCAAGATTTAGGTGAAGAGAGGAACCCGAGGGGTAACTGACGGTGAGATTTGCCCTGCCAGCAGAGCTTCGCATGAGGATGGGGCTTTAACTGGGCAGAAAGTACAGTTGCTTAGTTAGGAAAATAGAAAGGGTTTGGTAAGATATGCAGTGTGGAAAGCTGTGGGTACTGGGTGGTTTTGCAGCTTGAGAGCATTCCGGAGGGTGTGTCCTGAGGAATGTGAGGCAGAGAGAGGCATGAGCAGGTGATGTTGAGCTGGGCTAGGGCAGAAACACAGATTGGTCAGCAGAAGCAAATAAACCTGCATTTTAGCCTTTTGATTCTTCTGCTGAATGAGGTGTGGGGATCCTGTGTGCTGAAAATTTTGTATTATTTGAAAGTAACTGAGTGATGTAAGCAGCAAAGTTGTTTGTTAGGCCACAGGTTGAACTCTGCTTGAACTACATGGCTGTGTCGTGTAAGTCAAAGATGGATTAGAGCAAAACCTGGAGCTAACAACCTAAACGTTAGCAGAAGTTAGAATAGACAAAGCTAACATCTTAAATGTTACTTAAAAATTAATAGCTGAAGTGGATAGTCCCTAAATTTTGGTATATGAGCAGTAACAACCGTATTGCAACATGGACCACAGAACTGACCAAAACAGACCGAAGAGGGTGTGAAGATGATCACACAGCAACCACTGAGTAACCAAACAGTGAAACAAAGAAGAATGAGAAGACCCAGACCCTAAAATCACCATTGCTCTGGACTCTTGTGAGGGATGGGGAGTTTACATCCTAAGGGTGTAATTGCCCACGGATTTCTTTCTTTGTGGTCCATCTTTTGAGCCACCAGCTTGAGCTACCAAATAACTGATTTGTGCCGGCAAACCTGTCTAATGGAGTTGAGAGCCAGGTGTCCCACTGTTGCTTTAGCAGATGGGAAGAACACATTTATTTTGGCCTATGTCAGATTGAGCTGGGACAGATTGGAGGCAGCTAGTCTTTGACAAGTAGTTTTTCTGGTCTCTTTGGTAAGCCAGAAAGACAGTTTTATGCACTTTGCACATTCTGATTACAGGTGGCTTTTCATTGAGTTACAGTATTTTTAAATATTGCTGCTTGCCAGGAACCTGATTTAAGAAGTATCAGTGCATTATAAACAGCTTTTTGTATTTCTGTAGGTGCTAAAAATGCAAAAGCCATGTGAGAAAATGCAAAAGTGAATGTCACAAGCTTAAAGAAAGATTAAAAATTAAATCCAAATTCAGTTTGTACAAGTGAGCAGTGGATTCTCCTGGCCTAAACTTCAGCAGTGGTTACTGAGTCTGTGGGAACACAGTCATGTACAGATGCTTGAATATGTTACCTTAGCATCTGCAATAAGTAAGTTTTGCCTTGGTTGTCACTGTTGCACAGACAGTGACAATGTAACTTTGTCTTGGAAGGTACAGAAAGATAATATGGAAGAAGTTTTTAAACCAGTCTGTGTTCTTGCCTTCTCACACCAATATTTTGTTTGAAGAGACACTTCCAAGGTAGGCATAAGTATAGCCTTGAAGTCATTAGTACACTGTGTGAGACAAGATGAAGATTGCAAGTTCATAGATCCTGATGTATTTTAATGTTTGAGTTGTACATTGCTTGGACACTGCCCATTTTTAGAAACAATACTCTCTAATGGGGAAACGCCGCAGGGTTCTCCTGTTCCACTTGTTCTTGCCAGAGAAAATACCTCTGAATTACAGCTAATAATTATCTTGTAGGTGGTTGTAGGCTGCTATTTCTGTTGGAAGCCAAAAAACACAGGTGCTGGTGCTGGGAGGGAGACCACTGACACATGTGCATGGTTAAGGGACTGTGCTGGTACAAATTCCTGCTGAGCAGCCAGGTAATAGGGCAGATAGGAATTTGCATCCCAGCCTGGCTGGCACTAGATGTGTGAAAAAAGCAACAAGCAGTGGTGCACAAAGGGTTTGAGACCACAGGAAGAAGGTTGCAGTATTAGCTGAACTTTACAACTTGGAAGTAGAACTTTGTGGTTAGACTTGGCTGAAACCAGTAATGCATTGAAGAGGGTTTGGTCACCGAGTGTAACGATGAGCGCAGCTTTTCACTGCTGTAAACCTTGGAAAAACCCAAACCCATTAGGAGTTACCAGCTCAAAGTGATAGCGGAGTTGAGGAGATTGTTAAATGCCATCACATAACTGGTGAGGTATGTCTAGAATACTGGTTGTAGGTGAGGTCAGTCCCATTCAGGAAAACTTAGTTTAAGCTGAAGGAGTGACTAAGACTTATTAGGAGGATAAAGAAAACAATTTGAGTGGAGAAACTGGGCAAGTGGAGTTCCTTAGCCAAGCAGAGTGAAGGCTAGAAGGTGAAGAGGATGATGGTGCTTCTTCTGATTTATCACACATAAGAGCTGCTGGCATTAAAAGGAATTTGTAGAAATAAGTTACAGTATTTTTATTCTATCAATATTCACTGTATTGGCTTTTAGGTATTGTTCTTTCAAAAAGATAAAATAATGCTTTCTTTTCTCTTCAGAAACCAGACCATTACAGACTTCTTCAAACCAGTTTTAAACCAAGGTAAATACATGTTTTTAAGTGGAAGATACTTACATGAACTTTAATTACGTGAGTGTGCAGAATTACAGTCCAATCTCATTCCATACTGGTGTAGCAACATAATGATTATGGCCTATCAAATATGTCAAAATGTACACATTTAAATTTTTTTCTAATAATGTAATTGAAAATGTCAATTTCCTGTTAAGATTATTTTTTCTAGATGTTGTGATTATCATTTGAAGTTATTGTCTCATGCTTAATCGAGATTGTTTAGAACAACTGAAGCTGTGTCACAGGTCATGTCCTTCTTTGGTGTGAAATAAGTTTCATGGCAATACCAAAACTGAACGATTAAGTAAATTTATTTTGGATTATGTGTCAAAGAGGGATAAAATATCAAGTAATCCAGTACAATAAGGTTTGTTGATTTGGGGTTTTTTTAATTCCAATATTGTATTTGTGAATAATTTGTCTTTTCTTTCCTCTCTTAGACCTTGACCGTAAGGACAGAGTGGTGCTGTGTTCCTGTTCCCCAGACAGAGGAAACGTAAAAGACGCAGGAATGGGACTGTCAGTTTTACGTGCTGAAGGTTTTGAAAGGAAATTATCTTCTCCAAAGAAGGTCAGAGGAAAAAGATGCCAGACCAAACACCAAACAAGTCCTGTGGTAGATGCCTTTTTGAAAAGAATTGAGGAAAAGGACAGTGTAAATATTTTAGTGGATGGCAGAGTGTGCAAGGCACTGGGTTCATTGTACCCAAAAGTTGTGATTCGGAAACTCCTTGTTACTTCGGAGTCTCAGAGCTATTTTTTGGCCAGAAAGGATAAGACTGTCAAGTCAGAACAGGAAAGAAATGAGAATTGTTTGGGTTTAAGAAGAGCATCCATGTCTTACGGAAGTAGTTGGGAAGATAAAAGTGACTATATAGATCTAACAGACAGTAGCTCAGACTCTGACAGGTGAGTTTCTCCACCAGAAGCTGATACTCAAAAAGCTTGCACTAGAAATTGTGGGGCTGTGAGCACCACATCTCTGTGTCAAAGCTCAGGCTTCCCCATTAAATTGCCCTGCACTCCTACTGATTCTGCATTTAGGTTGTCACTGGAAGCTCCCTGCAGAGAGAGGGAACAGAAGAAACAGGAATTGAAACAATCTAAGCCACATCCTGTAAAACCATTCTCAGGAACGAGTGTATTGCATCAGGTGTGTTTAAAAGGGTCATTAAAGGTGGAAATCACTGACCCATGTGCATGCGAATTTTTAATTTTTTTTTTTAATTTTGCAGTGTAGTATCAGATTCTTGGTGCTGCCTTTTTCAGTTATAAAAAAAGTTTACGTTCCTTTGCTATTCCTTTTTAAGTTATGCTTGGGTAAGCTGGTTCTTAATCATCTTACAACAAATGAAAAATTGTAGTGTAAAAGCACGGGAGATATTGTGGGCTAGATGCAAACGTGGAAATGCAGTAGAAGTTGTAACTTGAAATTGTATTTTGTAGAGAAAAATGCCTTTGTTTTAAATGCCTTATAACCTTGAGTTTTCCTACAGTGTAGCTTAGGGAGCAGATTGACAAATTTCTGCTATTTAGAAGTTGCAGTTAATAGCAGTTCAGATTTATGCATTTAAGCCACAGCTTGTAGATAGAGATGGGACTGGTCCTCTTAAGAATGTAGTATTTCATCACAGGTTGAATTGTATTCACTCCTTTAATCTGAAGAAAAGCTATACAGTTTGGGTTGTGGAGAGTTCTTTTTTTAAAATTTTTGCAGCTTTGTTTTAAATTTGTCTTGAAATGAGGTGTATTAACATATTTCTGGGGATGTGTGGAGCTAATTCTGTGCTGGATTCAACACTTGGCTGGAGATGTCAACATTCTGGTTTGAAAAAGGTTGCAATTAGCTTTTTTTTCTTTATCTTTATTTTAGGGAAATGGATGTCGTTTAAGAAAAATATCACCTTTTGGTTCAAGGGAGGCTGCTTCAGGTATGAGCAGTGCTGTTAATATGGAATTAATTAAACTATCAGAGTCATCACTTAGTGTTGCTTTTTAACGTTTTTTTTTTTTCTGGAATTATGTTGTCTGTTTTCTCCCACTAAAAAAGTAATTACTGCTGTATAGTCAATGTTATTTCTAATATATGGCAAGTTCAAAGGGAATTAAAAGTAATTTGTGATTTTAGTGTAAAATAGATTGTTTGTAACTTAATCAGAAGTCATGATATTTCATTGTTTTAAAACCTTCATCGCAGATTATTGTTATGATTTCTTGTGCATTTCAGATAATCCATATTTACTGTGGTGCTTAATAAATTCTATCTTTCAGCTAATACCAAAAAGAATGTGTTTTTTTTAACCATCCACTAAAGTTTAGCTGGTATTCCTGTTGCTTTTTATCCTTTTTGACTCCATAATTTTGTTCTGTGGGAGGTAGAACTGAATCTAAAAAGCTCACATAGGCAGAAGCTTGAAGGTGGGGTCAGTAGGGTGATAAAATTGAAAAAAAAAAAAAAAAAAAAGAAGGGTCTGTGGCAAACCATGAGGCTCTTTGCTGCTCTGCATCACTTCTCACCTGCAGTAGCCCTTGGCCAGCAGTGCCAGAATTCCATTGGGAAGTTCTCAGGCACATCAGCTCCATGACGTGGCTGTGCAGTGTCCAGGTGCAGGTGCCAGCTCAAGGCAGGAAGCAGGAAAGCCTGGAGAGGAGGGTGGGCTCTGATGGTGTGGAACCACAGCCTGAAACCCCATTTCTTTGTATTCTGGATGCTTTTCTTATTTTTATGACCACAGTTAAAATTATTGAAGTATTGCCAAAATACTTTTCATGCTGGTTGTTACTTATACCTGTAATGTGGAACTTTATTCCAGTCCCATATCTTAACTGGGCTATTGTGTTTCCAAAGACTGATGGATTGTAGTGTATAGGAAAAGTTTTCTATGTTGGCTACAGAGCTGCTTTAAAATAAATGTATTTAAATGATTTTCCAAGTTAGTTATAGTAATAACAGTACAGTATCAGATAAATCTTAAATTGTGGGTCCATTGTGTTCAAGCAGAATGAAAGTATTGTAGTTTCTGATAAATTGACTTAAAAACAGAGATTAGTTTGTGTGGTAGTTTTGGCTTTATTTTCAGCTAAGCCTCAGTTTCAGCAGGCCCAGAGAGATTACTTAGATTAAAGGGGACAAACATCACCTGACTTAAGCAACTGAAGAGAGATTTCATATCATCTGACATGATCAGGAGGTATAAAAAGAGAGGGAGGTGGAGCTTCTGCCTCTTTTTGGTCTTTGCCTCAGATCTGTGAGGACGCCCTGCCCCTGCCAAGATCAGGCCTTGCTGCCATCCCCACTGTGCTATCTAGGGAGGGGAACATTTTGTTGTTCATTTGTCTCCTCTCTTGCTGGGAGTTTTCTTTGGAAGAGTTTTTGGGAGGTTTTGTGGGGTTTGGGTGGTTGGAATCTATTATTTGGTTGGGTGACTTGGTAGTTGTTTTTTGTTGTTGGTTTGTTTTTTCTCACATTTGTATATACATGTATTATATTCTGGGTTTAACTGTTTCTCTTTTGCTATAAGAAGCTTGCTATTTTGGGTTTTTGGGGTTTTTTTCCTCCCTCCTCTTCCCTTGGTGTGGGGGGTGGATTCTCTCTCTCTGTGTTGGGCAGTTGGCATTTTGCCAGCTCAGTGTAACACTGTTGGTTAAATGGGTAAGCTGTTAAAAGTTTGATTTTTTTAAATTATTTTTAAACATGACACCACTGTTTTACTTTTTTCTCAAACACTTCGTAGATGACCCATCTCAACCAAAGCTAATGCAGGTTTTAAAAAAACATGAGGCATCTTTTCCACATGCATTTAGAACATCATCTGAGATGGCATCTGGTACACCCAAGAGCCCAGCTGTTCCTTCCCACTGCCTGACAGCTAAGGCGTCTTCTGGGACATCCAAACAAAGAGACTCTCCTGGGAAAAGAAAACACACTGCCGTGAGTGTGGATGATGACAGTTCAGATCAATCTGAAGTAGCAAGTTTGAATGACCCTGCTTTTAGTAAACCATCTTCAAAATGCAAAAATAGGAGGACTGACTTTGTAAAAAGTATCCTTTTAAAGTCTGCTCATGATGATGTTCTGCAACTCAAGGATGCTGCTGTCCTGTCTAGGCAAGATTCTACTCTTTCAAAGGAATACCTCAACTCGAGTGAGGAAAAGGAGAAAAACAATTGCCCCACTGTAGGTTTGTCATCTTCATATTCTGTACTCAGTCCTGATAAAAATAACCACATTTCTGTTGTGGATACCAAAGAGAATCAATTGCAGCTGGCTAACTCATGCATTTTGTTGGAAAAGTCCCTTCCTTTTTCTCAGGAAAAAAGTGCTGTGTTGCCTTCTCTCCACCACTTAACACAGACAAAAGGTGTGAAATCTCTCCAGATTGCTGGCTTGTCTCAGGTATTGGATGCTTCCAAGAAAGAACAGAGTGGAAAAAGACCAGAAAGGTATGAACACAATAAAGCACACATAACCAGTATTCAATGCAGCAACAGTTTTACAAAAACAAAACACCGGACTTCAGAAAGTGCGTCTGATTCTTATACAATGGAAGTATCTGGGAAACTTGTACCCTCACAGGAGACTGGTAAAAATGATCCCCTTTCATTGCCTTTGAAAGAATGTTGCATGGACAGCAGCCATATGTCCTCACAACTCTCAGGAGAGTTAAAAGTTGAAAGCACCTCTACAGACAAGTCCAGGCTGAATGGAAAATCACAAAGTGGCTTTGATAGTGAAGATGACATTTTGGAATCCATTCTAGATGATGATGATGATGATGATGATGATGATGATGATGAAGTATTAATGCCACTGCCGAAAATTCTCTGTTCAAGTGACAAGCCACAGATAGGAACCATGGAAGAATCTTTTGACAGTTTTTCTCAGGACACTGTGACTCCATTACTGAACCTTCATGTAAGTGTCTAAAAACCAAAAACTATGTTCTTTTAAGTGTTCTTTTATGGGTGTTACTTGCAAGAAAAATAATACAGATTTTAGCACATGCAAGGCCCAGTGAGTGCTGAATTATTGCCCTGTTTTTCAAAGTTTAAGAGAATGAAATTTTATATATCCACCAAAACACAGCCAGAGATCCTGGTGAGTGAGATCACATACTCAAAAATCGATGGCCTGCAGCCTCATCTCTTCCAGCTGATACAGACAGACAGCAACTTATTCGTGTGTTCTAGAGAACTAATTTCTGCTATCCAGCTCTGTTTTATAAACACACAGCAAACTGCTTCAGCACCTGTGCCCAGTAGTCTTTTAGTCCCTATTCCACTACCGTGCAAGGCACAAACCATGACTGTTTACTCAGTTTTTGTAACATTCTACAACAACTATGTCTGTGTCTGAAATAGTTGAGTTTTTGTCTTAAGTGTGGTCAGTAGAACCCCTTGCTAATAAGTCAGAATGTGTATGACTGATTGATAACACTTACTTTACATTAATTTTAATTAAAAATCTATTCTATACCAACACTTCGCCACCTCTTGCTGGTTCTCATTATGCCCGTTAAAGCTACAGCACAGTGTGATGAGATGGCAGATAATCAGCTTTGTTGTTACATTTTTATGTGATTTTTCCCTTTTTTCATAAAGCATGAAAATTCAGAATTACTTGCCTGTTAAAACTTTACTTGGCTTAAGAGTCCTGTACTGTACAGTTACGATGCAGTTGGAGCAGGGATGTGCTTGTTACTGTGCTTGTCCTTGGAATGGCTGAAAGACTGTGCAGCCAGATTGCGTTAGCTGTATGCCTTCTGGTGGGCTTTAGGAGTTCTGTTTCTGCTTTTTCCCCCTAGAGGAAAAGGTATGAGGTTACATTTAGAAGGTGTGTGCAGTCTGATGTTTTCATTTTCCTGATCAGGTAAGATTTTTATGAGCTGAACTTAGCTGGGGGCAGTTGATGTAGACACTGAGAGATCTGTGTGCTAGAACTCCAATCATATATCCTTGACACAGTCAGATTTGTATACAAGTAAGTGTGATGTTGGCTTTGAGTTCATATTTCATGGAAATTGGAAGTTGTTCAGAAAGGATTTCAAAAAGCTGAATGACTTCTGCTCACAAGGGATAGATGAAGTGTTTGAATCGCTGTACACAGGATACTATTATGATGAATTGATATGTGTTTTTAAAAAATGAGCTCATTTGTTCAATAATAGCTTGTCAAATAAGTAGTAATTTTGAAGTTTTATTGTAAAGTAATGTTTTAATAAGGAAAGTCCTGCAGTAGGCCTTGCTGTGGCATTCCTGATAGCTGGTACATGTTGGAAAAGGCTGCATTTAAACAGAGAGATTTTGTACTGAGCCTGTGTGGGCTGGAGTTAATTCTCTTCATAACAGCAGTATGGTGCTGTTAAGACAGAAAACAGGTCACTTACCAACACTGTTTTCTACCTGTTGTGGAGCAGTACTTGCACAGCATCAAGGCTTTCTCTTCTTCCTGTGCTGCCCCCACAGAGTGGACAAAGGTTGGAAGGGAACAGGGCCTGGGCAGCAGACCCGGATGACCCAAGGGATATTTTCCATGCCATGTAGTGTCATGCTCAGCAATCAAAACCAAGCAGGTCTGGCATGTAGCCATTACTCAGTGTCTAACTGGGCATCCTTCTTCTTGTCAGAGGTGCTGAGTGACTGCCTTTGAATCACTTTTTCTTCTCTCCCTTATCCCTTTTTCCTTATTAAACTTGTTTTGACCCATATGTTCTCTTGCCTTTGCTCTTCTTATTCGCTGCCCTGAACGACTGGCTGGGAAAGTGAACGAGGTGTGTGGTGCTTTGCTGCTGGCTGGAGTCAGCCCACCATGAGATCCTACAGTGGAAAACAAACAGCAGAATACCTGTATAAATACTGTCTTGCCCCTCTACTCCTGTTTTTCAGTCTCTGAAATGGTTTATTTGTTGACTGAGTTACTCTCTCCATGGGCAGATGTTGAACAGCCTTAATTATTTTATCTCTGTTTCTGATTCATTATGCAAGAGCATTATAGACCAGACTTGTGTGGTACAAACGTATTCCGCAATCCTGGCCTACGTATCTACGTAATTAATGGTTAAGGCTGATAAACAGATGCAGCCTAGGTCAAGTGTTTGTGGCATGTGTATGTGACCACAACATTTGGCATGGCCTGTTTCTGCATAATTAATTGCCAAATAAGACAAAGCAGTTAAAAACTGTCCCAACATTTTCATGACCATGGTTTTTGGGTATACTGACATTCTTCTCTTGCCTTGTAAGAAGGGGCATATGTCCATGTTGGAATAAAGGCTTGATTCCTCAGTTGTTACAGTTATTTTAGACATTTTAACCAGATATAAAATGTGGGAAAGCTGAAGAATTCTTACCTTAAGATTTTTCACATAAAGACGTGCTGCTTGTTATATTTGAAAGCTATCTGTGAATAGCAAGGGGGTGTCAGAGGGGCTGTTTGTCCAAAGAGCATAATTATGGCCGTAAAAGAATTAAAATCTGTTGTCTGCTACAAGCTGAATAAAAGGCGAGCTACTGAAAACCAAACCACTAGCAAAATTAGTCAAGACTTGGCAGGTTGTTTGGTTTGTGTTTGTTTTGTTTGTTGTTGTTGTTTTTTAATTCTACTTAGTAGTGTCTTAATTTCAGGTTGTATTAGAATTTTGTTTGGAAGCTTTGTTTTGTCTGATGATTTTAGAGAGGGTTTAAGAAAGACTGGGACTTCATCCTCTAGGGACAATGACAGTAAGAAAAAGGTCCTGAATAATTTGTGGAGCTTCTTGTCTTGTGCACAAGAATGGGGATTCCCAGGGTCTCATTGGCTGACAATAATAAAATTGTGGGGTAAAAGGGTTCTGATGCTAATACTCTTTGTGAAGGTTAGCTGGAGGTCAGCCCTACAGATGCAGATTTTTGCTTCACTGTTCAGTTCCACTGTGAAACGTAGTTATTTCTAAATTACTCACTGAGGGAGATTTGACCATCATGTAAAATGGTCAAGGGACTGAGAAACCTAACCTGTTAATCATCCTGTTTTGCAGGGTCTCCTTTGGATTTCTATCTGCACGTAAAATACCATTAAAATTGGAAGAGGTTTCTATTTTCATTGTGTTTATTGTCTAATACTGAATGAATTGATAGCTCATGATATTTTTTTCATTTCTTACTGTTTAATTTACAGCTTTCTAGGACTCCTGCCATAACCAAAGTGTCGTATGTGAACAGCTTAGAAAACCTCCTGAAGGAGAAGGAAGAATCTAAAAGGTTTGCTTCTTAAAGCTGGTTTTAAAAATTTGGGATGGTGTTGTAGAAACTTAATTTATCTCATTGCCCCCAAACTGGTGGAGTTTGATGAGCAGCAGGCTGAGCTGTGCCCTCTGATGGCACCAACATACATCTGCCATGACCTACGAGTGTGGCCTAAACTGTAAAAGCTGAATGACAGGCTCCTTCCAAGCAATAAGGAGTGATTTGTGATGCATCTGTCTACCCTTGAAGAGCCAGAATAAGTTCACCGATGCCTTCGTTAGAGGTCACTGAGCCAGCTATAGCAGCTGCTGGTCAGGCATGAAATAGAAATATTTATGTAGACTGACTGAAATAGTTTCTTCAAAGGCATTTGTAGCTCAATTTTGGTTCCCAAAGTTGTGTGGACTGTGGGTGTCTGAGTAGGTTTCACAGGTCAGTGAACAGAACTAATGAGTGTTCTTGCAAGAGATCTTTTGGGTAGGAAGTGAAATGTGGTGTATGTGCTGATGGCAAGTGGTGGTGATGGGTACATATGTGTGATTAGCTGTTCTGGTTAAAGAATCTGACCCTGGTAACTATGGGCTGGCTGCCTATGGAGTAAGGGATACTCCTATAACTAATATTGTTTAACAAATAAAGTATTTGTTTGGCATTTAAGAAAAAAAAATTAGCCACAAGATTGAAAGTTTTGTTCAATTACAAAAAATTTTATCGGAAGTTTGTTGCATGTATTCTCTGACAAACTAGTGATCACCAGATTGATTGTGCTACTGGAAATTCATTCGGATTTGGGAAGCACTCACTTTGTACCTTGGAATAGCAAGGTGCTTGGCTTTTACAGAGATGCAATGTCTCACGTGCAGTGGGCTTTTGACTCCTGGGTTCACATTCAGATGTTGGATTTTGTTGTCTTCTGTTGCAATACTAAATGGTGATGATGTGCTCTGCTGCTACTGTTGTTTCAGGGTAGATGAACTAGAAAAGCGGTTACAGGAAGACGTAGAAAGAGAGTGCAATGCTTCAGATGGAGAACATGAGGAGAATGCCAGTGGAGATGAAGATGTCTCAGAAGAACAGAGGTCCTTCCATCTCCAAAACCAATTAAATCTAGTTCTTGGCTTTTATAGCCTTTTTTTTCCAAACCTCTCTTTGTTTCCAATAGTTGTTAATATGTTTAATGTGAACCCTTTTTATATCTTTTGAGGTTTGGTGGATTTCCCTGGGCATTAGTGTATATTAACAATTCAGCTTTCATGTAAGACTTGTGTTCAACATCTGCAACTAACTGTCTCAAGCAGCAAGTATTTTCTCAATGCTTGAATTAATAAAAGAAATTTTCAATTTTACAGGGCGTTTATAAAGAGATTTTCAGTAGTAGGTAATGTCATACCTGATTACCACCCTGGAGAAGATATATTTGATTTATCAGCATCTGGGCAAATCTTCAATCAACATAACCTTGACTTGAGGAATTTTTACTTCATCCCTCGAAATCCTATAGAAAAGCTGCTTCTTAAGTAAGAATATCCTCTTTACTTTGTTGTGTTTACTCATGCAATTTTCTTCGGTGTTACCAGTTTTAAGATAAAATACTATCTTTGCATATAAATGTGCTCTGTCTTACTAAGTAGGCAAAACTGACTCCGTTTCCCTGAAATTTTCCTTGCTGGGTTAGCTTTACAGAACAGTAAATTGTAACTTGATGATTCCTTCCTTCCTTCCTTCCTCCTGTGGAATTCTTGAAAAACCGTTGATATAAAACATAAGATAAAACAGAGCTGTTCTGGCCTCTTCCGTATTTCTACTGCCTTGGGCTGTTGTTGGTAACCTGACCAGTTTGTGGAAGATAAATGCAGAAGTGAAATGTTTTAATGAACACAAGCTTAACCATCCCCAGATGGAAAGAAGACCTTTGTGGTGAACTGATTTGTGACCTTCCTAGTGCTACATTGTGTCTGCTGAGAGACTTTTGGTGCTTCTGTTCTGGATGGGCCTGGGTCTTGGGGCTCCACCTAAGGAGGATTGCAGAGACTTAGTGTCCCTGGCACCTGTTAGACTCAGTCACTGAGCGGTCAGTGTGCCTGTACATAAACAACTGCCCTGGAACTCATGGGCATTTCTGTTCTATATTTATGAGGCTGTTGGACTATAAATAGCTGGACAAATTCTTGCCTAATGCCATAAGTGTAAATCCTGAAATATTCTAGTTATTTCAGTTGGTATTTTATGCCAAACATGCATCAGTGGAACTGAGAGAATTTGTTTACTCTTAAAGGATTTATATGCATGTGTATGTGTGTAATTGTGAGTGTGAAGAGGAGGGTGACTTATCTCTTGAGGAAGTGATGTTTATGGTACTGTCCTTTGGCTTCAGGCCTTTCTATTAATATGTTTTGTAGATGACAAGGATATAGGCTTCAAAAGCATCTTGTAAATCAGTGAGTAGAGGAATGAGAATTAAGCTAATCATACCTTGCAGAAGGCAATTATGATTTAATTGCTTATGCACTCTACCCCGTTGGCACAGCTGGCACATACTGGCTGCCCAGTTGGCACATGGAGGTCTTCCCAGTCAGGCAGGTAGAGGGTGTATGTAGGAGTTAGGACACAGATCTCTCAGGAGAGTTACCTGATTTAGTAGATGCAGAGAATAGAGGAAACTAAAGAAGGGTATGTGGGCAACTGGATATCATGAATTCAGCTGCTTATGACATACATACCTAACTTTCTAAAGAAGGCTAAAACTAAAATAATTCAGTAATAGCAATTACATAGTTTGTGTTCTTCAGCTACTTTTTGCACCTCAGAAATGTGCACAGTGAAATTGGGCTGTTTGATTTTATCTACCTCCAGACTCTTTATTTAAAAGATTATTTAAAAAATTTTAAAAGCAATGTTTTTTCTCTTCTGAAAATGTTTGTAGAGGTCATTAGACTGTTGAAAGTCTTACTCACTGGTCTCAGTGAGCGTAACAGCCTGTCTGTGCAGTCAGGCCTATGCAATAGTGTAAATCAATGTTTATTTGAAACTGTTATTCTCTTATGATATAAATGTTTCCAAACTGTATATTATGGTATTCTAGAGAAAAAGATAGTTGTTCTAAATGACATTCGTAAATTTGATTGCTCTTACAAATCAAGATTTGATTACTATAGCATTTTATATGGGTAATAGCATGAGAATAATACCTGGTTTGGATATTCAGATCTTTCTTTGCTGTTGATGATGATCTGAGAGGTGGAAAAGTTCTTATGCTTTTGTGAAAGTGATGATTCAACCACTAATTGATTTTTATCCTCTTTCTTTCCTCACCCCCATCTTTCTCTTACAGTTCTAGTATAACACAGCAGCTTTTTTTAGCTGTTAATGGTTTTCTAAGTTCTGCTTACAGTTGTATATTGTGTCCCATACCAATTCTGAAGTGGCTTTTCCAGGTAAGTCCGTGCTATTCAAGCAGTTATACTCTGTGCACATGTAATACATTTCCTGAAAGCCAGTTGTAGCAGGAATAGTCAGAACAAGCTTGTGAATCTGTTCCATTAGGATAACAACTTCCAAATCAAAAAGTCTTCCCCCCCAACCCCCTCCTCACTGAGTTCTGATTTGTTTTCCTATGTGGAATACTTTGATTGTCACTGGGGGTAAAACACTAGAGACAGCTTTTTCTCAACACTTTGAGTGAATGCAAAGCTACATATACCTGTCCATATATGCTACTGCATTTGAAAAGGACACAGTACATGCTGGGCAAGGAGAGACTTCAGGGTATTAATAGTGTGGGACAAATCACATGCAAATAATTGTATTTCCTTCCACTTTTAGAAAAAAAACATATTGCAGTATGCAGAAGTCCCATTTCTACATATCACCTTCTAAATCATCAATGATACCTGCATTATCAGATAATTTTCCTTTGGAAAAGGTACCTTATGGCTCAAGAAAAAACCTGGAGTCATTTTCAAAGGAAATGTGGTGGCTGTCTCCTTTCTAGATATGTGTGTGAATCCCCAGGAATTTACATAGTGCTGTTACTCACAAAAATGCCAGTCTCCATTCTAGTATTACTTACCACATTCTAACTGTATCTGAAACAACAAAAAAAAAGCTGGACCACCTTGAAATTGCAGCTTTTGTTTTTTGACTGGCTTTCTACATTTGCCAGAAGGGAAACATTTTGCTCTTCAATGTCCTTCCCTCTAGCCAGTAAAAAATTGCCTTCCCCCCATTCTGTGAGCGCTGGTGTTCCTCTAATGAAGAGGAAGTGAGAGCCAATTCAGATCACTTACAGAGCAGGAAACTGTCCAGTGCTTGGGGAAGAAGGAAGTTTTTGCTGGGCTACTGAAGTGCTCTGGGAAACTTGAACTGTACTTCATAGTCATGTTTTTGTAGTTGAGAGTTCTGTGAAAAACTACAAATTCTTTGTTTGGGTTTAGTGTTGCATATGTTCAACTTGCCTGTGACTGGAAAATGGTGTAGTTAACTCTGTTGCCTTCACTCCTGATCAGGGAGTTCAATTTGATCACGTCTGCAAGTGGGTTCCAAAGGAATGTGATACTTTCCATTCTCTTAGCCCTCAGAACTCTCTTATGAACTACTGTGGTTACAGCATTCTGTTATTGTCAACAATTGATTTTAAAGTATTCAGAGCATCTTTGCACTGCTTGGAAAAATCAGTTTTCCGGGTATTCTGTTCTCCTTGGTATATCTTACTTTAGAGGCTTTGGGATTGTGTTCTTTTTTTTTAAGCTGTTACTGTTTCTTATTTTATTCTGCCAAGGAGTTGTATGTTGGTTTGGGTGTTTTGGGTTTTTTTCCAGTTAAAAGAATACTAATGCCATCATGCATCTTGGTTTTTCATGCATGGTTTCTTTTCTCTCCACAGATGATGTCTATTCATCCTGACCATTTTGTTTCCACTCAGATTTTAGACAGATTGATGGAGCTAATGCTGAGAAACTGTAAGTATTTGAAGGATGGCAAAGCCACCTAAATGAAGGCATTTCTCTTCTCAAGTTTAGGAAAAGTATTGGTGAGGAAGTAAAAGGCACTAGTTCTGTTCTGTGATTCTGGCATGAATTTAGGCTCTTGTCTTGCTTATGTAATGCACAAATGCTGGGGGTTGATCTTCACTGAGTGTGCACAAGCTGTGCCACAGTGTGTGGTCCTGGCTCCTACCTGCAAAGCAGTGCATCCAGTACAGAGCCTTTTAAATTCGTGTCTGGTATTTCACAAATAGAATTTACCTGAAGAGAAGCCCAGTCTGCTCAAAGGTTTCCCTCCCTTCCTTCTTTTACTCTGAAAAATGCAGACATTCACAATTTAAGGACTACAGGATGTTTTTCACATTGTCATACCCAGTGTGTGGCATTACAGAGTTTACTTTCCAGAAAATGGCAAAAGTGGAGAGAATGATACACCTGCACAAAAACACTTAGAAGGATCTGCCTCAGCTCACACTGCTGCTGGTGTTGTATGTTTTGCCTTCCTTCATCTGTACTCTCAAATACTTCTCCACTACCACTTCCTTTGTACATCACCCATGTTTTCTCTCAAATCCATCAAAAGTCACATTCATTAAAGGCTGTTAGTTAATGTTGTTAAAGTGCTGTGATTCTCTTGTATTTGCTCAGACCTGTCCAAATCATACCCTGTATTTTAATTCTTGTTTGAAATCAGACTGTGAGCTGATAGGAGAGGAAATGTAGCCTCCTCTACATTATGCCTTGCTGGCATTAGGCTTGATTCTGAATGAACAGTTCAAGATGGTGAATGAACATCAAAGAATTAAGACTGGGAGAGATCCTTGTTTAGCACTTCTGTTCCAGAAACCTTGCCTGTTTTCAAATCTTACTTAGTTTCACTTCCAGTCCCACTATGATAACTATCTCTTCCCTTTAGTTACACAGAACAGTAATTTATGTATTCTCCTAGAAATAAGTATTGTCTCTGTGCTTGTTCTGCTGAAGGACAACTGTGATGGAAGATGGGTGGAACTTAAAAGTAATTGACCTGTTATGTAGATGAGATGTTTCTCTGTGGTAAAATATTGTATTAAACATCTTTTTCCCCTCCTTGTTCTGGAATTAAGTGTATTCTTCAGTGTACTAACTCTTCCAAAGTGAGAGCTGGTAGAATTGATGTAGACTGCTGAGCTTATTTGTTTCCCATAAAAGGAACTAGTGCTAAGAACTAAATTTAAAACTAATCCATTTCATGTCTTTTATTTGTAGCTTCCATCAGTGATGAACACTCTGAGCTGTGGATTCCTTCAATAGCTGATATATCAGCTGTTTTTGTCAATATGGGCATTGCGTTTAAATCTCTCTTCCCATTGCAACATCTTCCACCCAGCTTTAACAATCATGATATTTTGTAAGTGTTTTCCTTTTGATACTTATTGCTTATATCCTGTGAAAGCAAGCCTTGAGCTTAGAATGTAGAAGAACCTTAGAAGGTTCTTTATTTCCCCTCCCTTCTATCAAGCCGTACTCTTCTTTAAGTTCTCAACTCAGGTCTTAGTAGGAGAAAATAACCCAGAAGTTCAAATAATGCCTGCTAGGTAAGGATTCAGCAAACCAGAGCATTGTCCTTTGTGCTGCATCTTCCTAATGGAGGCTTGCAGGAATGTTGCTTAAATAGCTGAGCAGAATTGTAAGTAATTGGCTACAAATTGAGTTAGATGTGTGTGCTTCCTGAGAATTGCTTTGATTTGAAGGCATTTTGAAATATACAAGTGGGTTTTTTCTTCAGTTTGATGTAAATAGGGCTTTGTGGACTTTTAAATAGTTGATTTGCTCAGATTGTGTCTCTTTTGTTAGAAGTCGGGTACAAGAAGCAGTGAGTCAACAACAGCCAAGAGGAGACCCAGCCTCTGCTAGTCCAGCCTTCTCCAGTCTACTTGAAAACAATTTGATTAATGTGATTAAGGTAAGAAAACCCCAGAGGTTTTTTGTGGGATGGGTTTCTTTTTTGTGTGTGTTGTGTGTTTTCTTTTTGGAGGGAGAATGGGGTTTGCAGTCTAGTCTTGAGCATGTGTTGTGAGTAGATGCTGTCCTGTTGTTTCAGCGTTCAGAGTTTTTTGCAGGCTTGTTGCAAACTTCAGTTTCCTGACTGCCATTGGCTTCACTCTCAACTGCACAGTTCTGCTGCTTCCCTTTTCCAGCTGTGGCACTTAATCAAACATCTGCTCCCTCATACAGAAGAAACTATTCATTTCTGTGTTCCAGTGAAAATGGGAAGAAGAGTTGATGCTGGGTGATGGGGTTATAGGGTCAGTCCCTGTGCAGCATAAGGGGAATGAGGTGGGAGCTCATGGAGGGTGGGTGGAGCTGTGACTGACTCTCCTGTGGAAGTGAGCTCTTAGATCCATGCATTGTGTCCTGTAGGGTGCATGAAGGCTGGTCACACTTCACAGGCTACTTCCTTGTGGTTAAAGGTTGTGTAGTGAAAATGCTGACTTCATGACTGATTTCAGTGTTCCTTGTGGAAGTATCTGAATCCTCCTGACATCATTTGTGTAGAGATTTTTTTTAACTATGAAATCTCATCATTCAAAAAGAGGCACATGGAGCATTTCCACTAGAGACAGAATCTTGATTAATTTGTGTTCTCATTTAGACATGCATCCTGGTTTGTAAGTATATGTGATAATACTTGGGTAGGGAAAAATCTCTTGATTTATGTTTTCAGTATTACTGGTGTATTTAGAAAATCTGTTGGTCTTTCTTTCAGTTAGAGGAGGATTATTTGTGCAGTAAAGTCTTTCCTATTCCTGTAGTGTCTGGGGAATATTGCCATTGTTCAAAAAACGAGCCTCCAGCAGGTACAAAAAAATATTGAGGGCTGTTATGAGGAGATGAGATGTTAGTACACAAGTGTTGCAAAAACAATACACCATTTCAAGTACATTTAATGTGAGGGTGGAAAGCTTAAGTTCTTGTCATGCTTCGAAATAAGCTAAACCAATTTTGGATGTTAATGCTTCGTATTTCGTTTAAAGTTTCTAGATTTCTGTACAACAGTAATGCAAGATGGATATTCTGATGAAGAAATATGGCTGCTGCTTCTGCTGCTATTTAAAATAAGCTTGGAGAAACAGTTAAAACGAGTTCCTTTGGTAGATCTTCAGTGCCTTTTTGTAAAGCTTCTGACGAACATAAAAGACTGGGAGACAAAGGTAACTTCAGAAATTAATTGAACTAGATTTCTGAAACTGCAGCTTATGTTTTGAGGTTTTCATTTTTTTATTGCAAATCAGAAAAATGGTGCTTACAAATGTAATGCAGAGTTTTTGATAATATATGTGTAATAGTAAGGAAAATCTGAAGCTTTATGTTTGTATGAGATTCATGAAGTGGGTGGGTATACTGAGAGGGTTTTTGTTCCATGACATTATGATTGCCTGTCCTCTCCTGCCAGAGGATTGTTGTATTTATCTTAACATTGTTCACTTAAATAGCTGTGTGTTTAAAAGAATGAAGGAATTATTACACTAAACTGCTAAGATGTCATTAAAAGCAGTCTGATCTCAACTACCCTACTTAAAATAGTATTTAGGAGACTTAACTACAGGTGCAATGCAGAAATCTCTTTATGTACATCATCTGTTAGATCAGTTCCTTTTATCCTTTATGCTGTCAGTGCTTCTAGGGAAGTAGGTGTGTGTTCCTGTGCAAATAAAGCAAACAGCCATTCTTCAGTATCAGGATGTTTTGTTGTTCTCTTTAAAGATGCCTGAGCTCTGCCTGGCAGTGAGTGAACTCTCCAGTCATCACCATAATCTCCTGTGGCTGGTTCAGCTAGTGCCAAGCTGGACAGTGCGTGGACGGTAATGACATTATAATGTCACAAATGTGTGGGCTCATTAACAGCTGATTTATTTGTATAAGCTCTAAGTCTGATAAATGCAATAGGTGTTACATGGCACTTCAAAACAAGTATTTGTGTTTTCTTGTATGTTACAGATGTATATGGGATTCTTAGTGTGCATGTGTAGCTTCCTGATCACCTCTGCTGTGAAAAAGGGTTGTTAAATTTTAAATGTAGTTTCTGGGCTGTGTGTTCCTGTACCCTGTACTAAAGAAAGGCTTAACTTCATAGTCTGACATCAATTACCTGCTCTAATTCTTGTCTGAATGACCAAAAATTAAATCTTCTTTGGGTGATTCATGTCTGCTTCTAAGTATCACTCTGCGTTCTGTATCTTTGAACTTAGTAAATTACAATCTATCTGAGCGAGAATTAGTTGGGCCATCAGTTCCAGGCTTGGCGACAAGTATCTCTGTGTGTATTTGTGCAGAAGCCGAGGCACTTCTGTTTTACTGGCCTCTTTACTAGTTTAATAGCACCTATATTCAGAAAATGCAATTTAATAGTTGTAGGCAAGTTTATGTCTAGGGAAGCCATGCATTGCCTCACCTACTTTGTAGAAACAGTGTGGATTTGAGAAATTCTATGGAAAATAATTTTTTTAAATTGTTTTTCAGGGAGGTAAGAAGACGTCTTAGCCTAGTGATAATTTCAAAGCTTCTTCATAAAAAACATATAGAAATACCCGATCACAGTGACAAGCAGGTACTGCATATATGTGTTGTGTTTGTATAATTTGGAAGTTTAGAAAACATCTATATTGTATGTTTGTGGTTTGCATTTTGTGTTTTAATACTGTAAGCCTCTTTTCAAGAAACTTGCAAAATTACCAGTTAATAATTTTCTGTTTAGATTAGTGTTAAAATTATATTTGCACATGTGTGTAACCTGCATGTTCTGCAGCTTGTAAGATCTGATGTTTATGTGCCTTAACATCAATAATAGACATTGGAAAGAGGTCTACACTTCTGAGTCATCCTTTTATGTTCATATGGTGACACTCTTGGTTTTCATAGGTTTGAATTGAGGCAATGTACAAACACTTTAGTGTGTGAATAGTCAAAAATGACTCAAGGCATGAAAACTTCCTTTTTAATTAAAAATCCCTTTTCTGTTCTTGTCTTAATGGACAAATAATACTGTAGTGGCACTTGGTTTCCAATTTTCTGTTGCCAGTAAACCAGTCTATTTTGTTACTGTTTGTATGTGTAGATGTCTCTTCTGCTTCAGTTTGTGGTGTCTATGAAACCTTCTGTGCTACTGAAGAGGATGAGAAAGATGAGACAAGGACTCGAGGAGCAGAATGCTGATGAAGATCATCTTAATGTAGAACTAGAACTGGAGGTATATAGCCAATAGTGCTTTTTTGCATTTGTCTTTCTATGCATCTTCTACAGGTTTGAGAATGTTTCTTTTAATTTTTGTTAACTGGGCATAGTTCTGCACATGGAACTGTACCATGTTGAACTGCTTCATTGTTGTTCATCTTTAAAATATTATTCATGTTCAATTTTGATTATAGTCATGGAGGAAGAAAAGAAGTAGCACGTGATAGAGGAGCCTGCATTGGGCTGTTTTACTAACAGGGAAATGGTCAGATTTTCTGAGTCATGTGGATTTCTTGAGTCCTGACTTCTGTAATCAGGGGACCATCCTCCCTCCCTTCTGATGTAGCCAGTGGAAACTGATACTGAGCCAGACCTTCACCTGCAGGCTCCAGAAAGAGATTTATGAATCCTTTATTACTCTTTTGTCATATACAAGTGTTGGAAAGATTTAGTATTTCCATCTATATAAAAATTGAATATTGATTTGGTTATTTGAGTGTTATCATGGAATCTCTTGTTCAGGATGTAGATTATGGGAAAATAAAGCCAACTACTGAATTTAATTTTCAGTTATTAAATCCACAGAAATTTTTATGGGTTACTTAAGTTATGCAAAAGTGTAATACCATTTTAAAATGTTCCTAGAACATGGATATATTGTTTCAAATTAGTTATTTGAGGCACATGTGTAGACATACTTGTCCCTTGGCCTGGCTGTTGGAGGAATCATTCCAGAAAGCAAAGATGGTGCTGCTTCTAGATGTGATGAGCTATAATGATGCTTTGACTGCTAAAGCTCTTTTGATTTCTTTCCAGGTGTACTACCTAATCTACATCCTCCTTCATCTAGTCAGTGAAGCCAGTTTCTTTGATGTTGTAAATTCTAATCAGAGGGTAAGTAACTTCAGTGGCTAGACCTTTAGATTTTAAAAGACTGTTTATCATGCATACTTGGTCTGTTTTGGTAAGAGCTGTCATGTGATAGATCACCAGTGGATAATAGCACTGAGGGAAACTTTTATTCTGGGGCAAGGGAAATGCAGAAGAGCTTTCCTGGCCTTACTGCAGAGAAAGAAACCTCTTCTGCATTCCTGTGAATTGAGTTACCTCAAAACATAAGGCTGTGGATGAGCAGGCATTTATTTTGTTAATCTTTCTCAGAAAGTATCTGGAGATTAACTTGGCACAGAAATTCTAAGAAGTCAAATGATTCTAACAACTTTTGAAGTAGGATTGAAATTTTTCAGTCTGGAAAAAAACTACTTTAAAAATAGCTAGTAAAATGTGTTCAAACACATGAGTTTTCTGTGCTGGAATGCAGCCATGCAGCAAGTGAAAGCTAGGACTGTAGCTCTTCTCTTTTCTGTAGTGCCGTGTCCTTTGTGCCATGTGATGCGAACATCTGTTACGTAATGCCTCCTGCTTAGCCTTTTGGTAACTGTGTTCAGATTTCTGTGATCATTTGCTGGGAGTTGCAAGGTGTTTGTGTAAACCTTCTGTCCTGTGGAATCACTCTTGGCTTTTAAGGGATCTGTCATATGAACTGTTTGAGAGACGTAAAGCAGTAACGTTTGGTTACACTTGGAGGCTTAAGTGTCTTAAATTTGTGGAGAACTTGATCCTTTTTATTTTTTTTTAATGTCTCAATTTCTTAATGAAGAAAGAATCTATTATTCAGTGACCTGTTAGCCATCAAGTGGCCAGAGGGGTGTGGCTGAATTTTGTGTAGGCTAAACTTGTGTAAAATCAATCTAGCTATTTAATTTATGGTCCTCTCCAGTTAAATGGGGTAAATTGTGGTGGCCTTGAGAGACCAACACTTGTTTGTAAGTAGAATTTCAGCATGTCTCACCTGTTCTCCAGAGCAGAACCTCTTTGCAGCTGTTCAGTGAGAGATTGAAAACAGAAATTTTATGTAGAAATTAACAGAATATGGAGGACCCTGGGAGTCATTATCAGGAGATTATGAAGTTGTAAAACTGCTTTTTTCATTAGAGTAATCAGAAATTTAGAGAGAAATAAAAGATCAGCACACAAACCTTGGATATATTTTACCTGCTCAGCCAATTCCTTCAAAAGAAATTACCTGAGTCATCATTACTGAAAAGGTTATTTTTAGGCTATTGTAGCTTCAGAACTTTTTATGCTGATAAAAGATGTGAATGGCACTTCACTGTTTGCTGCCATGGGGACAGAAAAGGTTTGCAAATTAACGAGTAGGAACTTTAAAATTTGTGATGTAAAGCTCTGCTATACTTTGAAACTATTTTTAAAACCTCTTGGACCTGGTTTACCAGGTGGACACCAGCAACTGGTAGAGAAGCTGTGATCTTATTTTCTTTCTTTTCCATTTCCTTCCTTTGTACTTCTGAGAAAAAATTCAAACGAGCATATATTTTTAACTTCATACAGTATTTGAATAAAATTATTTTTGAGATGGAGGATTTAATAGCTGTACACTTTTGTCTTTATTTAGCAACACATACTGAAGCTTTGCCGTGCCTTAGATAGGTACATAAAAGGTGATATTAGGGAAGATGCAAGGCTGTTTTATCGATGTAAGGTAAGACACAAAAGCTGATATAGTTTGGTTTGGTTTGACGTGTTTTTGTGTTCATAATGCTTGTTGTTCCTTCATCCCAGCCCCGGAAATTCCAGGAGTTCCTCATGGGTTTGGGTTTCTTTCTGTTTTATGTATCTGCACTATGTCTTTGCATGTAAATAAATATATGTCCATTTTAATTCACTGAAAATACTCATTTTGCTGGCAACAGGACTCTTAACATCTGTAAAATGGGAGCTCATCTTTCTTTTAGCCATGCATCTCAACTTCTAGGCCCACAGAGTTGTTCTGTTTCTTTCTGTGGCAACCACTGATGGCTGACTAATTGTAAGAGCAGAGCCTACATGCAGGGTAGGATACAGAGCACTGAAAGAGTAGCCTGTCTTACATGAGTCTCCATGTTATCTTTCAAATGAATGACTTAATTAAAAATGCTGTGGATTTAAGCCAACAGAGTATGGTAGTGTCAAGCTTGGACAATTGCCTTTTGTTTGCTTTGTGGTGTGCAGCTTATTAATGGTAGTCCTAATTTTGTGACCTTCATGCTTTGCATGCTGTCCTAGCAAACCAAATAAATTAGCTCAGTGGTAAAGTGTCCAGCGTCAACTTTGAAAAGCCTGGGCTTCCTCAGCTTTAAATCAGATGTGTGCAGTTGTGTGCTTCCTTACCTCTCAAGAAGATTCTTTTTTAATTCAGCCAGATAAGTGGAGCATGGATTCTTTTAACAAGTTAATTACTCTTGCCCTGGATTGGTGTAACTCTGATCGCTTTCACATCTGTTTCTATTTACCCTTGCAATGAAAGGGGAAAATCATCTCCATCGCTTTATTTATGTAATAGAACAGTAACTTCCAGAGGATTTCACTGTGTTGGGGTTTTAACACAGCATATGAAGGCAACTCAGTGTGAGTGGCTTGGATTAAACACCTGCTTGTGATTGGTTATAAAAAGCACAGTTGATGTGTAAGGAATTTATTCAGAAGCAGCCAGTGCTGCCTTGTTGGCTTTTGTGATTGCAGTTGCAGGCACCTGTGCCAGGTACAGTCAGACCTGTGTAACAACCCTCACCCAAAGATGAGGTGGTGTTTGGAGGCCAGAGGTTTGCATGGGGATTCCAAACATTTAACTTATGGAGTCATGTGCCTCTAATGTGTTTGTGTGGAGTACATGACTGAATTCAGAGTCCAAATTACAGGGATCTGAAGCTGAGGTGGTGATACTTTGTGCCAGTAAAGTTGTTCCCCTCCAGTAAACCTTGAATGTTTGGTTATCAGAGGTTTTAAGAGTTTGAGACTGGTGGTGGAACGTAGGGCATTTGGGCTTTTTTTTTTTTTTGTTAACATAAATGGCTAAACTAATCAATCTGAACTTGCAGGTAAAAGACTTAGCTACTCGGATACACACCAAATGGCAGGATGTGCTACAAACCACTCGGCTTACTCAGGTACTCTAATGAAACCTTCTTCTCTCTTCCCACATCGTAGGGTGCGTTTAACTCATCTTTTAGCACTTGAAAACAGCATATTCTTTTAAAGAGGTCTTTTTTTCTTCCTAAGTGGCATGGCTGTGGAATAGATGTATTAGAATAGATTTTAATTAAAATTCTTACCTTGCTGTCTTCAGTAAATCCAAGATCTCATCTTCATCCTTAAAAGTGATACTTCTGTAAATGTGTGTAATACAGAGAAATGCTCGTACTGAGTCGAGTCACAGGGCCTGTCTCTGATTACAGTTATTAACAGATGCTTCAGAAAGGATGTTGGGGCAAGAATGCAGTGATGCACTTCCTACTGAGGTCTGGCAGTGAGCAGCTTCAAGACTGCTTGAGTCCAGGGCTCTATCCAAATACGTTTAAGGGCTCTTCATTACTCCTCCCCCTTGGAATGTGTAAAATTTCATGCAATGAGTAGGCAAAGCCTTTCATGCTGTGTAAAAGTATGCAGGAGTAAATAATGCCATGATAAGTCAGAAATATTTGCCTTCATGGCATTTAGCTGGCCTTGGTGAAATAGGTGGATAATTTCTGCTGATACCTGGTGTGTGATATTTCTTATTATGGGGGGGAAGGAATTACAGTGTAACACATTGCTGCAGAATCTGCTTAGCAATTGATGAAAGTTGGTAATGATGCAGCTCTTTCAGAGCTGGTTTTTCAGAGATATTTGGGGTTGATTTGCATATGGGAAACTGGCAAGTGTATCAGAATAAAATTCTAGGCACTTGCAATGCAATGTGGTGCTCCCAAGCCAAGCATTTGCCTACTCTACCCATTTCTTCTGACATTGGTTTTCTGACTTGTGTACTAAATTCTTTTTACTCTTTAGGGAAAACTACATGACTTCTGGGAGCCAGATTCATGACATCTTGCCTAGTTCAGGAAAAATAACAGAAAAACTCTGAAACCAAGGAAGATGTACAATGAATGGAGCTTCACCTTGTTTGGAACAGAAGAAATCTGTCATCTGAGTTAGAATGTGAGCTTGATTCAGACAAACACTAGAAATGTGAGGATCTAATTTGATTAACATTACTTCAGAAAAATTAGAGTGGATAAATTGAAAAAAACCCAGCCATTTTTACAGCCCTGTCAGAATTGGCTAGAAATATTTTACCATATTGAAAGCTGAGGGAAGTTTTCTCATTAATCACAAGACATATTTGAAAACAGTGTGTATTCATTTTCTTGCCAGCACGTACCTGCAAGCATTGTTTTAGGTTGGCTGGGAAAGAACTGCCCTGTGATGTGGAATGTGAGTTCAGAAAGAGTGTTAGACCTCCCCTGAGGTGAGGAAGTCGTTCAGAATTGGGCTGAGTCCTGTTAGTCTGCAAAGCAGAATTAGCATGAACATCCAGTGTGTCTTAAAAATACAAAATACAGCAGTTGCACATAAATCAAGTCACTGCTCTTGTATTCACTTGAGGGTGGAAACAGAAGAGAGGGTGGTTGTGTCCAAACAGTTCAAGTGGAAGGTTCTTTCCTCTGGTTTTGTTTTATCAAAAAAACAAACAGCATTCGCTAAAGTGAAGTATTAATTTTAACTTACCTTCCACATCTTCAGGCATGAATTTATGCAGTGAATGTGACTGCACAGAAGTGTGCCTGTAATACTGATAAATATAAATATAAATGAGTTCCCATTACACCAGTAGCATATCTGACTTCAGCACTTCCTCTAAATGGAGAAAATACTGATCCCAAAATATCAGCTCAGTGGAGATTTGAGATGAGCATTTGGCTCACCAGTGTAAAACTGTGAAAGCCGTATGATGTCTGAATTCCTTTGTGTGAAGTCCTGCTGCACACACAATATGTTCTCAAAGCTTCAGGAGCTTTTGTGAAATAATTGAAGCTGTTTGTGAAGTAATTGAAGGAAGATGTGATTTCCATTTGTGCTCTCTGTGCAAATGCCATCGTTTAAATCTTACACTGTGGTTTGTCTGTAGAATGGTGTATATAGGAAGAGAAAGTTAAGGTGTTGAGTAGTAGCACCAACTCGGATTCCGTTAGTAAGCAAGGTTTTTAATAACATCCCCATATGCTTTTTATAATATTGTTTCCTTTTAATTCTTGTAGATTACCCTGTCTCATTCCCTATGATATGAATGTAAAATAAGGCTAAAAACCCCTGCCAACCACAAAACCTTTGAATTTATTTATGTATGTTTCATATAAAGGAATGGGCACGTCATACAGAAAATCTAGTGTGGATTTGCAAATATAATACATGTTTTGTCTTTCATTTCAAGTGTTATGTCAGTGCCATGTTTTGCTCTGCCTTTGTTAGCTTATCTGCCTTCCCTCTCGTAGCAGTTACTCTGTTTAATATATTGTATGTAATTTTATTAACGTTTATATTTTTTCTCACTAATGTTGTGTAAAGTTTGAAATATATAGAATGTTTACTGTATTTAATGTGTATATATTTTCTTAACATGTAAAGCTGATGGTGTTGTCCTGTATATTTTGGAGAAGGAAAGGTGGGGGGTGTTTAGATGAACAGCTTTTGTACTGCAGTTCAAAGCACTTTGAAACTGCTGAGGGGGTTTTTTTCCACGTAAAATAACAGCTTTGATACTTACTTTTATTTAACAGAACAATGAAATAAAACCAGACATGCATTTTATTAAATATCCCTGGACAAAATGGGCATGCCTCAGCTCTGTTTCACAAAAAAGTAGCTTCAAGTCCTGTTTTGGTCTTAGGGCACATGTTACAATTCTAGGGTTCACAGCTGGTTAGCTGGCTATAAACGGAGACAGTCTTGAAATCAGCTCAGCCAGTCCTGTGTTTTAGTACTTAATGCCCATGTATGCATTCTAGCATTTTCCCTCTCTCTCCGCATCCTACTTTGTCTGGACTTCTCTTCCATCTGTTTTGTAGCTGAGGAGTAATTCTCCAGTTGCTGAAGTCTAGACATGGATTGAGTTGGTGCACATCACAATTGTTACAGAGATCATCCCAGAGCATCACTGTGGAGTCTTTACAAGGGACTCCTGGCAATGAAATAGCAAACCTGCTGTCGTTGTTTTGCCAACTCATTTGGTAGCCCCCAGCCAGAACTTACATGCATATTGGAAAATGCTGTTTGCACAATAAAGGTCATAACTACTTTGTTTGTCCTACAGATAAGAATTTTGCACTGAGATCTATCTTTTGATACTATGTTGGCTGTATTAAGAGCCATGTTATTTCATGTGTAAGTAGGTGCACTTTATCAGTAATTACAGACAACATTAAAGGCTGATTATAAAATAAACATTTGTAGCTGTTTGCCTTTTTTTTAATTTTCTGACAAGCTTCTCTGTGCCTTCAAATAATCCAAACACTTCTGGTTTTAAAGTTGAAGAAACCTGCTAGTGAAATTATTTGTACATCTCATATTCTCACTGTTCCTGTTATGGAACTTTGTAATGGATGGAGATTTCAGAAGTGATTAATGAACTTGCAGGTAGGTCTGGCGGAATGTCAGTAGGGCACTTCATTGATGCGGTGGCTGCAGGACCTCTCTGAAGTCCCCAGAGCTGATGATTTAGTTGAAAATATCTTTGGAGAAAAGCAGGTGATGGAACAAACCCATGAAGTGTGTTGTTTTTATTGGTGGAGCATCTGGTTACATTGCTGTGAGGGCATTTTAGAGGTAGCATTTCTGTGGGGAAAAAGAGTGTCTTTTAATACTGAGGGATGGATACTGCACTGTTAATTTTCTGAGCACATACAAGCCAGGTCTATCTCCATTAAAGGTGCCTGTGCTCAGCACTGTCCAGCAGTCAGTTCTCTGCCTGTGGGCCAACACTCAGGCACATGGACTGCGACAGAGGCTGTGTTGTCTTGTTGAGATTCAAGCAAGTATTTCCAGGCAGTTGGGTCCTTCTGGCCCTGTCCCTAGGAGGAATGCTACAGCTACTCTAGTAACACTAGTCTTTGTAGGTTTTCCTTTCCAAGGAGAACTGTATGTATAGCATAGTATCCCTGGCTTTGAGTTTGTGGTTGCTTTGTTTGTCTTCCACTGGCTTCTAATATTTGTGTGACTTTGTTTCTCTGGAAAGAGCATATCAGAAAGGGTGCTGCTGGAGATGACCCTACTAGTTTTTCTGGGGTCTGATTCCTGTGTTGAGGAGCTCTTGGAAAAATTCTTGCCAAAAGTTTCCCCGGTGGGAAACACTGCACTCTGCCAGAGGGGCAGCGGTTACCACTGAGGTACTAGTGCTTGTTTCTGCATCCTGAGAGAGAGAAAAAGGGTCTCGGGACTGGCTGACGAGGGGCAGAAAACAGGCTTGGTGAGTTATTAGGAGCCTAGGCAGCTGCTGAGAGATCCCTTGGAGCTCCAAAGGAGCTGCCAGAGAGTTCAGACAACCATTAGTGGATTTAACTCATTCCTTGCGTTTTAACTTACCAGAATGCCCTTAACGATGTTCAGATTGCCATTTTCCTATCTTCCTCCTAGGCTGTGAAATCCCTTCGTGTTTTGCTTTGTGGGTGTTTTGCTAGCTTTACTGCTGGGGCCTCTTCTTATCTCGTGTTGAAAAGGACTTTCAGTGCTGGAGAAGGCGTGGGCTGCTGCTGAGGATCCTAGAGAAAGTAAATTCCTCGAAGGGCTTCTCCTTGAGGAGATGCTTTTAGTTTTGCCTGACTGATGCTTTTTTCAGCCAGTGCTTCCTCGCCTTTGCAGTCAGGAATTTGAAAGGGAGTATTTTATCTAGTATCAAAAGCAGGGCTGGGTGGTGAGAGAAGAAAAACATCTGTGCCTTCCCATCTTGATATTTTGGTCTGGATGGTGAAAGCCAGCCCTGGTACTTTGAGGCTGCTTTTAAGTGACATTTGGATATGTTGTACTTTTTTTGAATGCCTCCCCTGTCTGTCTGGTGAGCTGCTGTTGATGTTTCACCTCCTTCAGCTTTCCTGACGTTTCCTTGTAGTAGGGAGGTCATAGGGAAGGAGATGGAAACTCCACTGGAATTGTTCCCTTCGTTGTCATCAAGGCAATGTTGCCAAAAGCCTGGAGGGAAACCTAAAGCTTTTCAAGGCAGGTTTGGCCTGTATGGTATGTTGGGGTGGATAAAGGGGCCATTTTCACAAACCCTCCTCCCTGTGCTTCCCTTTGGGTTTGCATTTGTGGGAGCAGCTGCCTGAAGCCGGGCGAGTGATGCTCCTTCCATCTCACCGGGAGAGAAGCAGAAAGGGTAAATGGATTTTTGCTGCTTCTGTGCCACGGGGTGAGTCCTTCACTGGAGCAGTTAGTGCTGTGAGCTGGGGCTTGGTATGCAGGCTCCATGGCTTTGCCTCTGGATCTCAGGCTCTCTTCTCTTGAAGCCTGCTTGGAGATGAAACTCCTGGCTCTCAGAGCACAGGCAGGAGAACTGGGTCCCTTTCCTCTTCGGACTGACCAACAGGCTGCAGTTGGAATAAAAACAATAGCTTAAAGCTGCCAGGCAGAGGCGGTGGGGAGAGCAGGGCTAGGCACTGTTTTATGCTTTATTGACACTGCAGGCTTTTATAAAGGCAGTGTAAATCAGTAAGGACAGCCATGGCCTCCTCAGACAGTATCGTTCAGGCTCTCAGACACATGGGGCTGCATGCTGGAAACTGAGCCTGTCCCTTTTGCCCTAAGCCAGGCTGCAGGGGGAGGCCTGCCAGGCGAGGATGCCGAGATGCTGCGCTGCATATCAGCTCTCCTCCACATTTGTGGAGCGTTGTTTGCCTCCCATGTGTACTAACTGATTTTTTGCCCCTGTATTTTGGGCTCCAGCATGTTATGGTAAGGTTTGCACAGCATAACATGTTTTTCTCTCCAGTCGATTTTCTCTTATTAGCCTATTTTTCCTCTTGCCCTCATTCTGTTTTTCCCCGCAGTATGCAAACGCCGTTTGCTGAGAAACTGTGTCAGCCTTCCTCTAATTAAGAGTCTGGCAGGAGTCAGCGCAACAGTAATTTTGGAGATGACGCTTCCAGTTTGGAGCTGACAGTAAGCTGAGGTGCTGCAGCAGGGGCTCCTGCTGGGGATGCAGGAATGTTCTCCGGCTGAGCGGGGCAGCAGGACAGGGGGACCCACGAGGAGCCTGGTGCAGGAGCAGTGAGTACCCTGGGTACATCTCAGCTGGGGTATTTAAACTGTGCCTTCTTCAAAAGCAGCTGCAGGAATGGTTAAATCCCAGGTTATATCACAGGCTTCTCTCTCTGTGAGTGTGTTTGTATGTGTGTGTAAAGGACAGGAATAAATTGCAGTGGCCCTAAAGTCAGCTGCATCTCTCGGAAATAGTTATAATGTTGGAAAGTAAGATGGAGAGTTTGACGATCAAGTGGCCTGGAAAAGGGCAAATAAGGAGAACTTACTCAATGGTGCTCTGTAATATGGCTTCAGACTCCATAGTTCTTTTATTAGCAAGAAAGCTCAAAGCAAACAAAAGGAGACAGGAACTGGGGATCTGCTTGCCTCAGGATATTGTGGATGCTAAAAGCTTAGAGGTTCAAAGAGCATTTTGTGGCAGAAAAATGCAGCAGGGATCTATAAAATGAAAGCAGCTCTGCCTGGCTGAGAAGGTTTCAGGCTGCTGATCCATGGAGGGTGGAGCATGTGCTGGGGAGATATCCCAGATATCCATCCTGCTACTGCACTCCCTGCAAGGTGCTGGGATTTTGGTTCGGTGTGGTGTGCTGCCTGTATGCTTTGTGTGAACAGCTGAGGGATTTCATGTCGTACCGTCTCATCATTTCCAAACTGTCATGTCCACAGTTGCATCTCTCCTTCCACTCCTGAGACAGAAGTTGCTGTTGAAGGTGGTGCCAGCCCTTGCTGTGAAGGAGCCCAGTGAGGTGGATGTGATCAAATGTCTCAGTGGCTGAAGAAAACTGAGTGATATTTTTTGATCTTTCTAATGACCCAGTGAGTGAGACTAGGAAAACGAGTTGTGTGGTTCAGGAATTCCAGTAGAACACAGCCAACCACATGCCAAGGCTGACCTCCAACCTCCTCCTGCTCCCCTCCCACCTCATCCATAGATGTTTGCAGCTAGAGAGAAGTACAAAAAAGAGCAGATGGGGAGACTTTATTTAAAACAATCCTTCCTATGTGGTTGGTACCTTTAGAGCAGAATTCAGCATTTTCCCTCTCTGCTTGCTGTGTCAGATTTGCCTCTGGGGGGCAACCTCACCCCGCTCCAGCTGAGACCAAAGGGAGTTCAAGTGCTTGGGGGGCGATGACTCACTGCGCATCTTTCGCTGCCTTTGCGTTATCTGATCATTTTTAGCAATGGAGGTCATTATTTGCTGAAAGGATTTCAGGATTTAAGCCATCGAGGTTGACTGTTCATGGCTTTTCAGAAATGATGTGATTGGTTCTTGAAGGTCCCTTTCCAGGCTTGGAGTCCTTCAAAGTTTTTTCCTGTCCTGGTGTCCTTAGGAGAGTGGCATGGAAGGACACGTGTTTTGTGGTTCTGGTTTAATGGGCAGAGCATAAATCTGTGTGAGGAAGATTTACAGTGTTCTCCTGGCTCTTTTGCCTGGCATCTCTTGGACTGTCACTAAGCCTGTTAGTGCTGCGGATGCTCTGACCTGTATCAGGGAAGAGACCAAACTTACTGCTCCAGCTCTGCTTCAGTCCCACGTTGCTGAGCAGGCGTCTTGTACAAACCTTAGCCACATATAACCATTTGCATTTATTTAAAGGGCGTTGAGGTATATGATGGAATAAAGGAAGTATTATTCACGCTTCGTGTTGTGGTTCCTAATGGTACTTTACACGCTGATACGACCTACAAAGCTTGTTGTTTTGTGCCCGCAGTGCTCTGATGTTCTTCCTACCCCGAGGGTCAGAAATGACAAGAATAAACCATCGTGATGAGTGTCTTGCAGTGTCCTGCTCCCTCGCCTTGGCAGTGTCCTTGCCAGGGCGCAGCTCGGTGACCTTGCCGGCGCAGGCAGAGCGGGAGGCAGCGCTCTTGTCCGGCCACGGGAGCGAACGGGGCGACCTTCGCGTGAGATGTGAGGGCAGATCGATTTATCCGTACTCACGTTTCACCTTCTCCCCGAAGTGCAGGGATGCAGCTGGGCCTGGGCACAGGCAGGACCTCTTCCCTCCGAAAATACCAGTGGAGGAGGCTGGGGCAAGTGGGGTTAACCACAGACCCCAAAGCGTAGGGGACTGCTCGAAAGAGGGGTGCAGGACACTGCAGTGTGTTTCTGTCCAGTGAAGGAGTGAGTCAGCCCTGCTGGGACAGCAGTTCCTGGCTCCAGCCAGCCTGGGCGCTCGGACAGCAGCAACCACGCAGCTCATTAACCCAGCCCTCGGGCACTCGCTCTGCTGGCCTTGACACTGTCCTTCTTACTAGCTTTTCTTTTTTTCTTAAATAGTTAATAAAGGCAAATTAGCTATATAGATATGCAGAAACATGAATCAGAGAAATTCAGCTGACTCTTGAACTGTTCATACAGAGATGTGCTAAAGCACCAGGACATGATTGAAGCAGCCTGCTCAGAAAACACCTAAGGACAAAAACTGCTTGTAAGGCATCTCACTGCAGCTTTCCAAAATCTGATTATGTAGGGGGAGGAAAGAAAAAAAATCAGGTTTTGAAAGACATTAACTCAGTTGAACAGTACAGGGAGAAGGTACCAGTGAGGAGCAAATGAATTCCCAAAGGCTGCTGGGAAATTTCACTGACTTGGAGCTTTCAAACAAGGCTGGCTGCATTTAGAAGAGTTATGCTTCATCTGAAATATTTAACACTGGACATTTGAAAGGTTCTGTGTATTGAAAGAGCCCACCAAAAATATGCTTATGATGAGCTTTTAGAGGATCCTTGGGCTCATGCCATGCTGTCAATTGGTTAACCCAGATATTTGGGTTGTTTAGTTTTGTTGGAGTTTTTTTTTAAGGAAAAGCATGGGAAGGATAAGTTTCTGTCCTCCACCACAGGGAAGCAAAAATTACCATGTAATGAATGCTGGGCTGCTTTTGGGACATGTGCTGATAGATCTGTTGTTAGGAGGGATATGTTTCCATGGCAAAACCATCATCCTAAATGGCACTGTAACTCAGCAGAGATGCTGTGGTGGCCCTAGGGACCATCTTCCCAGTCCATTCTGAGCATCCTTCCAGGGAATATAGGATTGTAATGGCAGGGGGGATGAGGGCATCTCATGGTGATGCTCCCCACAGCGCTGCTGCAGCACCAGGGCTCTGCTGGTGAGGCTGTCAGCTCAGGGTTTTTCAGTCCTTTCTGACTTGAAAAGAAAACTACAACAAAAGGCAAGCTTGAAATAGCTCATTTTACCTCAGCAGACAAACAACTTGCTTTGAGCATCATTGTCACTCAGGCTAAATTACTTTTAGATGTTTTTAATGACTGGGTAACATTTTCCAGCTGATCGTTCTGCAGCACCCTGCTGGGGGACAGTCCATCTGTAACGACCAAGGACTCCAATATTGTGGTTGTTCTTCCTGACATTCATTTGGCTTTTTTATTTGATATGTGATTCCCTGTGGCAGAGATGTTTTCAGCTAAATTTACAGCTACAAGCTCTTTTGTTTGTACAAAGGGGATGTGTTTCCAAAAGGGCTGAGAGGCTGGCTATGCATGTAGCAGTGTGAGGTCAGGGATGTAGAGGAGAAACTCTGGGAGATTAAAGGTGACAGTCCAAATCCTGTCTGCACTGAGGGTGACATTACCATTGGACTGGAGGGATTTTTACCCATCATTTGTTACTCCTACCTTTTATTTCACTTGTAATGCACAGCACGCAGAGCTGTGACTTGCAAAATGATCCCAACTGGGACATGGCTTGTGACATCAGCTGTGCAGGTCTCCCAGATCCCTCTTTCTGAGGCAGGCACATCTTTTGCATTCATTCCTGAAGGCGACTTTTAAGCCACTTGCCTTCACCATTGCTGGGTTTTGCAGTGCTTCTAGGAGAAGTATTTTTAAATCCAAGCTCATAAATTTTGGAAGCTTCTCTCCTCCCCACCCCCTCGCCCCTATCAAAGTGTCAGAGCTGAAGAAAAACTGTGAGAATGATGGATGCACCCGGCTCTGTTTGCCAATGCTCTGCCTGTGTGTGTGAGGAGGTTATTTACTGCACTGCTGGCTTGTTTCTTCTTTGGTAGCAGTGATGACAGCATTGGGGTTCGGGGTCTGGGAAGGAGAGGCAAGATGCCCATGGGCCAGCTGAGCTTTGGGCTGGAGCAGGCATGGCTGGGGAGAGGTCACTTGGGCACAGAGGGCCAAAAGGTCCACAGGGATGTGGATCCTGGCTGGTGGCTTGGCCCAGAAGGTGGATGATATGGGCTGTAACACCTTCCTGGCTTGAACTCTGGAGGGTGCAGGTTAGCTCACGTAAAAGGGCAGGTTTTAAGTCACCACTCTTATCCCAACCCTGTCACAATCCCAGGGATGTGTGTTGCTGCTCTAGGCAGTGTGTGCCAGGGATCTGACGTGCTGTGCAGGGGCAAACACAGGGCACTGTGCCCCACTGCAGAAAGAGACAAAGACACCTCTGTGTTCTCTGGGCAGGCCAGAGCCCACCTGCTTTTACTGGGAGGATCTGGGCTGATGGGCAGAGAGGTTGCCCATGTCCAGCTGAGCCAGTCACTTCTCCCGGGACTGGAGATTTGTCTGTGCCTCTCCCCTCCCTGCAGCCACATTAGTCCTGCTCCTGCCCCAGAGCTAGGACAAGACCCCATGTTGAGCCCCAAATCCCCACTCTCCCCTGGGATTCCCAGCGGCTGCTGGCGTTTGACCCCCACACTGCTAGAACATCCCAAAGCAACTCTGCCTGGTTGAAAGGCAGGTCAGGACCCTGCCCTCCCCACAGTCTCACCAGCCCTTCCCTGTGGGCATGCTGCCGACAGATCCTGAGCCAGGGAGGTGCTTTCCACTGGCTTGGAGAGTTTTGCAGACAAGTAAACCAAATACTGCCAGCTCCCTGTGTGAGTGCCTGTCCTCCATGAACTCCCGTGCGTCTCTTGCAGCCGGGCTTGTGGGAACGGATTGGAGGCTGCTGTGACTCAGCTGCTTCTCCCTTGAGAAAATCTGCCCTGGCACCGTGCTTGGCTCTGCGTCTGGGGCTGCCAGCACCTGGCAGCCTTCATCAACAAATGGCCTTGGGCAAAACATCCCAATTTCTACTGCCAAACATTTACTGACGAGAAATGCAGCGTCTGATCTTGCAGAAAATCAGGACAGCAACTCTGTTACTGTACTGAGCTGGGGGGAAAAGTCCCAATCCTTCCTGAAGCTGAGCTGGGCTGGATGGGCTGCAGCAGGGACTGGCTATTCCGGTCTGCCCCTGTCTTTTCTCATCTCCTTATAACTTTCTCAGACAAATTCTTCTGCAATTATAATTTTCCCTGCTGGCTCTCAACCTGAAGAAACTGTGGTTTGGAAAGTTTGCTCAATGACTTGAAGGGAAGAGGCTCCCAAGCCTTTCATGCTTTGTGCTTGCTGGAATATTTTTTTTCCCAGGGCTAATCTGTGGAGCATCACGCATGGCTTGACGAGCCCATGACGCTCTCAAGGAACAAAGCCAAGCCGGGTGAGTTGTGTACTCATCTGCTGCAAAGCCCCGAGTGCTGTCGGGCTCCAGTCTTCACCAGAGGGTCTTTTCTGCTCCTCCACTTCACACAACGCTGCTGGCCCAGAGTATGTGCAGGCTGATCATGGGGCAGGCAAAGGGGACTGACGAGATAGTGGGTGCTGGAGCAGTGAGACTGACCCTGTGGTGTGGGGCTGGTGTGCTGCCTACTGGGAAGTTTTTCCACAGAGGCAGGTAAAGCAGTGATGCAAGTCTCATAGCATAGCTGAGGGATGGAGGGGCTCAGAGAAAGGCTGGTTTGCTTGTTGCTTTCTCCTGTTGAAAGGGAAAAATACTCGTTTTTCCACTGGTGGTTTTGACTTTATAATATGCCTCTTGTCACGGTGAGGGCTGGCACGGCTTTAGCATGAGTTTCACAACTCTTTTGTGGGTTTCATAAATCCCCAGCTGCTGGAGTGCTGTGATTTTGTAACTCCCAGCTGGCTTTTCGGCCATTCTGGAGAGCGGCTTGAAACAGTGGGATAACTGCTGCCTCTTGGACCACAGAGCCTGGCAAACCCAATCCCAGATCTGGGGCTTTATCGCACTTTTCTCGCTTGGGGCAAGGAAAAAGTGAAAAGGAGGCTGCAGGCACTGCTGAGCAGAAGCCAGGCCTGCCTTGGGAAGCAGTTTGCTACCAAAGGCTGCAGATCCTGGTCAACCCCATGGGTTTGATAGGCATTGACACCCTGTTGGTGCTGCACCCTCAAACTGGGCCCTTTGTGACATGCTGCTCCCGTGGTATGCACTCTGCCAGTGTATTTCTAATCTAATTCTGGCTGCTATTTGATCCTGCTAGGTTGTTTGTATTTACACCTTTGTGATCCATAATGAAATCCTCTGTCCAACTAATTTTGGTTCCCAGTAGTGGGAGAGGGGACATACAACAGTGGGGAGGGCAGGGGTCTCCTGACAGTCAACCAGGACACCCCTGTGTATGGGATATTCCCTAAGGTCTTGGCTGTGCAGGATAAACTTGAGAGGGGGCAAGGGGCCTTAATCCTGGGGGCTGGCGGGTTTTGGGACTGCAGGCTGGGTGGGGGTCCCTTGAGGGGTGGCAATAAGTGTTCAGCTACAACCAAGCCAGACAATGCTTCATCCCCAACAGACCCTGAGGCACAGTGGAATCATGCTTTAAGCACCTTAAACCAGGTTACTGTGTGCTCTGATGGGGTCCCCTGTCCATCCAGCAAGGCTGCAGGCTGACGATGGCTGGAGAAGTGTCTCTGTCACAGAGCATCCGGCAGCGCTGCCACCCTGGGTCCTGAGCTGCAACTTGAGTGCATGCAGGTCACCACCTCCCAGACTCGAGGAGAGTGCAGCATGTGTGCTGGGAGAGCTGATCCGTGCTAATCCCATCAATATTTCACGGTGTTGTGGCCCTGTTATAATTCCTCGCATCATTTGGGATGCCGGCTGGGACCGGGGTGCGGTGCCAAGTGAAACATGAGAGCTGCTATGGCTTTGCCCTGGCTCCCTGGGCATCAGAGAGGTGAAAGGGGCTGTCTACAGGCATTTCTACCTGCTGTTGTGGGTAGATCTGTGTGGCGGGGACAAGTGAACCCAAACATGCTGGCTGAGCATGGGCATCTACCTGGTTTTGCCATGTGTTGGAGTGATGGGGCTGTGCTCTGACAGACAGCTGACCCTGGCATGGATGGGGCTATGACATGGGAAAAGCCTGCTCTGCCTGGCCCTCTCTCTGTGGAATAGGGTGTTTAAATGACAACAAGAAGGAATTAAACAGTAAGCAGTCTCTGGGCTGCTGATCAGAGCACGAAAGCATTTCCTTTTCCTAAAGGCTGTTTGGAGTAACAGGGAGAGAGCATTACAGATAAAATCTTGTGTGGTTTTGGGGAGGGTTGGTTTCCCAAGGCACCATGTCATTGACCGATATGGTCCCCTGCTCTGGGCTGTTGCCTGGGCTGGGACAGGGGTTATAGGGCTGTAAGTCATATCAGGAGCAGCTGAGGGAAAGGGGTTTGTTTAACATGGAGAAAAGGAGGTTCCAAGGAGATCCTATTGCTCTCTACAACCACCTGAATGGAGGTTGTAGCAAGATGACGATCGGGCTCTTCTCCCAGGCAAACAGTGACAGGAGAAGAGGAATTAGCCTCAAGCTGCACCAGGGGAGGTTCAGGTTGGACATCAGAAAGAATTTATTCTCTGTGAGGTGGTTAAGTATTGGAACAGGCAGCCCAGATCGG
>JAOXXN010000082.1:22712544-22744760 GCA_026770055.1 Myrmophylax atrothorax | reverse complement strand
ATCTGATTTTGGGGCAGCAAAGCTGGCAGTATGCAAACAACTGTGGGAAAGGCCAGATTCTACTGCTTTGTGCTGTGCAGTTTTGAACTCAAAGTTGAATATCAAAAGAGGGTTTGACCCCAAATTGGAGCTTTGTTAGAGGGAAAGTAAAGGAAACAAGAAGAGGTTGTTGAAGCTGCAAGCCCTGAAACTGCTCTTGTCGTCTGTTTTTACTGGATGTTGGAAAAGAAAACAGTTTATCTTTGGAATAAATAAAAGGGAGAGCGAAGGGCTTGCAGCAGAACGCCCCACCTTCATGCCAGACAAGCTGGGTTGTGCTCCACCTCTTGCCCCTGCTCCAAGGGGAACCCAGGTTGCTGGTGATTTCTGAGCCTCTGTTTCCCCTTTGGAAAGCCCCACACAACGCCAATGGTGGGAACCCCAGGCATTGCCAAGAAACATCTTTGAAACTCAAACCTGGCTTTGGAAAAAATAAACTGGAAGACAAACCGGCTCTAAACAAATACCCAAGTTAACTCCGTGTCTTTCATTGTATGAGCCCAGTGAAATGAAACACAGTGCAGCCACAGAGACAAGCAAATGGATTCAGATGCCTCAAAACCCCCTGAAATCTGCTGGCCTTGAGATGTCCTTTTACATTTAAGGTTGGGATTTTTCTCCTTTTCTTTCGAATTGTTCCTGGGAATTTAATTCTACAATTATATTGCTGTTTATGCGGAGGAGACAATGTGCTTCAGCCACAAAGCCTTTGAAGGCTGAATTGCAGATTGCATCCAGCACTGAGCCACTTGGATGCAGACGCCCCCTCGCTGGGAGAATATGCTGTGATGTGGAAGGCTGTCTGTCTGTCCGTCCAGGCTCCTGGCAAGTGGTAAAGCTTGTCATGCTGCAAATGAGGCAGGAAAGGATGGAAGATGTAGGATTTTGGGGTGATGTTAGCACTGAGCCTGCCTCTTCCTCACAATGGAGGACGTGAGAGCCCCAGGGGTCTGCAACACACATCCTGGGGCTCAGTGGCCACACTCTGCCTCCCACATAGCCTGGATGTGGAGATGTGCTGGTGGTGGGTGAAGTCAGAGCCAGGCCACCGAGTCTCAGCAGCATCTGGTTTCACTTCCTGGTTGCGGCACAACTCCCCATTGGGCTCTCAGGTGCTCCTGTACTGAAGGGTCAACCCAAGGTTGCTGCTGTGGGGTTTTCACACGGGAGATACGGGCTGTAAAGGAGAGAAAAGCCATGGGCACTGTGTCCGTGTTGCTGTCTTGCAAGAGCCAAATGGCCTCCAGCATGTGGGGAATTGCTCCTGCAAGGGGAGATCTGTTGCTCTGTCCAGGGGTTCTGTATCTAGTCTGGCTGTGGCATCCCTTAGTGCTCGTGGTCTCACCACTGAGCTGCAAGCATTTGCCCTTCAGCCTACACTCCTTGCACCCTTCCCTCCTGGACCAGCTCTGTGCAAGGCTTCTGGAGCCAGGCAAGGAACTGTTTCAACTAACAGCTGGCATCAGTGGGTTTTCTGTTAGGGTGGAGTGCAGTGGAGCACTGTTAGCAGTGGAGGAGTGCTCTGTTCTGCCATCCTGGGCACTGTGCTCTTGCCATCTGCTTGTGGCATGTCAGGAGCAGCTGGAGCAGAGCTGTCCCTGTGTTTAGCAGGTGGCTTTAAGCAGGTGATGCCTGCCCATGGCACAGGCAGGAGTAGCTTTCCTTATTTTCTCAGTTGGATTTTTTTGGGTGGGTTTGGATGGGAATGGCTGGAGACCTGTCATGGGGACTTGGCAGGGAACTCCATCACTGCTTGGCAGCCTCTTTGAACCTCCTGCTCCACATCAGACTCAACCTGATGGAGGAGAGGAACGAGCTCTTGTGAGATTAGTGAAAACAGGGAGCTTGGGAGAAGCTAACACACCCTGATCCCTGCAGCCATGCAGGGGGGGACACCATGACTGGTCCCTGCACCTTGTGGGCCGGCAGCATTCCCCAGAGGAATGCTGCAGGGGGCTGAAGATAAAGTCATGGTGCTAGGGGCCAGCAGGGTGAATCTGTCGGAAATTGGGCTGTTGTTAGTTTTATTGCTAGTGGATTGGCTTGTCTTTTCAGGGTTGTTTAGCTGTCTGGCTCCCATCAGCATTGGTGCCCCTTAAACTGGCCCACATCCCCTACAATCCCTGCTCACTCCCATCCATCACTTTGCTCCTTCATGTGTCTCCTCCCTGCTGTGTTGTTGCTGAGATCAGAGCTGGGTGCTCTTCTCCGCCGGATGTGCTGGGCTCTGCTGGTGTCTGATGGGGGCTGTGCTGTGGGAATTCGAAGGCTGTTCCCATGGCCTGCTGGAACATGCTGCTTGCCTCCCTGGCTCCATGATGGCTGAGCTCTGCGTGGGGGCTTTGCGCTGGGAACAGGGCAGGATGCTCCGTGACAAGAGCTGATGTTGCAGCTCTTCCTCCCCTCCTCTGTGCCCAAATCCCAAATTTGGGTAAAGGAGATATATATCTGCTTCCTGAATCGTGGAAGCTCTAGTGTGTGTCTGCTGAAGCACCTCAGGGTCAAGCACGGTTTTGTTTAAAGAAAGCAACTAAAATAAACCCAGCAAGGGGCTCCCAGGAGGTCACTGTGCTCCTTCCCTCCCCAACCCAGCATGGATCCCCTCTTCCCGGAGGCCTTTCAGCAAGTTCACATTTTTTTTTCTGCTGTTGTTGACAAAAATCCTGGCTGGTTGAGAAATATCTGTGCAGCAGCGCCAGCCCAGTCCCACGGGTCAAATCCTGCCCCTGCAAATGTGTGCCGAGAACAGTGCCTCATCTTGGGCTGGCCTTTGGGGATGCTGCCAAGGGGAACCCATGTCCTCGCAGGGCAGCCCAGGCATGAGGCCATGAGCAAGCTCCTCAAATGGATGGGGGGACAGATGGACATCATCGGCTTGAGGTGGATCTGATGTTTTATCATTTGCTGGTTGAGCTCTGCAGCATAAGCAAAGTGCTGGAAGTTCGTCAAGGGCTGAATTAAAGTTGCCTGGCAACCTCCATCCTGTCTCCTCTTCCTGCATCTCACAGGATTTCCCACCCAAGGTCTGCCGCCTCCGGGGAAGGGGGGCCCAAAATGCATTGCGCTTGCAGCCAGGCCAGTGCCAGGCTTGCCTCTCTCGTTCCTGGATGCCTTCTTTCCCGTAACTCATTGGCTGTTCCCACGCCTTGGAGCTCGGAGCCCTCCCCATCTCATCCCCTGGGGCTAGTGCCTTTCCCCCAGCCCACACCAGGAATGGGTCGGACTGTCTTGGCTGAACCTGACAACTCATGTGGGTCCCTGGAGGGGTAAAACAGTGCAGAGCCAGTGGGAATGAGACAGGGGAGAGAGTGGTGGGGAAGCTGAGGGGGCTGCAGCATCATGTGCCAGGCTTGGCCCCAGTGAGCTAAGTCGAGTCAGCTGCATGGGGTTTGGAGTGCCTGGGCTGGGCTACTGTGAAAAAGCCAAGTGTAGATGGTGTCTTCTGGTGCAGTCCCTGATGGGGCTTTGCTAAGGCTGTTTTGCAAGCCCATAACCCAGAGGAGACCCAGTAGAAATCTCTGCCTCCCACTGCGAAGAGAGCAATGCTTAGTCTGTGTTGCTAAGGGGAGCAGCCCATGAGAGGGGAGCAGTGACCAGCAGCCATTTTGGAAGCTTGCTTGGGCTTTACTACATCTTGGTGGAGCAACCATAACCTGTTTAGGGAGCTGTGAGATGGGAAAGAGTCTCATCCCACTCTGCAAATCAGTCCTGCCATCCAGAATGGATGCTGGGGGTAAGCTGTAGAAGTGCTGCTCCCACCCAGCATTTCCATTACTTCTCCTAAGTTCCTTTGAAATTAAAAAGCTGGCATAATTTTTAGCTCTGCTGCTGAGGAAACAGCCATGAGGGGCCAGCCCATAAGACCCCATCTGAGTCTTTCCTTGTTTGTCAACCCCAGAGGCAGTGCAGCTTCCCCACTCTGCAGCTTGCAGACTGCTTTTGCTCCCAGGCTTTGCTGCCTTGCAACTTTGAGGACCATGGGGCAGCAGGAAGGGGCTACCGTGGCCCAACAGAAGTTCTGGTGCAGAGGCCATCAAAGCATGTAACAAAGCTGGTCCCTTTGGCCTGTTTCTTTGACTGGATCCAGGTTGGTGAGACCTGCCACTGTGAAATTCACTGATCAAAAGCTTTTTGCTCTTCCAGAGACGCTGGTCATGGGAATTTTAAGGAGGTGCTGACTGGGCCAGCCCGTTTGGGTGTGCTGTGCCGGCTGGCTGCCGGTGGGAGGCTGATGCCGGCACAGTCATGCTCACACAGCTTCCGTCATGACCCAGTAAACCCAGTCAGACCTGACCAGAGCTCGCTCGCTCCCCTGTGTGCTCACCCACGCCTGCACGCCCCCGCCGCCCCACTACTTTCCTGGTGTTCCCAAGGGACCAGCAAACCCATCCCACTGCTGAGAGACGTTGCCTAGGTCTGGCTCCCTGCTGGGAGGTACGGCAGATTCCTGTAGAAGTATCCTACAGCCAGTGGTAGGAGGGTGGGCTTTTGCCTCCGTGGATGTTACATGTTGTGATTAGAACAGCTGGTTCCTGGCTTCGCCCCTCTCGGTGGGTCTGTCAGCCCTCTGGCTGGGTCCTGCCTCCACCATCCTTCTCCTTCGGTGTTGCTGGCCGGGGTGAGAACTGGGGTCGGATTTCAGGTCCTATGTCAGCTCCCGCTGTGCTGGGAAGTAGGTGAGGTGCCAAGGGGCTTGCGACCTCACTCCTTGGAGTGGGCTGGGCTTTTCTAGACAGTTTTTCTCTTAAACCCCTGCTTTCATTGGAGCTGCTGCTGCTTTTCAGCCTCTTTCTCTCCTTTTTGTTTCCCTCCCCCAGAGAAAACTCTCTATGGCTTTCTGTTTCCAGCTTTTCCCCATTTCCCATTGGAGTGCTGGACTTGAGCAATCCAGCTGCCCCCAGCCCTACTGGTGTGTTCCATGGACCAAGACCTCCTCTGCTTCCTGCCTGGGCCCTTGGCTTCGCCCAGAGCTTAGAACTTGCACTCTGACAAGGGGGAAATTATGAGTTTGGGGGTGTCTGGTGTAGCTGCAGCCCAGGGTGATGACCTGAGAGGAGCCAAGGATGGTTTCAGTTCCTTCTTGTTTCTTCTCCCCAACACTAGGTATGAAAAATAAAAACTTGAAAATAAAAAATTAGGGAAGCTCGAAACAGCCCTTCCCTTTCAGTAAAACATTAACTGGCGCTTACAACGTAACTGATTAAGTGTTCTTTAGGACAAAGTTACATCTGATCTCGGGCAAAGGAGTCTTTGGAAATGGGTGTAGTGCTTCCTTGAAAAAGCAGAGGAGCCCAGCCCTGGCAGCACGGGAGGCTGCTGCCCCCTGCCTGGCTAGGAATCCTGCGCTGCCCCCCAGCTTAATGAGTTACTTTTGGTTTCCTGTCCCTGTGCTGGCTCGGTGCTCACGATGGTTAAATGTTACCTGGGGCTGGCTTACAGCACAGTGCTTGCTTGCCCTGTGATAAGCACCATCTCTGCCTCCCTGCCCAGCCATGCTCCCGGCTCTAATCCCCGTCACATCAGGAGCCAAGCAGCAGGCAAAGTTCAGGGATTGTTTGTCCAGGACAGATAAGGCGGGAACGTCTGGCAGCATGTAGGGCTGTTACTTGTTTGTTAGAGATTGTTCTTTGCCTTGTCATAAGAAGGTTTATACTCCCCTCTGCTTTCCCATCCCAGGTCCAGCAACTCTTGTGGTTTACACATGATTCCAGGCTTGTGTCCCCATGTGGAGGCCTGGGGGAAGGGTCCCTGCAGCTGCCAGAGTGGCCCTGCTCCCACTGGCAGAATGGTGAGGTGTCAGCATAGGGCTGGATGAGGTGCTTTGGTGCTCCAGGCACACCTGCTATTTGCTTTGCCCACAAAGCTTGGTGGGTTTGGTTCGTGCTAGACAGGATGCCACCAAAGCAACTGCTTTCTCATTGACCTTCATCTGTACTCACCTGCCTTGTGTTGCCATGCCAGGCCCATTGTTCATGAGCAGACCCTCGGTCTGGATAGGGCTTGTCCCATAAACAGGAATTATTTGGAAGGAGGATGCTCTGGGATCTGCTCCCCATGGAGTTCAGTCGCACAGGCACTACCCTGCTTGCACCCAGGGTTGGGTGCTCTTTGGGCATTGTGTGGTTCCTGGCAGCGCAGTGAGGCAGCAGGGAGCAAGGGGACACGTCTCCTGCCTGCCTCATTCCTGGAATGCTCTGGGGCATTGGCTAGTGCAGGTCTGAGGTCTGGGTCTGAATCACCTTGAGGGAATCAGCACTTTGATGCAAGCTTCAGAACTATGGCTGAATCCGCATTCAGCCTCTCGCTTTTCCTTTTCAGCCCCAAAGCCCTTTTCACTTTGGTTTCACACTGGTGTTACCTCCCCTCTACCTGAGATACAGGAAAATATTTGCTTCAGGGTTATCATCTGCAGTGAGCGTGTCTGAGCAGCTTCTCTACAGGGCCAGGTGTTTGCTTTATATATCTGTATATATAGGTAGATAGATAGATAGATAGATAGATAGATAGATAGATAGATAGATAGATAGATAGATAGATAGATATTTGTAAGCCTCTAAGCAAACATATAGGTACTTGTTGCTTCTGGGGAGCTCTGTGGCTCAGAGATATCCAGTTGTCTCTTAATGCCTGTGAGATGAACTGGTGGCTTTGCTCCTAGTGCAGCTGGGAGAGCTGAGGGGTTATTCATGAAAGTGAGGGCCAAAGAAGATGCTGAGCTTCAAGGCAGCTTGGGATGAAAGAGAAACTGAAATCTCATGGGAAGACACTGGTTGGAAAAACTGTTTCCACTTGAAAAGACTTGATGAAGATGCCAAGCAGTTCCTTCATGGGTTTTCCTTCACTTTGTGTCGCTGCATGCCTGAAGCATCCTTCCTCATACCTCTGTCCTCAGGAGTCTTATCATTTCAGGAGGGACAAAACTGGGGACAAGTATCTTGCATGGCAGGAGACAGCCAGCTGGGGTTTTGGGAAGGAACAGAGACCTTGGGCTCCCAAGGACCCCCACCACTGCTCAACCTGCTGCAGCTGCTCTGGGGAGCAGGAGTTGGGGTACCTTGGCCCTAAGCTCCACTCTCTGCTTTTGGGGGCAAAAGTGCCTGCCGTTTGGGTGTGAAATACAATGGGGAATCAGCTGGGTCTGCCAAAGTATAGCCTTCTGTCAGGGGGAGCTGGAGGAGCAGAAGGCGGGAAGCAAAGGAGGGAGTAGCCCAAAGGAGACCTGGAGGAAAATGAACCTCTGTGCAGCTGACCCAAGCACTCAGCAAGCAACTGCCCCCGCCGTGCAGAGGGGAGGGAGGGCATCCCCAGGAGAATGCTGCAGGGGCTCACTCCACTCAAACTCCCCTCCGTGCCCTGTGCTGGCTGCAGGCTCAACACCTTGTGCCGTGCCTTAGTTTGCCCTTTGGCAAATGAGGGTTTGTTTTTCCCTGAAGCTATCCCCAGTCTGAGGCTGTGCCTGGTCAAGCATCCATGCAACTATGCAGTTGGCTGCTTCCCTAGCTAGTTTGCTTGTGAGGTGCAAGGGTGTCTGACTCAGTGTTCTGTGTTTCAGGAGGGTTTGGTGGCCAGCCCTGACCCAGGGAGCTGGAGAGTCCATCCTGAGGATCAGCTGTGCCAGCCTGGTGGCAGTGGCTTGGGCAGCTGCCCTTGCCAAAAGAGCAGGAAGATGAGTGGAGGTACGGCACATCTCCTGACGACTCTGTTCATGGCAGTGGCAGCAGCAGTGGGATACCCATCACGGCGGTCTGCCACTGACCTGGATGCCACCCCCAGAACAACAGTCACCTTTGAAGGTAAGGGTGTGTGGGTCCTGGTGGCAGCAGTGAGGTTTGGGATCTTGCTGGCACTGGCCTTGGTGCATCGTGACTGCATCTACTCTTTGCCACTCTGCTGGAGCAGGCGGCTCAGCATGGAGTGGTGGCTACAAGGGGGCCTCTCATTCCCTGCACTCCAGAAATTGGATTCCCCATAGCTGTCTGGCACTGGGTGTCCCAAGGAGTGGAGCACGGCAAAGTCATCTCTCCAAAAGCCAGAGTGGGACAAGGACATGCAGGGAGCCCAGGGAGCCAGCCTTGGCCAGACCCTGGCCCTGCCCAGCAGCCCTTGGAGTGTGTCCTGAGCTGGGCATCACACATGGGTTGGGCTCTCATGGCGCAAATAGTCAACAGGGAGCTTTTTTCCATGATTTTCTCTACTGGCCAATGGGCTCTTGGCTTCCAGCCTCTGTGGTGTCAGCGAGCTCAGCAGTGTCATTGTCACTTGGTTATCCACACAACTTCATTGACCTCACTAGTGAAGGTCAACTCAGCAATCAGTGGTGGGAGAGAGTTTCATTAGCAGCTGGGGTTCCCCTTTCTCTCCAGGCAGTACCTCCTTTTTTGGGAGGGGGAAGTAATTACCTTTGCAGATGCCTCATGAGATTTTCTCTTCCTGCTGTGGAAGGGTTCAAGTCTGGTTTGGGATCCTGGCCAGGGCTGAATCCCACCTCACACTTCTTAGCACTCCAAATTGTATGTATTTTTTGGCTTGGTGGGCAGGAGTCCCTATCCTCACGGCAGGAGTCCTCCTCTTCCATGGCAGTTTGGGTTCAGGTTTTTTTATTCTTCTCTTTGGGCTGGCTGGGCTCAATTCAGAGCCAGGGTCACTGCTGGCATGTTTTTCCTTCCTCCAGCAATTTCCCATACACCATGGCAGATCTGTGCTGGGCATGGGCATTCCAGTTCCCACCCCTGAGCTGTGCTTTAATTAGCGGGGAGAAATCTCCGCAGTGAGCCTGAGCTGAATTAGTGCTTTTTGCCTCCTACCAAGCCTCCTCTCTTCTTTTCCTCCTGCTGTAACTGCTGGCACCCAGCACTGTCTGCCTGATAACCTCAGTGGGTGTCCTCTCACCCACTTCTAGCTCCATCCTCTTGTCTTTTCTCAGTGGCTCGCGCCGTGCCTGCCCCGGGGTCCCCTCTCAGACCCCTGTTCCCTTTGCAGAGCTGTCAGGTGTCCGGCGCTTCAACGCGCACACCCTCAACTACAGCACCCTGCTGCTGGAGGACGACCGGGGCATCCTCTACGTGGGCGCCAGGGGAGCCATCTTCGCCCTCAACTCCAGTGACGTGGCTGACGGCTCCCACCGCACGGTGAGCCTGGCCTCTGCCTGCCACCGGCTGGTTGTCCGTTCCTGTCCCATGCTGCCTGAGCCCTGTCCAAATTGTGGCCATTCTATCCCTGCTCATCCTCCCATTCTCCATCTCAGGTCTTGCCTGGAGGTGATGTCTCCAGGTCTGTCCCCAGCTCTCCTGTGGGTTCCTGGTCCTAATCCCCAGCCAGGCAGTGTGGGGACAGTAGTGGGAGACATCCCCAAACTCAGAGCTGCCTGCTTCAGGGGTACCCCAGTAGAACGAGGGGCAGGGGGAAAATCATAGGGAAGGATGCCCCAAAATCCTCCAGGCTCCTGCAGTTCTCTGAGGTGTCTGCCCACAGGTTGGGGTGTGGGACTGCTGTCACCCTGGGTTGGTTGGATGTGTGCAGGGTGCCATCTTTTGCTCTGAGCAACCATCTGCTCTCTAAATAAGAGGATTTCATAATCTCTGATGGCTCTGACAGAGGTTGGAGCCTACAGAGACAGGGGGACCATGCAGTGGTGGGGATCACACAGTAGCAGTCTCTCTTCCCCTTGCAGATCCACTGGGAAGCCTCTCCGGAGAAGCGAATGGACTGCCAGCAGAAGGGCAAAAACAACAAGGTAGAGCGAGTGGGTGGGTGCTGGGGGGGCTGCTGTTGCTTTCCCTGGCTTGTAATGCCTATACTCCCCCTCCGCAGACTGAGTGCTTCAACCATGTGCGGTTTCTGCAGCGGCTGAACAGCACCCACCTCTATGCCTGTGGGACCTATGCCTTCCACCCACTCTGTGCTGCCATTGTGAGTACCATTCAACACCACAGCTGTCACCTGTCCCCTGCCACCATCACCCTGGGGAGCTGCAGCCCCTGTCCTCAACTACCATCTCAGCCCACAGTCCCACCCATTTTCTGCTCCTGTCCCAGCTTGTGGCAAGGGCAAATGACCCCCAGGCTGGTGTGAGTAGGTTTATGGATGCGGCCACCAGGATGCAGATGCCTGAAGTCCCCGCCTTGGCACTGGAGTTGGCCTCTGACCTCGTGAGAGGGCTTGGAGTGGATTGGTGCCATGGGGGACACACGTGAGCTCAGCTGGCTGGGATGTGCCAGCCCTGAAGCTGGCTGGTCCCTGGTGCCTGCTGTGCAGGGTCCCTTCCCACAGCAGGGGCTGCAGAATGGCTGATGGCCAGTCGTAAGTGTGCCCAGGAAGGGTGACAGTGATGAGGCTGACTCAGAAACCCCTCCCTAGGCATTTCCTGGGCCAGGCTGGGAGTCTCCACATTTCTGTGACTCACAGCAAAGCATCCAAGAGCAGCCTTCTTCACTGGCAGTGGGACTTTGACCCCTTTTCAGTAGCTCCTTGAGTCAACTGTCCTGTGCCCACCTCCCTCCCTGAGCTGATGGGCAAAGGGGTCTGGGGACATGTCCCCAGCATATTCAGAGAGCCCTGGAGAGGCCATGCTTGTTCCCATGGCTGTCCTGCCAGTCTGGTTTGGCCATTGCACATACTGGAAATCAGGCAGAGGAGCTGCCAAGCTGGAAGGGCCTCATCATTATTTGAAATGCTTTGAACTGCAAACCCCCCAAAAAATAACTCCTGCCATGACAGGGACAGCACCTGGGGCGACCCAGCCCGGCTGAGCAGCATCTGCCAGCCAGGCACAGGCTGGAAACACTGGATGTGCTGGCTGGCTCCTGCCCAGTGCCCACACAATGACAAAGTGGGGTGCTGGGCCCACCCTTCCCCCAGACCCCTCTCTGTGCTCTTGGCTGGGGGCTCTGGCTGTCCACGATGTGGTTTCTGACCAGCTGTAGGGTACCAGGGGAGTTTGTGTTGCCTGGACAAGAGCGCAGCTGTGGGTATTGCTTTGTCCCTGCTAGCAGCCTCTGCAGAGAGCATGAGGCTGGCAGGCAAGGCGGGTCTGAACCCTCCTGTTTAACCTGGTTCCCTCTTCCCCTCAAGGATGCCAACAGGTTCATGTTGCCATCCCACTTTGAGGAAGGCAAGGAGAAGTGCCCATACGATCCTGCCCGTGGCTACACTGGCCTCATTGTGGGTAAGTGGCACCTTTCCAGGGCTGGCAGGGTCATGTGGGATGCCAATGACCTTGGCTCCATTCCCAACACTCCCAAAGAGGGTGCCAGCCAGGTGAGCCCTGCATGCAAGGGCCTTAGCAAGTCAGGACTTGATCCTCCTCCTCGTCTCCCTGGGGCATGGGGATGCTGGTGGCCTGTGGGGCTGTCCCCAGGGCCATGCTGATGAGTACCTGCCCTGCTCAGATGGTGGCTTGTACACGGCCACACGCTACGAGTTTCGGAGCCTCCCTGACATTCGAAGGAACCTGCACCAGCGGCCGCTGAAGACAGAGGAGTCCCCACTGCACTGGCTGAATGGTGAGATATTCCTATCCCCCCAGTCCTGTGACCAGCATCATGGGCCATGGGACCCTTTAGAGAGTGTGGAGCAGGGGTGAGGAGTGGCCCTGGAGTCCTGTGTGGTTTGTAGTGAGAGGAAACTGAGGCAGGGAGGGATTCCCCATCCTGTGGTTGGTGCCCAGTCTCCACCTCTTGTTCCATGTCCCCAGATGCCGAGTTCGTGGCATCTGTGCTGGTCCAGGAGAGCCGGGACAGCCCTGTGGGTGATGACGACAAAATCTACTACTTCTTCACGGAGAGGGCGGGAGAAGAGACCACATCCTTCTTTGACAAGAGTCAGGTGGCCCGAGTGGCCCGGGTTGCCCGTGTCTGCAAGGTAGGCATGCTCCCAGCCACAGGGAGCCAAGCACTGCTCCTCATGGTGCAGGAGCAGCATGCCTCCATTTGGGGGAAACTGAGGCATGGGCAGAGGGGAATGCACCCCCCCAGCAGCCTGTGCAGAAATGCTCCCTGCACCCTCCTAGAGTGATGTAGGGGGGAAGAAGATCCTGCAGCGCAAGTGGACATCCTTCATGAAGGCACGTCTTGTCTGCTACATCCCTTACTACGAGGTGCTGCGCAGCGTCTGCAGCCTGGATGGGGGCGGCTGGGCCAGCACTGTCTTTTACGCTGCCTTCACACTCTCAGCACAGTGGTGAGTGTGGCAGTAGCCAAAACAACTCGGGCTACAAGTCTGCAGCACAGGGGGGACCAGAGATGCTTGACGGAATGTGAAGCAGGTTCTGCATGCCTGGGGGGGCATTAGTTCGGAGCAGCCATGTGTCTGTCCAGGCTCAGGTGAGGTTCTGCCCCCCAGGAGGACCATGGAGGCCTCAGCCGTGTGCCGCTACAGCATCTCAGCAGTGCAGCGCGCCTTTGAGGGCCCCTACATGGAGTACCAGGACTCAGCTCGCAAGTGGTCCCGCTACGATGGTGCAGTGCCTGAGCCCCGACCCGGCTCTGTGAGTGCCTGGGGGTGCAGAGCACGGGGGACACAGGGCAACCACATTCCCCTCTGACCCCTGTCTCCCCTAAGCAGTGCATCACAGACCACTCCCGCAGGAAGGGCTACAACTCCTCACAGGACTTGCCCAACAGTGTCCTGGACTTCGTCAAGCTGCATCCGCTCATGTTTGAGGAGGTGAAGCCAGCAGGCGGGGAGCCACTCCTGGTGAAGAAGAGTGTGGCGTACAGCCAGCTGGCTGTGGACAGAGTGCAGGCCCTGGATGGCCACTCCTACGATGTGCTCTTCATGGGGACTGGTGAGTGTGGGATGAGTTTGCCAGGTCTGTGCTGGATAGGGGGGCACACCCCACATTCCCTCCTGAACTCCCTGCTCTGCTCTCCAGGGGATGGCTGGATTCACAAGGCTGTGGTGGTGGGCTCTGGCATCCACATCGTGGAGGAGGTGCAGGTGTTCACGGACCTGCAACCTGTGGAGAGTCTGGTGATCTCTCATGCCCAGGTGAGGGGTGGAAGAAGTAGGTGGACACCACATACAGGGCATGCTTGTGCTGTGAAGCTGGCATTGAGCTGTTCGGGGGACTGGGTGGACATGTCTCCTGGGTCAGCCCAGCTTGGGATATGTGCTGGAATGCAGCAGGGCAGCCTGGGGAAATGGACCAGCCTGGCCCCCAGCTGCACCCATTGGCACTGCCTGGCAGCTGGGGGCCCTTCTTGTGCATCCCCCCAGGGGAGAGCTCTGCTGTGGGGATCTCGGGCACCACAGAGCGCCCCACAACCCAGTAGCATCATGCCAGATCAATGCTGAGCCAGCCCTTTCCCCATCAGAGGAGCCTGTATGTGGGGGCAGCCAGTGGGATCGTGCAGGTGCCCCTGGCCACCTGCACCAGGTACACCACCTGCTACGACTGCATCCTTGCCCGGGACCCCTACTGCGCCTGGGATGGCAGGGCCTGCCGCACCACGGGCACCACGGACAGGTAGGGATGGGCTGCCTGTCCCCAGCTGGGTCCCCATGAGCCTTCCACCTGCCCCATCCCATGCTGTTGCACATCACCCCATGGCACAGTTGCCCCAGATCCACCTCCAAAGGTCTGGCCAGCATCTGGCAGGACTCCTGGTGGCCATGACCCCATGAAGGGTGGGCTCAGCCAAGGCTGTATGGCTGAAGCCCCTCCTATGTTGCAGCACAGGGCTGGTGCAGGACATTCAGAGCGGCAACAAGGGATGTCGGAGCATCTCCGGGCGGGGTGAGTCTCTGCTGCCCCTCAAGACCATGGGGATGCTGGTGTCCTGCCTCCCTTAGGGTGGCTGGGACAGGTGCGAGGCAGTGTGTGTCTCTGCAGGCTTCCTGCCATGGAAGAACCGGACGGTGCTGCAGGGGGATGACGTGCTGCTGCCCTGTGACCAGCGCTCCAACCTGGCCCGTGCTGTGTGGCTGCTGAATGGCAGTGAGGTGCTGGGCATGGGGCAGGACCGGCTGCGGGTGGGGGTGGATGGTCTGCTGGTGACAGACACGCTGCCCCAGCACAGCGGTGTGTACCGCTGCTATGGGGAGGAGCGGGGTCTCCGGACACTGCTGGCTGCCTACAGCCTCACCGTGCTGCCCGAGCTGCCCCGCAGCCCAACGGCTGCCACTTCACCCCACGCTGCCAGTCAGACGGCCAACGACGTGAAGGTGGCTTACATCTCTGCCATCGTAACCTTGGTCGTGCTCTGCACCGTGCTCAGCACTGTCCTCCTCTACATATCTTGCCTGGAGAAGCGCAAGGGCAAATACGTACTGGGGGAGCCACGGCCATCCAATGTGGAACTACAGACTGTCTCGGCCAACTGCCTGCGCAAGGGCCACCGGGAGGAGGAGGAGGAAGAAGAGCTCACCTATCCTGATGGCTGCCTGCGGATCATCCCTGGTGAGGCGCCCACGGCTGCCACCTCCCCAGCCAAGGAGCTGCCTGTTGCTGTGCCCCCTCTGCCGCCCCCGCTGCCGGCCGAGCTCACCAATGGCATGGGGGCTCTGCCCAATGTCCTCCGCAAGATGAACGGCAACAGCTACATGCTGCTGCAGCAGCAGGAGGAGCCTCTGGTCTCCCCACTTTACAGTGCATCCTTCACCGAGGAGCTCAGCAAGATTCTGGAGAAGCGGAAACACACGCAGCTGGTGGAGAAGCTGGATGAGAGCTCCGTGTAGGGGCTGGGGAGGGGGGTCCTGTCAGCAGGACCCTCCTCCCCTTCAGCCCCTTTTCCCACCCCTTTGCCAGCAGTGTTACAAGACTCAGGCAAAACTACCTCCTGGACGGCAGAGCCGGGCCGGGCCCGGGCTCAGCTGTTCCTTTGGCTTTTACTGACTTTTGAGACTTGCTGTACAGAACAAAAAAAAAAAGAAAAAAGCATCTATTTAAATTTGGGAGCTCTATTTATATATAAAAACCCTCCGACGGTGGCCACAAGCTGGAGACAGGAGCTGGCACCAGGCTGAAGGTGGACACTGGGGGGAGGGAGAGTTTCTGTCTGTTCATCCAGGCGTGGAAGAGATGCTGTCCTGGACATGTGGATTCGGCTGGTCCCACTGGGTGTCCCGTGGCACGTGGGAGCTGGACAGCTGCTGAAAGGTGGGTGAGGAGCAGGGAGGTGGGCTTGGGGCTGACACACTGTGCCTGTGCCTCTCACAGGGTGTGAGATCCGTTCTGGCGCAGGGCCAGGGGGGTTTCCCCAGCTGCCTGCTCCCAGGCAGGAGAGGGGCAGTACACATATCTCTCACTGTGGGGGCTGGCCTCGATGGCTGCCAGCCCCTGCCCACTCTCCCACATCTGACCCCCCAGGGTTTCCTCTCTGGGAGAGGATCGTTTGGCAAGGGACAGAGACATGGTAAAGAGCCTGAATGCCCTGGAGCAGCTGGTGAAGGGGCATGTGCCCCCTGCATAGAGGCCACAGGTGAAATACCAGGCCGGGTGCCTTGGGGAGGCAGCACCCCCAGGCCTTCCAATCCTGACAGGGCTCTGCCCCTTCTCCCCAGGGCACTGGATGCAGCAGCGGGCAAGATGCACTGGCAGCAGGACTGGCAGCTGCCACTGTGCCCTACAGCATGACAAGGAACCAATGCAGCACCCACATTCCCCTGATGTCTGCAGTGCCCCTGTGGCCCCAAGCACATGTTTCTGCCCTCCTGTGTGGTGCTGTTGGAGAACTGGGGTTCAGGCATAACTGTCACCTTTGGGACAACTTGTGGGCAAAGAAATGTCCTCACACAGTGAGGAAGAAGAGCCCTGGACAAGGGCCTGCCTCCCTCTGGAGCCTCCTCCTCTTCATGACACTTTCCAGGAGCAGCCATGGTCCTTAAATCACCCCAACTATTTCTGCTTCTGCCACCTCCTGGAAGAATTTGAGAGACTGAATTGACAAAAGCTGTTCATGTTCCAGGGCCAGAGTGGTGACACTGGAGAAGCTGTGGAGGGACAGACTTGTTGGGTTGTGTGTCCTCCCCTGTGTTCATTGCTGGCACTTCCATGATCAGGACATTGCCAGGAGCTCAGTCCTGCAGGAGAGACAAGAGGAGGGTGGCAGCCCAGGGCTCCTGTTCCAGGAGAGTGAGGCTTAGTGGGAAAAGGCCAGAGTTGCACACCTGGGTTCTCCCATCCCACCCCCACCGTTGTTTTTGCTGCAAGGAGGGGGGCATGAGCCACACCCAAGGACCACCCTCACTCTCCCAAGGGAGGGGCATCATGCTGTGTCTGGCATCCCTTGTGCACAGTTCCACATCCCCCGTGGCAATAAACACGGCTCTGTCTGGACATGTCATGGCGATGTCTCTCTGCAGGCAGGAGAGATGGATGCAGAGGCATGGCACTGGGGGTGGAGGAGGCTTTATTGGGGCTGCAGGCGTGGGCCCTGGACCATGAGGATGGAGGGTTTGTTGGTGAGGGGGTGCCACTGGCCCTGGATACTGGGGTTGTCAGTGTGAAAGGGCTTGCGGATGCGGATGATGTCCAGGCCGGACTGGTTGGCCAGCTTGGTGACCAGCTGCACGATCTCCTCACTCGTCTTGCTGGCGATGAGCTCGTCCCGCACCGTCCCATTCACTGCAGCAGAACGAGGGGGTCGGGCTGGGATCCCCCCACTCTGCAGCCCTCCCGAGGAGCAGCTGCTGATCCCTCTCCCACAGCAGCTGCCCCAGCACCGTCTGCGCCAGGCAGAGGTTGCGCAGAGGCAGGGCAGGGCAAGGAGAGCCCCGTCCCCATCCTCTCCCCGTGCCACCCAGCACTCACAGTACTCAGCCCGCACCAGCGGGGCCATGCCCGAGCGGGGGCTCACGTAGAGAACGACATCGGGGTGTTGCCGGGCGAAGTCCTGCGCCGCCTCCTCCACGAACTGCCTGGGGAACGGGGCGGGGACCGTCAGCCCCAGCCGGGCTAGAGATGGTCGTAGCCAGGGCGAAGACCACAGGTGGGGTCACCCGGCGCCCGTGCCGTGCCCACGGGAGCGGTCACAGCACGGAAATTTGGGTGAACCCCTCTGTGCCGGGCTGGAGCTCGGCGGTCACCAGTGCCCCATCTCGCAGGAGGCTGGGGGTCCCACTCCGCGGCTGTGGCTGTGGGGCAGCAGCACCGTCCCCTCCCCACGCTGACAGGGCAGGGGGAAGACCCCTCTCCTCCCCCAGCTAAGGGTCACCAGGCTCCCCACTCCCATCCCAGGATGTCGGGTGGGCGCCCCCGGCGGTACCTGGCGCCGCGCGAGTCTGCCGCGGTGGGGCTGAAGAGCAGCTGCAGGCGCTGGAGCTGCCGCACGTAGCGGCCCACGCCATTGTGCAGGACAGCGGTCAGGAACCGGCTGGGCGACCCGCGACCCGTCATGTCTCGGCGCTCACCCGGAGCCGGAACGGCCGGGAGCGGCGGGATGGGGAGTGCGGGATCGGGGGTGCGGGTGCGGGTGGGGAGTGCGGGATACGGGATGGGGGGTGCGGATGCGGGATGGCGAGTGCGGGATGGCGAGTGCGGGATGGGGGTTGCGGTTGCGGGATGGCGAGTGCGGGTTGCGGATGCGGGATGGGGTGTGCGGGATGCGGCCGATCCCAGCCCGCAGCCGATCCCAGCCCGCGGCCGCCGCAGTTCGCGGAGTCCCCGCGGTGCCCGCGGCTCGGAGCGCCCTGCCGGCCCCGCGCCGTGCCCAGCTCAGCCCCACGGGCGCTGCCAGCGGGGAATTACGGGGTCGTTTGGCTTGGAAACGACCTCCGAGGCATCGGGTCCAACTTGTGCATTAAACCACAGAATCACAAGATTACTGAGTTTGGAAAAGACCTCTGAGATCAGCAAGTCGAACCTGTGACCCATCACCACCTTGTCAACCAGATCAGAGCACTGAGTGCCACATCCAGTTGCTCCTTGAACACCTCCAGGGATGGGGACTCCTCCACCTCCCTGGGCAGCATCTGCCAACACTTGACAACCCTTTCAGTGAAAAAATTATTCGTGATGTCCAGCCTGAACATCACCCGGCACAACTCGAGACATTTCGTCTCCTGTCGCGTGTTCTCCCACCCCTACTTGGCTCCCCTGCCCTATAGAGTTGTAGAGAGTAAGAAGGTCTCCCCTGAGCCCTCTCTTCTCCAGGCTGAGCACCCTCAGCTCCCTCAGATGCTTCTCATAGGACTGACTCTTCAGACCCTTCCCTAGCTCTGTTGCCCTTACCTGGACATGCTCAGACACCTCAATGTCTCTATTGCAATGAGGGACCCAGAACTGGACACACCACTCAAGGTGTGGCCTCACCAGTGCCCAGCACAGGGGGAAGTGCTGAGTACAGGGAGCCCCATCAGCCCCACTGTCCCCTTGCTGCATCCCAAGGGCCCTGTCGGTGCCCACGGACCTTCTCAGCACCTGCACAGGTGCAGCACCTGTTCCCCCACAGGTGGAGCAAGGTCAGCTTGGTGTGCCTGCTGTCCACAGCCACTGCCCGCGGTCACTCGGCTCCTGGCAGCCCTCCCGCCCTGCCTGCGGACACGGCTGTGGCCGCCAGCCCAGCAGGACTGCCCAGACCCCCAGGCTGGAGCGTGGCCACTCACATGGGTGCAGTTTTAGGCTTTGTCAGGTGTATTTTGCATCCTCAGCATCACAATAATAACAGCCCGTGTTTGTGTTTGGAGACAGTCAAGCCACAGTGACAGGTGGGGGAAAAGTCTCACCCTTCCAAGTGCCCATGAAGGAAGGAAGAACACCCATCCCTGCACCTCTGCATGTGCCCTTCCCAGCAGAGGGTGGGAGACTATTTACAAGAGCCTGTAGTGACAGGACAAGCGGGAGCAGCTTCAAACTGACAGACAGTAGGTCTAGATTAGATGTTGGGAAGAAATTCTTTCCTGTGAGAGTGGTGAGACCCTGGCACAGGTTACCCAGAGAAGCTGTGGCTGCCCCATCCCTGGAAGTGTTCAAGACCAGGTGGGACAGAGCTTGGAGCAACCTGGTCTAGTGGAAGGTGTCCCTGCCCATGGCAGGGGGATGGAACGAGGTAATCTTTAAGGTCCTTTCCAATCCAGACCATTCTATGATTCTATGAGCTCCTTTGATGCCGGCATGGCTCTCGCTTGCTCTTGAAAATCTTTTTTGCAATTTTATTGGACGCAAGGAATTAAAATAAGAAAAAGCTCCCCATTCATTAGGTGAGAAATCTCCTCAGTCCTGCCATTTTGCCTGAATGCTTTTTTCTTGCATCCCTGCCAGGTTCAGTGCAATGCACGTGGCTAATCCTGCATTGCTTCATGCACTGCCCCAGGTCCTTCCCATAATAGTGTTGCCAGCTAATAGCATCCATCGGGGACTTTTTCTGCAGGTAATGTGACCATGCTGTATTCAGAATTGCTGTCACTCACATACAGTGCATGTTAGATTGCAGTGCAGGAACAAAATACAGCTACTCTTGCTTTTTAAGTCTAAAAGCTAGGCAAAAGAAAGAGGGAAATGACAGCAATCTAAATGTGCTGTGTGCAACATACTGCATTTCTAATTGATTCTGCAGCTTTCTTCCTCTTCCTTCTGCTGTCCTCATCTCTTTACTTATGCACATCTTTCCATTTTTAAGTTTCACCCAGAAACTAGGCACATACCTGGATAAAAAAGGAAATTCAGATCAAAACAAGCAGAGAAAAACTGCCAAAGAGTCAGAGTTGTTAATCAATGCCATAGTCTTTCAAAGGAAGATATAATAACTCCTGCTGGGAATATTAAAAACTAAACTGGAGGAATCACTAGTATGAGATAACACGGTATAACCACTCAGAAGCCCCCAGGGAATAGATAAAAATAGCTAATTCTTTTTTTTTTTTATCTCAGACACCTAAATTGTCCATATGCATTGTGCAAGCATAGTCAGCAGATTGCTCACAGATCAGCCATGAATCCTGCAGCACTTTGCATTGTGCTCCAAAACTGGACAACCCACTAAAATTAATGAGAGAATTCTCATTTCTCATGAGAAATTGCATCAAACAATTGCATTGGCATAGCCAGCGGGTACTATCTGTGGTGGAAAAAACCAAAACAAACAGTACCTATCAAGTTAGAGTTACACAACTGAGTGCTCATTGAGCTTCTGGCAAGGCCCCGACATCATTAGCTGGTATTAACTGTCCTGTGCAAAGACATCAACTCTCAGGAGCCAAGAGAGTGTTGAAGGGTTTACAAAACCTCTTCGCTTGTACAGCAGACAGATCTGGAGGTGGCCTTGAAGAGTTCTGCCTCGTGCGTGTTTGAGTCTTCTGAGCACAACACAGCGAGAGCTCACATTGTGGACATTTTATTTTTCACTAAAAGGTCAAAGTCTGAAGAAAGCAATGGGCTCACAGCCACTTTCCAATTGGGTCCAGCTCACTTACATCCTTGCCAAGGGAAGAAGAAGTTAATACCCTGAGATAAGACCCTCGTCACAATATTGTTTAATTACATAAGGTTTCTATCAAGCTTGAGATAAGAACAGGAATTTGTCGGCAGTCCAGCTGGGTGCGGCAGCTTAGCTCATGTTGTGTGTTAGAGAGAGAACCAAAAGCAAGGGGTTTATTCGAGGTGGTTGTCAAATCATTAGAACTGCAATAAGTAAACCGATACTGACAACTGATTTAAAAGTTAACTTTCTTTTTCATGTGAGCAAACCCCAATATTTTCCAGAGAGCAGTAGACCTAAAACTATAGTTTCTCTTTAAATTGCATTAGGATCATTAAATGAGCCAAACTGCTACTCTGAAATCAGTAAGGCAGTATTTTTCAGAACTCTTTAACAATGAAGAAACTGAAGTAAGGGGATGAATTGACTCACCTAAGACTACAGAGTAAGATCAGCTTCAGCTCTATAATTAGCAAACAAATCCCTTCATTCATAATTCTGTGTTCATAATTCATGTAAAAAAAGATAATATTTTCCTCATTCCAGTTCACTTTCTTATAGATACATCAGATCATGGATGACTTTATCTGGATTCCTGACTAATGCCTCACAATAGCAAAGCTGATACCTCCTTACTATGAAAACAAGTGGCCAAAAAGTGCTTTGTTTGAATCATCTTCCTGTATATTTATGTTATAAATTTGTTTATACAGGTAAACTGATTCATCTTCAGGTTTCTGAGATATTCTAAGTTTCTACAGTATACATTATTCTTTAGATTTAACTTCACATTAATAGAGTTAATATTAACTTACAGAGTTTATATTAATCATTGATAATTCATCCTGGAGAAGAGGAGACTTGAGGGGAGACCTCATGTCTGTCTACAACTTCCTCATGAAGGGCAGTGGAAGGGCAGCATCAAACTCTGCTCTCTGTGACCAGTGACAGGACCTAGGGAACTGCTGGAGCTGTGTCAGGGGAGGGTTAGATTGGGCATCAGGAAAAGGTTCTTCCCCCAGAGAGTGGTTGGGCACTGAACAGCCTTCTCAGGGCTGCCAGAGCTCAAGGAGCGTTTGGACAATGCTCTCAGGGACATGGTGGGATTGTTGGGATGTCCTGTGCAGGGCCAGGGGTTGGACTTAGGTGCTCATTGTATGTCCCTTCTAGTTTAGGATAGTCTGTGATTCTATGAATCTATGAATTTTGCATATCTCTTATTGTGTAATCTCAAAGTTTTGTCTTTCTCAGAAAAGTATAACCTTGATCCTTACCTGTTCAGTGTGGTTTTGGATAATATAATGTCCTGTAACACTCATATACAATTTCCTCTTTTGTTTTGTTTGTGATTCCTTACACACAGCTGAGTTTTATTTTAGTCTCTGGCTCATGCTACGTCTCTTGCATTGGGAACTGTGCTGTGACTGGGTCATGAGCAGCGTTGTTTGCTAAAGGTAAAGCCAGGTACATACAGTCATCATTTAGGTCAATTAGGCTTTGTTCATCAATTGGGAATGTGCAGTGACTGTTACAAAAGGTGCAGTGCTTATTCACTTGTACCTCTTCTGCTGTGTTTGCTCTCAGTTGAACTGTGGCTTTTTTGGGGGGATGTTGTGCGGCAGGGCCCACCCCAGGACATTTCCCCCTGTGCTTTTATTCACAGGATATGCTTGTAGCACTCGTGTTGGGGTGGGCTGGGAATTGGAGTGAGTGCATTGCTCTGCAGGGCGTGTGTGCTTGATTATGTGTTATGTTCTGCAGGGCGTGTCGCTGGCTGCATGGGGCATTGAACACAACTGCCGTTCAGGAAAAGGAAAAAACACTGTAGAGAATGAAGAGAAAATGTTATAAGGCATTTTAAAAATATAAATAACAGTGTGTGAGGAAATCTTTCTGAAGGAACAGGATGCGCATGGAGGTGAAGAATTCAAATAGAAGTGCTGTGCTAAGTATAATCAGTGATGAAAGCTCAGCCCTTCCTCTTAGGATTTTGGTAAGCTACACGTTGGCAGTACTTTTCAAATTCCAGGGAACAAAAAAGCAAGCTTGAAGTGTTGCTTTAAAGAACTTAAGTCTTTCAGTGTAGTATGTATTTTTCATTATCACATATGTTATGCTATCTATTTTTGTGAGATCGGGTTTAAAAAATAGAGTAGATTAAATTCACATCTACTCAATTTATTGTGTGAGTTCCTTCTTCATTGAGTAGCTGAGCATTTTTCTTAAAAAGGCATAACAACAACCTCTCTTTTCCATGTTCAATAGGCAGAAGAAATAATCTAATTATCTGATAGATCACAGGACTATGTACAGCTGCCATGTGTATGTTTCAGTATGGAGAAGGAGGTCTGTGCAGCCACATGGCCTCTTCCTTGTCTTGTACAGTGAGCAAGTACATTATTGGGCAATGCTAAGGGGAATCTACCACTCTTAAAACCCCTAGAAAATTTACCCTGGTGTTAATGCAATTTCTCTTTGTCTGTTTTCAACTGTTTTTTTATGGCACCATTTGGATGCAAGGAATTTACTATGGGAAAGTCACAGCAAGCAGAACAATTTTGTGTTTAATTTCTTTTTCCACTATGGAAAGGAACTCCACAAGGAAGTTTCAGCTCCTGTCTCAGGCTTACCTCATGCTTTCACAGCATCCTATATTGGTGAGTGTTCAGTGTAGTTCAGGAAACTGCAAACATCTGACCAAAGGTCATGGCCAAATGCAAGTTAACAGTTAACTAGGGTGAAGTCCTGTGATAGAGGGCTTTGAACACTGAGGGCCAGATCTCAAAGAGATTTAAGATTAGCAGCAAGGGAGAGTTGAGGATTAGAATCTGATTCTCAAAGGGGTAATGCTCTCAAGTGATTTAAATGCCTATAATTCCCTGTACACTGGAGAGGAATAGCTCAGACTCCCACGTTTTGAGTGTGCGTAGCCTGTACACTGTAGAAAATGCTCAGGAGAAGGGAGCCTCTGAATATCTCACTGTGAAACTCATACAGGACCAAAAAAGTGTTTGCTTATGGGTTTAAGTAACACATTTGGCATCGACATCTAAGTTAGTCTTGTCAGTGAAAATATGCCTGGCAGATGAGCGACCCCTCTGCTTTAAATACTCACCAAGTGCTGAAGAGCGCTGCCCTGGAAGCCAGTTCTGGACCTTTGAACAGGGAGTGCCCTTAGAAACCTGAGGGCATGTGAAGAAGGGAGAAAATTTTACTCTGCCCAGCTTCTGAAAGCTGAGCCATGGTGTAACCAGGAGCACAAGACTTCTGGTGTTAAAATAGGGTGACTAGTTAGGATTTTTAGGTGGGAAACAGTGATGATACTGACAGTTCTGTGATACTGGTGTAGGGGTTCATGACTCACTAATGCTAAATACCTCTATGTACTCCTAAGTTCTCTTCTGTCCCATACAGCATGCCTAGGAAATTGGGTCTTTAGGACCTTCATGGCAAAACCCCTCACATGATTTCTGTATGGACTTAGGCAAGAAGAAGTAGATGACAGAATTCAGCCCACCCAGAGCAGCTGGGCACAAAAGGCGCCAGACCTTGTGGCGCCTAAGGAAGCTTTCCCCAGAAGCTGTAGGCACTTACAGCATCTGACGTAGCTGAGGAGGGGAGGCAGAACTTTCCTGGGTTGCTCTCATGAGTACAGGCGCCAGCAGTCTGCAGAAGTTGCACTTTGGTGCCTGAGTGCTATTTTGGATCTCTCCCAGAGACACTGCACTGGCACAGTCTTTGTGGGCACTCAGTGCACAAGCTCAGCAGGGACTGGGGATGCTGTGCCTGGCTGGTTGCATCAAGGCTGACCTTCTCAGCATGGGTGGCTTCTTTAGGTATGAGCTGTGAAAGCCAGCTCAGACACCCAAATAGTTAGGCTGTGCTCAGGTCTCTGTCTAGCACAGGGGAATGCTATCCTGTGGCCAGCAATACATGGAAACCAGCGTTTTACAAGGCAATGAGTATGTGAGGGCACAGCAACACTGGGTCATCACAAAGGCCCTCAGGCAGTAATCAAGTTAACCAAAACAAAACCTTGACAAGGAGGAATTTTTCAAATAAGGCAATGGAAGCTTTGTTGGAAGACTTGCTAGATCCTGCCACGCTCTGGGGGCAGCCAGTCTTGCTGCTGTGGCTGAGAAGGTTCTAACCCATTGCTGGACCCACTGGAGCCAGCCACGTGTGAGAGATGTCGAGTAGCACTTCACTGACTTACTTTTGGCATGTCCCCTGTGCTGCTGTATCAGCATTCTCAGTGGTTTCCTCTAGATACTCTGTGGTGTTCAGGGAGCTGAGTAAACCCAGTGGGACGTTACAGACAAGAGGTACATACCTATTTTTTCATCTTTTTCATCGTGTGGATATCTTTCTTTTAATTGCTGCCTCTTCTGCAAATGGGACTTGTGTTTTCCTCATTCTTACTTGGTCTCTTGGCAGTGCCTGTGATGGTCAGTGAATTGGGGAGGTTTTGTCAGTGCAAAAGAATCTGCTGCAGAAATCAGGGCGTGGCTACAGAAATTTTTTTATAAAGCGTTTTTATTAACCATCTGATGAATTAAGCTAGAAATCATTGTCTCCAGCCTTGTGTTCGTTTCACCGGGAGCCCATGGACTCTGCAATTTTGAACTGTCGTTGTCAGGGTATGATTTAGGGGACTGGGAACAAATGAGAGCAGGTACGTAGGCAGGCTTATGCAGGAACTTAGATGTGAGGATAAGTTTCAGTTTATGGCAGAAGCTAAGAGGAGATGTACCAGGGGAGTTGAGTCATCAAAAATTAAGCTCAAGCGAAAGGTCCCTTTCGAATTACAATGTGCAAAATCAGAAATCGCTAAACCAAATGACTTGAACAAAGCAACAGATAAACACTTCAATAAAACTCCTTCATCCTTCAGAGGAAGCCAGGCCCAGCAGTCTCCAGATTTCACCCTCGCCAAAGAAGACCCCTTTCACCCTGTCTCCTGTGAGGCCACTTCAAGGTTTCTTGCTCGAGCTGCTTGCAGAAAAAACAACAAAATCCTGCCCTCCTCATGCCGTGATAATATGCCTGGAGTTAGCCAGGATTTATTTTAATTGGACTTTTAAACTTTTTTCCTGGCACTTTAAAGTTTATGAACGGAAAGGATCAGTCTGACTCAGAGACTGGGCTACTTCCAAACATTAATCTTAGCTGCCATATGTTAATGTAGTTTGGCTCTGGTGCATCCTATGGTGTAGAGATGTCTGTACCCTTTCATCTCTGGGGTCAGAGGCTACTAAAGGAAACATCTCAGAGACTTGGGCAGATTGTGATTGCCTGATGTGCAATCTACAGGCATTCAGCAAGGTTCTGTGAGTAAGAAGGCCTAGAAAACATCCATATTCTGTTCTCTTGAAGTTCATATTTCATCATTCTGTGATATTGGTTGCCAAAATTATAATGACCAGGGAAATTCTTTGGCCTGTACTCAATCTGAATTATATATACAGGTTTTAGTTATCACGGAATTGAGCCCAAGGTAATAAACCTTGGCATATTGGGTTGGGTTCAGTGGTGCAATATTTAGCCCCTTCCCTTTTGGTTGGCTTCATAATATGGGTATAACAAACATATGAAGATGACTGTCCTGTTCATCATTATTTTTCCAGTACTGAAACATGAGTCTCTCATCATTTGCGTTTCACTTTCTTCCATTCTCTGTCCCAAATGTTTCCATTCTACTGTAACTATTTTCAGATTTTATCGAGTATTTGAGGGTGTACACTCAAAGTATTTGGTGTTTCCCTGCCCCTTCCTCATCTTCTTACTCACACACTGTCTTCCCTGAAATCATCATGGGAACAACCCTATGCATAAAAATAAAAAGAGACAACTTTCCAATTCTACTTATTTCAATGGAATTTCCCTGATGTCCTTTTTCCATATCAGTTTTTGCTAATGACAGTCATGTGAACAGTGTCAGGAAAATGAAAACTTCATTTCAAGGGCATTCGCAAAGGTTAACATTGACCTGATGAAACTAATTTTCCTAGATTCCCTCTCAGGCTTATGTGCAGGGAAAGGTTTCCTCCAGAGGCAATTCAGAGCAGTAACCTCATTCCATGGAGAACATAGGCTATCCACAGAGATTAACGCCTTAAGCCTAAAACTTAAAAGCTTAAAAAGATTGAAATCCACTCTTGTCCAGGGGAGTTACAGCAGACGCATATCTAATCCCACTGTTGTGGACTTGTGCCTTTTGTGCTGACATGGCAAGAGATGTTCTCGGATGAGTAACTACTCATTTATTGTACAGGACCACATCCCTCAGTACTCTTCCCCTCTCTGAGCCAGTTTTCTAAGCAGTTCTGACCAGGGAGCCCTCTGGCCTTAGTTTTCTGCATGGGAAATTATGTAAATCATTATGTTAATTAACATAAGAACTTTCTCCAGGAGGACAGAGATTTGGGGGACACTTGATGGACACTCAACTACAGTTAGCGAAGGCTTGAAGTTGAGATGTTGGCTTGTGACAGTGTGGGTTTGACAATTAACAAAGTGCGAGAAGCCGGACATGAAAGTTTCCCACACTGCAGGGAAATTTTCTGTGCACATTTTACATGTTGCTGTTTCCCCACTGCAGGAGCTGGAACAGCCAAGCCGACGTTGGGAGCGTGTGATGACAAACGACACAGTGCGTTCACTTGCCATCCAGAGACTTGTCACAGTGACAAGCTGGAGCTGTAGAAGATAGAGATGAGTCATGACTGGAGCTTTATGTAAATGAGGAACCTCTTGCATTGAGTCCCGTGTACCAGTGGGGCCACGTAAAGTTCACGTCAGTGACATTGCGTTCCCATGTCCCCTCTGACTGTGAGGCAAGGCAGGGAAAAGGGGTAAAGTAACTGTGATTACCCCAGAGAGGGCAAAAGGTCAAAGCTGGTAGTGAACCCCTGGAACAGAAGATTCCTTCCCAGCAGCAATGCCTGGAAAAAAATTTTCTGTTGCATTTTCCTGTTTATGGCAAAAATGATTGAGCCACTGATTGTAAACTCTAAGGGTGAGCGAGATTAGGGGAAGTATTGAATTTAGACAGAGCATTCTCTCACTGGAAATCAGTCAGTTTTAGCATCTTAGTAAGATTTATGGGTCATCTCTGATAGAGCTAAGAAACTAATTTAGCTTATCCAAAGCACGAGAAAAAATCCTGTTGCCAAGTGGCATAATGCTGCATTCTCTGTCCTAACAGCCTTGTGTAGGCAGCATGTCCCAGGCAGGAGCCCTGAGGAGGAGTGGAAGCGTGAAAAAGCAGCTCAGTTGAATTGTGCATCTCCAGAGTCACAGATAATATTATTTCAGGTGCAGGGCCAAACACTCTGACTCACCCGTGCAAAAATCACGCTGAAGTTTACTGAAGACAATGGAATTAATCTAGTGTAAAACTAATCTGAGAGAGAATGCCAACCTCCAAAATGTTGACCTCTTTAGCTGTTTTATTTCTAGGGTGCCATGACTCATGTGTATGTGTATGGTGAGCAGATAAAGCATAGTCTGACTGCTGAAGCTGACTTCAGGGAGCCAAAAGGTGTGAAAAAGCTTGCAAACTTGAAAGGATTTCTCTTGCCTTAGTTATGTTGTTCCAAATTAGTAGGAAAATTTAATTGACTCCAGTGGGAGTTTTGCTTGAGTAAGGACTTGAGAGCTGAAGTGGAAGATGAAAAAAAATGTACCTTGCTAGACCATATCTCAGAGAAGAGTGACTTCCTTCATTTACTCCATGCAATTCTCTTCAGGGAGATGCAGGTAAATTCCCTCAAATCATTTCAGAGCCCATATAACTTTTTTTGTCAGTATTCAGCACGTTTCCTCTTGTATTAGATTCTGTTTCTTTATCTGTAGATATTATCTGACTGATACACTATAGCAAATATTTCACATCCCTTACAGTCATCCTAATTTGATAATTAGTATGTTCAGTATATTGGGTTTATTACCTTTGTTTCCTTTTTTTCCCCTTTTCCAATTGATTCAGACATCTATCTGTGACAAGCAACCCTACCTATTTTAACCCTGCTCTTGTTAGAATTGCAACTACAGCATCAGTGTGTGCTTTGACTATCAGAGAAATCTGCAGTAAATTTTCCAGACAGGTGATGAATTGATCCAACTCTAATTTTTCACTGAATTTAAAGGTCAGCCTTGTGATGCTAAGGGCTCCTCCATGAGCTAAGTCCTTCATGTATTTTTGCTCTTTTCATTATCTGTTCCCCACTCTGTCCCACAGTGTAATGGCTAATAATTGAGCTCTTTTCAACAGTGTAGCTCCTGGTCCATTGAAGGTAGGACTTTTTTCTCAGCAGAAAGCTGACTCATAAGGTATGCTGCCTTCTATCCTTAGAAAAAGTGAGTCACTAATGGATTTTTCATTATACATTCAAGTACCATAGACTGAAATTTTGTCCTACCAGTCTTGTCTTGAGGAAGTGTTTGGAAGTCTTTTTTATTTGATATTTTAGTTATGCCTCAGTGAGGCTCTTGAGATGCTGTACAAGGAGTTGTTTTGTATTATATGCCATGAGTATTCCCATTAACTTCAGCAGTGCCACGGTTTCACTATGTGTGCTCCCTTAGCTAAAAACCCATAAAACTCCCTTACACCTGCATCATGACATGTTCAGCATCAGTTTTCACCTGACACAATGAGTTTAGAGTTGATTTTTAGCACTCTGCAAAAGCCTAGAAAGCTAGGACATAGATGAAATAATATGCATCCCATTGGTACTATTTCATTAATACAAATAGTCCATTTGTTCAGGCAATACTAATTTGGTTTTCTTTCACACAAGCAGTGAAGATTCACCACTTCTTACAATGGCCCACAACAGAAAGCTAAATATTATTTTTTCAATGTTATAAACAAGTGAGTTAAGGATGGGGGAGATTAAGTTGTGATAGGGAGGCACTGCAAATACTGTGGATGGAACCCAGGGGTTCTGTATGGGGATTTTTTTCCCAATGTAACAATATTTTGCATCAAAGATTTTGCTGTATTTACAGTCACTGCTGTTTAACTTTGAGTGATGTCAATGTGAATGAGCATCTGGCAGAATCTGTTTAGAGTTGCACTTCACAGGAGGGTCTCAGATTTTTCCTGTCCAGGTTGTATTCTGTTAAACTGGCTTTGCAGGGGGCTTTGAGGGGGAAGTTCTGAATCTCTCCGCTGCTGACAGGAGCTGCTATTTAAAACTGTGTGATGAAGATGCAAAAGGGATACTGTCAGGGTGTTTGCTTTATTCTTCACTACACAGAAGTGGATATGCTGCAATGACAAGTTTGTAAATCGTAGTTAGTTCCGTTCTCACACCACCCAATAACCTTTCAATCTCTCTGTCAACTTCCTGAGGACCTCGGGAAGCTATAATTTGTGATAAAAATGGGAGTTGAAATGTTACATGTATATCAAAGCTGAAAATTTGTGGCTGGCTGACCTTTTCATTTTGAGCGAATGCACTCATTTCCTTTGCGTTGCTTACTGTTTCCTTCTGGAGCTCGGCATAATAGGAAATCCTCCATGATTGTTCTCCTTAATCAGTGGCTCCATTGTGCTGGCTTCTGTTCCTTTCAGGAGCAGTGCTTCTCATGGAGCATCACTCTCAGGGCTGTCAAGCATCCGTGCCCCAGAAATTCAAATGGTCTGTTTCAGAGAGCATACCAGGAGCGAGTGTGCTAAATTCAGTGTGCTGGTAGAGGAGGGAAACAGCCCCCTGATTTTCAGCTCAATAAATAAGCGCTCACTGGATTTTACAGTGATATTTCCCAGTGCTTGTGATTAGGCTTAGATGAATAATGAAAATGAGGGGTTTGTAAATTTAGATTCTGCTTCATTTCCATGTGTGGGGGAATGTCATTTGTTGTCATGTCACTGCTAATATTTGCATAGTCATCTGGCAATTATAAAGCAGGCATATGAATCTTTAGGACAAATAACTTCTCCAGAAATGTATTCTGCAATGCCTACTAATTATGACTAGCACATCATTTTTCATTTTATTTTTCATTTCTCTTTGTCATCCAGTCAAGAGGTTCTACATTGTGACTGTACATCCTAAACTGCAGATGGTGTAGCATTTGTATACATGCTAAAAATTAGGCAAGTATTTAAAAATAAAAGATGCATTGGCAATTGCTTAAAGTGCTTTTGAAATAAAAGTAAGGCTGAAGTCGCCAAAAAGATTATTTTTATTTGTAACCTTGGCTTTGTAAAGCATAACATAAACAAAAACATAGTGACAGGTCGGTGCTCAGGAAAAGCTGATGCTTCACCAGGTCTTATCTTTTGTTTCCTGTTGCAGCACGGAGGTGTTGACATCATGTTCCAGCACATGCAATATGCAAAAATCTCGGGGTTCATAATTCCGTCTTGGCACAAATAAACAATTTTTGCTTGTTGCTATTGATTTTCTGCTGTCCTGCTTTTCTCCACTGAAGTCAATGTCTGTGGGGAGCCATGTAGCCAGGCAGTCCCTGCAAGCATTTCACAGTACATCCATTTTTTTTGCCTTCCTGTCACATGGCTTTCAAGTACAGCTTGCAATAAGAAACAGCAGTGTGCAGAGGGCTTCAGGTTGTGTGTGACCCATTCCTTAGGCAGAAAGTTCCATGAGAAGCCTGAGGGGGTTTGTATGACAGTATGGTTAACAAAAACATCATGAATGCCAGGATAGGGCTTCATGCATTTGTACTGGAGTCAAATCTCTAGGGAAATGAGGTTAGTGGCAGTGATGATGATGATGATAATAGTAAATAATGCACGCTCCCCTTGGATCTTGGCTGACTATCAAGACAGACTTCCTGATGATGAGATGCATCTGTCTGTCTCCAGTCTCCTCAAGGTATCTGCAAGGCCCCATTTTTTGCAATTACAAAGGACTGCAGATGAGAACATACACCGTAAGAAGCAATTCAGGAGCATGTGTCCCAGACTTCTGTCTCTGATTTCCATAATCATTCTCATCTCAACTTCTCAGACATTAGCAAGCCAAATCTCAGAACAACTCTGTCAGGTGCTGACAGTGGCAACCCAGAAACCTCCAGGCTTTTCATATTTCTCATCACGCTGTGCCTTGTTTGCATGAGGATGAGACAAGCTGGGAAGAGGTCCCTGTCACATCCTGCTGGGAGTAGATGGGGGTCTCTGAATGAATCTGTTTGCTTTAAGTGGGGACTGACACTCTGCAAGAGCACTTTATCAAGGGATTCTTCATGAAAACTGCAGAAAGCACCTGACCCAAACTGCACCATCATTGTCTGGGGAAGGGACTCTGTCGGTTGCCAAACGGAACTGAAGCAAGGCCACTGTGACGTTTGTGGCTTTTCTCTTGGCCTGTTGCTGACAGTGCCAGGTAGAAAAGAGGAAGGGCAGCCCTTTGGGGAGTGCTGGTTTGGTTGCAAAAGGTTTAGTGTCTCCCCAGACCACTGCTCTCCTCTCCAGTTTTTCAGTTGCCACTGGCTCTTTCTCCCAGTAAAATGGGACAAGCTGTGCTCCCCTTCCTCCCAGGTGCTGTACAGGCCACTCTGCTTTCTAAGAGAACAAAAACCATCCCAGTGAGCTGACATGTGTATAGGAACACCTTCTTTGCTGTTTCAGGGAACACTAAGTTTAATTCCAGTAAATGATTAAGCAAGATAAATAGGCTTTGGCAATAGCAGGACAGACCTCCCTGCAACACATGGACTTATGACCCTACTGTGTGAGAGCAAACAAAGTCCAGCCCACCTCAGTGCACTCAGGTTATCACTCAAACACATCTATTTGCTGAAGTCCAAATGGAAGTTGGTATTTGTCATAATTTGGGATCACAATAT
>JAOXXN010000082.1:22691868-22706890 GCA_026770055.1 Myrmophylax atrothorax | reverse complement strand
GGGGGACAGCGGCTCGGGCCCCGGCTTAAAACAGGCGGCTCGATCCGCCCCTGTTCCGGAGGGAAACGCGGGTAGCCACGAGAGGAAGTTATCCGCCGGCCCTGAGGCAGGGCTGGAAGAAGGAACGGGGCGAGCCTAATTCGCCCCCTCTCCCCTCAGCCAAGAAAGTGGTTCGTCCCTTCCCCCGCGGGGCGGGGGGCGCGCAGGAAGCGGGGCGGAGCCGCGGCGGCGGCGCTGCAGCAGCGCAGGGGGAGGCTGAGCGGGGTCGGGGGAGGGACCGGGCGCCAGGCGGCCCTCTACTCTAGGCAGCCATTCAGAGGGGGCACGGGTGAGTGGCCCCTTCACAGCCAGTCACAGGCTGGAGTCGCTACCGTCGTTTGTAAAGCGCGCGGGCGCGATAGGCCCCCTCAGGAGCTCTGTTACGGAGCCCTGCTCTTCCTGGGCTTCTCGTGCCGCGTTGCTCCCGGCCCGAAGCTGCCGGTGTTACCCGAGTACTCCCCAGCTGCTGCTCCTGAGGTCTTGACTTCCCCCAGCATCCAACAAGCCATGGTTTCAGTTTCTTAAGTCTATCGAGCTACCTGCTTCTCTGTGGCCATTAGCTACTGGGTTTGGTGGTGGGTTTTGTTTCTTTGGTTGATCGGTCTGGGGTCTTTGTTTTGTTTTTGTTTAACTACGATTGCTATATATTCAGACTTCGTGTTACTCCACTTGTCCTGTCCATATTTACTCCTTCCTGTTTACCCATTCACACTAAGCTCTATCTCCCAGCATTTCAGCCACTGTGCTCTCCTCTCCTGCTCCTGTGAGATGATCTCTTTGCTGAGCACATCAGCTACCTCCAACCTCCCCATGCTTTGCTCCACAAATACCTTTCTTCAAACAGAAGACCTCAGATCCAGATTTAAACTCAGTAACTTCTTTCTCACAGCCTGCCTGTCCAGTTGAACTAGTTCTCTAGTTCTTCTGCATCAAAAATTAGCTGGCCTTTCAGCCGTGGCTTTAGCTCTACGTGATGGTCCAACACAGCACCACCTGCAAGTCACTGTACTGTATGTTTGTGCCATACAATGGGTGCCAAAACCTCTCAAAAGCTGGGAGAATTGTGGCACAAAAGATTACCCCGACACTGTTTCACAGGGGCCCACCTACCCATTTTTTGCTTGAGTTCTCATCCCTGGTGTGTGGCCTGATGCACAAGTTTCACAGGCCAGCTGCCCTTTGTGCTACTTACACACAGAGATAAGTCCTCATAGAAGAGTCATCTCACTGCTTTCAGCTTTGATACTGAAACTCATGTCAGGCCCAAAACACCTTCTGCAGTTGCCACAGAGCAAGTTTTGCTTTGCTCTAGGTTCTCTTCTCCTTAAATGCAAAACGTTCATCTGTAAATGTTAACTGCAAAACTTCACACCATCTGTGTTAAGCAGGAGCAAACTGCAATTTTCTGGTGGCTTAAACAAGTCAAATTTACTTGATTTTTTTGGAGATGGCAAAGCTCATATTCTTGACACCAGCTTCCTAGTGGGTTAGACAAAATCTCCTAAAAAAATAGAAAATGATCCATATATTAGACAGATGAAAAACTTTTTTCCCATGCAAAGATGAATGACCACTTGGGGCAAAAGTTATTAAAAAAATAAGACTAAGGTGGAGTGAACATCTAGAATTGCTTAGAGGAAGATAAAATTTTGACAGTGGCACAAACTTCATGCATTGGCAGATACGTAGGTCTTTGCTGTACTGAATCATTCTTATTTCAGCAATACATAAAGTTTCATATTTTTTTCAAAATGAGAAAGTGTTAAGCACTGCAAAAACCTGTGCATATTAATATTTTGCTAAGCAGGAACTGACAATCTGCATGGATTCCCTTAGCTGAGTCACTACTCTGTTTAATCATGTAGTTAGATTTCTCTTCAATATCAGATAAATAAGTTCATAATTTAGTTTTGAGGCAATACTTTTGTAATCTCTTGAGAATATTACAATTTCTTCAGCCTTTGGAAAGAGTCTTTTGAGTGTGATATTTTTCATGAATCAGAAGCTTTGCATCTTGTATTAAAATCAGTGAAGAGCAGCTAAAAATACTTTGTTTTTCCTAATGAAGGAAGCAATGCAAGATGACTTGATATCATGCAAAAGTAGGGTGTGGTGTTCTTCTAAAGACACTAATGTGACTAAAGCATTTTTAAAGAAACCAAAATATAATTTCATTGTTTTTAAAGAGTGAAAAATTAAAATTGTTCAAACAAGTTGTATTTTGTGTTTAATTGGGCTCATTTGTACATGTTAAGTAAACATAAGACTGAAGATACAATACTGAAGCACAGAAACAACAGAAGGGGAATAAAAGTCTATTTTGCAATCCTGACATTGTACATATAAGAGAGTAAGATGCCATACAGATGCTCTTAAAAACTTCAAGGGACTATATTAGCATTTTTTAGCAAATGTTTTCATTTTGAATGACAGAATCTGTAAGGCCAAAGCCCAGATCCACCACCAGGGGCTCAAGTAAGAGGTCAGTACACTGATATGCATCAAGATATTACAAGCCAGGAGTGAGCTTCAGAGATGAAAAACAGTTCTTCCTTTGAAGAGTTGTATGTCTTGAACTTCTGTGGAATAATCGTTCCAACTGATTTCCTATAGGTATGGATCAGGTCGCATTGCAGAGAAGCACACTGGTGCTGTGTCTGCAAGTGAGGCATTGCTTCTTTCTCTACCAAGGCCAGACCTACACTTAAGCACCAGGTTCTTCTTTTCATAAATGTCAGGCACTTCTTCTAAATGCATAACCAGCATCTCTTTCTGAAAAATAAGTTAATGTTGAATTCCATGTGCCATGTCATCCTGATTTGTTTCCACCTGGAGAAAAGGGAACTGAGGGGAGATCTTACTGCTCTTTGCAAATACTTGACAGAAGGTTGTGTCAACGTGGGGGCAGTCTCTTCTCCCAGGTAAAAAGAGCAAACAGTCTCAAGTTGCTCCAGTGACATTTGGGTCCGCTATGAGGACAAATGTCCTCACTGAAAGAGCTCTCAACTGTGGAACAGGGTGCCCAGGGTTGACTCCCCATCCCTTGAGGTATTTAAAAGACGTGTAGATGTGGCATGTACACATCTGTAGATGTGCACATGTGTAGATGAGGAAAAAAGACAATGCAGAAAGAACCATTCCTCACCAATATCACCTAAAGAGACATTCCGCTGTGCCTTTTGTGACTGGACCTGCCTGTCTCGTATCAGCCTTTTTAACCACCAGCACGCTTGCAGCAAGCGTGGGTAGTGCCCTTCCCAAATCTTCGTTCGCAAAGCCTAGCCATGAGATGTGGCACTTAGGGACATGGTTTAATGGTGGCCTTGGTAGGGCTCTGTTAACAGTTGGATTTGATGATCTCAGAGGTCTCTTCCAGCCTTGATAATTCAATGGTTCTCTATATTGGATCTGTTTTTGCACGTGGGAGGAAGGAACGGTGCTCCTGTAGCTACAAGCATGCAGCAACACTGTTATGTCTAAAGTAATTTTTTTGTGAATTAATATAGGAAGAGAAGTGGTAACCTTGTTATCGGTCTCCCTTGTCCACCCTGCTGTGATTTCTGTCCCACGGTCTCTCAAACTAATTTTCCGATTTGTTTCTCTTGATAATCTGCGTGAAAAAAATGTGGTGCCCGAATCTGAGGACATCCACATCTCAGTCTGGCTCTCACGTTAGTGAGTCGTTTTCATTTCCTTTCCGTGGAATACACTTTTGGGGCTCACGCCGGGAGCTGTGGGCGGGCGGGTACGATGATGATGTTCCGCCGCAGACGGAAGTTGCCGTTGGGCCGAGTCCTTCCCGGCGGGACGCGGGGACCGCGGCGGCGCTTCGGGGAGTTGGGTTGGAGCGCACCTCGAGGGGAGCTGCCGGCGCTTGGACTGTTGTGGGGCCGGGTCCCCCGGGTCTCATTTGGAAGGGTCCAGGGCGCTCTGTGGGTTTGCGGGGGCAGCGGCGACCCTGGGGCGCCGTGTGCTGCTTTGGGGGTGTTTTAGGGGCACGTCGGGGGGGCCCTGCGAATGCAGAGGCCCAGAGGCTCTTTGGAACAGTTGAGGGGTTCTCGGGGCACTTTGGGGGTGCTTTAAGGGCGAGCTGTGGGGCAGTGCAGGCCCAGACGTGCTGTGGGGCACTTTTGGGGGTGTTTTGCAGCACTTTGGGGGTGGTTTAGGAGCACTCTAGGGGAGGTGTGGGGCGGCAGAGGCCCAAGAGTGCCGTGGAGTATTTTGGGGGTTGTCATGCGGAACTTTGGGGATGGTTTAGGACACTCCGGGGGAGCTATGGGGCAGCAGGGCCCACGGGTGCCATGGGGCAGTTCGGGTGTCGTGGGGTTGGGGTGGGTGGAATCACCATGGGGCAGGCTGGGTGTTGTGGGGCTTAGTGAGGCAGCGTGGGGTGGCGGGGGGACACTGAGTAGACAAGGGGAGCAGCACCACCAAGGGAACCTTAGGATGCTGGGGGACCAGAGAGGGGCACAGTTGGGCGTGGAGGATTTCCGTCCCAGATGTGCCAGGTGGGTGGGGAGGCATGAGGGGCTAATTCCCCCTGATCTTGAATGGCCCTGAGGTGCCGTCGATGCATGGGGGTCCCCGGGAGCCCAGAAACCCCAGCAGGTCAGAATGTGCATCTGGCTGAGCAGGGGCCGAGCCTGTCCTTGCCATTTCGGGGGTGTAATGGTGGGATCTAGCGATGCTGTGCTCCAGCCGGAGTGGTGACGCCACCCCAGTTGCTGACTGGTTTTACTGGGCGGCTGGAGGCAGGTCTTGGCACCCCCTCCCTCTCCCGACGGTGGTGGGACCCACTCGGCGGACTGGAAGGCTGGCGGGAGGGAGAAGATGGAGTCTATTCCCGCCACCTGCTTGCCGGGGCGCCGGCAGAGGCGGTGTGCCCTCCCGGCTGTGTGGGGATCTGTCCTCGGGGGCGTCTGGCCCCCTGACCCGCACTTCCCGGGGGAGTTTCTCTGGGGTGGGGTACTGCGCCTTGGCTGGCTGCCGCTGGGGGGCCATGCGATATCCTTTTGGGGGTCCCGATCCGTGATTCCTGCTCCTCCGGCAGCAGCAGGTTCCCATAGCAGGCTGTTGTCCTCACCACTCCTCCTGGGGTGACCACAGCGCACCCACTGCCAGGCTCCCCTGCCACCCTTGGTGCCACGCAGGCACCACCTGCCCTGGATCCGCAGGCTGGGGGACTTCAGAGGGAAGGCAGCAGGAACCACAGGGACCCCTGCTGCCGTTTGGTGCCCTGACCCCCTCCTCTTCCTCCTTGTTTCAGGGGCCGGTAGAGCTGTATTCACAGTGTGGAGGCCTGAGTGGACCGGACGGATGGGCAGCGGCTGGCGAGGTGAGTGGAGCCAGGGAGGGGAGGTATCAGGAGCACGGTGTGAGGTCATGGTGGCTGGAGATGGCACATGCCAGGGGGGGTGACGGTGGTGGGGGGAGCTGGCTTGCTGGCATCTCTCTGCTGCTTGCCCCTCCCCGGGCGCTGGCAGGCAGATTGATTTCAGGTGACAGCTCGGCGAGCGAGACCGTGCGGGCAGCGGCCCCCCCCGCCCTCACCCTGTGCCAGCCGCAGCCATGTGCAAGATGCAATGAGGCAGCGGGGGATGGATCTGGCCTGTCGGCTGGCTCCTGTCATGCAGGCGTATGGCATGGGCTGGGGGCACAGCAGAGCGCTGGCAGAGCCCCTCTAGCTGGAGAGGGTGGGAATAAGCCCCCATGTGTTGGGGCTGGGAAGAGCCTGGTATCCACCAGACAACTTCGCTCTTGGTGGCCCTCTCTGGGGAACCCTGCGCTCTACTGTGGATCGTTAGGGGTGGGGGGCAACTTCTGTGGGGTCACCACAGAGAGATGGGGGCTGTGGGGTAGAGAAAGTGTCTGACCCTGAAGTGTGGGGCCATTCCTCACTCTTCATGGGGCTGCACTGGTGGGTGCCATGGGGCAGGCAGGCGGGCAGGCTGCCCATGAGCCGAATCTCTGCAGGCCTCTCGGGATTCGCCTCCAGTCCTGGCACACTTCCTGTGGCAGGGTCACACCAGGGCATGGCAGGAGGCAGGACTGCATCACTGCTGCCCTACAGTGCCACCAGAACACCACAGACCCTGGCAGCCCCAGGCTGCTTCACTGGGGTGCTGAGCCCAACTTGAGGGGTGCTGGTGCCACCCTTCCAAGCTAATTCCATTTTTGTTCTGGTTCATTTGGTATCTCCTTCTCACTGCTTCCCCCTGGGCCATCCTGTGCCCATACATTAGAGTATGGTGGTGGGGGATCTGTGGGTACCTTTGTGCCCATCTGGGAAAGCTTGCAGCTGGTGGGGCTCAGCTGGTGGTGCCCACGGCTCTGATGCCCTGTCTCCCTTGCCTGCAGGCTGTTTGTGCGCCCCTGCCTGCTGGGGGCCCCCCCATCATGGCCATCGTGCAGACGCTGCCAGTACCCCTTGAGGCCACTGTCGAGAGGGCCACCCAGCTCCGCACTGCCTGCTCACCCCCTGCTGCCATGGGCAGTGTGGGCAGTCTCCTGCCTGTCCGGCCCCGCCACGACCACGCCAGCCAGCCCTGTGGTGGCGACCCCTCCACCACCTTCTGCAAGCAGGAGGGGCTGCTCCGGACCACTCCTGAGGAGCCCTGTGTATCTGTGCCCATCGTCACCCACTCCTACGCCAATGGGGGCTTCTGTGATGACTGGCTCGATGCCTCCTCTCCTACCAGCCCCTGCAGCGACTCAGATGAGCTCCATGATGACCAAGCACCAAATGATCACCTTCGAGGGCCGCCACCCAAGCTTGTCCCTGTCTCTGGCAAGCTGGAAGAGGTGGGAGGGGCAGCAGCAGGGTGGGTGGGTGCTGGAGTCTTGACTTTACTCCCCATGCCGCACTGGGACTGTTGGCTTAGATGTGTGAACTAGAGTCACATGCCCACGCTTCTGGTATCCCTGTGGATGTGGTGATCCCCATGCCCTTAATGTCCTCTCCTTCATGCCAGGGGTGTCTGGGGAGCCCACCTGGGTACCCCATGGAAAGGGGATGGAGTAAGTGGTGGCTGGCCCTTGTCTTCTTTGGGGTGTGAAGGCAACAGGGCTGGGGGCACCTGCTGTCACATTCCCAGGCAGCCCTTCTTGAGGGTGGTGGATCCTCCCCAACCCTTCACTCTCCCCTGTTTTCATGGCAGAATGTGGAGAAAACCCTGATCCGCCCCATGGCCTTCAAGCCAGTGGTGTCCAAGCTTCGGAGTGCCCAGCCAGGCACGCGCCTGGGGCTCTCAGAGAGCCAGGTGAGCCTCACCCACTTGCTGGGTGCTGAGAAGCCTGGCTCTCTGAGCTGCCGCGCCAGCACCCTCTCGGACTCGGGGCGCAACTCCCTCTCCAGCCTGCCCACCTACAGTACAGGCTGCAGCCAGCACCCAGAGGTGGGTGCTCTGCAGACCACCCATCATGGCCCCCTCGATCTCCCGGGGGGCTGCCGTCCCTCCAACTCAGACAGCGGGCGCTCATCCTCCAGCAAGAGCACAGGCTCGCTGAGTGGCCGGGGCCGGCCCTCCTCAGAGAGTGGCTCCTGTGGACGCTCACCCCTGCCTGGTGAAGAGGCCGTACTGGTTCGGGAGCTGGAGGAAAAGCTGCGGGAGAGGGAGGCTGAGCTGCGACTCCTGTGTGACAGCCGGGATGAGAATGAGGTGGCCATCTGCCAGGTATGTCCCTGGCATCCCCCTGTCCTGTTCCTGTCTCCCTCCCTGGGGCACTTGTGTGGACATACCCCCTGGCTGGGGGCAGGGACCCTTTACAGACCCTTGTAGGGGGATGCTTTTTGCTGTGGGTCTGGGTGTGAGTTTTTTGCACCAGCTGGATCGTCCTATATAGTCCCTGAGGGAGCCTTGTATGGCCTGTGGGGCCAGTAATACAGACTGCGGGTGCTTCAGGTTTTGTATGAGCCTGGGACTGGTGGCTTCTCCCTGCTGGTGTTGGGACTGAGGAGCCGTTTAGGCTCTGGGGATGCTGACATGAAGGGCCCATCATGCAGAGGAATAGTGGGGAGCAAGGAGGTGTGTACCACCACATTGCACTCTTCCTGGAGCCTTCCTCCATTTGAGGAAGATGTGCTGCCCCCTTCCTGTAATACAGATCTTGGAGAGGACTGCAGAAGTGGGGGGCGTGCTGTGCTGCCCACTCCAGCACCTGTGCATCCCCTGGCACAGGTGTATGAGGAGAAGCAGCGTCGGTGTGAGCAGGAGCTGGAGGGGCTGCGGCAGCGCTGCATGGCCCAGGCACGGCAGGCAGCCCATGCAGCGCAGCGGGGGCAACAGGTCTTGCAGCTCCAGGTGCTGCAGCTGCAGCAGGAGAAGAAGCAGCTGCAGGAGGACTTGGCCCAGCTGCTGCAGGAGCGGGAGTTGCTGGAGCGGCGCTGTGCCTCTTTTCAGCGGGAACGCACTGAACTGGCACCCCGGCTGGAGGAGACCAAGTGGGAGGTGAGTCACCTGGCAGCACTGGGCACGTCATACGGTACAGGCTGCGTCTGGGGGTTCCTGGATGGCACCTGAGCCCCATCATCCCCACAGGTGTGCCAGAAGTCAGGGGAGATCTCTCTGCTGAAGCAGCAGCTGAAGGAGGCGCAGGCGGAGCTGGCACAGCGGGGCACTGAGCTGCTGGGACTGCGGGCTCAACTGCGGGAGGCGCGGGCGCAGCTGCAGGCGGGCGAGCAGCGGGCACAGGGGCTGCAGGAGGCCGCCCGCCTCAAGGTGCTGGAGCTGGAGGTCTGCGCCAATGAACTGCAGCGCCGCAAGAGTGAGGCTGACCTCTTCCGCGCCAAAGCCGGCCGGCTTGAGCAGGAGGTGGTGGGGCTTCGGGAAGCTGCCCGTAGGCGATGCCCCCCACCCAGCGAAGGATGCCCCCCACCTGGCGAGGGCTGCCCCCCACCTGGCGAGGAGCCCCAGGGCAGTGTGGGGCTGCGCCGGCAGCTGGAGCGGCTGCGTGCAGAGGTGGCCCTGGAGCGGCAGCGTGGGCAGGAGCAGCGCGATGCCTTTGAGCAGGAACGTGGCACGTGGCAGGGCGAGAAGGAGCGGGTCATCCGCTACCAGAAGCAGCTGCAGTACAGCTACATCCAGATGTACCGGCGCAACCGGCGGCTGGAGCAGCAGCTCCAGCATCTCCGGCTTCAGGCCAAGGACCCCCTGCTCGAACCCTGTGACCCCCCTGGCCTGCCCTTTGAGGAGATCACAGCCACTGAGATCTGAGATGCTGCCTGCCTTTGCCCCGTGCTTGAAGGGCTGCAGGGGCCTCCAGCCGCTGTGATTTTGGCAGCTGTGGTGCTGTGGGAGGCCCCTGTTCTCCCCTCAGTTCTGCAGACTGCTGGCACTGTGAAGGGGCAGAGGGGACTGCAGGTGCTGCTCCCTCCCCAGCATGGAGGTCTTGGGGTGAGGGTGCATCAGTGCCCACTGCAGTGAGGGGTGCCCATGAGATGTGAGGTCAGGTGGGTGCCTAGTCCTGGCCATGGGGCCGTCCAAACTGGTTCCTGCTGATCCTCTTAGCGCCTGGGGATTAACGTCACTGACTTCAGCCAGGGTCACCTTGGGTAGGTGGAGGGCTGGCTTGTCCCTTCCCTTTTGTCCCTGCTGGCACTGTCACCCAGTCACTTGGCATGTGCGATGTCCCTGCCCATGCCAGCCTCCCTCATGCCCCTCTGTGTGTTTGTCAGGGAATTTGTTTCTGTGCCATTTTAAATAACTCTATTTTTATAGGACCTACCAAAACATATCACCCTGTCCCAGCTCACCCCCCACCAGTCTGTGCCCCTTCACCCCTGCCATGGGGCAGCTTGCCTTCAGTGCCTTTCCCTTGCCCTTGCCCCCAGAATCCCTCTGTTTCCCCCCCCTTCAGAAAAAGCCCATGCCCCTGTGATGCCCAGCCTACCAGGGGAGAGGGGTGCGGTGCTGCATGTGCCACCTGGGGACACCCTGGGGACACCCCCGGGGTGAGCAGAGGAGGGGAGCCCAGCTGGGCACCCAGCAGAGATCAAACCAAAGGAAGAATCTGGCTGTGCCCAGCAGTGGCTTGGTCGCCCCTGGCTCCAGGGGAGGATTTTTGTACTTTATTTCAGTCATGTGTCATTCCCAGAGCCCAGCTCACCCATGTACCACCGGGAAATAGCGATTAAAAACAAGCCCCTGGCTGTGTTTTTTTCAGGACTGTCTGTGTGTCCAGAGAAGGGTCAGGGGCCACCTGTCCATCTCCTGTGTCGCCAGTGGTTCTCTCCTTTGGGTCCTCACAGGCAGCTGCTCTATGCCCATGGGGTGGGTCTGGCTCTCCCACCCTCTGCCTGCGCTGAGACCAGCCACAGCTTGCCATCTGGCTCCTCTGGAACACGAGATGGCTCCTTGAAGGGAAGGTGCAACATCATTCTGGGGATGCTGCAGGTACCCGCACCACCAGCTCCATGGGCTCCTTGGCTTTGTTGCGGTAGGCCTGGCGGATGATGTCCACAGCCCTCTGGTGTGTGACATTCTGCAGGCTCTCCCCGTCTACTGACACGAGCTCCTGACCAGCCTGGCTCCCGAAGGGAAGATGGCAGGTTGAAGTGCAGCATTGTTTTGGGTGCCTGGGTACAGCCAGCAACCCAGCAGTACCAACAGATGGGGGCATCTGGATGTCTTCCCATCCCCTGGTGTGTGCTGGTTCTCCCCCAGGTCCCCCCATACCTTGAGGATGCCACTGAGGAAGGCAGCTCCACCAGGGAAGATCTTCTCGATCTTCACCATGGGCTGTGCCCTTGACTCAATGCCACCAGAGATGCTGATCCCTGCAAGGGAGCCGCAAGACTCTCACACCCAGGTAGGCTGGGACACCCACCCACTCACAGGCATGGCACTGCCTTCCCCTGGGTAGCCACATCTCCATCCTGCCCTACAGGGATGAGGGGCTGGGGCAGGGGGCAGCTCTTCCCCCCTTCTTGTTTGGGAGGAGTGCTCTGGGTTTTGCCCCTTGCCAAGGGGGTGCCACCCATCCGAGTGATGCTGGTGCCAGGAGAAGGGTCCTCACACCACCCCTAGGGTCCCCTGTGTATCACCCACCCAGCGAGTGCTTCAGCTTGGAGAGGGTGACGGTGAGCAGACGATATTCCTCCTCCTCCTCTTCCTCTCTGCCAGCATCCTCAGGGCCATTGGTGGTTGTTCCAGCCCCTGCCTCACCCCCTGGCCCCACAAAGAGAGGGGCAAGAGGGGCCCGTGCCTGCCGGGGCTTCCCCAGCACCCCAGCCGCTCCATCATGTGCTGTCGCGGGGGATGCCTTGTGCCAGGTGGCCTGGGGGCTGCGCGAGTGTCCATGCCCCTCGCCTGGGGAGGGCTCGGCCAGCAGCCAGTTGGGGGGCCGGGGGCCAAGGGTGGGCGAGGGACGGCTGGTGCAGGCATAAGCATCCACTGGCACGTCAGGGAGCGGGGTGTAGGTGTGGGGGTGAAGCCGGCGGGAGCTGGGGGATGCTTTTGGACGGGCTGGGCTTGCCTGCTGCTCCCCAGCTTCCTCTAGCTCTGGGGTTCCTGCTGGCTTCAGCAGGAATCCGCCTCGATAGTCTGCAATGAGAGGGGCTCAGGGATCTCCCCAGGACCCCACAGCCTTGCTCCCTAAGACCCCTGTCACCAAGGGATCCCCCTGAAACAACACAGCCCTGCTTCCCAGGACCCCTACCATACAGGCATCCCCGAGGTACCCCAAATCTTCCTCCTCCAGGGACAGACACCCCAGCTTCCCTCCCTGGGACATCTGACATCCAGGGACCCCTAGACATGCCAGGTCTCTTCAAGCACTCCAGGTCCTCTTCCCCAAGACCACCTGGCACCTAGGATCCAGAGATTCAGCTGCTCTAGGTCTTCCCAACACCCAGTGACACTAGATGCCCTCTTCCCTGGGACCCCTTGAACTCAGGCATCCCAGCTCCCTTTCTCCTCCCTGGAACTGTACCCATGCCCCTTTCACCATGCACCCAGTGGGGGCACCACAGGACAGCCTGGTGTCCTGGCTGTCCACGGGTGGCACTCACCAGGCACTGGTGTGATGAGGTGTCTCTTGGGGGGGACATCATGGTGGGCTGGCCGGAGAGCAGGTGAGCGCACTGTGGTCAGGGAGAGCTCCCAGTCACCCTCAAAGCTGCACTCACCCCTGCCCACTACCTTCCCCAAATCAAGGTCCGTGGGAGGCTGGGATCTACCTGAGCGGCTTTTTAGGGCATCAAAGGCTTCCAGCTCCAGGGGCATCACCATGCTGTCAAACCGGCCTAGGTCTGTGGGGGCCACCACACTCCTGCCAGGGTAAAGAGCAGACAGGTTGTGGCAGCCTCTGGGATGGTGTGGGTGAAGTTCTGGGTTGATCGCATCAGGTTGGGCAGTATTGGGGTGCCCTGAGATACGCCCCAGCAGCACTCACCTCACATCCCGCAGCAGCAGGACCTTCTCAGGCCGGTCCAGGATGGCCAGCAGTGGCCGCACCAAATCTTCTACACTGCCCTCGTGCAGGTACTGCGGGCACAGGAGGCGTGTCAGTGGATGGATGTCCTGCCCTGTGCCTCAGTTTTCTTCCCAAAGATTAATGTGGGCACATAGGGCTCGCCATGCCCCTGGTATGCAGGAGCTTCCCAGGAATGAGCCCAGGGTGACAGCACTTCCCTGCTGTGCTCTGCCTTTCATTCATACCCGGGAGCAGTGGCGGAGCACAGCTGTCACCTCATCGGGGCTGAGGAGGCGTGCGGCGGCGTCCTGGATGTGCGGGAGCCGGGCCTCGGGGTCGCTGCCATCGGGCTGCAGGGTGGCGATGCCCATGGGGCCCAGGATGCTGGCACGCCGGCTTTTCTCTAGGGAGGCACAGCAAAGAGGGGTGGCCAGCGAGGCAAGAACTGCCCTAGGCAGCCCAAAAAGATCCCCATGCCCCCTACCCCAACAGCTCACTCCACACCAGAGTGGGAGAGACACACACAGCACAGGGGCAGGCGCATGCAGGGCCTGCCCCACACCCCCCTGGGTACATGGGCACCCCTGTTACCCCGCTTCAGGCTCCGGATGACAAACTTCTGCACGGCACCTACTGCAAGGGAGATGGAGAGGGGTGAGTGCCTGAGGGAGTTGGTGGGATTGCTGCCCATTGTCAAAACTGCATGCCTGGGGAACCCTTCACTATGCCCCCCTCTCTGCCAGGGGTGCCACAACAGGCCCATAGAAGCAGGGACCAGTCCCAGGTTGAGTCCAGTACCTCTGTCCCCATCAGAGCGCCCTGGGGACTTGGCGCGTGCCCGGCGGTCGGAGACAGGGGCCTCCTGGCTCGAGGGGGCCCAGCTCTGGCTGGTGGCACGGCCCCCCTTGAAAAAGAGGTTGACAAGGGTCTTGGAGCGGTGCAGCCCTGGAGGAGCCCCCCATGCCCCTTGTCCCTCTGGCTTCTCCTTCTTCCGCTTCTCCTCTGTGGACAAAGAAAGGGGGGCATTGGAGAGGCCAGAGGATGACACCCTAAACCTTGTTTGGAGGCAGGAAACAGGGGATTGGAGGGGCTACTGGGGGACACTGACTGGGAAAGAGTCCTGCTGTGGGGTGTAGTGGGTCTCCAGAGGCCATGGGGCTGGGCTTTGGGATGTTTGGCAAGCCCCAGGGACAGGTTTAAGGCTATGTGGGACTATAGGGTACCCAGGTTAGTAGTCAGGGGTCCATATGGGCTATAGGGTGTCAGGGTAGGCACCAGAGAATTGACTAGGAAGCCCAGGAGCAAGGGCCAGGTATCTATGTCCATCAGGAACTGCACGATGCTCGAGCTGGGGATTCACTCCATATGGGGCAGGGCCTGAGCTGTGAGTCTCCCAGGGCTGGAGGTGCAGGGTTGGAGTCGTGAGTCTCATGGGTTGGACTATGCCCCAGTGCCTACCAGCGACAGTGAGGTCACTCTGGGAGCGTGTAATGGGCTGCCGTGGCCGGCTCAGCGCCAGCAGCAACGCCGTCTTGGGTGAGTGGGTGAAGGTCCGGCGTGGGTGCGTGCTGGTGATCTCGCGGGTGCCCTGACCCCGGATGGCCGTGTCCCGCAGCAGCTCAGGGGGCCGCACCGTGCGCCGTGTCTCTGGCAGCCCCTCAGCGGCTGGCTCGGTCTGCATGGCCCGCTCAGCACGCTCCCGTGCCCAGCCCCGCCGTGGCCCATCCTCCGTGGAGATGGCCACATCCACGGTGCGGGCTGGGGACCCTGGGGCGGCCAACCCCAGCCCGTTCACCGTTCCCGGTGCTGGCCCCGAGGAGTAGGAGGAGATGGAGGAGCTGGTTTCTGAGGTTTGAGACAACTGCTGCAGCTGTCCATTGGTCACTGTAAAGGCACAGCACAGACAGTGTGACACACTGTGGGCCACCAAGAGTTTCACATCCCCTCCAAAGACAGAACATGTGGGGGCCTACAGCGCCATGGGGATTGCAGGGCTGCTTGCAGTCACATGGGGAACTCTGGGTTCCCAGAGAGACATACGGAGTCCCACAGGGTCGAGGGGAGCAGCACGCTGCTGGCCATTGCATAGGGATCATGTCCTCTCTAGGGATGGGGACCCTGCAGGATGACAGGGACCAGAAGGATGCTGACCATTGCAGGCAGCTTTTCATGTCTTCTCTAAGAATGCGGGACAGATGGGACCCTGCAAGCCCATCAGGCCTGTGGGGATGCTAACAATAGCACAGGGAGCCTTTTGCCCTCTCCAGGGCCATGGGACCCCATGGCATGTGGATGATCTCCCTCCCCACAGTGGCCAGATGTCACTTGTATGGGGATCCCAACCCTACCCCCGCGCCCCATGCCATTGTCCCTGCCGGTACCCGCGCAGCACTGCCCTTACAGCGACTGAGCCAGCAGTACTCGGCAACCAACTCCTTGTAGGCAGGGAACCGGCCTGTCTCCTACGCACAGGGGGAGAGGACAAGGGGGTCAGTGAGTGCCGGCTGTCCCAGCGAACCCGATCTGGTGCCAGCCATGAATAATGCATTCCCCCCTCCCACCCGCCTGAAAC
>JAOXXN010000082.1:22666997-22687184 GCA_026770055.1 Myrmophylax atrothorax | reverse complement strand
GCACGGCGGGTACTGCCCCAGGAGCCGTGAGTGCGGGGAGTGCCGCGGGTCCTTACGCGGGGGCGGGTCACGCGTGGCGGGGTGATGCTCGGTGCGGAGTGGGAGGGAACAGAGAGCCGCTTCTCGCGGGGAAGGGCGAGCGTGCAAATAGAGCCGTGCGGGGTGTGTCAGTGCTTTTCCGGGGGGGATATTCCTCGTTCTATGACCTTCCGTGCTCTCCCCCTGCTGACAGCAGCTCTAACCCTGTAGCGGTGGGTCCCCACCCTGCCACCACGGGGTGTTGTGCATGGTTAGGGGGTGGCCCTGACTTCTGGTGGCTGGTGCAAACCCGGGGTGTTCCCACTGACAGTTCTCAGGGTGCAGTGGTGGGGTCACACCACCCATGAGCTGCCCCATCTGCTGGGTGGCCTCGGAGGTCCCCACTGAGCTCCATTACAAATGGGCTCCCTGTTCACCCGTTTGTCCCCCCAGGTTGAGGGAGCTCCAGAGCTGCCCCAACAGGGATGCGGGGGGATACACAGCCACCACGTCCCACATAACCCTTTCACCCCGACCCTGCTAGAAGATGCCACCATCCTTGCCTGCCACCATCAACATCCGGGAGCCCCGATGGGACCAGAGCACCTTTCAGGGCCGGGCAAAGCACTTCTTCATGGTGACCGATCCCCGAAATCTGCTGCTGTCGGGGGCCACACTGGAGGAAGCCCGGCGGGTGGTGGAGGACTACAGGTACCCAGGGGGAGGGTGGGTACCCTCAGCACTGCTCCTGGACAGGATACAACCTTGGGGCCATCCCCACAGGTGGGAATGGAGGCTATACTGGCCCTTATGGCCAAAGCCAGGCCCCTAAATTGCCTGGCTGGTCCCTAAGGCATCTCACAGCTACTCCAAATGGTGTGGAGGACCAAGTAGGGCACGTGTGCTGGCAGAGGGTCTTTTAACAGGTTACTACCCTTACCTGGCAGGGCAGGCACAGTACCCCCGGGGCTGACAGAGGACCAGCTTTGGCGGGCGAAGTACATCTACGACTCAGCTTTCCACCCTGACACGGGTGAGAAGATGCTCCTTATAGGACGTATGTCTGCTCAGGTTCCCATGAACATGACCATCACTGGTTGCATGTTGACCTTCTACAGGTATCTGTCCCTTCCTCACTCCAGGGCCAGGAGGATGCCCATCGCCAGGCATCCTCCTGGCCCTGGGGTGAGGCAGAGACACATGTCCCTATACCCCACAGTGCACTCGTGCTGTAGGATCATGGGTGTCATCCTCCAATGCCACCAGCATCCTCCTCTCTCTGGCAGGACCACACCGGCTGTGCTGTTCTGGCAGTGGGTCAACCAGTCCTTCAATGCCATTGTCAACTACACCAACCGCAGTGGGGATGCACCCATCACCCCCAGGTGAGCATTCCTCTGACCATGTTCTTGGGACATCCCAAAATGCCACGGGCTACCTTGAATAGTTTCTTGAACGGCAGGGAGCTGCGAGATGGGATGATGGGGACCTGATGCAGCCAAAAATGGGCACCAGTGGGTCTGTCAGAGTTGGTGGTAGAGCTGGGAAGGGAACTCAGGTGTCCTAGTGCTCTTGAAGGGCATGCTCTCCCCTTCTTTGGAGTGGGAGCTGGGATGGGGGGACCCTGGCTTATTGGTGTCACTTCCTGCTCTTGCAGCCAGCTGGGAACAGCCTATGTGAGTGCAACCACGGGGGCAGTTGTCACGGCACTGGGGCTCAAATCTCTCACCAAGGTAAGATGACTTTTGGCCATCATGGGTTGGCACCTGGACCCTCCCTGAGTGGATTCACCCCATCACCTGAGGCGGAGGAGAAAATGGAGGAAACAGCTTTGCTGGGGTCACCCAGACAAGGCAACTGCTCTCCCCAGTGATGGCTGTGTTGATGGCCTGTTCCCCCAGCCTTGTTCCAGCTGCATGTCTCCAGGCTACCTTCACCCCTCAGCCTCTGTCCAAGCCTGAGGCAGGATGTGGAACACCCTAGACCCTTTGGGCTGTGCAGCTTGTACTGGCTGAGAGTTGCAGGGGTGGGGGGAATGCATTTCTCCATGAGGGCTGGATCACCACAGGGGCTTGCAGGAGGGTGGTTGCAGACCTGGGAACAGCCAGCTCTGCCCCCAGACCCTCTGCATTACATGCTCCTGCTTTTTCCTCCAGCACTTGCCAGCCATCATCGGCCGGTATGTGCCTTTCGCGGCTGTGGCAGCTGCCAACTGCATCAACATCCCGCTAATGAGGCAGAGGTGAGCACCTGGGCTGGGCTGGGGTGCTTGGGGTCACATCAGGGTTCACCAAGCCCTGAACTCAGGGACTTCCTTACTGGCCCTGCTGTCATCCCTTAGCCTCGGGGGTTGGCTTGAGGGTACAAGCACCTGGTTGCATCCCCATACAGCCTTCTTGAGGACCACTCCCAAGTGTGAATGTGGGTCCAGCTGAGATATCCCCCAATTTATTATGCCAGTAGTGGATGGTGATTCAGGAGTATGCAAGTGTCCCTTGGAGACATGTCCCTGCCCTGTCTCCTGATTCCTCTACCCTTGTGCCCTGGGGCCCCCTCACCACCTCTCTCACTGCAGAGAGCTCAAGCTGGGGATCCCAGTCACAGATGAGAATGGGAACCGCCTGGGTGAATCCACAGCTGCAGCCCAGAAGGCCATTTTCCAGGTGGTGGTGTCCCGCATTGGCATGGCAGCTCCGGCCATGGGTGAGTGTGTTCCCTCCTCCATCTTGTGCTGGGGGACTTCAGCTGGTCCCTGGCAGCATGGGACAGGGTCCTGCTGCTGGTGGGGGACTGTGAGCACTGGAAGCTTATCTACATCCCCTTTGCTTCAGCCATCCCGCCAGTGATCATGAATGTGCTGGAGAAGAGAGCTTTCCTGAAGGTACTAGTGGTCCTGGGATGGGAGTGTGAGCACAGGGGCACCCCCTGAGCTCGTCATATTGCTGGCATCCCTGGGAGCTGGCACCCCATCAGAAAAGAGACACCTTCCCCCCCGTCCACCACACTGACACACAGCCTTTCCCTGTCCCTTGCAGCGATACCCATACCTGAATGCTCCTCTGCAGGTTGGCCTGGTGGGACTCTGGTAAGTCATTTTCCACCAATGGGCATCACTGCCCTGGGCACAGACTGAGCCCAGGTATGGAGGACAGTGCTGCTGGGGCCTCTGCTTGGCAGGGTGGTGTGAGAGCTGCCCCAGAGTTTCCTGGGGGAATGTCGAGCTTGGTCAGGCTGATGGCTCCCCAGCAGATGGGATGAGATATGAAGTGCTGGGACCAGCAGCTGTTTTGCTCCATCTTGACATCTCTCTAGCCTGCCGTGGGCTTGGACTCAGCATTGCTATTCCCTCACACTGGTGGGGACGGGCTTGCCCCACTTCAGGAGCCAAATGCAGGGTTTGGAGCTTGGAGAGGGCATCTCTGCACCCCTTTCCTGGCTGAGTACCCGGCACAGCTCTGGGCTGCCTCCCTGCTGCTCTGCTATCAGGCCATGTGTGGGTGTGGGTGGGTCATTTCTGTAGCCCAGCTTCTCCTTTTCACTGTCTTTCCTTTCCAGTTTGGTGTTCGCCACCCCGCTGTGCTGTGCCCTCTTCCCACAGAAAAGGTACAGTCAGACACCTTGCCTGCGCATGTGGTTCCCATGGGGCAGGGCTGGGGTAGGCAAGGCAGTGTGTGGACTCCTTGTGCTTTCTGACTCCCAAGTGATTTTTTTGCTTCTTCGAGTGTTCAGAGGCTTGAACCTGTGCACACACATGTTTCTGTGCACACACAGAAGTGCAGACCCCAGGCTCTGTGCTGGGCCATGGGAACAGCATCCTGAAGAGGTGCAGCAGGTGGTTTTCCAACCTGAGGCCACCAGTGGGTATCCCCCCTCAATCCGCTGTATCTGTGTCCCCTTGGCAGCTCAATGGCTGTGAGCAGGCTGGAGCCTGAAGTCCAAGATCTGATCCGGAAGAAAGACCCATGGCTGGAGACTGTCTACTTCAACAAAGGGCTCTGAATGGGGCCCTGGGGCGGCCGAGATGTGTACCACGGAGCTGCCGGGCCAGCGCGTTCCCGAGCTTTGCCCTTCAGATCCTTTTGAGGTTGCTGTCGCTTTCTCTTGGCTGACGTGTGTCTATAGGTTCCAGGTGCTCAGCCCTGCTTCCTGGGGTGCCTGCAGCCATGCAGCAACACACCAAACTCTGTCCCCCTGCCCAGTTCAGCCCTGCTGTGGGAACCTCCTGGCTGGCACCCCGGTGTGTTCCTCCTGTGCTTACCCTGCCTGTGCCTGTAGCTGCGTGCAGTGCACGAGGGAGCGTGGCAGCTGCACCACGGACCTTGTGAGCTGTGGTGGAAGAAAAAATTACGGAATGAGGAAGAAAATAGTGCTCCCGAGCATTAGGAGGGAGCAGACAATCACAGCAATTGAAGGTAGAACTCCTCTGCATGTACCCATGGTCTCCGGCAGTTAAGAAGCTGGTGCTTGGGGATGGCAGAGTAGCTTTCAGAGAGGAAAACTCATGCCCAAAACAGCTGTGGGTGAGTGATCAAGTGCACACAGTGGCTTGAACTGGAGGTGGTGGGGGCTCTCCCAGCCCAGGCGTGTGCTCCCAGCTTACCTTCTGCTCTCCTCCAGGCTGCTCTGAGGATTTAATCTGGCTTTCTGCTCCCTCCATCCCCAGAGCAAATGGCACATTTTAATCCCAGCAGAGTCTCCATTTTTATTCTCATTTTAATGCCATCTCTGTTCAGGGCTGGGCTCCCCCTGAGGGGTTACTCTACTTGCCCCTGGAGTGCTTGGTTTCAGGTGGACCTTCTCAAGTAGCTTTAAGTGCACTGTGGTTTCCTCTAGGGTTTTTTGATATACATATAATGTACCTATATATACTAAACAATAAAGGCACGTTGTTTATACAAAACCAACAGCAAAGAGAAGCATGTTGCTTGCCAGTTTGTATATGGTGGAAAGGAACTGCCATTGGGGTGAGGATGGGAGCAGGAGGAAGGGGCAGGTTGGCTTCCTGGGTGCCCCTGTACCCCCTGGAGCTGGGCTCTGCTCCCTGTTTTCCAGTCCACTGCCTGTGCAGCGGCTCTGGCTGGCCCAGCGTGTGTTAAAGCTTATCCAGCTGTCAGAAGGGCTTTTTTTAGTACAGTCGGCTTTGGACTTCGCTGCTGCGCAGAGAGCTTTGCTAAGCTGCTGCCCTGGATGCCACTGGTTTGGAGAGGCCAGAGTGTCACCCTGGCTCTGCCCACACTCACACCCCCTCTTGCAGCCTGCTCACAGGACGCTCTGCTTCAGTCCTGGCCTGGGTCCCATGCTTGTCTCTCCTGTGGGGTTATTTTTATCCCACTTTCTATGCATGGCTATTGGAGAGCACATTGGAGAGCACATTGCTGCTGTCGCAGGACCCTGGCAAGGCTGTGGGAGCAGCTGCTTCCCCCTCAGCTTTCTGTCTGACCAGGGCAGTCAGAAGGACCGATGGATGTCCATGCAGGGCAAGGACCCTACTCTGCAGTGCCCTGTGCTGAAGGACGGAGGAGCGAGAGCTGCTGTCAAGCCCAAGATGGGCAGAGGCAGCAGTAGCAAGATAAGGGCCAGGCAGTCCAGACCCACCCTGTGCCAGAGCTTCCCCAGCAGGCAGGGACTGGCAGAGGCCAGGCTGGGGGTGCTCCCCTCACAGAGTGTCCAGGAGAACAGCCGCACCCAGCACCCACCCAGGGTGGGGGAGTGAATTGAGACAAGCACATCAGGGGTCTGTCCCCCTCCTTCTCCCAGCCTCAGAATATTGCAAATATCTCCCTTGAGCCAGCCATTGGCGGCTTATAAATAATGCAGCCTCTCGCCGTGCAATAAGGGCTTGTCAGTAGCTATTCTGCTCTCATAAATTAAAGATGAAAAGGTACAAGGCTCTTGCCAGAAAAATGAAGACAAATTTTTAATAGCTTGCCAAGACACAGGGAGATGGAGCGCTCGGGAAAAATGAATTACGTTTTTATTATGTGTTTTATTGTGGTGTAATTGAACAGGATTATCTGAGAATACAATATATTTCCAGAGCAGTGCAAAGAAAACAAAAATAATGATGACACCTGCCTCCTCCCACACATACTACACTCACCACCAGGCTGCGTGGGGACACCCTCCACTGGCTGGGAGCTGCCCTGAGCTGTTTGTGGGCATGAGAGGCAGAGATGGGAATGGGAGGGACATGGGACTAGAGACACAGGGGGTTGGGGTGGCTGGGTCTTGTGAATGGCCAGGTAGTGTCTGGGCTCACCCCAACGGCCCCCAAAGCTACGGGGGCCACTGGATGTCTTTCACCTGCCCTGTATTCGCAGCTGCTTATGTCCCATCTCTGAGATCCCTTTTGGCCTGTCCCCGACCCATACAAGCTGGCATTGCTAGGCTGAGACATGACAGGTCTGGAATGCTGCCCTGCAAACCAGTCATGGTGTTTGTCGTCTTCTGGAGCTGGCAGCACTGCAGTGAGCCCACAGACTGTCACTTCGTGTGCTAGGGGTACCTGTCCCCACGGGTCTCTTGGTTGGGGGCAGAGAAAAATCACTTGTACAGTGAGTTCTGGGAGGCTGACAAGCCCAAAGGTGGCACTGCTGCCTCTGCAGCGGTCCAGGATGCAGCAGTGGATGCAGGGGAGCAAGGATGCTCAGTCCCTTCCTGAATTGGCTCATCACAGAGGTCAAGGGCCAGTCCCAGAAACGCAGCAGTTGGATGCCACCTGGGATGCTGTTGGGCGGTGCTGGGCTGGGAACATCGATTGGTCCCTGGCATCTTTAATGAGCTGCCCGACCACAAGCTTTAACCTTGCCCATAATGAGGGCGAGCGGCAGCAATTCCTACTGCCTCAGCCGGCTCCCCCAGCCTTAATGAGCTAATCAATACTTGTTCTCAGCTTAATTTCCAGCTAATTGCTCTTTAATGACGCCTGGAAATGGGCAGCTTCTTGTAGAGGGGAGTGGGCAGGCTCCCCCTCGCCAGTGCCCGTCCCCAGTGGAAGGGGGTGCTGGGGCACCGGTGGTGGGTCACCTTTTCTGGCTGCTTCCCAGCTAGGACTGCTGGCACTACTGGAGGCTGGGGAACGGGAGGGTGGCAAAGGGGACAGTGGGCACGGTGCCACTGAGCTGGCAGCACCCTCTGGAGCACCCTGCCTGGGGTGGCATGCAGCCCTGAGTGCACAGGGCAGGCTGAACAGAGGATCCCCACATCCCAGGAGGGTCCCCAAGCCCCTCAGGACACTACATTCGGTGTGGGCTTACAGGCTCTGCTCACAGTGGGGCTTTTAGTGTTCAGGGAGATGGTGGGGCTGAGGTGTCCATGCGTTGCTTCAGGATTTGCAGCCCCCAAGTAGAGAGAGGGTCAGTGTCATCGCAAGGGGACAGAGACAAGGCCAGCAGTGCCCTGGAGGTGGCAGCAGAGACCCCTCTGCCTGCTGCCCGCACCGCCTGCCCGCACCCTTGTGCCGGGGTAGACCCGCGGGCAGGGCGAGGGCGGGCAGGGACTGTGGGGGGTGGTCCTGTTTGCTGCTGGATCGGGCTGCGGGGGGAGCCGGGCGAGTCACGCGGCACTGTGGTGTCAAAGTTGGCACGGCCGCGCCAGCACGGGGACATCTCCCGGGAATGCAGCCCCCACCGCCTCTTCCAGGCCTCGGGTTGTATGACCTGCGCTGGGATGGGGTTTGTGGGAAAACCCCACGAAAGCGGCGGGATTCTTGCGGGGATGGAGTTGAGCCGGGGCTCTGGACGGGGACGCCGGGCAGAGTGGGAACAGGAGCGTCCCTTGCCACTCGGCCATCGCGCCTCGAGGCCGGCTGAGAGCCCCTGGCCCCTGCACACAGCTGCAACTGCTTCCCTAAGAATTTGCTGACGGATTGGTTCTTCAGAGGAATTCACTCTGGAAAAGCCTAGAGAAACCTGAGCCTGCTGCTTCCCAGCACGGGTCTGGCCTGGCACGCAGGCTGGGGGGGACTTGCCTGCTGCTCATCCCTTGTCCCTGCAGTGGAGCCCCAGAATGTGGCTGGGACCCCTCGAGAGCCGTGCAGCTTTGGTGTGGGCTGGCCAGAACCCGGCCACGTCAGGCTGCTGCAGACGGCAGGAAACAGAGAGAAGCAGCAGTTTGACAAGAAATGAGAGAGATATTGGTTATTATCAGAAGACCCTCACGGCCCCAGGCAGTGTGCTGGCAGCATTCTGTCCCAGCATCTCTGGTAACGTTTTTCTGTCAGTGACATTCTCATCCCCACCAGCCCATCTGTGATTCTGCTTGCCAGCCCTGCCTGACATGATGTGCATTGAGTCACTTGGCCCAGGGCTTTTTTTCCACAGTGGATTTTTTCCTTGACTTGTCTGCTGTAAATCCCAGATCCCTGTGGGGTGGTCTAGGAGATCAGTCCAAAGCTGGGGGGAGCCATGAATGCTGTGGTACCCCTGATTGGCCATGATGGCTCTGTCACCAGTGTTTCAATCTAATGACAGAGATCTGCAGTGGTGCCATGGATGTGGGTCTGCCAGAAGCATCCACAGACTCCTGGTTTCAACAGGATTGTCACAAGATGGGTAACAGTGACAAGGAGCAACCCACTAGGGAGGGAGGAAGAAGTTTTGATGTTTGAGGCTCAGTCTTCAAAGCCCAACTTCAGGAGCTTCATTTGGCTTAGGGAAAGTGAGGAGAAAGGAGAGATAATTAGCCAGCATGAGTGGGGAGACAGGAATGCAATTTACCCTGGTGCCAGGCCATGCAGGGCTGTGACCACCCTTGTCCCCACAAAGCTACACCAAGCAACACCAGCCACAAGCCCCATGTGCAGCCAGGGGCCACACTGATTGACTTGAGGTGTGATTGAGCAGAACTCTGTTAAGCACAGGTACGATCTTCCAACCCTCATTCATACCTGCCACTGTTTATTAGCACATTCAATAGTCTCATTAAGCAGGAGGTTTAATTACCTGCCAGGTTTGAGCTCCATCTTGTTGAGCTGAGCTGAGCTGTCCCTGGCTTTCAGGCACTGGGTTGTGTTACTCCAAGACTGGAGATGTTCCTGCTCAGATCTGTGTTTGGATTTCCCCTCTGGAGATCTGACCTCTCCCCACCTTGTGGCTGCAGTGATGCTCAGATGAATCCAGCCACCCAGAGGCCATGATGACCTCATGAAGACAGGGACACACCAGGTGCTTTGGCCATGGCATATGGCAGAAGGTCATTCCCCACATGTGTGGAGGACACCAGCATTGGGGCCTGTTCTCCTTGCCCTCCTGCCAAGGGCAAGAGATGCAAATAACCAGGGACCATTGATGTCCCTCTTTTCAGTGGTGCCTGGGATTTAAGTGCTGGCTCTACTTCTGTGCCAGCCAGGAGCTTGGTGGGCAGAGGAAGACTTCTGAGACCAGGCTTGCCCCACTGCTTTGCACCCTGGGTTCAGCAGGGGCAGGTGAGGGTGTGTTTGGTACAGGGATGCCTGAAAGTGCAGGCAGTGCTTCATACCAAGGTGAGAAGGGTGGCATGGTGGGGATAGTCCAGGAGACTCTGTTACCCCTCACTGGGTCACCAAGAGTCTGTATCCTCTGATCGAGCTCTGGGTGTGTGTGTAGGAAAACCTCAGCCTTCCCTGATTTTTTTCCTGCCTTCTCAAAACAGCTGCAGCCCCAGCTGCTCCACAACTCATAGATGCCAGACCTGAAAACCTGTGGCATGTGGGGACTGAACTCGATGGGCTGGGCAACGGGAGCCAGAGAGGGAGGCAGCTCTGAGACAAGGGGCTGGGGGCCACAGACGGGGAGTGGGACTTGAGGTTGAAGGCAGAGCTGGCAGGAAACACCCCTCTGCAGCAGGGGGCCGGAGGGGAAGTTTGGCTGGCAAAGGCGGATTTAGGGGGGCTGAAGCCTGGTGCATTTTCCATCGTTAGACACGGCTGGATTAACAACATGACCGAGCGAAGCCTTGGAACCCGGAACGAATTTGCAGGAGGGTGTTGGAAAGCAAAAGCAGATTTTTGCAGTGTGGTGAAGGAAACCAGGTCCTTAGAGGGATCCTGCTTTGCCAGAGCTTCACTGAGGAAGTAAATCCCACAAATTCCTTGCCTAGAGGAGAGGAGCTGGCTGTGTGATCCCCCAGCATAGCATCCGGTGCAAGATGCAAATGGACAACTTGTTTGTGCTGCAAAGGCACATCCTGGCTCCCCCACTCCTCAGAGCCAGGGAAACTGAGGCAGGGAGCAGCAACACAGCTTGCTGGGGAGCTCTGGAGCCCCAACGGTGTGCATGAAGGTTTTGCACTGCTGTGGTGTAGAACAGCCCCACTATTGCTCCCAATAGCTCTCCTCCAGCCAAGGTAATGCCATTGTCTGCACCCCAAAACCCCCTTCATACCTGGCTCCTGGTACGGGGGAAGTACAGATATCTCCCAGGAACTATCCTCCCGTTTATTTACAGCAGCTGCTCAGCTGCTCAGCTTTTCAGCCTGTGTTTCCCCAACCAAATTGCAGGTTGAGAGATGCAGTTTTTGACCACTTCCTTAGCCATGCCCACCCTTCCCATTCACTTGCCCCCAAGGATCCCTGCAAAGCTGGTTTCTGCCCCCCACCCCAGTCCTCTACTGCCCCATGGATGGAGCTGAGCATCAGCCCAGGTCCCGCACATGGCCGGGAGTGACTCCAGCGTGGGGGTCCGCAGGGAGGTGCTGGTGCCGGGAGACCGGAGCGGCAGAGCCCGGGGGCCAGGGTGCGTGGCGTGGCCAGATCCCGGCAGGGAAGGGGTGCCGGCCAGCCCGTGTCCCGGTCCAGGGACGGGCCGCGGGCCCGGAGAGGGGCGGGGGGATTCACGTTTCGCTGACATCACGACGGTGCTGGAGCGGCCGGGGGCCAGCAGCCCCGGGGGCCAGCAGCCCCGCCGCCACGGCCACTGCGCACACGCGGCCCCAGGCACCGGCGCCTCCGGTAAGTAGCGGTTTATGGCGGGGTGACTCCCGGGGGACCTCAGGGGACGCCGTGCCCCTTCCTAGCACTCATCCAGGACCTCCAGAGCCCGCACCCCGAACGTGGGGATCCAGAGACCAACTTTGCAGTTACCCCCTCCCCTTTCTCTGGCCCCCCACATCCATCGGATGTTGGAGCCTTGCTTCGTACAGACTGGCGTAGGGTGGGGGATCCAGCACAGGGACTCCCTGCCCCTTTCCACCCCTGGGGGGCTCGGTGGTCTCTGTAAACGGGTCACATTTTCACGTTTGGTTATCCGGGGGGATGCATGTATGTAACCCACTGTCCGAGCCATCCTCACCACCCTACCCCAGCTCTGGGCTGCATTAGCCCCGAAGGGGAGGGGCTTGCAGCTGGCGGGGGGCTGCAGTCTGCGCCTTGGTGCTGTTCCCTGCAGGAGGGGAGGGGACAGCCTGGCCATCTGTGTTCACTCCCCAGCCCGTCTCGCTTATGCTGGGTTACCCTGGGGCAGGGGACCATAAGTTCACCTCATCTCAGAGAAGTCAGTCAGGGTATAAGTGGGAGCAGGGCAAGGATATTCACAAAGGGATTTAGTTCATTGTCACCCTCTCTCAGAACAGGCTTTGAGACTCCACATGTCTCCCTCCAGCAGAGATGAGAAGCCTGGGAGAAATCAGCCTCTGCTTACCGTGGGTGGGTAATGCAGGCCTGGGGTTTGGGGACGGGGACCCTGCTGTGCCCGTACAGGCTGACCACACGGGGTCTGCTATCAGTCCACTGGCTGCCCACCTGTGCACTGAGTTCCTCCATGCTCAGCATCAGTTGTCTGTCTGATAACTGACAGTGTCACAAAGTCTTCCGAGAGGATGTTTTTAACCCTGCTTAAGTGGGTGGTGCTTAAAAAGAAGGGTTACAGCTCAGGGAGGAAAGGAAAACAAAAGCTGGGCATGATAGGGAGCATACTCCTGGCCTGGCTGCCTCCAGCACAGAAAGAGCTCCTTGCTGCAGGATCAGCCACTCTATTTTGCATGTATAGATGGTGAGGGAGGAAAAAAGGGCTGTGACTCTTGCAAACCAATGCGGAAAGGAAAGAGGTTTGAGAGCAGCTTCCTGAGAGGAGATGAGGAGCAGGGTACCAACCGGCTGAGCCATAATGATGTAGAACAGCCTGTCCAATGCCCTGCCAGCCCTGTGGCTCCCCATGCTGGGGTCAGAGCAGGCTGGACTTTGCATGCTGGGCTGCCAGGGAAGAAAGATGAAGCCTGGTGGGGCTGGGGTCAACAGCCCCATCCCATCAGAAGATGTACAGTGTTTTGGGACAGGACCTGGTTGGGGAGCTCCAGGATGTGAAAGATGTGGTTGAGGGGCTGAGGGTGAGAGGGGCTGGGTCTGACCCTCCACTGCACATCAAACAGCAATGCCATTCAGGGCAAGCCAGCCAGGAGCCAAAGGGATGGGAGACACTTTCTGCACTGGTAACACACATCTTCTCTCCTCACAGGACAGGATGGCTCCTCAGGTCTAGACAGGGAGGCCAGAGTGGTGCCAGAGATCCCCATCCAAGTGACAGTGGGACTGGTATAGAGGAGCTGCCATGAGGATGTCTAAAGCCAAGCCCTTCAGCTTCTCTTGCCTTGTGCTTTCCTTGCTCTCCTTGCACTGGGCTTTGCTCCAGATGGGCCAGGCTTTTCCCAGCACCTCTGACTACCTCCAGCGGGGCTGGCAACGGCTTCTGGAGGAAGGGGAGGGCTGTGCTGAGTGCCGGCCAGAGGAGTGCCCAACTCCACGCGGGTGCCTGGCTGGCATGGTGCGGGATGCCTGTGACTGCTGCTGGGAATGTGCCAACCTGGAGGGACAGATCTGCGATCTGGACAACACTAACCACTTCTATGGCAAGTGTGGGGAGCATCTGGAGTGCCGACTGGATGCTGGGGACTTGCATCATGGAGAGGTGCCTGAGCCCCAGTGTACCTGCCTCTCCCACCTGGCCCTCTGCGGCTCCGATGGCAAAACCTATGCTCAGATCTGCAGGTTCCTGGAGGTTGCCCATGCCCACCCTGATGCCAACCTCACCGTGGCCCACGAGGGTCCCTGCGAGTCAGGTAGTGCCCCTAGAGCTGCAGGATTGAGGCTTGTATCTCTTGGGAAGAGGCAAGCGAAGGGGTCTGGCTTAACTGTTTCTCCTGACAGCAAACTAACAGCGTTCACACGGATATGGCAGCTCTGGGGGCTGCTCCATAGAGTGCCAAGTCTCCCCTAGTGCCCCCACCCTGCTACTCTGGGGCAGCCCCTGCAGACCAAGCTCTTGGAGAGGTCTGGGATCAGCTTTGCCAAAACGGAGTGGGGTTTATGGGAAGCAACAAATCCTGCTGGAGCAGATGGGGAAGTTCCAGAGAGTTGTTAGCAAATTCTTGGCAGCATTGCTGGGTTCATGCTGGCCTGTTGCTCCCAAGAAATGTGCCTGCCTCCTGAAAATGGAAACCTGGGTTGGTTTGACTTGGCTGTGTGATTTCTATCTTCCATTTAAAATTCAGCTGGGGGCTGAGAGAGGACAGCCTGTCAGGGAGGCTGTGCTCCAGCCTGCCCTGTCTGGCACAGGTCAGCCAGTGCTGTCACCATAGCCTGAGGAGTGTCAAGGTTTACTTTATTTCCTGTAGATCATCATGTTCCTGAGTTTTTTTCCAGGTGTATTTGGAGGTGGAAGACTTCTGTTGACCTCTGGCTCATGCCATGGTCCAGACCGTGGACCAGATGTGGGTAGGAAGGGTAGTCCTCTCTCCCTCTAGGGACATCCCTCCAGGGAATGGATGTGGGAGGTGGAAGTGTTGGCTTTGTCCAGCAGCTGGAGATGTGCTGACTTCCTTCATCACTGACAGTGCTGTGTCAGAGCAGAGGCCTTATTTGGCTGGAAGCTCATCCACCTCATCCATCCCCACCAGCCTTGGGCTGGATGAGCATCCCAATGGCCTTTCCACTGCAGGAGTGTGCTCTGGTTGCTCAGGAGAGCTTTGCTTTGTAGTGTTGCTGTTACTGCACTGTTCCTTGAGCATCACTGCACAGGCAGTGAGACTGAGGGCAGAAGGGATGGCACCCCATAATGGGCTGGCAGGGGGAAGCTGGGGAGGGAGACTCCAGTCCCAGCTGTGAGGAGGGACCGTGTCTTGGGCAAAGGTGAGGGTCTGCCATGGGTGGGAGAGGAGTGGCATGGGAAGGGTCCCAGTATCTCTACGTGAACCAAACGCTGCTGCCCAAGAGACCAGCCCAGGAGAGCCCATGGAACTTGCCAAGGGTGAGACCTCTTCTGAGCCCACCCTACTCTCCTGTACCCCCTCCCCAGAGCCCCAGATCACCTCTCCTCCCTATGACACATGGAACATCACAGGGCAGGACGTCATCTTTGGCTGCGAGGTCTTCGCCTATCCCATGGCATCCATTGAGTGGAAGAAGGATGGCGTGGACATGCTGCTGCCTGGAGATGACCCCCACATCTCTGTCCAGGTGAGTGGTGTGCCTAGGGCATTGGAGACAGCCCAGGAGTGACCCAGTGCTTCTCAGAGCTCATGGACAACCAGACCTAAGAGTGGTCATACTCAGGGGATGGCCAAGCCTGGCTGCCTGGGAATGGGAAGGGGTAACTGCAGGCTGCACACCATGAGGACCGGCTGAGCCAGGGCTGGTGCCTGGGGCCATCAGCACAGCTCTCATCTGCAATTTTCTTTAGCAGTTTTTGAACTCATTGATATTTTTTAGGACCTGCAGAGTCCTCTAGCAGGGAATTTCCCACTTCCCTGCCTTTAGTTTGCTCTCCTTTCTGGCTTCATTTGCAGCCTTACTGGCAGGGTTGGAGGAGAGGACCTCCCATATGCCTTCCAGCTTAGGTTATCCTCTAGTCCTACAAGCACACCCAGGCAGTCCCTGCCCTTTTTTCCCATGAGCAGAGCTCCCATCCCAGAGCTGGCAGGCACAGGGGTGAGCATCCTGCCTGTGACCAGCCCTAAGTATAGTGTGCAGCTGGGCGTACCTAGCTATTAGAGGGTGTGGGCAGAGGCGCAGGGACTGTGCACCTCAGCCATGCACCAGTGGGGAGGAAACTATGGTGGGATGGATGTGGGAAGCCAGGGAAGTAGGTGAAACCTGGCACCATTGTGGTATGATGTGCTGGATCCCTTCCATCTTTCTACCCCTCAAGCCTCTCTGCAGCCTGTTGCAGGGTCTGACTGAGGATCTCCACCCCAAGCAGGGCTACTCTGTCTGGTTGGAGACTCTACTGTCCTCCACCCCTGGCCACTGCACCATAATAGCAGCCTGCAAACACAGCTGCAGCCCAGCTGGGTCAGGAAAAGCCTATTTATTCCTGGGGATAAACAGAAAATAGCATGGTAGCTGCCAGAGCAATCCTGTGACCTCACTGCCTTTTGAAGTAGGGGACTCAGTGCTCTGTGGCACAGATGCCCCCTTGCTTCTGACACAAGTGCTAACTGAAGTCCCTCCTTCTTGCAGTTCAGAGGGGGGCCCCAGAAATATGAAGTGACAGGCTGGCTTCAGATCCAGGGTGTGCGGGTGACGGATGAGGGCACGTACCGCTGCTTCGCCAGGAACAGCATCGGGGAGGTGGTGGCAGTAGCCAGCCTGACCGTCTTCACACCAGGTGAGCACCAAGTCCTTCTCCCCATGCTCTCATGGTGTTGAGGGAGGGGATGTTTGGGCCAAGTGCACCACTATGGTTGGAGCTGCTGGAGTGTAGGGCTGTGCTGGTGACACCCAAGCAAGTTGCTTTGCATGGTTTGGCTTTGGTCCTGGCGGGGAAGGGGAGGCACTGCAGGGTGGGAATGTCACATTGTTCCCATGCTGCCGTTTCAGACCAACTCAACCTGACAGACTTTTCCTTGCCGAAGACCCGCATGACACCCGAGGACTATGGGGACAGTGAGGAGGACTACTACTAGCCCAGAGACAGGATGTCCGGCTGCAGAGATCACCTTGTCCACAGTGACTGTTCCTGGGGGTTGGGGACACCTCTGGAGCAAGCACCCACCAGGCCAAAACTCCTCTGAACAATCCTGGCACACCAGCCTGTTTTTTGGGGTGGGGGACAGGGTGACACATCCTTCCAGGGTGCCTGGGGAAGGGATACTGGCTGGTTGGTGACACAGAGCTGGTACCAGGGGCAGCTCTGCTTGGAGCAAGGTGGGTCTTTCTTCTGGCAGTGAGTGGAGACATGGTGGCAGTTGGGACACTGCAATGGCAACTATGCCATATGTGATTAGGACTTGGTGCTGGACGTGGAGACAGCTCCCTTTGAGAGAGTGAGGGCAGGGCATGGGCATCACTGCCCTCTACAAAGCATTTTTCAGGAGCTGGAGCAGAGTTGGGACATCACTGTGACACCCAGTGTGTCGCCCCCATATCTGTTCTGTGTTCCTTGAGCACAGAGACAGCCCAGATTCTCCCCATGACCTGAGGAACCTGCTGCCAAAACATCCTTCTGTTTGCTTTTTAACAAGAAACGTAGTGATTTGAGGAAACTAGACACTTGTGGCTTTCAGTGCTGTCTTTTCTCCAGCCCAACAGCCCTTGTGGTCAGAACACTTTGGGTTTTTTGGACAGACTTCATGCTTTCCCTTCCATGCAGCTCTTTCCTTTGCCATTTCAGATGATATTATTTAAAATATGCACGCAGGTCAAAGCCAAGAGGCCAGTCAGGTGTCCTGCATCCACAAGAATGATTATTGGGGTGAGGGAGGATGCAAACACTGTGGATGTTCCCTTGTCTGTTGTGGAGCTGCTTGAGTTGAGGAGCCCTCCTGCCCATCGTGGTGCTCACAGGTGTGAGTCCTGCCCTTCTCACCTCACATGAGGATGGGGTGCCCAGAGGGCCATCTCCTGTGCAGTGGGGATGCATCAAGCCAGGTCATCATATCTCCATCAGTTTGGATCCTATCTCATGATGACTTTGGGGTCCTAGGTTCTGTGACACTGAGCTCTCCACCAAGATGACTACAGCCCTCTCAGCATGGACCAGCTCTGTGCCTAGGCGGGGAAGGACAGGGAGGCTCTAGTAGACAAAATCTACTTCAATTTAAAAAAAAAAAATCCCACCCACCTCCCAGAGCTGGTGATTTAGAGCAAACTTGTATCTGTGGGGAGCATGGGAAGGAAGCTCAGAGCTGCACTGTGCTGCTCTGTGCCCAGAGAGGGCTGTCAGGACCCCTTCCCATGGGCATTCTGGGGCTGAGCTCACACTCAAGGAGTGCTTTTCCCCTCAAACCAGCAGCGTTTACAGGACTTCTGGGGCTTAAAACCAAACCACTCCCGGTTACTCAGTCCCAGCTCCCGGGAGGTCCAGAGCTGTGGGCTGTGGCAGGAAGCCAGACCCTGTGAGGAAGGAGTTGGCCGGTCCCCAGGCAGGAGGAGGAGGCAGGATGCAATGAGGCTGGTGGCTCGGGCGCTGCACTACTCTCCTTCACTTGTTTTTTCTTTTGTTTTCTTCCTCTTTCTCTTGGGATCTGGCTCAGACGACTCAATTACAGCACTGAAACCTGAACAAGCAAATAAAAGGGATTTGTCTGGAGTTGGCAGCAGAGCAAAATTCCTGCAGACAGTGAGACTGGGCCAGCCCTGGCCCCTGCACCACAGCTTGACGGGGCACAGCCGTCAGCACTGCTGCCCTGCCTGCCTGAATGCCTGCCCTTTCTGGTAGCAAACCTATTCTCAGCCAGGGAAATGCCAAAGCCACTCATGCCTCAGCTTCTCCTTCCCTCCAAAAGTGTAATAGTATCCTCCTGGGGCTGCTACATCACTGTTGGAGGATGTTTGGAAAGAACAAGGGACAGAAATGTGCCATTGACTTTTATTTTGCTTTTTTTGGGGTGTAAAATCTGTTTCCGCAGAAGCTGGGCCAGTTTTACCCATCCCGATTCCCTCCTGTTTCACACACAAATCAGCTGGTGTAAGTGGGCCATGGTCAGGCTGAGGCTGCCATGGGGAAATCCGAGAATGTCCCAGAGCTTCATCAGGCAAGAGCTGCTCACTGGGCTCCCCGACGGTGCCTGGGGCTGGCCACCAGCCAGGGCTGCCATGCCAACCTTCCTCAGGGCCAGGCTCGCCCTGCCTGTGTCGGCACAAATCCAGGTCGTTCTGAGTGTGGATGCAGCACTGGGCTGGCTGGGCAGTGTCAGATGGGTCGTGCCCCCATCCCTGGCTCTCCATATGCTCTGCAGGATGAAGCCCTGCCTAGGCACGACTGGGAATTCACATTTTGGTCTCAGTCCTCGCCACCCTCAGCTTCACATCTCGTCCCTGTGGTGCCCTGGGGGTACCTGGCTAGGAATGCTCTTGGCTCCTGTAGAAAGGGCAGCTGCGATGTGGTGACTGAGAGGGGAAAATGAGCAAAAGCCCTTGACCAAAATTAACAAAACCAAGGGCTGTGTCTCCCAGTCTCCTCAGATCCCAGTGAGGGAGAGGGCTGTCTGATTGATAGGCTGGAGCTCAGCCAGTATTTGGGCTCTGCTCCCCACAAGATAAGGGGCAGCAAAGTGGCTCCAGGGGCACAGAAGGGGCTGGTGTCTCCTCATCCCAGCTCCCAGTCTTGCTATTTCCAGCCACTTAAAAATTAAAGGAGCCAATATTGTTGTACAGCTGGAATCGGTCACTGCCACAGCGCTTAATTGAGGTTATTCATCGGCTCTAAAAACGTTTGGTTCCCTCTGCTGCTGGTTGCTCGGATGTTTCCTGCAGCCCCTGCCCCAGGGAGGGAGCCCCCCAGGTTCTGCAGATGCTCTCTTCAGCTCCAGGCACCTGGAGGTTCCCAGGAACCTGACCAAACCTGGTGTCCAGGTGGGGTCAGTGTGCCCCAACAGCATTGCAGCATTTGCTGACAGTTTTTGAGGTGGTTGCTTTCTGGGTTCAGAGGGAGTGAGTAGCCCCTGCCAGCCCAGCCTCTTGCACTCAGAGCAACTGCTTGGCCCAGGCTGATGTCAAGGACAAGGTCAGCTGGACTGGGAAGTGCTAATGTGGCCACGGGTCCCAGGCATGAACCTGCACAGGTGCCTCCTGGCCTCCTGAGATGAGCAGGGTGCAGGTACCTCCCAGGATACCACAGATCACTGTGAGGCTGGGTATACAGAAGGGAGGGGCTTGTCCTGCCCCCACCTGAAAGATGCTGAAGACACACCCTAACGGAGCCAAAGCAGTGTGGTTAAAAACTGCAGACATGTGCAGGGCTGGAACTGCCCTGCAATGATCAAGCGTTTTGGCCACCCCCATTGTGGATTCAAAGCCCTGGATGCTTGAGGTGAAATTCAGGTAAAACATCACCTCCCCCCTGCCTTCCTCCCAAAACAGCTGCTTTCTGGCCCAAAGCTGTGGTTGGGTAGAACCTATCCCCTGCTGCAGGCTGGTGGGGCTTCAGCATTTCCCACCACTCCACTTCGATGCAGGGGCAACATCCAGGTCCCCAGACCACTTCAGAGACCACCACGGGCCAGGAGATACTTGGTGGCTGACCCAAAGATGGCTGACCTGGCACACCTCTAGCCTCCATCATCTTTGCCCCCTCTCAGTGCTGTCCAGCACTCACCTGGAAGCAGGAACTCTGAGCAGCTGCCAAGCCACAGGGTTTTGTGGTGGTCTGCATAGAAACTCCACCAGTCTGGCAGGTAAATACGCTCCAGTAGCAAACACATGCTGTCCCTGTCTTTCCCTGCCCTTAGGGGTGCTGAGACTTGCCCCTGTCTGGGCCTGGGCAGGACACACATAGAACAATAGAATGGTTTGGGTTGGGGGAGACTTAATTAGAGATCATCTAGCTACAACCCTCCTGCCATGGGCAGGGACGCTTTCCACCAGAGCAGGTTGCTCAGGGCTGCATCCAGCCTGGTCTTGAGCACTTCCAGTAATGGGGAGTCTACAGCTTCTCTGGGCATCCTGTGTTAGTGCCTCACAACCCTTACAGGAAAGAATTTTCAGGTACATGGTGTAATTCTTGGGGATGTCCTGTGCAGGGCCAAGACTTGGACTTGTTGTTCCCTGTGGGTCCCTTCCAACTCAGAATATTCTGTGATTCTTAATATCTGTTCTAAACCTACTTCTTTCAGTTGAAAGCCATTCCACCTTCTCCTGTCACTACATGCCCTTGCCAGAAAGTCCCTTTCCAGCTCTAAAGGCTCTTGTGTAGCCCCTTTAGGTACTAGAAAATGCTCTAAGGTTTCCCTGGAGATTTCTTCAGGCTGGACAGGCCCAAC
>JAOXXN010000082.1:22654801-22666897 GCA_026770055.1 Myrmophylax atrothorax | reverse complement strand
TGAGTATCTTCATGGCCCTCCTCAGGAGTCACTTCAACAAGTCCATTTTCTTCTTATGATGGGAGCCCCAGAGCTGGATGCAGCGTTTTGGTGGGATCTCACAAGAGCAAAATAGAGGGGCAGGGCCACCTGCCTCGACCTGCTGGTCACAGTTCCTGTGGTGCCTCCAAGCCTCCACCCCAGAGTCCAGATTTGAGCCACTGCTGTGATTAGCCGTTAAACAGTGCCATCTCCTGGCAAAGCCACTAGCCACGCTGAGCCCTGCCACTGTGCTGGGCAGCCAGCAAAGGCAAGTGGGGCCTTGGGCACTCCTGGAGCACCCCAAACCCCCAGATCCAGCCCTGCCTACCCCATGCCCTGCCCTGCCCCACCAGCACCTCTGCATTGCTGGGAGAGGCGATGCCATTGCAAGTGACATGAGTACAAAACTGTCTCTTGGGATGATCACCAGAGCTAGAGCATCCTCTTGACACCAGCTTTGGGTGGCTGCAGCAGGCTCAGCTGGGATGGGGAAGAGCCTCGAGATGTTCAGTGGCAGTCCTTGAGTGTCTGCTCTGAACTGGGGCTGCAAAAGGGTCAACACGCCTCGTGGCCACACAACAGTCCCTCTGTGCCATGGGCATCTCTCATGAGAGATCAATGGCTTCTAGCAGAGGTTTGTCCAGCCTAAGCTGATCACTGGTCATACCTGGATGGAAGCTTGCAGCGCTGCAACCTCACTCTGCAAAGGGGTAAACTGAGGCACGGAGTAACCAAGCATGGGAAACTCAACCAGAGCCAAAGAGACCTGCAAGGCAGAGTGGCCAGCTATCCCCAGGACTTCTGGGGTAGGGTGGGCTGGTATTTTCCCTTGTGCCCTCTGCACAGCACCTCTTCACCCTGCTGTAGTGGCTCAGGGAGAAAATAAAAAGAGCAAGACAGCTTCCCTGCCTCCACCAAGCACTTATGCCACCTGATAAACAAAATGGAAATAAATCCTCCTGCGTTTGCAGCAAATAGGTCTCCATGGGGGGTTGCTTTCAATAATTCAAATGCTGTTGCAGAGCAGAGCAGAGCTCACGCCAATGGGTTTTAATAAACACAGTTGTAATGTGACATGCAATTTATTATTAAGCTTAAAACAGGAAGCAAAGAGTTCAATAAAAGCACCAGGTTCCCTGTATCAGTCACAGCAAGTGGCGATGTGCTAGCTGTGGTGGGAGGTTGTCCGAGCTTGCTGCAGTGGAATGCAGAGCTGGGTTTGCTTTTCCACATGACCCTCAAACTGGGACTGCAGGAACCCTGGGCAGCACAGGGAGATGTGAGCCAGCTGGGGGGGAAATGGGAATTATTACATGAACAGGGGTAAGGTGTGAAATGCTGCATCCTGTACAGCTTCCCAGCCATCCAGGGAAGAGCTCTGCCCTGGCATCACAGCATGTTTGCAAAGGCAGATAAAAGCCTTGCGTTTAGTCCCTCTCCCCAAAAACCTTCTCACCCACACTCCTTTCTAAGTCAGTTCCACCTGGGCAACCCTATCGTGCTCCACCCTTACTGCCCCTGGGCTGCCTCTAAAGGCAGGCAGAAGAGACAGCTGACCCTCCTGGGGATAGTGAGGTCGTGTAAAGTGAGGTGCTGCAAGGAATGGGGAACAACTGGTGGCTGGCACTGCAGCAAGCGTGTATGCTGTCCACTGAACTGAGTGTCTGTCCCTTCAAGCCATGGATTTGCTCAAGGGCTGGTGGAAAGCAGGAGCTCATGAGGGAGGTGGCTTTGCTGAGGGATGAAACTGGTCCAGTTATGTCTGGAGGCACCTCTGTGGATAGGTGAGGGTTGAAGAAGGCTGCAGAATGCCACACTCATCACCTAGCAGGAGCAGGATGCTGCTTTCTCCCTGTCCCTGCTGGAGGCTTCTGTAAACACTTGAATGCTGACGCTTCCTCTAGGGACGTGGCTTTTTTTGTCCCCTCTCCTTGGTCTTGCATCCTAACAGTGCTCTTTCTGTTTGGGAAGGTTCCTGGCACATCCCAGTACCCACTCCTGCAGAGATCAGCACAGCAGCTGGAAGACATGTGAGAAGTGGTGCAGGAACTGCCCATACGGTTTTCCCATGAAAATGGGGTTTGTATGACTGCCCCATGCTCTGATTTGGGGAATGGCTTCAAGAAAAATCAGTTCCCTGGATGAAAGCTTTGTTTGTGTTATATTAGACAACAGATAGTCCCTTCTCCACCAAGGCTGTGGGAGATGGGGAGCTTTGTCCCAGTCCAGCTAAATGACAGCCAGGGGCTCCAAGGCACCTGCAACTCCTTCCAGCAGAAGCCTCATATCTTAAGGAGGGCTTTTCCAGCCAGATAAAGCCATGCTGGCAGCCTCTGTCCTCCAGCTTGGCTGAAGTGCTGGCAGGCCGCTGTGTGGGGCAGCTTTTGTGGGCTTTTTAGCTGGTGTTGACAGCAGAGAATTTCTGCTGGCCAGCCAATACCTGCTGAAGCCTGTAAAAGACTTTAACTTGAGACTGCTTTATTTTTCTCAGCTGTGTTTGCTGAAAGTTCCACTACTTCTGGTTTTAAAAGTCTCAGGGCTGCTGATGTGACTCTATCCATGACCACTACTATCAGTGTGAACAGTCTCAGCCTTGCCTAACTCTGTTTCCAGTAAAAGCATCAGAAATTATGATTTTTTCATTGTCCCTTGCTAGAGATGAAGGTCTGAGACTGTGAGTGGAATATTGAATCTAGATCCAGTGAAGGGATATGGTGTCTTGCCTGTCCCCTTGAGGTGATGATTCCTGTGCAGATCCATCAGGAGTGACATCAGCCCAGGGAGGGTTTGAGGGCCCTCACAGTGGAGTCTCCTCCTTGCATTGCAAATGGCTTTTTGACCTTCACCTGTGGTCAGCTGGGGGGAAGACCTGCCCTTGCTGGTGTGTGGGAATGGTGTGGAGATGATCCTGGTTATGTCTCTACTCTTGTGCTCATCTAATGTCTTGAGCCTACTCCCCGTGGGCTGGTCTTTCCCCTCTGCTTGGGGCTGGAATGTGGAACTGGAGTCTGACCCCACAGGGACAGGGGGATGAGCTGGAGCAGGCAATAACCTGTGCAAGGGCACAACTTGCAGAGAGCACAGGTACCCTTCAAAGAGCAGCTGGGACACGTTATCTCGGAGGCAAGGAGGTGCTCAGCAGGGACCTGCTTTATCAGAGTGCTGGTTGCTGTCTCTCCTCGCAGCCCTTTCTGCCCCAGGGCTGCTCTCTGTCACTTCTCTGCTCCGTAACAGCCAGAGGCAGGAGGAAATGGGAGCCCCTGTGCCTGGACCCTGCCAGAGCACACTGCTTCGGAAGTGGGGGGGTATCTGACCTGCAATTACTGTGCCTTTGGCTTGGCAGGCCTGAAAGTGTGAGTGATGGGGTCTCTGCAGAGCAGCCCCTGAGCCCTGGTGGGTTGTGGAGTGCTCAAACCCATCAGCAGCTTCCCCAGCTGCCGGAGCACTGCTGGTTTAAGAATGTGGGAGGAGAGCACGGGAGAACAGCTTTGGGCTAATAGTGAGAACCCCAAATATTCACCTGGCTGAATGTCCAAATGAACAGCCTGAGCCCTTCTCTTTAATAACCTCCCTCTCCCAGCTATGGCTGGGAGGAGAGGCAGAAGAAATAATTTACATCTTCCTTTCCCACCCACCTTTCCCACTTTGCAGCCATATGTTGCTCTATGTGATGAAGGACTGGGGAAGCTGTTCAGCATCTCTCCAGGACATATGCTGGAGCCAGTCCTTCCCTTCCAGAAGAGCTCAGGTAGAGAGGATAAAAAGTCTGGGTTTGCATCTTGCCTGTTGTCAGTGGCACCAAGAAGGTCCAGGGACCCTGATCTGGCATGTCGCACAAAAACAGCCACAGTCAGTGTATTGAAGTCCCTCATGTTTGTAGATAGCAAACCATCAGCCAACAGGCTGCTGTGGTTGTAGGATGGGAGTGGCAATTCCTCTATAAGCATTTTGGGAGAGAGGATGGTGCCTTCCCTGACAAGGATGGAGTAGCCAGAGTTGAGTGATTTCAGCTCACCATGGTTCACTTTAAACATGGGAAGAGGTCCAAAAGCGCTGAGCACATTAGGATGGTGTCCTCAGGAGTTGTCCCCAAGCTCCAGCTTTCTCCAACTGCCAGCATGCCTTGGCCTTGGGGAAGGAAGAGTTAAACTGTAGGTCTCACCAAAACAAGTGCTTTCTGAAAAGTCAGCCAAGCTACCCAAAAGCTGGCCTCCCCTCTGCCCCCACCCTTATCCATCTCTCTTATCTGCCCTGGGCAAGGGCAGGGCATTTCCCCTCCTCTGCTGATGAGGACCAGAGCTAGCGACAGGCGGAAGCCTGGTCTAACTGCGCAAGGGGCTCAGGGAGGCCATGGCCATGGCGTCCCAGCTGTAGGGTGGCCTCTGCAGCTGCAGGTCAGAGATGTGGAGCAGTGGTATGATCCACCATGGGGCTGGATCCACCGTGGGGTTGCCTATCTCTGACTGTATCACACCCAGGAATACTCCAGCAGCACCTCATTTCTGTAGTACGCATATAGTGAGTTACTGGGTCTCAGCCCCTCTGTAGAGCCCATCTCACATCGAGGGGGTTATCTGCTCTGCAAGGGCTAAGTGTCTCTGGGCACTGATATCTGAGGGCACAGCAGCCCCATTTGGGGTTGCATCATGCAGGCCAGGCAAGCTGAGGCACAGCCCTATCCATACTGTGAATGAAGATGGAAGATGGCAGGGGCGTTTCACCCAGTGAGGGCTGCAGTGGGAGCAAGGAGCCAGGGCATCTCTGGCAGCATGTGAGCTCTATCAGCACGAGGCAGGCTTGGATGGGCTGTTTAATTAAATGTGAAGGGCGCTCACACTTCACAAGCTGCAGTCCTCACTGCAGCCTGAACGACTTCGGGAAAGAGACCTTTTTTATTAAAAGAGAGAGAGACTCTGGCTCTGCCAGGCAGCCATCAACTGGCACATTTAATTGTCTTGGCTCGTTTAGCTGTCGCACAGGGAGGAATGTGCTCTGAGCTCTTCAGCCTTCACTATACATCCTCTCCGGCAGGCACACGTGCTGCTGCATCCTCGGTGCTTCTGCTGCCCTCCAGGAGGGCTGCCGAGAAGTAGGTGGGAGATGAGACTTCATCCAAGGTCAGCACTGGGGGTTTGCTTGGTGCACTGATGGTTCAGCCTGCTCAGGGCTGAGCACTGGGGTTCAAAATGGCTCAGGAAAGCATCTGGGGAGATAGGAGCCTCCTGGGGCCATGGGAGCTGTCTGGGAGGTACAAGGTAACTAAATGGTGGCTTAAAGGTATAGTCTCATTTATTCCCTCGGTATAAATGAGGCACAAAGCTTCTGTCTTCCTACCCTAATTTCAATGTGACAGCCTCAGTGTATAAGGCATGGGGCAGGCTAGCAGGGGGTTAGGATAGCTGTGCTGCTCCTTTCCTCTAGGAGCTGAAGTCCTTGGAAGTGTCTTCTGGGCTCTACACTATCCCAGCAGCAGGGAGATGGCCTGTTCAGGGTGCACATGGAGGAAGAAAGGAGCTCTGACTGGTTTTGCTTTAAATTTGCTGGGTGGCATGGAGAAATTGAACTTGGGTTCAGCTGCTGCTACCGAGCCCATCATCCTGAGGGAAAGGCTGTTTGGGTTAGTGAGGGGACATGTCCCTGGAGGGGGAGTTTCAGACTTTCCTGTGGCTGTGCTGGAACAGCCATGCCAAAGCTCACCATTTGGAGAGGAGAGGGGGAAGAAAAAAAAGATCAAGAAGCAGAGGAATTACAGGCTTTTATCAAAACCTCCTGCTTCAAAGCTGTCCAACTGAAGTGCTCCCGTTTGGTTTAATTTGAAGTGATGTTTCCTTCAGCAACTGCAGCTAAATGGTATCAAGCAAGGCTGAAATGGCCAGAAAGCCTGGAAAGGAAAGACACTGTTTGGGAATGGCTTGAGGCAGACCTTCCCATTAGTGTCAGCTTTGAAGACCTTTCCATGGGGATGAAAACTGCCAGTGCCGGCGTTTCTCATCCCTCAGCTCAAGGCATGGGATAAAATCCAAACCCTTTTGGGAATGGGAACAGGGTAATTTTTTATCCTGGGTGCCTGGGGTGGCTGTGCATCTCTGAACTGGCTGCAGTGTCTGTGCTCAGGAGCAAGGGGAAGGCAGGAGGTTGATACCCGAGTGCTGCTCTGCCCTGAGGAGAGAGCACATCTCCTAGGCTTGTGGTTTCCAGCTTGCAGCCTCTCTGAAGATGCTTTGGCAGCCCTGAGCACGGGTGAGAGCTAAACCAGATTGCAGGGGGCACCAGGGGAAGGGTCATGGATCCTTCTTCCTGATGAATCCCTTCAAACCTTGGAGCAGAAGAGAACAGCCACTGCTCCCAATGCCTGGGGAATTTCTGCGTGGGGGCAGTGGGGAAAAGCAGCAACAGTGGGGCACGTGCTGCCCTGTCACAGCATCCCTGAACCACTAAAAAAACTGCCTGAGAGGCAAAGCAGCTGTTTTTTCCTGGGAGAATCTGATCTCCTGTCTGCTGCATAGGAACTGATTCTCTCCATCTGGCTGGAAAATGGAGAGAAGCTTCTTTGAAGGCAACTGTGTCCTGTCCCTGGTGGGATCAGCAAGGATGGATACTTCCTGGGCAGTGGCGCTGGTCACTGGGAGGACAAAGGTAGTCAAAACAGGTCAGCTGCTCTGGAGAGAGGGAGAGAGACATGTCCTGGGAAAGATCATGGTCATCTCCTTAAAACCTCCGGTGTCCAAAAGGAGGTTTTGATGGCAGTGACTATGCTACCACTAAAGCCACTGGCCAGGAAGGAAAGTAAAGGACATGAAGAAGGGATGCTCAGAGATGTCTGTTTGCTGGACGCTGCTTGTAACAGCATCTGCAAACCTTCTTCCACCCAAAAGACTTGAGTGTTGTTCCACCCAGAGGCTGCTTTAAGGAACGGGACTTCAGAGACCTGTGATGGTGGCAGAGCTGGGACGCTGATCACAAATATTCTTGCATTAAATCTCAAGGGGAAGTTGCTCAATTATGTGTTTGTGCTTGCAGTTATGGGAGCTCCGTGGAACAGAAGGCAGCTGACCATGTGCTCTTTCTCATGCACTCCTTGTCATTTGGGGAAAGGTCTCTGCCAATCTCAAATGAAGTTTTGAAGCTGCATGAAGAGGCAAGGAGGAAAAAAAGATTCTTCCATAAGAGCAGGGTGAAAGGAGCTGGAATTTCTCTTCTCTCAGTCCAACAACACCACATCCCCCGCAACAGATCCATTCCAGCACTGGAATGGTTGCTGCTTTCTTGACTCTCCCTCCTCTTCCCTCCCTCCTCTGCCTCCCCCCAGCTCCACTCCACGTGCTCCCAGCTGCTCTAGGATGATACAAGCAAGCGCAGAGTTCATGGGAGCCGTACCTGTGCTTTGTCTTCATCTGTCACCCCTCCTGACAGTCAGATCCATCTTAAACTGGGAGTGAGAGGGGAAGAGAGGGAAGCAATAATTAACCTCTGTGCAGGCCGCTCCCGAAATGCTGCGGTCTGGTGATGCACAAGAAGACATCCCTGACACTTTTATTGCTACTCCAGCGTTGTGCTGTGTCTGTAGGAGGTGATTTGGCCGGGCTGGGATACCCGAGACTTTCATTATGGTTGAAAAGCTGCTGGCACCCGCAGCCCTTCTCTGCTGGGTGCATTAGTGGGGGCTCCCTACCACACTCACTGGTGAAGCTGGGGGGTAAAGCTCATTTGGGTGTTAGCAGGCACGGTGAGCAGGGGTTTTCATGGCACAGTCCTTGGGGTGGGGGGTGGGTGCGAGGTGTGTGTTGGATTTAGGGGTTGAAGTTGTTTTTCGTGTGTGTTGAATACAGACATGCAGAAGCAGAGCTGGCATGTCATCTGGGATGGATAGTCCCAGTCCCAGGGGAAGCTGCCAGGATGTGCCTGAGATCTAGGGCAAGACCCCAGGTGTTACAGAGCTTGAGCTTCCATTACCTGTGACAGATCCTTGATGGCAACCTTGTCCTGGACTGGAAAGTTTCCTTGATGGGAATATTAAGTGGGGAGAGGGTATGGGGAATTTTTGTCTTCCTTGTGATACTGTGCTGGATCATAATGTCATCTTGGCAAGGGACACTACTGAACATCCCCCTGGGTCCCTGCAGCCTCCTACCCTGGGTGCCTGTGGGTCCCTGTCCCTGCCACTCTTGGGGTTGGGTGGCCCCAGAGCCACCTCCCAGCACCTCCCAGAGCCACCTGTGCAGTGTCACAGCTGACAAATTTCAGCTATGCACCTACCTGATTAGGGCCTGATAGCAAAGGATCCTGGCAATTAAAGCAGCATCAGTGGCAAAGTAGCATGAGATGCAAAGACAACAGTTGTTCTTGTAAACCCAGAGAAGCCCAAGGGTTTCCAGCCTGTACCTGCATGGAAAGTGGGAAAAGCCATCCAGGGGTTGGTGTCTGTCTTGGTTCTTCTCAGGATTACTGGGCTGTCAATCAGAGCAGTGACCACGTTTCGTTACCTGCTGATGCCTGCTCAGCAGATGTTGCAACCTCACCTCAGTCAGACCCTGGGTTGTGCTGATCCAAAGTGGATCATGGTCAGACTGGTGATCACCTGTGTCCTTCATGTGGCTGTGCAGAGGCTGGGGAAGGATGGGGAAGCACTGAGCAGAGCTGGGGACCAGGTGTAGGTCCAGTTCCTGGTATGAGCTGCACTATTGTGTGGTGTCTTGCAGTGTCCTGGACATGGAAGGTCCTGTGTGGGGAACAGAAAGGACTCCTTGAGATATGTCTTTGAGATAGCCCTGGCATGTCCTGTTAGCCCATGAGATGGGTTGCAGCAGCTGTTCCTCCCCCAAAATAGTCCCAAGCAGTCAGGACTGTGAGCAGGTGGAAACCTGGCATCAGGTCCCACTGCTGTCCCCAGTCTGCAGCAAGAGGCAGCCATCCAAGGACTGTGAACCTCCCAAACTGGAGGATCGATGGGTCAGTGCCTTCTCCTAGTCGGGAGGACATGGAGGTGCCACTGGAGCTGGCACAGGGCAGACCTGCTGTAGGATTTTGGGTCTTGTAGGTCTGGTGGATTCAATTTATCAAAATGAGTGTGAGGGGCCCTGGTCCCTTTGCGGGGGAGAATCACCAAATGCTGAAGAACTAGTTCATGAAACTGAGTGAGGGAAAACAGGTAAAATACAAATCCATATCCAATTTCAAGCTAAGAGAAAAAACATGTAAAAATAAGATCCATTTCACTTTTCAGTTGTTTTAGCAGTGAGAGGGGCTGAAATAAGCTCATCCATCAAGATCAGAAGTGGCTTAGCCTGCTATTGGGGTCTGCAGAGCAAATTGGCATCCTTTTCCATGTGTTTTTGTCATAGGGATTCTTTAAGCAAACACAAGTTAGAGCTGTCAGTGTTTGTAGGCAAGTTCATATAACCGTGTTTGAGTAATATCTGAGGCAACTGCAGAGGATCCTGCCATCTCTCCTAGCCTTGAATTCTTTATTTGCAGCCTTGGTCCTGGAAGATTTCTTACTCCAAGTACTGGCACCCATGTCTTAAGAACTGTCAACCCCATAGGTGTCCCCAGGCTGTTTCTAAGAGGTCTATGAAAAGCCGTCAAGAAAGACAGAGGTAGTCTCTACTTTAAAGAAAACACAGTCTTTGGATGTAAGAAAATGTCATTGGTATCAGTTGGAAATGGGGAAATTGAGGCAAGGAAGATGAGTCTCATTTTTCCCAGCTGAGGCAGGAACCTGGTAGCAAGCCTAGAAATAACTCAAGTGTCTTATAAATCTTCCCTCTTCTAGCTGCAAAAACATCCACTGGGAACAGGTCAGCACATTGAAGAAAACCAGCCCCAAACTTTCCAGCTCAGCCTTCAAGGGGTAATTTGCCAGGGGTATAGGGGGAAAATGCTCCTGAGCACCTGAAATGTCCTAACAGACTGCAGATGAGGCCATGCACGAGAGCTGCCAGCTCTCTGCCTTTTGAGAAGCAGAAAGACTCAGCCTTTCCCTGCACAGATGGGGGTTTAATCAGGCACAGTTTAAGCACATGGGTGTTCAGCACTAATCCAATTTCCCTCCATTCATTAGGGTGGTTATTCATCACTTGGGAATGATGAAAGGCTGCAAGTCCACGTGGATGCTGGAGAGTGGCAGCGCTGCTCAATGCCGGTGTGCAACCACGCGCTCTTCCCTTGCTGCTGAGCGTGACTGGCAGTGGGGATGGCAAGTGAGCTGCTGGATGAGCTCAGGCCCTTCATAACATCAAATTGCAGGCTAGGCTTGCTCCACCAAGCTCTGGGGATCAAGTCATCTTGGACTTTGTCCAGCAATCACATGGGAAACTGGCTGAAGCACCAGGTAACACATACTGACAAGGAGCTGCTGGGTTAGAAGAGGATGTGAAGCAATGGAAATCTGTGGTCCTGCTCCATTATGCCAGATCCTTGCATTGCTCCTGATGGTTGATTGTATAGAAAACTTGCAGGTCAAAGCCCATCTCCCAGTACTTGGTGTTCATCAACCTGGTCCTAATTCTACAGAGATGTGACAGTCTGTGAGAGCAGAGCTATGGGGAGTGGGTGAAGAAATGGCCATCCTTCCAGGCTGGTCAGAGCTCAGGTATAGCACCAGCTGGAACAGCTGGTGAGGCTGCACCAGGAAGGCCGCTACCTTGCATGCATGTTTGGTTCTTCCAAGGGTTTGGCAGATGCACTTCAACCTCTGACACATGGTGCTTGGGCAGACAGGTCAGGGACTGCCACACCATGTCATGGCTATGCTCTGGGACCCTGGCATCGAAGAAAAAGACAAGAGATGTTTCCTTCTGTTCTTTCCCCCATGTGTGAAGCTCAACAGACCTTTTCTATTCAGACAAACAGTAAAGTTTGCACAGATGTTCTCTCCTGATTCCGAATTCCTGTAATCACTGTGAAGATTCTGGCCATTAAAGGCAGAAATATAAATTACCCTCCGTGGGTGGTGTAAATTTTGTTGTGATGTGATTAAAAGGGGCTGCAAACACTATACAGGAGGAATCAAAGGCTGTTGAGTGGATGCAAGTGTGAGTGTTTTCCTGCTGCATTTATTGCCCGGCAGTAGTAAATGGCCCTTGTAGCATGGCTCACAGGCATGAGGATTACTGCCCTGCCCCAGGGAGCTAAAGAGTAACTACCAATTAGCAGCTGGAGAGATACTGGATAATTCTGATTATCATGACGTGTCTGGGGACCCCCAGGTCATCGCCACAGGGCACCTGTGCTGTGAGCAGGTATTTAACCATGTTCTGGAGTGAAACAAACTGGGTCTTATATCTTGGACCCACCTGGGGGTCCTTGAACAGAGGAGCAGGAGGTGAGAGCTGCTTACCACTTATGGAGCTGAACTCCCAAGCTTCTGGCCAGTCTGTCTGTCCATCTTGTGCCCTCCTTCCTTGGGAATTGGGTATTAATGCATCTCCTTTGCCTCCTCACTTAGCCCTTTTCTTTTCTTTTCTCTGCAGGATTTCTCCTCCAAAGTTCTGATCCCTCAGTCCCATCACCTGAACCCCTCATTCATTTAGTTCCCAGCTCATGTCATCTTCCAAAACCTCCCTGGCATCCCTGCAGACCCGTGCCCTCCCTGAGCCTGTCTCCCCTCCTTCTGCAGCACCCCACTTCCCAAGCCCTGGTTGAGCAGCAAGGTGGTAACACGGGCACCTCTCTACCTTCTGAAAGGGGCTGGTGGTTCTGTTTGATGGGAGCAATCCATCTCCATCATTGTAATGACCGTTCCCATTAATCGGCCATAAACTAATAAAGTAAGCACTTTCCCCTCCACGATACCCCCCCTCAACTTCATTAAGTCTTTAGTACATTAATATGTCTTACTTAGTGTCTGCTTTGGCCTCTGGTCTGGTGGTTGGGTTTGAGTATTTCAGTTTTGGGGGTTTTGTTTCGATGTTTGATTTTTGTTGTGGTTTGTTTTTAAAAAAATTTTTTTTCCTGTGGGTAACATGGGTTTACCTGCTGATGTTATTCCCTGCAGCCCCGAGGAAGCTTTGACAGCTAGGTCATCCTTACAGCAGCAGGAGCATCATGTGTGCTGATGAGTGGAGAAGAAAGGGA
>JAOXXN010000082.1:22625393-22646679 GCA_026770055.1 Myrmophylax atrothorax | reverse complement strand
TGGCTTTGGATTTAGGGGTGAATTGAGATGCCTCTAATGCTAGGAAATGCAAATGTTTCTGGTTCATGCTTGCTTTAGGAAAGGCTGCACTGAGGTGGCTGCTTGCAACACTTAGTGGGGAAACTGAGGCACAAGACCAGCTTTCCTAAGACTGAAAACCCCCTGATAAAAAAGAACACATGTAGCCACCCTGTGTGGCACAGGGAACAGCTCCTCAGACAAACCCAGCCCTCTCCAGTGAAGCAGCCAGGTTGAAGGATGGAGATGCACATTTGTCTGCCAATGGCAAGAGCCCTTCCCTTTGGCCACCGACCACATCCCACTGCAGTGTGGCTGCCTGGTGTCTCCAGTGAGCACCAGTCTGGGAGCTCTGAAACAGTTCAGAGGAGTGGAGTTCAGTTCAGTTCAGTTCAGTGGAGGAGTATGGGATAAAAGAGTAATTTGATGCTCTGAGTGTCCAGAAGAGATCCTGCTAGAAATACCCATCTGACACTGCTTGAGATAAAGCAGGGGAGGTGGGTTCACTTTAGCTTATCAGACACATTTCCTCTAGAGAGATCTCCATCAGCTCAGGGAGGAAACTACTGAATTTTTGTGTTTTGGTGGCTTTTTTCCTTTTGAAATTTTTAGAGAAGGTCAAAGATGGTCACCAAAAAAATGTTTCACTTGGTCCTTATTTTGTTGGTAAGGAAGTTTAAAGTTGTAAAGTTTTTGTCTGTTTTCTTTTTTTACCAGAATTTTTTTTTCCCACAATTGAGATGAAGTAAAAAATACTGCCTGGAGAGCAAGGCAGAAAAGAAATTTTTAAGCTGAAGAAGAGCAAGTGACACTCTTGGAAAGCTGTATTTTTCATAATTATCCAATGGAGACAAAGTGAAGCACAAGCACAATGTAGAAATTTTGCCCGCTACTTGAAAGCTAATTTAATGAAATTCCATTTTTCAGAGACTGAAGCAGCTCACCGGAAAGCATTTGTAGACATCTCCATCCTCAGGACCCTATCCCCTGCCTCTGACTGTGACTCTCCACAAGCTGGGGAGGCACAAAAGGACGTTGTGGATGCCCTTATCCTTTGAAGACCTGCAGGGACTTTGTTTTGCGTCACCTGCCATGCAAGTGGTTTCATTCCCTGCATTGGCTGTCACCAGATCTTGCTGGGCAGGTTTTGGGGTCTCAGAGCTGCCCTGCTCCCCCAGTCCTATTGCTGCAGGAGAAAGTAGCTACAAGCCTGATCCTCATCCCCAGGGCCCCATCCAGGCACCAAGGCTCTCAGCAGAGACCTCTCCTCCAGGGCATTTCCTCCTGGGGAGGTGGATATCCTCATCTCCTCCACCTTCCAGCAGCCCTCTGCCCCTCTCCAGCACCAGATGTGCAGGTAGCACGATACACAAGTAGGATTCTGCAGTGCCAGGCAGAATGGTTGCACACCTGGCACAAGCCCAGGGAGCTGTCTTCTCATCACTGCTGTGCTGCTAAGCATCAGGCATTCAACATCATTGCCCCAAAAGCATCAGTAGCTTCAGAGGATCCGCCTTGCAAGTGTGAGCAAATGTATCGTGGTGCACCAATGTCTCGTAAAATCTTCTGCAAGGCTGAGAGCAGGTTAAATACCAGTTTTGGTACAGCAGCACACTGGGACCAGACCCTGGGGAACAGAGTCAGCCCTCAGGATCTGGAAGTGCCTTTGACTTTCTAGCCCCTTTTATCATGGAATTTGAAAATTTACCACTTACTAGCATTTTGCAAGTGCCTTCTTGTACCTTTGGTCTGCAAAATGCAGCCCTGGGACCTTGCTCTCCCCACTGACATATGATGAACCACTTTCATTCTTTTTCCTTTAAATTTTTCACCAAACCTCTGATCTGATTCAGTGAGGAGACACTTCCTAGCTTCCCAGATTCTCAGTGCTTATTTTTAGCTCTGTGTTAACCTGTCCCAGTTACCACTGAATATGAGGTTTGGGTTTGCTGGTAGTCAGGGCATTGCCTCACAGCCCCAGTACTCAGGACCATGGTGTCCTCAGGGATTCCTATGGGCAACAGGCATGGAAAACAGGCACTGGTCAGACACAGCAGCCTGGAGGGAGGCATCAGCACACAGCCATTGCTGCAGTGTGAGCAGGGCTGGGATGTTCTGGCTCTGTGGTGGTCTGGGCCCCTTGCCAGCCTGGCGTCAGCACTAGGTCCTTGGAAAGAGAAGTTTCTAGGATCTCAGTGACCAGCAGTGCAGGGTGTATGGCCAGAGTGGGTAGTGCATTAAGTAGTTGATTGGGGTGGTGATGGATGGGCAAGGTGTTTGGGGCTCATTAATTTCCTGGCAGGGATCGGCTTGTCACATCTTGTAATGCAATCAAAGTGGATACTCATGTCACTCAGGGAACACAAGGAGCACTCAGTCAGGAGGCAGAGCACTTCCGTGCAACATCCTCCAGCTGATAAAAGAATGCTACCACTGTGAGAGTTTAGCCGTGCTAAATGCTGAGCATGGCTCAGCCTTGGCTCTATAACCCTCAGCAGGGGCACTGCTCCCATTTGGCTGATTTCTCCTGGCTGCCCAGCAAAAGGTGGCTATGTAGGGGATCCCAGAGCTTAGCTTAGTGCTGCTTTGAAACCCCACCACCCCTGGGTTGCAGGTGATCTGGGAAGCCTCTGTAAGTCTGGATGCACTGAGCCACAGACCACAGCACAGGCTGCAGTCATTCTTCCTTCCCCTCATCTCACTGCAGCAAACTTTGGGGCTTGCTTGGGTCCCTACAGCAGGGACTTGGTTGTTTTGCAGGGGTGATCTCCCTGGTCCAGAGGGGTGCAGCCAGGGTCCCTGGTGTAGCCAGTGTCCCAGGGATGTGTGATGGGTTACAACCAGCACTGCTGCAGCCAGATGATGCTGTCAGACAGGGCAGCAGTGGCAGATCAGGACAGGTGAACTTGTGCTCCCTCCCAGCCTGAAACTCCCCAAATCCCCAGCCTCCTCTCCAAGAAGCTGCTACTTCCCGTCCTCCAAAGGACTGGAAGAGCACGGAAACCGAAAGATTTGAAAAAAGAAAAAAGCCCTTGTGGTGACAAACAGGAGCAGCATGGCTGTGAGCCAAGGCACTGCTCACCTACCCTGGGGACAAGCTTGGGGGGACACACACAGCCCCTCCAGCCGGGCCTGGGGTGGGAGGGAGGCTTGTTTTTCCTGCTACAGCATTGTTCTGCAGAACCTGAATAAACACCCAGCCTGGGACACCCAGGCAAAGGGCACGTTTCCCTCTCAGTGCCTGAAGCCTTCAAGGAAACCCCTTTTGTGTCTGCTTTTGGCTGACCCTCGGAAACCACCTCCACTCCTTGCAGCCAGTGGTGCCTGCAGCAGCATCACGGGTCCCTTGCTCTTGGAGAGGATGGGACAGGACTGTACTACAGATCCTGTGCAGATGTGCATGGTCTTCTCTGAGAGAGTCAAGATCCTTCATCTGCTTCTTCAGAGCCTAAGCACAGCACCATGTGTGGGTGTGTTTAAGAAGTACTTTAATTTACTCTTTTAATACAAATAATATTCAATAGTAATGATTTGGTAACTATTTAGTTATTCATATAGCTTGTTTGCCACTATTGATTGGTTTGGTTTGATGTTACTTGTAGACAACAGGGAGCTGAAGGCAGGCTCAGCTGCCCAACAGTGAGCTGCAGAATCCAGAATGAGGGGAGAGATGCTCAGTGATGTCTGTCCCCAGGTGGGACAGGATGGGGAAAATGCCAGTCTTTGGGCTCATGCAAATGGACAAAGCTTGAAACCTGCTGGTTCTGTGGCCAGCTGCAGCTGGGGAGCTGTGGCTGACCTACAGTTGTACCTCTGCTTTTTGGAAATTTTCTGTCTCCGAGTCCACCCATTAGACATCCTGGGGGGTCCAGGTCTTGGTTGGAATCCACCAGTCTCTCCTATCCTCAGCATGCTTTAACAGCAGAGAGGTCACTGGCATAGGAAAGCTGGCTGTTCGTGCTGGGCATGAAGCCTGGAGCTGGCACATTCCCCAGCTCAGTATGGGGCTCTGGTTCTGACTGCTGAAGCTCACACAGGTGTAGCAGCATTTAATGAGCTCAGGACAGGACCTGAGTCACTCTGAGAGAGCAAGGATATCCTGGCACCAGGATACCGCAATGTCCAGGGACACTGCTCTTCTACAGGGCAGCAAAGGACTCAGTATGGCCAGTTCTAGAGGCACCAGCAAGCAGGAACTTGCAGGCCAGGGTTAATGTCAGGGGTACAATTTTCCCATGACATTCATGATTTTTAACCTGGGCATGTCAGTGCTTGGAAGCATGCCTGTCCCTCATTTCATGCCACACTGAATCAGATCTTGCCCCTGTGTAGGAAAGAGCTGCTGCCTGCCCAGGCTGCTTTGCTGTGTGGTACTGGTATTGCCCAGGGAAGGCAACACACTTCTCCACAGCACAGGAGATGGAGAGTACAGGCTCCTGGCCAGAGAGCAGGTTAGCAGCCCACTTTGTGTCTGTTATCCACAGCACTGAAAGGGCTGCAGATGAACTCAGTGAGGGACTAAGTAAATAAAGGATTGACCTTCAACCCCAGGGGCCAGAGGGCAACTACAAACTAGTGCTAATGTGAAATAGAGAACCAAACTTTGCAGACTCTGGAGGAATTTGCCCTGGAAGCATCAAAGAAGGCAAACAGCTCTTGTGTCAGCCTGTCTGCATCAACATGGGGATGATGGTCCTGCCACCCAGAGAACCAAGCTCTGGCCAGTGGCTCTGGGAGGGATGCTGTGTCAGTTCAAGGGCTGAAGCAGGAAAGGGCTTCAGGGAAATCTCTGGTTTGGATGCCTGGGGCTGCTCCCACTTTCATCATGATGCCCTGTGGGCAGCTCAGCTCAGGAAATTTGCTGTGTATTTCAGTGTCCTGCAAAGATATTGTGGGACTGCTGTGTGCCCTGCATGTGGGTGGACCTGGAACTGGTGCTTTTATGTAAACCCATGGATGCCGGGAGTGGGGCCTGCTGGGAAAGCTTGGGCCGTGCAATACAGAGTTTTCAAAGGACTTCCTAAAAAGGGGTACATCTAAATGTCTGAGGCTGGGCAGCCAATATCCCCAGTTACTATTCAAGTGGGCACACGGCTGAGAGTCATATGATAGAGGCAGAAGACCACAGTGGATGGACGGGTCAATAGGAGCTGGCAGATGGACACAGCCACCAGAGAGAGGAAAAGACAAGCAGATAAAGGTGAGAGCTGGAGATCAGCAGAGGAGAACTTTAACAGGAATATTTTGACTGACGTATTCCTGAGGGAAGTTGAACAAAGGAATGGGGTCTTTAACTGCTTTTCTTGATCTTGTCTTGGTCAGGGAGAGAGATGAGGGTCTGCCTGTTATTAACATCTTGAGACGAGTGGACTGGCACAGAGCACTTCTGATGAACCCACAGGCACTAAGTCATTCACAGGATCACGATAATGGGCACAAACCTCCCTAGGCCTGTTACATTATGAAAGGCTGTGAGTGATTTACACCCTGTTAGCAGCTAACCCAGTTGTGTGTTACCCACAGTACAACCAGACCTTCTGGACTACTTACAGCTCCACTTACTATTTTAGTTGTTCCTGTAAATTGTTCTTCCTCTCTTGCAACTGATACCATGGCACTGTGCTTGCTTTTCCTTTGGTTTAAAAAAAAAATCCCCAATCCCTCAAACCATCCTATTAAGAACTTACACATCTCATTGAGGTGTTATTAATAGGGGGATTGTCTGGTGTCACAACATAGGCATAAAACACATTATCACATAATCTTATTTGGCAAACACTTGTGTCGCTTCGCCCTTGATAATTGCATTTGGGAGATGCAATATTTATGAAGGGGGAGAAGGACATGTCTCGATTCATCTCCTCTTAGCAGTAAAAGTCCTGGGAAAAAGTGGGGAACATACCCGGGGGGTGATGAAGGGGATGTCAGCACTGCTGTTTCCTTTCCAGCGGGTTCAGTGCTTTGCCTAAACTTCAACTTTGCCACTGAGCTGCTCCTGGAACTGAGTGAGGCTGAGGCATGAATCCGGCTATTGCACTAGGCTGTGTTGAACCCCAGCGCTCTCCCGGCATCTCTCTGCACATCCTGCTGCGAGCTCGCTCGCTGCCTTGCCTTATCTCCTGCTCTTGGTTGCACTTGCGAGGCTGTACTCGGGGCTCGGCCCCGAGGATGCTGCCCGCTAAGCAGGAAGATGGATCAGGATTTCTCCTAGGACTGAAATCCTCCCAACCAGCCCGCATTTCTGTGTCGGACCTCCCAGACTCCCAGCCTGCTCACAACAGGAACCGAGGAGCAGAGTTTTGCCCTGGGTACAGCATCCCGACCCTGGGAGCTCAGGTCTGTGTGTGCACGTTTCTTCCCCACCTCTGAAGCCTCAGCTCTTGACACTTCCAGTTTTGGGGGAAATTTGGGGCAGAAAAAAATGGTGCTGGAAGATATCGTAGTTTCTTGGGGCGTGCTGTAGGGAAAGGAGAGAGCCGTCTTGGAAGATTATGTAATGCCTCGGATAGCTCCATTCTCTCTGAGCGCTGAAATATTTGTCTCCAGAAATCAGAGCTCATTTTCCCACTTACAGTCACCCAGGTTCCTTCGTACCCTCAGTGTTCGTGGGTGACCCTGACCATCCAGCGAGGCACTGTGGCCTCTGTTGGGGTCCCACAAGCTCCCGGTCCGGAAAGTCGTGGAGGCTGAGAGCAGTGATACGAAATAGCGACTTTTCCCAAACCCCGACCCTGTCGGTACTGGCAATTCAAAGCCGCTGGAGATGCGCCCGGAACTGGAAAACTGGTGTCACCTACTCTTCTGCTTGGACTGTGTTTACACACCCTGTTTAATCTGTTTGTTTTCTGTCGTGCTCTCTCTAAGATGTTTTGGGGATTCCACCTGGGTGGTTAGAAACATCATCCACAAAACCTTTGGCGTGGAGCCGGCTCTCCTTTCTCCCCGTGCTCTCTTGGTGAATCGGGAGGCTGTAGCACTGGCTATTACAACGAATTACGGGTGGAAAATACAATTAATGCGACAGTGGGAAATGCAATAAATTGACTAAATTTACAAGTGTGGAGATTGCTCTTTGCATCAATGGCCAATCGTGTTTAAATCCAGATAATCCCTTGAGCTGCCCATCCCCCGGGCATCGGTCCCCGGGCGGAGCTCGCTTGGTGTTTTACCCAGCGGGAAGCTGGTTGTGCCACGAGGGGAGGATTAGGGTTTGGAAATCCTGATGATTTCCTATTTCTGGATCACTTCCCATGTTTTATGTCACGGTTAATTGCAAACACGTTCTGTTTCTCCGCGTCTCCTGTGCTTCAAACGACACGTAGCAAGTTTTGTAAGTGCCCTGACAGAGTTTAGATGTATTCTTAAACGTTACCAATGAGTTGAGGCGAAAAATTAGTCAAATGATGAGCAGGGCAGTCGTTTGCTAGGAAACCTTCTCCTACTAACTGTCAGTTCCAAAAGTTACGTTTCAAAATGTCATAAATGGTATAAAACTTCATTACTGTTAATTTCGGTTATAAACAGTATCTACATGTCAGGGGAAAAGTCCTTAGGTCAATAATGACTATATGTCATAATCTATAACCCTGCAATTTGTCAGTACTTTTTGTAGGTACAAAAATATTTTCTGTTATATTTATTTACAGATCAGATATTTCAGCCCATATATGAGTCACTTGCAAAAAGACAGATGTAAATAAGGAAAAGCGTCTGAACCCGCCGGAGTCCCTTGACTTCGGGAACCGAAGGGACCGGCGGGCACCGCAAAGACTCGTCCCCGCAGCCGCCCACCTGTACGGCAGCTTCCTGGGGGTGGGAAGGGCCTTCCCCCCCTGCCCGGCTCTCCTCTCCAAAGGCTAATGCAAACAGCAGCAAATTAGATTTAAGTTTACCCATCGGTTCTGCCATAATTTGTATTTGCTTTTTGTGTGCTAATTGACCTTTGGGAAGGGAGGGGGAAAGGGGGAAATAAACAAACAAACGGGAGGATTTACAGAGGAAGGTTTTGATGTTTTTATAGCTAAGCACGTAACAATGTTTGCAATAATTAAGACCATTATTACTGGATCGCCTTGTTCATTAGTGAAAGCTACTCTGTTAGCGGAGCCGGCAGGACGGGCCGCTCCCCGCCTGCCCGGCCTTGGGAGCTGCCCGTGTCTCTGCCCCCGAGGGCGGCTCTTAGGATAGGGGGGTCGGGAAAGGGAGAGGCACAAATCTGTTGGCAAAACAGGACTTTGTCTGGTGGGGAAAAGGCCTAAGGCTCTGGGCGGGAGGGAGACAAAGCGGTCGCCGATACCCCGGCGAGAGAACAAACAAGGCAGCTGCTGGCAGCCGCGGCCGAGGGCGGTGAGCAGTCCCCGTGGGTACGAAGGAGTCCCAGGATCTGGGCCATATCACGACTGCCACCCTCTGTGTCGCGACAGGCCTGGCTGTCGCAGGTGTCAGCGTTTCTCAGAGCGGGGAAGACCTAGGGCGAGACGATGAAGGGACTCGGGTGACCAGCCCACGTCTGCTTTTTTGCTATCACGGAGAGTGTAATTAAACTGAGTTAATAACGGGGCAGGGCCCCCAGTGTCCCCCACTGCCATCGATGCCCTCGGGGGTGGCGGCCAGACGCCGTTCATTAGCAGCGGTGGTGCGGGGCGGGTGGCCAAGGGGACGGGGCTAATGGGATTACACGCGTTTCTACACGGTGGAGAGAGGGGCTGGTGCCGCAGGACCAATAATTTATTGGCAGATGCTCCTCCGGCAACCGGCGACGTTGAATATTCATGGGACGCCGCCGGGCACCGCAGGCCCCATCGACCACCACCCTGTTCCCTCCCCTCCCGCGGGTATCTCCGGCTGGAGAGGGCCAGGAAGGACGAGAAACCCCCCGGCCTGTTGCATGGACCTGGTCAGTCCCGGGGCAAAGGGAGGTGGGAGGCACGAGACACTCGAGGGGTGCAGATCGATTCGGGACTCCAAGGCACCCGCATTGTGAGCACCCGCAGGTGCCATGAGTTGTGACCGTGCCCTTCCCTTTCCTGGACCTTTTTCTCCAGTAAGCCAGCGGCTACAGAGAGGCGAGGGGGGAGTTTGCGGTCTGCTCTAAATACTTATTTTTGGTAGATAACTACTGATCCGGGAAATGTCGTTGACAGAGCATCGGAGCCGGCCTCACTCCCCGGCCCCGCCGCTCCTTCCCCGCCGTATTAACTCGTAGACCGTCGGTCGTTTGTAACCATAAAGGGGAGAAATATTGTTGCGGGCGAAGTTCGCGCGATGCTGCGGCTCCCGCTGCGTCGGGCACTTTATACTCATTAAGTGCAGCGGCTCTAAGTCATTACTGTAATAAGAAGTTATGCTGAACGAACGGAGCCACGTTTCCAAAGCCATAAATTACAACTGTCAGTGCGTATTCGAGGGATCAACAGAGCTGGGAGTAATTATTTACGGCGTGCTTTATAGAGCAATTAAAAATCCCCCAAATTGAGTTAATTGCTCTTAACGCGCAGGAAGTGCGGGCCGCCCTTCTCCCGGACCCCGAGCTGAAGAAAAGCAGCCACCGTCGCCCCTGCGGGCTCCGCCTCGGTGGGAATTGCGGAAAACGAGATTTGCCCCTGGGAAGCCCGCACCCTCGCGGGAGCCCGGCTGGTGGATGTGGGGGTCGTCCTGCTTCTCTGTCGCGGTACTTGCTGCATAACTTAGTGGGGGCGGCAGGGTTGAGAGGCAGAGACCCGACGGCAGCAGAGACTGCGAGCCTCGGTCCAGGGAGAGGCGAGGCACTCCCGACAGGACCGTCTTGGCCACAGAGCTCTCCGGCTAGACTCTGTGAGCAGTCCAGGACCACACGGCCACGCGTGGGCACCGGCGCCTTCGCTGTAATTGATTTCATGGGGCTGAGCTGGGACGGGAGAGAAAGAGCTGCAGAAGGGGATGGACGGGCGGAAGGGTAGGTAACACCCAGGCTGGGGGAGCCCCTGGCCCAACGAACTAAGAAGCCAGGCAGGGAAGGAGTCGGGGTACACCCTTCTGCTGAGGGGATGTTTGTCACCGCACACCTGCCCGCGGCAGAGTCGTTCACTCTCCTCTCGCCTACACGGGAGGACTTTACACGTTCCTCCGGAAAGCACTGCTCCAAGTGCAGTTTAGGGAGCGAGCCCGATGTGCTTTGCTGGGATCTTGCCAAGGTCCCAGGCACACCACTTTTGCCCCCAGTCCCCTCAGGAGGGCTTGTATTTCGCAGCAGTGTCCCGGCCAGCAGCTGCGAGGCAGGGAGGCAGCTTGCGATGGCGAGCTCCTGGGAGCCCCGAGCTGTAAAGGAGCTCGGGGGCCAAGGGAAACTGTGGCAAGCCAGCAAGGCAGAAGAAAAGGGGAGTGAAGGGTGGAGGTCAGGCCCTGCCTGGGCTGGCCCTCTCTGCTAGCAGGAGGCAGATGCACTCGATCAATGAAAAAACCTGAGAAAGGATCCCTGGGCCTTCTTGAGGAGAGAGGGGAGCATTATGCCCTTGTCTCAATTACCATTTCCTATCATGGATATACTGGGCCTCCAACCTTTAGCTGGGGCAGCACTGAACCACCGTTTTGAAAATGAACTTGTCCCAGCAACTGCTCAGAACAGGTGAAGGGGGACAAAAGTTTCAAGGCTGGCAGGAAAGTAAGTGGCCATGCATACTTGAAGGAGGTGAGATGCTCTGGAGAAGCAGAGATCAGGAGCACTGGGCTTCCTCAATGTACTGATTCTGCAGCAACTTACTGTATGTGTCAGCTCCTGCGTTGGAGGCTTTCATCCAGGTCCAAAGAGGTCTGATCCAGCTTGTTGGTGTTTCCTGTTTTATCTATCCAGAGAAGAAACCCTACTGCCCTCAACAGCTTTTTGGACAGACACCTGTGAATGTCTGTCTCCCTGAGCTCTGCCTAGAGTATGATATCTGAATTATTTTTTGCAGGGCCTGACACAGACAAACTCAGTGCTCAGCAGGTGGGAGCATACTGGCTGGGGATCCAGGCAGAGTCAACTGGGCTGGGATGCCTTTGACTCCTACCCTATAGATCCATTTGTAGGATCATGGAATGCACCTCAAAGTGGGCCTGACTCTCATAAACTGTCCTGCTGGGATGTGAACCTGAAAACACTAAAGCTGGCCCTGACATGTCTTAGTGTGTGAGTTTGCAGCAGTGCCTCTTTAGACCTAGAATTAGGGAGTTGGCCTTGAGAGTAGCTCCGTTGGTTAAAGCATGTTGCTAATGCCAAGGTTGTGAGTTCTATTCCTCAATGGGCCATTTCACTTAAGGGTTGGATTTGATGATCCCTGTGGGTCCCTTCCAACTCAGAATATTCTGTGAACTCTATGAAAAACTAAATATTAATTGCCAGCCTTAATGAAACAGGACACTTTCAGAACCTAGTGCTCTATGGTACTGCTCAAGACACAGCCCTGGAGACCCCAAGGGGAAACTGAGGCTAAGAGCAATTTGAACTGGAACATCTGAACTGGGTGTTGTCCTGGAGCAGGGTCCAAACAACCCACGCTAGGAGCTGTGTGGCTTTCCCAAGGATGCAGGTGAGGTCTGTGGCTTGTGTGGGGATTAAATCCTGTGACTGCATCATCCTAAACTCATCAATAATTCCCATTGACCTCCAGAAGTTTTTAATCTCAGTCAGGACCTAGTCCTGCCTGCCTGCCCTTCTCTCTTGTCCTCAGTGGGTGTCGGGCAGAGGAAGTTCTGACTTACTTGTAGTCTGTCTCCTGGCAGGTTTTATTGCCCCAAAGCCCCTACCTTGGGCTCAGCAGTTGAAGGCTGTGACCCTCACTATCCAGCCTGGCTCACTGGTGGTGACTCTGTAATTTCTTGGGGCCAGTCCCTCTGGGGCCTTGCACATCTGCTCAGCCTGGTGGTTCTCTGGCACAGGGGAGGCCACAGGCTTTGCCCAGCATCTAGTGGGGCCTTTGGGATGCACGAGTACCATTGGATAGCTGTGTTATTTCCTAAAGGAAGGGCACCTCCTGCGCCTCTGGTCTTGGCAGCATAACTGGGTCCCTTTGCATGTCAGAGCCCACTGTCAGGGGACTCCGGGGCACTGTGCAGGACTGGCATGGCATGCTTTATTGCTTCCCTGTGGAGACAAACTGACATGCTCAGGACTGGTGAGCAGGCTCTGCCCCACACCTCCTATGTGGGAAGGGGTTGGAGAAGAAGCCTAGGCAGGTCCTGGACAGGGCAAAGGCAGCTGCAGCCCCTGGGGAATGAGAAGGCCTTCTGCCCGAGGGCAGCCTTCCGGCCCTGGCTAGCCCCAGCCCTTGCTCCCTCCCTCCTCTCCCAGCTCCTCCTAACCACAAGGACTTTGGTTGATGGAGCTGGCGCCAGTGAGTTCCCTGAAGAGTTCAGAAGTCAAGAACTGAGGCAGGTATGGGGAGGGGGGGAAACCCGACCCCAGTGGGCAGGCAGGGCTGGGCTGTGTGGAGGCGGGGGGGTAGGCTGGCTGGGCACCGGCTGGGCATGGATCTGAGGGGCAGCTATAGGTTGCTGCTGCTGCCCACTGTCTCCACAGCCTTCCTGGTGTGGGGCTGTCGTGATGGGTACTGCGATAATGATGGGGCTTGGGGTGTCACAGTGCAGCTGTGCCTGGGGTGAGGATGGCAGGAAAGGAACCCATAAGCACTGGTGTGTCAGTGCATGCATGTCTGCGGGTATCTGGATGCACAGGTACCAGGGTGTGTTATTTCATGTTGTGGGAATGAATGTGTGTAAATACATACAGTTCTGAAGGTGTGAGCGAAAGCACATCTGAATTTGTGTGGGTGCGGGGCGGGTTGCAACTGTCTTTGGGTATGGAGGGGCTCTTGAATAAGTGTGCATAAATGTATGTGTGTGTGAGTGCAAATGTGTGGGACTGTGAGCATGTGTGCCTGTGGGCTCATGTGGGTATTTGTGAGCTTGTGTGCATCTTTGCGAGTGTGAGGCTGAGCAAGTCGGGGTGCGTGTGAGGATGTGGATGGGATGATATGTCTCGTGGTTGGTGAGGAGGTGTATTTGAGTGCACAGGCACGACTTTCTATGCCAGCACATTGGTTTTGCATGGAGGGTACCCCAAAGCTGGCTGTCTTGTGGGATCCCCACAGCCCCCCGTGGGTATTAAACCAAAAGCACTCTGAAGACATAAAGGGCAGCCTTTGCCCCAGCCGAGAAGGAAAGGGCCTGGAGGGCCGGTCTCGGGTAGAAGCAAGGAGAACGGGGCGGGCAGAGCACGAACTAGCCAGCAAAATCTCGGCGCCGAGGCCAGGAGCGCTGGGTCGCGCTAGGCAGCGCTGATCGGCAGCAGCGGAGGGACGGGGGGTAGGAGACAGCCCTGCTGCGCGGAGTGGGCACCAACGGGCCACGGCCACAAGTTTTCTAGCAAATTGCGGTAGCGGCTTTCATTTTCATCTTCTATGAGGCTTTTCTTTTTTTTTTTTTTTTTTTTTTTAAGAAAACGCTCGTCTTCGCACGGGGAGGCACAGAAAGGGATGGCAGTGGCTGACGGCAGGCCTGGCAGGAGCCGGTGCCCCGTCAGCTCTTGCCCCGCCGTGGTGGGCTCCTCTGCCCAGTAGGGAGCAGCTGGGGCTGGCCATCATCTCGGGGGGAATGAGTCTCGCTCCAGTTCTTCGGCAGGGTTGTGCTCCAGACGCCCATCCCCTCCTCCTGTCATACCCCTTCCACGGGTCTGGGCACTCGTGGGGTGCCCTCCTAAATAACCCTGCTCTGAGGTCCGGTGATGAGAGAGCCTCGTCCTCCTCCGCGGCTTTTTGAGAAGTGCTGAGTTTTGAAATTGAGAGCACCTTTTTGTAACAAAGGGGCACGGCGTGTCTGGGACACCACGAGAGCTCGGGATAAGCTGCAGCCCAGGGGGATGGCGGTCCATGCCTGATTCCTCGGCGGGGGCTGGCACCCAAGACCCCCCTTCCCAGCAGCCCACAGCCACAAACTCTAGAACCAAACATCTGCACTCTGTCGCCTGGCACTTGCCACTTATTCACCTCCCAGTGCCCTGCGCATACCCAGTGCTCATTTTATAAGGCCAAGCCGAATAGTGATTTTTTTTTTTTTGTAATCGGGGGGGCAGAGTGGTGCGCGGGGGCGCTGAGGAAGAAGAAACTCCTTTGCTCGTGTGCTCTTCTCTGCTGTCATTCACTGGGCTGCTCTCAGCATCCAGCCAATGGAGAGTGAGGGCCTGCAGCAGTAGGCCCTGGGTAGGGTGATTGATGGGCAAGCGGGGCGGCGGGCGATTGCACTCGCACTCCGCCGCGCTCTGCTCCGCTCCGCGGGGCTCTCGGCTCCCAACCGCCCGCCGCGGCGAGGGGTCCCCGGGGCACCCTCGTGTGTGTGTATGTGCATGTGTATGTGTGTGTGTCTTGGGTGAGTGGCTCCTGGCCTGGGGCGGTTGTATCTTGGTGCTTGGGGGTAGTGGGTTTCACCGGAGCGGGACCAGTGTGCGTGGGTGAGGGTGTAGTGTCTCCGCTCCTGGAAGGTGGTGGGTGTGGGTGGTGTGATCGTGTCTCCAGTGTCTGGATTCTGTGCCTCGCCGGGCATGGCTGTCCTGTCCTGGGCTGCGGGGGTGTTTCACTTTTGTGCTTGGGTTGCGCATGGCTCTGCTGCTGGGTCTTCGTGCTGAGCGTGTGGCTGCCGTGTCTCGGCCGTGTGTGGCTCTGCTGGGGCTTCTTGGAGTGCGCGACCATCGTGCTATGGGAGTGAGCGTGTAGCCGGTGTGTCCCGGCTGTGCGCGGCCCCGTTGCCGGTTTCGGGGCGCTGCAGGACTGTGCTGCCGTGCCCGGGGAGGAGGTCCGGCCCAGGTTCCCGGGCGGAGGCATGGAACACCTCGGGGCTCACCACCTGCACCAAGGCCAAGCCGAGCCCATCAGCTTCGGCATCGACCAGATTCTCAACACGTCGGAGCCGGGCAGCTGCATGGTGTCGCACCCGCGGCTGCAGGACTCGGCGGACTACGGGCTGGGCTGCATCGTGGGCAGCGCCTATAACACGGTCACGGGTGGCTACGGGGCGAGCGGCGGCGCGGCCGGCGCCTACACCGGCACCTCCTGCAGCATGGGCGGCCTGCCCGGCTCCTACAACGTGAACATGGCGGTGAGCATGAACGGCAACACCTTGAGCTCGGCCGGGGGGGTGATCCGCGTCCCGGCCCATCGCCCCGTGGCCGGCGGTGTCCACCAGCCCCTCTCCGCCGCCGTGCCGGCGGTAAACGGCATGAACAGTCTCACGGGGCTCACCTTTCCCTGGATGGAGAGCAACAGGCGGTACACGAAAGACAGGTTCACAGGTGAGTCGGGCCACCGGGACACCCCTTCCCTCCCTGCTCCCGCCGTCCCGCTCGGTTCCCCGCCGCCCGGCCCCGGTGCGGCAGCCGGTGCTCACCGAGGCACGCAGGATCCGGCCGCGGGTTTCTCCGGTCGGTTGGAGAAAGCGGCCCGGATGGTCCTGGCAAGCCGGTCCCGGGTGAGGCCAGAAGCAAGACGGGGTGGGAAATCAGGCGCATTCAGTCCCCTCTAAGTGAAAATTAGTAGTGGTTTTCTGCTTGTTTTGATTTTTTTGGTTTGCTCGTTTGTGTGTGTAGTTTGGTGGTTTATTTTGTTTGTTTTGTTGTGGTTATTTTTTTTAAATTGGTTTGGTGTATTTTTCCTTTTAATATTTTTTTCCGTGATGAGGCTCAGGAAAGCAGGCAAGGAGGAAAAGGGGTGGCAAACTCGGCACAGCATTTCCCGGGAGCCCCGGCCGCGACTGCCCGTTTCCTGCCGCCCCGAACCGACACCCGAGGAAACTTTCCTTTAAAACGGGGAGTTAATTGGGAGGCACGGTACGGCCGGTGGGGAGGCAGCCGGCGGCCCCGGCCCTTGCCCGCCCGAGAAGGCCGGCCCGTTGCGTACTGAAACCGGGGTGGTTTTTCCTGGCCGCGGGTGTCGGCTCAGCCTTTTCCCCTGCCAAAAGAGACTTTTTGCAGCCCAGAGCAGAGCCGGGCTCGGGCTAGAGTCGGTTCCCGGACTCGCCGTCGTTTCTAGGTGTAGCTGGGCTCGTCTTTTGTGCGCTAACAAAGCAAAAAACTAGAACAACGAAAATAAATAAATAAAGACACAAACAACAAAAAAGGCAACGAAATTGCAAAAGTGAAAAATCAGTCCTCGAGCTGGCCCTTCTTTCCGAGGGCGGAAACCAAAGCCCGACTTTTCGAAGTTCCCGATTAATTTTGACCTGATGGCGCTGGGTTCAGCCACGGCCGCGGGCGGACGAACGGGCCGTTTCCCTGGCAGACACCGGGCTGGATTTCACGCAGCCTTTTCCTAGCTGAGATACAAAGCGACTTTTCACTAATTATATTTTTCGTGGAGTTGAGAAAAAACAACCAAACAAATACCCAAACAAAACCATATATATATTTTTAAAATAACAACAAAAAACCAAACAAAACAACGAATGGGAACTCCCGGGACGTTACTTCCCGCGTACGAGGCACTGGGGCCGGGGCCGGCGAGGTTGCCGCCGCACCCAAACGAAATTAGCCCGAGCCTGGTTGGCACGGAGCGCAGAGCCCCGGCCCAGAGCCAGGACCGGCTGCCGCTGCTTAAGCCCCGCTCCCCGCCGGGCACTTCGTTGGGCAAGCGGCTGCCTTGCTCGTCACCGGAGCCGAACGGTGCCCGGTGGGTGCCCACAGCACCCAGGGAAGACGCCGAGGCCGCCGCCGAATTTTCGCAGCCCGTGCGTGGGTTTCGGCGGGGAAGTGGCGGCTTCGCAGCCGGGGGGGTGGGTGTCCCCAGCCCAGCACCCGGGAGCCGGAGCCCCTCTGCTGATGTGTCGCTGCTTGCTTCTTTGCCTCTCATCCCCCTTCCTCCCGTGTCCCCCCCAGTGGCCCTCTCACCCTTCACTGTAACACGCCGTATAGGTCACCCCTATCAGAACCGCACGCCCCCCAAGAAGAAGAAGCCGCGAACCTCCTTCACCCGCCTGCAGATTTGCGAGCTGGAGAAGCGCTTCCACCGGCAGAAATACCTGGCCTCAGCCGAGCGCGCTGCCCTGGCCAAGGCCCTCAAAATGACCGATGCCCAGGTGAAGACCTGGTTCCAGAACCGGCGCACAAAGTGGAGGTGAGGGACCAGGGGATTTTCTGGACTGGGGTGCTGCGGCAGCCCAGGGGGGTAGGTCTGGCTGCCACCAGCTCTGCGAGGGACAGTGGTGGCCACGCATGGACATGCAAGTCCTGTGTGTGTGTGTATGTGAATGTGTGTGTACACGTGTGTGTGCATGCACAGCAGTGTGTGTGTGCAGTGCCTGTGACTATGAATGTGCACGTGGTGTGTATGTGTAGGCTCCTTGTGCACAGGCTGAGGTGTATGTGCACACACCTGTGGATGTGAGTGTGCAAGCAGGGCATGCATATGTAGATCTGCACAGTGAGTGTGAATGCACTTGTGTGAGGGCCACCTGTGCCCGGGACTGCCCGCATGCAGTGTGTGTGTGGGTGTGAGCATGCATGGGGGTGCGAGTGCAAAACAGACCTGCATAGGGGTGTGAGTGCGGTGCAGTGCAGGCCATGGGTGTTCCGTGTGCGTGTACGTATGTTGTGTGAGCACACCAGATCTGTGTGCAAGTAGGTGTGCACGTATGCAATATGGATGAATGTGTGTTTGCACACACACGTGCATGAGAGGTGTGTGCACTGTGCTGTGCAGTGGGTGCTGTCAGGGTCACCAATGGGTGCCTCTTTCCCTGGCAGTGCCATGTGGACGTCCCCAGCCTGGGGCTGCTGTAGTATCGGGCTCTGCGCCACGTGGAAGATTTTCATCCCCCTGGGGTTCTCGGCGCCTCCTTGCCCAAACGTTTTCTTTTTGTTCTGTTGCCGGGTGTGCTGCCGGAGCCTCCCGAGCTCTGTTGCTGTGACCCTGCCCTTCCCAAGCGGCACCTTCCCGGAATGTCCCCGAGGGAGGCACTCCAGCCCTGAGAACATCCCCTGTCCCCGGCCTGGGGGCAGGCAGCCCGTGGCGGAGTGCTGGGCAAGGGGAGCTCTCTGAGAGAGAAGGGGTGGGTGTTGCTGGGTACTGAGCACTGGCTGCTGGAGTGCAAGCAGGCAGCAGCTTCTTCAAAACTTGGGAAAAGGACTACTCCAGGGTTTTCCCAAGAGTTAATAGGACAGTGAGGATGCTGGGGTTGGGTAAGAAGTGGGGGACGAGGTGTGTGTGAATCCCCAAGCCCAATGAGTTCTTCCCTAGAGAGGCCATGGAAGAGCAGTTCCCCCAGGTGTTAGGAAGTCTTTAGCTAGAGTCATCTTTGCTGGCCAGGAGCAGAATGCTGGAGGAGGAGCAGTCCTGCCATGGCCTGCAAAACAGGGTCAGCTATGTCTTCTAACCAGGTTTCCTAAGGAAGTGAGACAAATCCATCTGTCAATACTCTTTGCGTCTGTTGGCTAAATTCAGCCTCCTTTGGCAGAGGAGCAGAGGATACAAACCTATTCATGTGTTTTACAAAAAATAGCTGGGTGAAGAGAAACAAAATCCTGGTTCTGCCAAAGGGGAAGGCTGCAGTCAGACCTCAGCTACAGCATTAGACATGAGAGTCCCCCCTAACCTGAGTCAGAGGGAGACAGGCATATAAGCTCCGCTTACATGCATCCATGCATGTTGGGTGCTGCAATGGAGATGTGCATGTCCCTGGGTGGCAGCACACCCAGCTCTGCAGCCTGGGCCCCTGAGCTGGGTGCTGGGCTCTGAGCAGTGCCTGGAGTACTGGATGCTGGAAGAGGCTGCTGCAGTCTCAGGCTGAACTAGGCAGCAGGAAGTATTTGAGAAAAAAAAAAAAGTTGCTTTAAGCTCTCTGAGGGATTTAACTGCAGACTAGGAGGGGAAGAGTCTTACCCCTGCCTCTTGCCCGGGTGTCTCTGCTGGAGTGAGGTGGCTGCATGATCCCCTCCTCAAATTTGGGCTCTTACTTTAGACACAGTACCTTCCAGGTGGATTTGAACCTGCAAATCCTAGCCTGACATGAATGCGTGACTAGGCCAGCTGCTTGCAGCAGGGAGACACTTGGAATGAAGTACTTACAGCCACAGTGCTTCTGAACACCCTGGACATGGGGCTCCCTCCCTCCTCCTGCAGCACCTCTTCATTGTGCAGGGAGTCATTAAATATTCATTGGGCAGTGGCAGAACCACTCCCCCGTTTCGTGGAGATGGCTGGTGCTGCTCTGAGCCCCTTGTCCCCAGGATATCTGATGTGAGATGTGGGCACAGTGATTAGAACAGGGGCTGAGCTCTGAGCTACCTGCTCCCAGGCAGGAACACTGGCCACAACCCTGGAGACTTGGGTGCTCAGAAGCCCATTGCTGGCATCCTGCCCTGGCCCACTTCCCCACTGGGACCCAGGGACTCTGAGATGTCAGATCGGCCACTCCAATTCTTACAGCCAGAGAGAATGAGATGTCTCACACCCCCCTGAGCTACTAAATTAAAAACTGCCATTTCCTGTGTCACAGGTCCACTGATGCCACTGGGAGAGTGTCAGCTGGGCTTGGGGGGTGTGAGAGAGGGAGTGGGCAATTTGGGAGTCATCCTGGGACCAGCATTCTGAGTTGCTCCCAGGTTTTCCCTTCAGCATCAATGAAGGAGCCAGGTGATGTTCACCAGTAGAAGCAGAGGTGACTGAAGGCTGCAGATTCCATACTGAACTGTCATCCAAGCAAGTGGGAGTAGGATTTTCATTGTGGATATAAATGCATTCAGGCCTTTTCTACCTATCCCATTCTCTCCTCCCAGGTAGTCCAGAGCCAGACACTATCAACACTGGAAAGAACCATTCCTCATCAGGATCAACACTGCTGGTGTCATGCCAGGCAGACACATGTTCAAATTGTCCCTAAAAATATTGTTCTTTGCCCTGCCCACATAATAGATTCTGTGCTTTGATTTTTCTCACTGCAAAAAACTGTGGTTCTAGTGTTTAGCTGACATTTTGCTGATTTTTGTCCTGCCTGCCATGAACGTGTTTTTGTCCTCTTCCAGACTCTTAACAGCTGTTCACCACAGCTCAGTAGACAAGGTGGTAGACCTGGGTGTTGGAAGGGGATGCCCAGGGTGATGCTGCTCATCTCCAAGTTCTGTGGCATTGCCAGTCACCGTCCCACTTCATTCTGCTTCGTACTCCTCACTGAGACACTGAATGAATGCTTGGCTCTTGTTGTTGGTCCCAGAGCATGTTTGCAGGGGATCACACCTATTTCAATATTATTGTGTGACCCTTTCCATGTTTTGTCTTTGCTTGTTTTTTCCCTGTGGGCAGAGAATAATCCAGAGCTATGTGTTGCTCTCAGCTCTTTTTGATCGGAGCAATTTTTGTTGAGGCCAGTAAGACAGACAGATCCAGTCCCCAGATTATGGGATTTATTGGAAGTTTGTACAGGGCATGTGGGATCCTCTTTTCCTAACTCCCACCCTTCAGTCCTGAGCACCCAGCACAACTCATTTTCTTGGAAGATACCGCTCCTTTTCTTCCCCTGGCTGCCCTAACCGCTCCCTCTCTCCTAGGAGGCAGACAGCGGAGGAGCGGGAGGCTGAGCGGCAGCAAGCAAACCGCATTCTCATGCAGTTGCAGCAGGAGGCCTTCCAAAAAACCATCAATCAGCCCATCCAAGCTGACCCTATCTGTGTCCACAATTCCTCTCTCTTCGCCCTCCAGAATCTCCAGCCTTGGTCTGATGACTCCGCCAAGATCACCAGTGTCACCACTGTTGCCTCTGCTTGTGAATAAGTCTGGCACCCATCGGTGGCACACAGCTTTTGCCAGCAAGGCTGTCCCCAGAGGGACACATGGCACCCTTGATGGGACATGTAGCCATTCTGTTTCTCCCCAGGGAAGGCTGGCACTTCCCAGTTGTCCGGCCAAATGTGCGTCCCATGTGTCCAGCTGGGGAAACCCACCACAAGGACTGAAAAGAAGGGAAGCCACCCCAAAAACTCTCCCCAGACATGGGGTTGCTGGAGCAGCAGTGCTGTCTCACCTCCCCCCAACCCTTTTGTTCTCTTCAAAGTCTCCAGTGTCGGCCCTGAACTTGCTGACGTGCTTCCAGACAAAAGCCCAGCCCTGACAGACACAGCCGCCGGCATTCACCCAGCTGGGGGAGAGGAAAACTTTTGGATTCTACCGGTGGTACAGTGCAAAACCTGGGGTCACCCTTATATATTTGTGTGTGTGTGTGTGTGTGCGTGTGTGTGTGTGTGTGTATATATACACACACACACACTTTGGAATGA
>JAOXXN010000082.1:22602827-22618257 GCA_026770055.1 Myrmophylax atrothorax | reverse complement strand
AATGTTATACAGTGAAAGGATTTCCTGAGGGACCTTGTGGCCACAGACACTGCCAAAAGAGGCGAAGAGTGGTGTCCTGTTGCTGAACATCTCCTGTGTCTCAGGAGGCAGTTTCTCTCCCTTCCTTGCTAACAAGTGGGATTGCAGGAGGTAAATCCGAAGTCCAGCCTCGCTTCTCTTCCTTGATTGTGGTTGTTGGCTTAGCCCAAACTGGCTCTGGTGGGATAAGGGGAGTGGAGACCCCGTCACAGAAGAGATGGGATGAGGGGGACTGGGTGCATGTTGTCTGGCACTGCTACAGATGTTGCCTTGCGTGGCACTGGCCCTTGGTCCCTCTTCCCTTCCTTGTGTTCCTCTCCCTGCTTTCAACCTCAGCAACCTCCCCTAATTAGCCATTATTTTAAGGGCCTATGGGTGTTTTCTGGAATGGAGCTAGGGGGTCTCAGGCCTGTCTTTAGCAGAAGGAGGGGGACGCTTGGCTGTCTGGTTTCCCCCAAAGGATGGGGTCTAGGGCAAGATAACCCCTAGTACAAATGCCTTGAGGCAAACAGGATTCAAAGCTATGAGTTTTCCCTGCAAAATGCATGGCACTGCCCCCTCACAGGCGACCCTGGGGCACTTGAACCACAGAGCTGGCCAGAGCTGCAGGATGTGAAACACTGTGCCGGTGGCCACGTGTCTGGCCAGAGGTCAGCACCCCTGGGCGAGTTAGGCACGCAGGGCCGGGATGGACACTCTGCCCTTCTGCTCGCCCGTGTGCTGTGCTGGGGGCAGCTGGGGAAGCTGCGGGAGCATCCCTGCCCACCGCGCCGCTACAGCCTCTGGGCCGGCCGGGAGCGATCGGTGGGCACCGAGCTCCATCTAGGGGCCAGGGAGCGCCTGGCTCCCGCTCCGCAGGTCCCGCCAGCACCGGGCACGCTCCTGTTCTCCCGCACACCGACACGGGTGGGGATACCCATGGGCAGCCGAGCCCCAGGCTAACCAGAGAGTTAGACCGGGAGCACTGCGTGCTCAGGATGAGGGGCAGCGAAGCCCAGCCCCGAGCGTGTCCTTGGGGACACAGCCTGTCCATGAAGGGCTCATCGAATCATGGAATAATCAAGGTTAGAAAAGACCTCAAAGATCATGTAGTCAAAGCAGTAACCTAACACTGCCAGGTCCACCACTAAACTATGTCCATAAGAACCACATCTACATGCTTTTTACAGTATTCCCCACTGGGATTAGGAAGTGAGTATCCTACCTGCTGATGGTTGATGTGATGGGCAAGTTGCACAATGTTTGGGTGCACTGGGCAGTGTCAGGAATTGTGCCAGGCCTCTGCTCGGGGGTTGCAGCCATGCTGAGAACACAAAGGTGAGGCCTCTGACTCCCTGAGCTCCAGTAAGGCCTGGAGAACGGGGTCTGGCTCTGCGTCTCTCTTGGCTACGCGCCCCTGTCTCCTGGCTCTTGGGGTGTAGTAAGTACTGGGGTCAAGCAGCTGGGATTTTTACACACTGAGGGATGAGTTTTGATCAAAGCAGGCAGCTGCAGCAGCTCTCTAGGACAGCCAAGAGGCTGCTTGCATTAATCAAAAGAGAAAAAATATAAACCCACGAAATGCTAAAGCAGATAAATAAGGAAGCAAAGTTTTTTCTCTTTGTGGCATAAAAAGTCAATAAAGCTCAAGGAAACTACCTGTGTTTTATTAACACATATTCATATGCTTAATGCTAGTAAAACAAGAGTCTGAGGTGAGCTGCAGGAAATCAAAGCAGTTAATGGTGCAAACACAAACCCTCTCTCCTCCCTCCCCAAAGGTGATTTGAACCAGTTTAAGCAAATGTGTCTTTGTCTCTTAAAATAATTATGTGATTTAGAGGCACTTTCCCCTGTCTCACATCAAATGACTTTAATGGGGTCTGCTTCTGTGTGTCTGTGTGTGTTGGTTTAACAAGTTACTGCTTTTTAGACCTGCATTTATTCCCCAGTATTCAGCAGAAAAGTAATTCTCTTGAAGGAGGGATTATTTGTGTTCCACCATCACTTGACATTTATTCCGCAGAGTATTTAGTAGTGAAATGGTACCCAGAGGGCAGAGGCCAAAATGTGATCTAAAGCGATATGCTGAAAAGTGGGATAAACATCTTCTGGATGGCCTACCAGCTGTGAGCTTTCTCTTCTTTGCCTAATAAATTTTGCCCTCTCTGGTCCTGTCTTGGCCACTCTCTTCACTCTCTACAAAGTCAAACTGAGCTCTGTCTTCCCTGCCTGTGTTCTCATGGCCCTGCCCCAAATGGGATTCTCCTGGGACAGAGCAGAGCTGACAGCAGTCCCTGCCAGATTGGGGTGGGGATATGAAGGGTTTCACACCTGCCAACACCTGAGTGGCAGATGCCCTGGGCAGGCCCTCACAGGTGACTCTGCTCTCTTAGTCCCACAAAGACCTGTCAGTAGGAGAAAAGGATTTTTTGGGGGGGCTAGGTGAGCACACAGGAGCACAGCAGGAGCCAGGTTCCATTTCCTCCCCCCATCCCAGCCATAGCTGGGACAGACAAGGAGTGGTTTCCCTAGAAGTTGTGGTAATGCTGAGACTGCTCATTAATGTACAAAATGGAAAGGAAAAGTTGGGAAGATAAACAGTTTGAGTTTGGTAGGAAGGAGGGAAGGGGAATGTACAGCAAACCTGCTGTAGTGCATCATTTCCTGCAGTGAAGAGAAAGCATTTACGCTGTAGGATAAAGCCCTGGTGAGCCCCGCTTGGCACAGTCCCCAGTTCTGGTAGGAGGCAGAGCATTGAGCCATGCTCCTCTGGGAAGACACTTGCTGAGTGAGCTGCTTCATTTACCTGTTGTGCTGGAGGCACTGGGAATCTCCTAAGCAACTGCTCTGTCACTGAAGCAGCTAATTTCTCTTCACAGGTGTATTTGGCTGCTTCAGGTAAGAGTAAAATGAAGTCTCACAAGTGATCAGAGCAGTCTGAGGACTAAAGGGGACAGTGGCATCTCAGCAGCAACCAATCTGTATTTCTTGGATAGAAATATCATCAGCACAGACAGGAGGTGCAAAAGAGAGGCCTCAGCACTTAAAGAATCAGGCTGCTCATGATATATAATGTGCATTAGTGGGCTAAAGAAATGGTCTCAACAGAACATCTTCAACCCTTGCTGCTGATACAAGGGAAGAGATGGGTACTAACAAGTGGGGACCCAGAAGGATGAGTAAGATGATGCTACAGGGTGCCTTTATTTAGGTGCATCCCACATCAGCCATGGGATCATGGAGCAGATCAGACTCCAACAGCAGCAGCAGGACAATCTCCTCCACAGCATGTTGGTGTAAAGGCCGCTGGCTCTCTGGTGTTCTGAGAGCTGTTGCAGTTTGTGGGAGACTCCACGTATGCCTGCAAAAGGAGCTCCGGGAACACTATCCCTGCAGTAGGATCAAGTCACTCCATTAGGGCAGGCAACAGCATTGCCAAGAACTGTTCAGGTTTGCAGTCAAGAAAGCCTGGGCATTTTATCTGTGCTAGGACTTTGGTTAGCAGGTCTTCTCTTCCAGAACCACATGGCTTGGAGCTGGGCATTAAGAGGTGTCTCAAAGTGGGGAAGTAAATTCAACCCAGAAATTGAGGAAGGAATATGAAATGTTTCAGTGACTCATTTGTGTAAGAGATTAATGTGTTTTGTGACCATAACAGATCCTTCTAACAATTTGTCTGACCTAGTGGGTATCCCAGGTGCAACACATTTGACCCCTAGTTTGTGCTTCAGACTCCTCCTTCCTCTTGCCTTGTAGCAAACCTCCTGAGAGGATGTCAGTATTTGGCTAAAGGGGCCCGGTGATGGACAACTCACCCAGCTATCCCGGCCCAGCCCTCTCTTCTAGCATGTTAAAATTTGTAATTTTAATGTCAAATTGTTTTGTGTCAAATCCTGAACTCCTTAAGCTTTTTGTGTCTTTTCAAGGTTAAAGCAGCAGCTTCCAGCAGAAGTAGGTTTTGTTATCATATAGCTTAAATCTTTTCTGGAGGAAGAAATCAGATCAATTCTCACATCCTTTGTGTCTGCAATAGCTGTGATAGAAACATCTGCAGTCCCTGTCCTGACATAAAGTCACTGAGAAGGGCTATTGCTGTTGCTTCCTGTTGACCTTTCATCTCTTTACAAAATCAGAGCAAACCCCTCCAGCTCCTTGTAAATGGTCTCTCCTGCTCCTGGCCTGTTGCCTGCTCACCATATCTTTGCCCTTAGGAGGTTATGAGGGAGTTGGAATGTGTGGGTTTCCTAGGGGGGATGAGACTCAGCTTCATTGCATTGGTCTGTTGCTGGGGTTACTCATTGACACTGAACTAACTGAATTTTTGGGAATCATGGGTTCAGGTCTGCAACAGTACAGTGATGGAAATGCAAGTATAATTGGCCCATTAAGGCATTTTTACTGATATGGGCATCTCTGAAACACATTGCTGCAGACTGGTTGCTGTTGGAAAGTGTGTTGGAAGCCTGGGTCCCTCTAGTCCTTTTCCCTCCCTTGTAATCCCATTCTTAAGGTGGTTGTTCATTCACCTATTTCACAATTAAGTCAGCCAGCCATCCCTGCCATCACTGCACAGGGGGAATGTGGGGCTGAAGGATGGGCCCTTCCTATGAAAGCACTGACCTCTGACACAAAGGTGGAAATTATTCATTTTACTGGGCTAAGGTGGGTTCTTTGAACCTGTCAGTCTGATCAGAGAAACCACCTATGTGTCCAGCCTGGCGTGGACCCAAGAACCTGAACATCTTGAAGCACATCGCAGCAAATGGGATACAGCATGAAAACTGGCCTCTATTTCCTCCTGAAATTGTGCATTTGGTCGTTTCTGTATCCCACTAAGGAGTTTGTCCTGAAGCCCTGATGATGCCTGCCTGAAAGGGATAAGTGGCTGCACAGATCTGAGCCTCCTTTGCCCATCTCCTGACTAGGGGGGGACTGTGGGCTATACAGCTGAGGAAGCAACACCTGGACTGCAACAATCCCTAATCAGTTAAGCAATACCCAGGTTTACATCTGGGAAAAGTCCTTGCCCCCACACCTATATGGTGACCTGCAAGCTGCTTGTCATGAGGATTTCCCAGGGCAGTTCTGCTGCAGCTTTCCAGGGAATTGGGTGGTGAGAGGCTGGTGGTAACAGCCTATGTTCTCCCCATGTTCCAACCTGAGGAATGCCTAGGCTGGGAATCTGATCCTGTCCTTGGAGTGCCAGTCTTGTCCCCTGCTCCTTCCCTGCCCTGCTATAACACATTGTCTCAGCAAAATGGTGACATTATTATTTTGCAGACAGCAGTATTCAGAGATAAGGTAACTAATTTGGGAAATTATCTTGGCTGTCAATTCCCTGAGTGGTTGGTGGGAGAGGCTTTGAATGATCAGCCAAGCCTCACGCATGCTCCCTTCTGTTCACTTGGGCTTGATTTACCCTTTTATTTTACTTCCTCCTTGTTCTCATTGCCACACCACTCAAACTAAAATTATTCGCCTACAACCACAAATGCAGGGATATATCACCGGGAGTGCTGTAGGGCTGTCGCCATATATAATTCTCTGAGCTCAATATTTATAGAGCTACACACGGCACAAATCATACCCAGAAAGCCCGTTGAGCTGGAGAGCTAGGTATAAACTCCAGAAATATCGCAAGCCATCGTTCACAAGAGACTGCCCGGCAGACCCGCTGGCCGTACATCACGCTGTAACGCCATCTGAGTCCACACTTGGTGCTGGAGTGGATCAGAGGTCACTGCCAAGCTTTTCTTCCATAAATCCTGGGTGCTGGCTCTCAGCAAGGTTAGGGGCTGGGAGAGCCCTGCTCCAAGTGCTTCTTCCAGCTGCTTGCTGTCAGTGACACTGAGCTGTCCCAGCACTGTGTGTGGGCATTTATCGTTAGGGTCTTGTCCTTCCTTCTCCCCCTCTGCTACAGGAACCAGAGGGGAAAGGGAGGGGGGTTATGCTGGATCTTGCAGTTCCACTGTACAAGTTACAGAAGATGACAGTGCCTCTAAAATGCCCTTTTTCTGGACGTTGGAGGAGTCTGACCCCTCTGGGTCACATTTTCCCTTCTCCCCCTGCCCTGTGCAGGAATGTGAATTTTCTCCACATGTCTGAGTGGTTAAGAGCACTCAGTAGCCTGCCTGCCCACATAGCAAAGGCATGGTCATCAGTCCCAGGATAGTCCAGGTCCCTCGGTCACTGCTTTCTCTCCTTCTTTCCTCTTTTCACCCTTTTTAAAGTTTATCCATGGCTTGGGTGGAGCTGATGCCTCCTTAGGGATGTGAAACAGTTCCTGGTCAGGGCAGGCCCTGATGTCCTCTGGAGCTATTCCATTGCATTTGAAGTCAATCCAGAAAACAAAGCACAGGGAAGATGAGGGCTGTGCGGGTGATGACTAGTCCCTCCCCAGCTCTTCCCACCACTGGCAGAGTCCACTGTCATATGTTGGTGGTCCAAAGTGTACCACAACAGGTGGAGGAGATCCAGATGAGATCTGATGCAATGAGCAGGTGAAGCTTCTTTGAAGCAGGGGAGCAGTGATGTGGTGCTTTCTGGACAAGTAAGCACTGGGATTTTGCCTGAGAAATCACCAGCCAGACTGTCACCTTAATTTCTAAGCCAAATATGATGGACTTGATCTAACCAGTCTCTGGTTCTCTCCTTTCCCTCAGCAGCATGGCAGACAGACTCTGACATTTAAGCAAAATAAAATCCAACCCTTAGCATTAAGTAAAACTCACAGCATGATGGTTTTGTGGCTTGCAGCAACATCTCAGCAGGGGCATGTTAAAGCTGGTCTCCAGCGAGTGGAAGAATGAAGCTTTGCAAAACCCTGACGAGGCAAAGCTCCTAAAATAACAATTGAATTAAACTTAATTCATTTTCACTTAATACCCTTATAGTGCCTTTAGCAAATGAGGCTGTTATTATTTTGAGGAGAAAAATGGGGAGGTGCAGTCTGGATGCAACTCACATCTACTTACTGAAAGAAAGAAAACTTCAGTGGAAATTAAAAAAGCCAAGAGAAAAAATGCGGACAGTTCAGATTTTCCATTTTGGATGATACCCGAACCCATCCAGTTTCACATTCTTCAAGATGTGCCCCAGACTCCAGAGTATACAAAGCCACCTCTTTTTTTTTTGCCAGATGCTGTGGGTTTGTGGGGTTTGCCAGGGTTACACACCTGGTCACATCCAGCATTTGGGGATGGTTGGGCAAGCCCTTCCTTCCCTTTTCTTCTCTTGCTTGCTCTGCCCCTCACCAGCCCAGTGTGTAGGGTTTGAGGCAATGTGCTCACTTTTCTTTCCATGGATGATATGTCAGTGTGAGCCCTTACCTGAGTTAACCCACTGATGCCAGCTCTGACTCAGTGGGACAAGCACATGGTGGCCCTGCACCATGGCAGCCCTGGACACTTATCCCTGTTCAGGACAACCTTTGTCCACATGCCTAATTTCCAGCTATGTCTCCTGTTGGCCTGGGATGTGTGATTTGGGAAGCCTCTCACTACCAAGACTCTCTCTCTCTATTGGGGCTGTAGAACAGCATCCCAGAAAGAGTGTCCTGCAGCTCTTCCACTCAGATGCCCCAGCAAAGAGGGAATATCTCATGGTCCCACACTCCAGAGAGGGATGGTCAACCAATGCAAGGAACAAATGGACTCAAGAAGCCAACCCAATCCTGCCCCACAAAGTTCTTTGCTCTCAAACCTCAGGCTCTGCAAACCAGAGGGAGCAAAGGCTGCTCTGAAATGGTCATGCAGGCACTGAACTACACTTCCCAGTAGGCCATGGAGCAAGAACAGGGGCCCTCCTTGGAAAAGCCTCCATTTGACTTGCTCATGCTCCATGGGGATGGGGACAGCTGGGGGATTTTAGGATTTCAGAGCTAGAGGCAGTCGTTGTTGATTGCTGTGTGAGCTGCAGCAATGGCAGGCATAACAGCAAAATTAATTTCCTCTCTGAATGCAGCTCTCTGTCACTACTGGCTTTACAGTCTTCTTCCCAGAGCTTTAGAAAATAGCCCAGACAGGCTTTGCAAGGTCGCCTCGCCCTCTGTCTTGCTTGGAGGCAGGCTCAGCTCTGCCTAATCCTCTTCTGACAGACCTTTTTTTCTCTCTTGCTCATAGAAACCTTTCTTCACCTGCCCTGGTTAGGGCAGGAAGGTTCTTAACTTTAAGAAAAATGAGAAAAAACTTTCTCATTAAGACACAGCTTTTCAAAACTTTTTACTCTTCCCATTAATTAGAAGTGGATAATTTTAGGCTTATACTAACAAAACTGAATGAGAAGGCCCTTTGGAATAGCAACCACCCATCTCTCCCAGTTGCATCCCTTCTACTGCCAACTGCTCTCTCTTGGTGCCAGGCAGGGACAAGCAATATTCAGAGCCCGTCTCTGCAGGAGAGACAAGAAGCAGGTGAAAAATAACTTCACTGGGACATTTTCCAGTAACCTGAAAAGTTAGCACATACCTGTCATCTATTCCTCTGCACCTTCCTGCTGATAGGGAGCCACACCTCTTGACCCTAATAGACTCTCAGAGCTATTCCAGCTAAAATCCAGCTCTCCTTTCAAAAACAAAGAATAATGGGAAAACAATTAGCAGTCATAGGGAGTACTCTATCAAAATCAGATCATGAGTTTTGCTTTTTCTAAAGCATTGCAGATGAAGAAGAATATGAGATATAGGGAGTGAATTCCATGAGCTCTGGGTCTGCCATGAGCTATTTGCCTTCTGCATCGTGGGCTAAGAAATTATTCTGGGGGCAAAGCATTATTCCTTTGAAGGGAGATTCCTGCCTTGGATAAGGGTCAAGGCTTGACAAAAACCAAAGATCTAAGTAACCATGTTTCAGAGCTTGTGAATGGACTATAGGGCCCAGTGTGTGCCAGACCCACAGTCAGTAGGAAACTGCATGGAAGCCCCCTGGTCCTGTCCTAGAGAGGTGAGCAACAAGGTGCTGGGAGGTGGCACAGAAATTGCCCTGTGTGTTGTATCTCAGCAGGGCTCCCTCTGACCGAGTCCTGAGGGCCCTCAAGACCAGCCAAGGACACCGAGAGTCGTCTCTGCAAAGACATCTGGCACCTTTCAGGAAGCATTACTGAGTTCTTGTGCCTTGCTTTGGGGAAGACAGCTAAGAAAGGAGTAAGGCTTAGTCCGTGCTGTGCATGCAGGTTCTGATCATGTTTGCAGACAGTGGAATACCTGCTCCCTTTCCCCCCATCACAAAGTTTTCCTGTCCAATCCCTTTTTTTCCAGCCATGACTCTGGAACATAATTCTCATCCTCCCTGCTCTAAAGGGGAGCGTAGAGAAGGTGCCAAAATTAAGGGCTGCAACACAGCAAAAAGAAGGAAGGAGGGATGTGAAGCTTTCTCTAGGGAGTCCTTCACCACTTCTTCAACTTTCTAACCACCAAACCCATTGCAAAAGGGTTTTGAGGGGTAAACTTGCCACCACTCTAAAGTGAGATGCTTCGCAGTCAAGCCCTGATTCACTTCAGATATCACTCCAGATATCAGTTACATTACATAGGTAGTCCTGGTGGCAGTCCCAAGTTATCAATTGATTATTATTTCTTCCCACTTTAGGGTATTCCTGTCTGTGTCTTTACATCTGGGAGTGCTAATTATCTTTTTTGCTTTCCCTTGAAATGTTCATGGATCAAATAGGACAGATTCCCTCACCCTTTGGACATGGTATCTGTAGCATGGACTGGGCAGAACACAAGGAATTAGGGCAGAAGTTGTTTTGTAACCTTGCTCATAGGTGTTGCAGCTGATTTTCCCTGCAGGGCAAAAAGAGAAGGAAGTGAGAGAAATGAAAGCTATTAGTATCAAACAATTGAGGGCTACGGTTGAATTAGGTGAAAAACAAATGAGACTATTTGGGATAAACATTAGCGGATCATAAAATAATATATTCTTAAGGAATAAGAAACAGCATCTGATTACAAGCTGTGCGACACCAGCTTTATGTTGCTGCTTGTGCTGATGGACTTGGAAGTTGCCTGGCAGCTCCAGTTTATTTTGTTGTGCTGGAAAGCACTGATGGATGAGAGGGATATAGGAGCAGCAGCCAGGATTTTTTTTGCTTCATCATTGAATCATAGCATAATTCAGGTTAGCAGTGACCTCAGGAAGCCTCTGATCCAGCCCTCTCTCTGAGCAGGGCTCACTGCTGCTGGGTCAGGTTGCTCAGTTTAGTAAACCTTTGAATGTCTCCATGGTTGGTGACCCCAAAGTCAGACCTTTGGTCCAATATTTGACTACCCTTCATGTGGAAAGGTTCTTTTTCTTGTAACTCATTGCAGTGTTCCTTGATGCAACTTGTGTCTGTCACTCCTCATGTCCATTGCCCCTTAGTCTTTCCTTGTACTCCAAGGAATCTGGGTCCACCTTCTCTAGCACCCCACCAAGCACCCCTGGCATGGATGATGGTGTTTGTGAAGAGGATGTGCAAGCACAGGACAGCGGGGGGAGCTGTCAGCATGAGCATAAAAGAATGTGATACTCCCTACTCTCAGGGCTTAAATACTTCCATAGAAAAAACCAAACAAACAAAGCCAATCCTGCTGTGAATCATGATATTTTTCTTCAAATTATTATTTTTCTGAAACTCCTCAAATACTCATTTGTGTGATCCAGAGGCAGGGCTAATACCTGAAGAGTGATGTTGCCCATGAAAGCGAGAACAGAAAATAACCTGGGGACTGTCCATCAGCACAGATGTCGCACTTAATGTTGGCAGCTCTACTACCCTCAGAGCAGGACACAGAGGATCCCATGACCAGTGAAGGGGGGACACTGGCTCACGCAGCTGGCAGGTTTGGGACAGGCCATGCACAAAAGAGGGCTCATTCCAGGTGTGAAGTCCTGTCAGTTGACAGGCACTGACCCGGCGACTCTGCAACTCTCTTGTCTGGTTCTGGGAATGAAGAGTTTCTGGTAGAGGTGACCCTGGCTGCAAAGGAGTTGTATGCATGCATCAGGGAGTGCTCCAAAGATCAGCTCCTGAGGGCAGTAGGATTTGAAACATCGAAGGAGTGAATTTAGTTGCTCCGTCTCTTGTCACATATTGGCTGAAATGCAAGAAGACATTGAAACTGGGGAGGACAGGGAGTGAGGGGCATGCATGATGTGCTTACAGGACCAAATAGGAAGAGCTGCCTGTTTCTTCCCTGCCACCCCACAGTTTCTGAGATGGGTCAGGTCATGTCTAACTCTGTGCCTGGTTTTGACCTTCTCTCTTCTCTCTGAGATCTGTGGCACTGGTGTCACTTTATTTTTAGCAGCAATCCTCTCCAAAATCACTGTGAAGCAGGGGATGGGTTTCACCTTTCAGACTGCACTACTGTGGTAGCATCCTGCTTTCTCAGCTCCTGGTAAGGATCATGGAAGGCAATATGCTTCTTCAACATGATGTCTGACATTAGTAGTGTCACAAGCCCTGGGAGAATGTGACTTGATTTCTCTATGGGATGCAAAGTATCTGCTCACGTTACAGGAGAAGGAATGCCACGGAGCGTTTTGCTCACGAAACACTTCCTCTTTTCAGCTTTTAACCTTTAGAAGGAGTTCTCCCCTTATTAAAAATGCTTGGCCGGAAGCAGCACGCCCTGCTCAGTCCCACATGTGGAGTGCCGACTTGTCTGGGGCGCCGGGCGGCGGTGCCGCCTGCAGAGGTCCCCCTCGCCTAAGCTTTGAACGCCGGGCAACGGGGCCGGGCAGGGAGGCGGCCCCGGCGGCTCCAGCGGGACAGTGACCACCCTCGCACACCTCGCTCTGGCTCCCTCATCCGCCGTCCTGGGCAAAGAAGGGTTGGGATGCCCACGGGTGTGTGGGTGAGGTGAGCTCGGAGAATCGGTAACCTCGAAGTAGAACCCCGAGAAGGTACAATTAGCAGCCTGGTCTAATACACCATTATTGCGGGCAGCGGGAACTGAGGGTCCTGCAGCTCGGCCTGCCCTGCCGAGGGGGCACCTGGAGCAGTACAGCGGCGCTTTGGATCTTGCCGAGAGGAGAGGTCAACCCTTGACGGAGCTGAAGAGAGAGGCAGTGGGACAGGGCAGCCCATCCCTCCTCTGTAACTGCTAATGGATCATTTTCACCCTGTGGTGGATTTGGAGTACTCCAGTTTGTGCTCATGTCAGTACTGTGGTAGTGTATGGGATTTTAGAGTGCAATGAGTGGCCCCAGCTGCACGAAAAGGTAGTATGTACTGGAGACACACCAGAGGAAACAAAGCATTCCTTTGCTCTGTGGCAGCAAAAGCAGGGATAGTACTGCAAGAAGCTGGAAGGGACTTCCATAACTGGACAAGGCTGTACCCCGGCAGGGTGCATGTTGCTACCTGTGGCCTCGCTGCAAAGCCACTCCAGGCAAGGCAGGAGTATGCAGGGTTCCCTAGGTCCCCACCACGGTTTTTCTGTTCATGCTCAGAGGCCTCCCCTTGCCCTTGATGCATGGTTGTAGTGATAACCCTGCCCTGACCAGCTGCTAAAGTGCTTAGGTTTGATGTTTGGGGCCTGGGGATGGGGACAGTGCTGCACAGCCTTCTAATTCCCTGCTTTACAATAAAAAAAAAAACCCAGACAAATAGGGGACAAGATGATCCATCCACCCATATGCCAGTACCTGCAATTTTTAGTGTGAGGGCTAGCATGTGAGCTGCCAACACCCACAAACTTCTGAGTTCAGGACAGCTTTGAGGCACAAACAGCCTCCCCATAGCCAGCAAACCTCACGCCCACAGTTGCATCACTTTTCCATCTAATATCATGTTCCTGCTCCCAAAGAAAGGACCTACTTGTTTGTTTGTTTGTTTTTGTGTCTGTTTTTTTAATGGAATGGAGAAAAGCAGCCAGCTAATAGCGTAAAGGGATGAAAACCCTGTGATTGAGTCCTCTGAGAGAGTTGGCACAGGCTCAAATTTTCTGTGATGGCTTGCCCTGTGCTCTCCTGTTCTCATTGCTCTGTCGTCTGAGCAAGGTGTGAGTCCCTTCCAAGGAGAAAGTTATTTTCATAATAAATAGAGTGAAATGGAGTAGGGGAAGCTGAGAGGAATATTGGCTTTGTCAGAAAAGGACAGATCAGAAGTGATATATCGTGATAACATTAACATCTTGGAAAAGTACAGTTTAGTTGAAATACAAATGTTTTTGAAGGTAAGGAGCATTTGTGCAATAAGCTTGTCATGGTTTGGTGTAGCCTTGGCATTATTTTGGGCTAGGAACCCATCATGGACCCTGTGCATTGAAGGCCCTGAATGCCATGGATGCCCATGCTTGAGTCTCCTGAATGTGTTTCCAACAGCAGGTTAGCGGGTCTGCAAGAAAAGTGGGACTGGTGTTATTGAGGGTGGGCTTGCTGTGGGTGTTGTGGAGGGGCAGCTGGGTCCCTAGCAGGGGCATGTACTTGCAGATTGGGAAACCATTCAAAGCACTTCTAGTATTGGGCTTTATGGTCCCAGTGAAGAGAGAGTGAAGAGAGACCTTCCCTTTGGCATGTGCTGCCCTCTGTGCTCCCTTCCCAGGTCAGGCACCAGAAAGGTAGTGGGGTCACCCAGACAGACAAGGCAAGTGTGAGACCTTGGGGGCACAGCAGGGCAGGGTAGTCACACTCTCCTGTGCCAAAGGAAAGGGGCACAGGGACTCCCCTATTTTGCAGGCTACTGTGACTGACTGCACCCTCTCACCAGGAGGTTTACTCTGGATTTTGGGGGAGGTGGAGATGGAGGGTGCTGTGGAGCAGCAGCCAATCTCCCCAGTAGTAAGTACTGGGGAGGTGGGCTGTGCTGCAGTCTTGGTGCTTGCCTGCATCCCTCTGAGGAGACTCCACCAAGTCAGGGAAGCATCCCCCACATTTACGGGCTCCTGAACCTGGGGAGGGTTGGGGGGGCTCAGGGCTCCCCCAGCCGTCGGGCTGTTCATGTGTGAACTCTGGGCAGCTGGTTGTCCCCTTCCTTCCCGTGGCCACTCAGTTCCCCCTTTCCCATCCGTGTTTCTGCCTGTGGAGCTGTCTCCGGAGGGCTAGGTGGGGAGCACTGTCTTGTTCGGGAAATGGGAGACAGGGGTTGGGAAGGAGGGAGAAAGGCTTTTGCCAGAGGAAATCGATATCCTGTGAAAAGTAATTATTGAAGCATAAATTTATCATAAGGGTGATCACCAATAAAACATCTCTTGGCGACGTTTTAATTTAAAATCAAATTCGAGAAGAGCCCCCTCCCCCTTTAAAAAAAATCCTTAACAAGCAGAAAAATAACTGCAGCCCTTGGAACACTTCATTATACGTTCAAAGAGAGCTCCATCATCTTCGCACCGACGCCAGGTTCTGCTCTTCTGATGGATCCAATGCAGCTGATTTATGGAAATGACTTGCAAATCCATAAATGTAGTTTGCAGTGACAGCCGTGCATATCACTAGTAATTCCTTTAAACTATGCAAAGAAAAATGATTCATATCTGGTTGGACCCTGCCTTTTCCAAGGGTCGCCACTCCTGAGTCTTGATGTGTTTGTCTGGATTGGTTTCCCTCTTGATTTTTTTTTTTTAACTCGGTGATGGATGAGGCCGAGATCTTAGTGCTGAAACCCAGGATCCCGAGACCGCCGGCGAGGGAAGGGTTAAGCCTGTGGGAAGGTGGTTTTGTCCCCCTTCCCTGCAAACATGAGTGGGTCAGAAGCAACACACATTTCCACACTCGGTGTTGTGTCCCCCCGGATTTTCTCTGCAACCCCCCGGGTTTCGGCCTCGAGTTCCGAAATCTTAATTGTGTTAGTTAATTAGTCCTCCATATGCGATTGCTGGGTGACTCTGAGGCGGATGCAGAGGGTTCAGGGAGGCGCAACCTGAAGGGATGTGTGCCCGTGCCTCAGTTTCCCCACCAGCAAGGGAGCGTGATGGGGAGAGCCGGCCCTAGCGATGCTGCCGGCAGACCCACTTCAGGGACGCCCCCAACTCACCTCCCTGAGGCTCCTGGCTCTCTTCTTGCAAACCCCAGCACACAGGGCTGGGCCTGCACACGTTGGTCAAGGATGGAGCAAAATTAGCAGATCTCAGAATTTCTTCATCGTTCTTTGCAGTTATCCCAGGCACCACTATATCCCCCTTCCCATCTGTATCCCCAAAGATCATCCTCCAACGGTATCTCTGATAATTCATTTATTAGATTTCGTGATGCAATAACCACAAGCAGCCAGAAAATGTAGCATACTTCCACATTATCATCCAATTTCCCTTCCTGGATATTTAGTTCAACTCTTTAACACCAGCCACATAATTAGAATTTGGATTTCCATTAATTTTCCTTGGGCCTGCAACCATTTTAAGATCACAGTGGTAATTAACGTGATACATCACTAATTTCACCAAGCACAATCTAAGTAGGCGCTCCCCCTCCCTCCCTGGGGACAAGGC
>JAOXXN010000082.1:22541048-22591579 GCA_026770055.1 Myrmophylax atrothorax | reverse complement strand
CCCAAACGAATACCCACCCCAAAATAATATTTTAAAAAATTAAAAAAAAAAAAAAAAGAAAAAGCAGACTTCGACGAGGGGGAGAGCAGCCCTCGCACCGAGACCTCGGACCAGGGGGAAAGAAGCAAGAAGAGATGGGGTAATTGACTATTGCTAACAAGTTATTGTTGATTGGGAGGTAATCAATTATCTTCAATGACACTTTTCGCCCTCTCTCTCTCTCGCTCTCTCTCTCGCTCTCTCTCTCTCTCTCTCTCTGTCCAATGCAGGCTTTTGCAAGTTCGGAGACCCATTAATTAGGAGGCGGTATGGAGGTGGAGCCCAGTTGAATTATAATGCTGAATGCACTTGTCATATTCTGGCCCTGCTATTTGTTTGGACATATATATTTTTAAATTACATTACAAACCAGCTTTTATTGCATCAGGATAATACAGTATAGTGAAAAATAATAATAGGAGAAAACAAAACAAAACGAAAAATATCCGGCTGTATATATTTTTTTTCTTTCCCCAGAGATTTTTTTTTCTTCTATTTCTCACTCCTGTTAATTTCGGCTACCAGGTTATTTAAAATATCTCTCTCTGGCTCTAAGCAGAGCCGTTTTGTTTGTTTGCTTGTTTTTTTTTAATGAGGGGAAGAAGGGGAGAGCCTGGTTCAAGGTAAGGCAGACCTTTCTTTTCGAATAAAATACGAAGGCTTCCGCCGAATTTATCGTGCTTCTGTTTCCCAGCGCCCTGTGTCGGAGCAGACTGCGGGGGCCGGGGAGGGAGCAGACCCCTCCGGAGGGTGCCGGTGCGCGGCGCGGCGCGGGCCGGGTTCGTTCCCGGGACGTTGGCGGCTCCTTGGGCTCCTTTGGCGCCGGGGATGGAGGGTGGTCCTGGCCGGGGGCAGCGCGGAGGGAAGGGACCAGGGAGCGCCCGTTTCCACCCTGAGGCCTTTTGCTGAGAGCCCACGGGCGGCTCTGTAGACGGGCAGCGGCATGGGGCTTGCTGAGCCCCCCACTCTCGGGGGAACCCGGCCCGGCCCGGCGCGGCTCGGCTATCCGCGGGACCAGAGCCGCTGGTTAGTACTTTCACCCGGTCCACATCCCGCTTATGTGTCGCTGTTCCTCAGGGATGGAGACAAAGCCCAGAGCTGGGGGTGAATAACCTGGCCCCCACTCCCGGCTTGAGTGTCTCACGGTCCCCGCCGGGCAGCCAGAATGCGACCCGCGGGCCGAGCCAAGGCTAGACGGGGCGGGCGGTGGCTGGAGAGGCGGTGGGGCAGGAGGAGAGGCCGGGGCCGGATCCTGCCCCAACTTTCCCTCCTCACCTTGAGGACCAGGAGGAGGACGGCTGGCAGCTCCCAGGCCGCTAGGTACCAAACCAGCACAAAAGAAGCAAATGGCTCCTCTCCTTAAAGCGCCCTCTTCCTATTTTTTATAGCTCTCTGGGAGTCTCTTTATGCAGTGACCTATTTTTAAAGGCCTATATTGGGTTATTCATCATATCAAATACTGCGAGGAGCTGGGGGGAGCCGGTAGGGGGGGAGCGAATTACACTGATTCTAAATCGCCCGGCTTCTTTGCTTTGCTAGGTGGATTATTTGCTTCGCTTTACTTGGGGTTTATGAAGTGATTTAAAAATATTTTAACCAATTAGAGATTTTCCTCCTCTCCCTTGTGTCCCTTCTCATTATTTTCCAGGATGACGTTTTATGTCAGGATACAGCTTTTGTTGAGAACTCAGCCGGGGATGTTGGTGTTATAATTACATAAATAACATTTTAAAAATAAAAAAGGGGGGAAACGAAAGAAAAATAGTCTCATTCCTGGGTGAGAGTTTGGGCGGGCTGGTAGGCATATGAAATGCTCCAAGGCGCCGCCAGTTACCGGCTGCAGCCTTCCCTGCAGAGCAGAGCCCAGAGCTGGGGTGCAACTTGCGCCCCCATCTCAAGTGCAGCCTGTTCCACTCAGGACACGGGCAAAAATGCGCCAGACACAGTGAAGACCTGCAAACCGTTTTGAATCCCCTGCTGTCCCCTAAGCCCTCATCTCCCCTCTTTGCCTGCCCAGGAGGACAGGACTTCAAATGCACGCTACTTTTTTTTTTCTTCTTTTTTTTTGCTCCCTAACAGGGGCAGAGCCCAGGGCAGGGCGGACAGCAGCCTCAGTACAGACTCCCCGGCACAGAGGGACTCTTCTTCGTTTGTCTCTGCCTCTGCCTGTCAAGGAATAGCCGGGTTCATGCTTTGCATGAGTAGCTCAGCCCTATGGCTCCAGGCCTGCCGCACGCCTTTATGCCCGCCGTCCCACCCAGACAACATCTCACTGACAAGAGGGGTGGTTGAGAGGGAAGGGGGCAAGTCGCTGCCCCTTTCCCGCGAGGCCCACGGCTCTCGGTGGCTGTTCCGGAAGGCTCCGGTGGACTCCTCTCCGCAGTGATATCGGCTGCCCGGTGGCGCTCTTGGCGGATTTGGGTTCATTTTCACTGCATTGACTTTGCCTTTGCAATCGCTTCATCTCGCTCTTAGAAAACGACTCTTTCTCTGAGCACCGGGGTGGCCGAAAATCAGAGGAGGGGCGAGCTGGGCTGCCCCCGCCCCGGCTTGGGGGGACAGCTCAGCATCCCCACTCCTCACCCGACGGAATTTAATTATTTTAATTTTCTTTTTAACAGCCCGCTTGGCACCCAGACCCGAATTAGGGACCGTCAGTGCCCCTCCGGCATGTCTCATTGCATTTCCCTGTCCTCGGAGGGGCCTGGGGAGCAAGGGGAAACAGGGGCCAGCCGGGGGTGCTCCAGCCACTGCCATGGAACTTCGCATCCCACCGGGTTCTTCTGCCCGTTCCGCCGGAAGGCAGCTGCTAGTCGTGTGCCCCAGCTTTGAGGTCGTTTGGGGAAAAACACTCTCATCCGATGGGCTCCAACCTCCCCGCTTCTGCCTGCTTTAACCCCTCTGTGTGGGACCTGGCACTGATCTATTCCTGGTGCAGGCAGGAGAAGTTTGTGTCGGGTCCCCGGCCAAGAAGCAGGGAGGGGAGCAGGGTTGGAAGGAACAGCAGCCCTTGAATGTACACGGGGATGGATGAAGGGGTCCCCCTAAATCGTCGGGGAAGTGTTGCTCACAGTCCCTCCCTTCCACCGTGCAAGAAAAGCGAGTAAAGCTGAGGCCTTTCCTCCTCCACATAGCAGAAAACTGCCGCTGAATTCGAAACTACCCGTGAATGGGGAATAACCCAACCAAACAAAAAATCTGTGGCTACGAGTAGCATCTTTGGAGGCACCTCCCCTCGCCGTCCGTGTTTCGGGGGGTTAGCGTGGCTGCCCTTCGCGGAACAGTCCCGGGCCCGGCGGGCAGCAGCAGGGCTGCCCTGCTCTGGCTGTGCACGGCCCGTTCCTGTCCAGGAAAATGTCATAGGAATATAATTAAAGCAGGCGGTATATATCATTGAAGTGTTGATCACCAAAGTAACTGCGTACAAATGACACCTCCTTTCCCGGCATAGCTGAGCCCTGCATGGCTCCCAGCTATGTCTGCCTAGTTTAAGTGGTCTAAACACGTTACCGCTCCCTGTTAGCAGCATGGAGAGGAGCAAAACTCCGTGCCCTGAAGCTGACAGCTAGTCGTGGCACAGCACCTCGTAATGGCCGGGAGGGACAGCCGAGAACCCAAGAAGTAACTGTTACTTTTCTCTTTAAGCACCCCTCCCAAGTTTTGGGCTGCGAGTGCCAAGAGGTGGAGAGAGCCCGGTGGGACCCGCCGTGAAGTCTGGAGAAAGGAAATACACGGCGGGGTCCGAGGTCCATGGCCCAGTCTTCGGTTCCGAAACTGACGGTAAATTGTACCTACGGGTATCCCTCCATCCCGTCTCCGTCGGGTGCTGGTCGGCGTTGCTCCCTTTGGTAAAATCCTTCGAGCTGGGGGCCCACCGGGTCCCAGCTGTGATGGGAGGGGATGCCGGGGGACAGGGGAGACACTGCAGGGCCGGGGAGAAGCTCCCCGTCGGAACCGGTCTCTGGAGGTCGTTGTACAGCTATTGCCCGATCCTTCCTTCCCTCCCAACCACCTCCCTGCGGAGGAAAAAACTTCGCTGTACCAAAAATAAATGTGACCCGAGTGCCCGCGTCCGGCCTGGGAGCCGGGGCCAGGGGCAGCGCGCCCGGCCCGGCTCGACTGGAGCTCACCGGGGCAGCTAAACCTTGGCCTTTTCCCGGCAGAGAGAGACGGAGAAGCCGCCGTTCCCTCGGAGTGTTTCGCCCGTGGAGATGGGATCTGCGCGGGGCCGACCAGGGACGAAACCCGCCGCCTCAGAAACCCGACCAGAAGCGGGATGCGGGGAGCAGCCCTACTCGGGCGGGCGGGCAGCGCGGTGCCCTGCTCCCCGACTTTCCCCGGGAATTTTTCGTTTGCCAAGGAACTCCCCGGACGACTCAGAGACGCCGAGACCGGCAGAGATGCAGGGTCCGTACACCTTCTTCGAATCCCCGGTGTCGACTTGTTTCCTCCCCGCGCAGTGAAGCTGGCACGGCTGTGCTCGCACCGCTCTCGCTGCCCCGCCACGGGGCCAAGAGAGGGGAGGAAGCCTCAGTTTGAGCGAGTCCCTGGGCCGGTGTAAGCGGGGATGCTCTCGGGCGAGTGCAAGGGAAGTAGCGGAGCCCGTCTCCCCCGCAAGCCGTTTTAAAACACAAACTGAAAGCAACGCCCGGGGAGGATCAACACCTTCAGCCACCTCGTCGCCCTACATGGGACCCCAGGGAGCGTTTCCCACAGCAGAGGAGAAACACAGGGGTGTCCGTATTCTAAATGTCGTGGGCCAGCGCGTTCCCGCTCCTCTTAGCATGGCAGGGACTCCCCTCGAGCCACCTTTCCCGGTGGATTTTAGGGAGTCCTCAGGGTTTGTTTGGGATAGAGAGCCGTTCTGTGCAAGATGCCATCCCAGCCAGAACCCCGGTTTCTTCCCGGGGACAGGGTCCTCCTGCAGCCGCTCCAAGGGTTCCCTGGTGGGAACGGCCAAGACGAGCATCTGAACGCATTTAATCTTTTAAAATCCCTTATTTTATTTTCTAGTCCAAGAAATCCAGTTGGAGGTAGGCTCCCTTGGAAGAACAGCCGGGACGTGCCTGTCCCAGATCCAGGGAAGGCAAGAACTTGATTTTTATTATTTTATTGTTTTTAACTCTCCTAAATACTCCTTTAAATGCCATCCACAGAACCCCTCTGGACGGCAGGGAGGTGTGACAAAGCCAGTTGGAGGCAATTCAGGCCTCCTGGACATGTCGGGGTCTGAGGGTGACAGAAATTTTGCAGCTCTCGCAGTTCCAGGAGAGACAAGGCTGGGCCGTGGGCCAAGGGGGGAAGACCCATCGTAGGGGATCAGCACACCCCCGACTCTCCGTTAAGAGCCTGTCCCTCGGGTCACACTCGATTTGGGACGGGAGCAGCCACCGCCTTCTCTCCATCCCACCTGCGCTCCAGGGAAGAGGCTGGAGGGGGAGAAAGGGGTGGTCCGTGGCCGCGGAGCTGACCCTGAGACCGCGGGGATGGGCACTGGGGACGGGGCGGGGGGGGCAGACAGTGCCCGGCCCGTGCAGCTGCATCCGGAAGCGATTTCACTGTCACCTCTGGGCCCCGCGGGGCTGGTCTGGGAGTGTCAAAACCCGAGGTGATGCCCACCTTGCTCCGGCTCCCTCGCTTCCCCTGGAAGAGGAGCGAGGAAGGGTCTGCCCGCAAGATGCCACCCTGCCCTGCAACTGCGCTGCGGACTCGGGGCTCCACAAAACTTTGTGGGGGGGACACGACACAGCCACCCAAGGCTGTGACAGCCGAGCCGCACTGGCTCCTCCGAGACCTGTAATATCTCTGCTGCTCCCGGCACCCGTGAATAATTCACCAGGCTGCCAAATGCAAGTAACATTTGTGGCAGCTATGAAGGAGCCGGGGAGGCGAGGGCTCATTTTTGGGGGGCAGAAGGAGGTGTGGGGAATCAATTGAAACTTAATAAAGGGAGTGTGGGGGGGAGAATGGCGGAAATAAGGCAGGCAACTTCTTCTAATAACAACTTAGTTTTAATAATTCAGGAGCAGTCATTGGATTATAGCGCAATATCCGAAGTACACGTTGCCGGCACAGTGCGGGTGGATAATGTAATCGGAGCTCATTTTGCCTTCCAATAAATTACAGCAGCAAAAGTTTCCTGTTAAAGCAGTTATTTGTATTTCTTTTTTGAAGGTGATCCCCCTTCCAACAACTGCAGTGAGAAAATTAATTAAAAACTAATATTTCCATCCTTTGCAAAAGCAGCCCCAAGATGCAAAGCCAGATTTTGACTGTGATCTCTTCCAACTTTGAGTGCTGTGAGGCTGCTCCTCCCTACTTCTCACCTCTTTCTTTCAGTTCCCCTGGTTTTTCATTCCTCCTTTTTTTTCATCCTACTCTCTCTGTACTCACAGGAGCTCTCTAAGCTCAGACAATTGCTGCTGGAAAGAAAACTCTCCCTAAGATACTTCCCTTAGTGTTAGACTTGCCATGTTTGTTCCCTTTGTCCCTCTCAGGTCCTGTCATGAAAGGGTAGCGACCAGAGGTAGAGTCAAACAACAGTTCACTTGTCTTTCAACTCACACATGAGGTGACTTTGCAAGGCCTCAGATGCCTCTTGTTCTTTTCCTTCCAAACTGCAACACCATTTAGCAGAAGATTTATCCTCCCAAACCCAGTCAGGCTATTTCAGCTTTCTTCTCTATTCTGCTGTTCCTCGCACCAGAGGCCGGGCTATATTCTTGCCCTCTTGTGGCTTCCATGCCCAGCAGAGGTTCGCAAGATGATTCTCAAACCTCTCCCGGCCTCTGCTGCTGGACACAGGGATCCACTGCACTTGCCTCCAGTGCCAAGCTGTTCTCTGCATCCTCAGACATGCCTCATAAAAGGACCTTTCCCCAACAGCTTGGCCATGGCCTGCGGACACCTCTGATGAGATGCTTTACACCTATATTTGTTTTATTCTGTTTTCTGTCCCAGGAACCCTAGACACATTCCTCAGATGGGCTTGTTTCAGGCATGGCTTTTTCTGTGGGTACTTTTAGCATCCTGTAATGGTGGCTGGCATTTCCAATACTGCATAATAGCTGCTGTCAGCTTACAGCATTTCTGCACTGATCACTGTTGGATCAGGCTGTCTCCCTGTCTTCAGTGCTTCATGGCGGTACAATGGAGAAAGAGAGAGAAAACAGCTTCCTGCAGGAGGCTGCAGAGAAAAAAATTTCTCTGGCTAGGCATTTTCCTAATTCCCACTCTTCAGGAAATGATTCAGACTCTGAACTCTGAGGTTTAATATCACTACAAAAATGCCTCATGTTCAGTGATTCCGCTTCCGAGCACCCTGGGGTCCTGTCCACACCCCTTCTCTGTTTTCTTCAGTTCATGACATCTCATGGCACCAGATCTCCACATCCTCCTGCCTGGCACCCACAACTCTTTTTCAAATCATGTACAATTGTTTACTGTGGAACCTTACTACCTGGGCTTTTTTGTTTGTTTGGTTTTGGTTTTGTTTGGTTTTGTTTTTGTTTCTGGGCACAGAGTAAAGCCTGTGTAGTGAACAGCATCAAGATTTCTTTCATTTTGCTGCTTGAAATCTCCTTGGGGTCTGCTTACCTCTGCTGCTTTTTACAGGTGTGGAAGACAGGTCTTCACTAATGCCAAATATGCAGCAACATGTGGGTCTGGATTCTGCTTGCATTTTCAGAAACCAGTCAGGTTCTCTGCATCTGCCATTGCTAGTGTTACAACTTAACAAGGACCTGCCAGTGTTCCTCAGTAAGAGCTAAGGGGGTGAGCAAGACCAAGGAAGGGAGGTATTAAGGCTATAGACAGCAGAATAACACGGCCTGGGGTGTGCAAAGGGGCTGGCTGGCTGTTTTGGGTATCCCTCACTCTCAGGAGAGACTGGAAGTGGTGGGGTTGTAGGGGTACCTGGCAGGGGAGCTGCCACTAAAAGGAGGGCTCCAAGGGTAGCCACTACCTCTGGCCCATCATCAGGTCCTGCATCCTCAGCCAGGGAATGAGAAAGGGGATTCCCCATGGCTCATTGTCATTGCAGAGTTGGGAGAGCAGCTGTGGAGTGGCTAGTTGGGTCTGTCCCAAAGCACAGGATAACTTTTTGGGTGTACTCCCTCTTCCTCACTTTAAATCCTGTGATTTTTTGCTTGGAAAGCTGTGTACCTGCTCCTGCCACTTCTTTCAGAGAACAAATGGGTATTAAAAGTCTCTTGTACACTGTGAGCCTATTGCCAAACTCCAGATGGTCCTTTATTACAACTAAAGGAGTGTCTGTCTGTGAGTCTTGGATACATGAACTCCAAAGACAGGATAGAAAAACTATTTTCATATCCTAAGGTTAAATAAACACTTGTTGACTGGAAATGCAAGGTAAAAATTATAGAAGATATGATTTTTTTTTGAGATGTATACAGATCCTTTAATGGTGACCTCATTATGTACAGAGAATGTATGCAGAGTGTTAGGAGGAGTGGAGTCCAGCAGTGGGAGAAGGATCACCTGTGCACCCCACAGCTATGGAGCAGTTGCAAAGTTGTGGCTGCACCAAGGCTACTCTTCTCTTTGGACTTTGCCCTTTTGCCTTGTACACATGTGTAAAATGCAAACTCACCATCTCAGCCTGGTGGAGCTGGGCACATTGTGCTGCAAGAACATGACCTTTTGCTCTGAGATGGCAACAGCTTTGCGCTGGCAGCAGAACAACATACCCAGTACAAATAGAATCATTCTGATAATAAATCACCATCCATAATAAGAAGACATCGTTAATAATAAGTCATCCAGGAGCCTCTTGAGACCAGCGTACAACTTACTGCAAAAATAGATAGGAAACATGGTGTGATCATTACAAGCAAGATAACAAATAAAAGAGAAAATGACTTTTATAGGCATTTAGCTCCTTTCCTTCCCCCAGCTTCCAGCCAGTTCTGTTATCAGTCAGGATGTCTATGATTTAAGTTTTGTCACAAACATGGATTGGATTTTTGCAGATGCAGAGCCCTGAGTTTACTGTACCTGTGGACTGGCCAGACCACTACCTGTGAAAGAGCTGCATGGCAAAACCTGTGCCTTTTTTCCCCCCTCTTCTCATAGTGTGATCTCTCAGTTATCCCAATTTCTCCAAAGGTGGTAGATACTGGCAAATGCTCCCTGGTTATAACATACAGAAGCCAGCTGGTGCCCTGCCCATAGATGCCAGTTCTTTCTGTATCCCCTCAGTGGGCAGGATGTGTTGCCCAGCTCCCATGGCTTTGTTTCAGCTCAGCTGATGAGGTAACTGGACTTCAGAAACCAGAGGACAGTGAGGGGCAAGTACATGGCAAAATTTCAGCTTTGAAATGACTGAATGTTTGCATGGAGAACTCACCAGACTCAGGAATATTTTTGCACATAAACTGGCATCAAAAGGCTTGTGAAAATTGCTCCATGCACAGAAGCAAAGGGAATCTCACATGGTTTTTTAAGGACAAATTTGCAAATCGTGCCTTGTACTGTTCTATCAGCTCTGGTCTGCTTGGGGTATCAGTGCTGCTTCCTTGCAGCAGAAGGGAAAGAGGTTAGGGCAGTTCAAATATTTCTTGGTTTCTCCTCTTGTTTGCGTGTGCCAGGCAAACAATAGCAGATGTTATATAGTCAGTTCAGTTCGCTACTAGTCCCATTATGTTCTATTTATGTTTCACTTTATTGGCTTTTTTTTTTTATTTTCTTATTATTGTTTCACTCTGGGGGAGGCAGAGGATATAATATATTCATCTTTATTATACAAAATCTGTGTGAAGCATTTAATAAAATGCTGTTTCCACACAGCTAGGAATATTACTGTTAGCTATTCTTAAGTTAATGCTCCTATTAAAAAATGTTTGATGGCTGCAGTGACTGGAACTTGTGTGGACAGAAAGCACACACACCACTAAATAAGGCACTCATAGCAATTCAGAGATTTCCTGATGCCTTGTGGAAAACTTCTGTTTAGCCAGATTTCTGCTTACTTAGCATATTTACAGCATTGTTATTCCCTGGTTTTATTATTAGTTATATTTGAATGGAAAATAAATTTTGCATTTTCTCCTCAAAACTTTCCCCTGATATTGGAGAGGTCAAATCTGGCCCCCAACTCCAGGTGTCTTTTCCAAGCAGGAGTTTCAGCAGAGGTAGCTGCAAAGGTAATTGGGGCAGGACACAGACAGGAACACAGCCATGGTTACTGTCTGAACCTGGACCGGTTTGTGCCAAGCCCAAGAAACTCTCCTGCTCCAAAGCTGCTGATTCAGACCCAAAAATGCCTGCATGAGGTACTCTGGGCTCATTCTGCTTTACAAGCTGGAGGACAGGGGCATGTGGTCTATGCTTGTTCGTGGACATGAAACAGGGCAGCATTTTAGACCTCCATGTCACAGCATCTGTCTGTGCCATGGTTCTCCATGGACCAGGGACAGAGGAGATAGTGCTGCTTCTGAGTCTGCTCAGGGGGTCATGCAAAACAGTGGTGAAAAGTCAGTGTTCCAGCATCAGGAGAAAGAAGATGAGCAATGGAAAAGAATCTGTTCTCGAGAAACAGAAAGCTATTTTCAGAAAGCTCTCTCAGAAAGGTCTTTCCTTAATTGATAACTTTCCAGGAAAGGACTCAAACTCCACACCCAAAAGAACACTGACTCGGAGAGTAGTTTTATACCCAGAGCTCAGTCAAACACACAGCTTAACATCATGCTTCTCCTCAGAATAGGCAGGGGTTTGACATGCACCTCTAGGTTTGTGAACCCTCTCAGAATCAGATGCTGTATCCCTGCACATCTCCTTTGGAGAGCAACGAGGCAGTTCAGTGACATGAGCGCTATGTTGCAGGAGTGCTAACAGCAGTTGGCCTGGCACAGATCTGTACAGCCACTGGATACAAGAATATGAGGCAGGGCATATAGGATTTAACGAGGGCCTGTCTAGTCCTATATCCTGACTCCACTGCTCTCTTAGGACAGTCGTCCTGAAAGAGCAAAAACCTCAGTTGTATCATATACAAATATTTATATTATTATCAGTATAGTATTACATTATATTGTTATAATACAAACATTAGAAAGTATATTCCATGCTTCCCAGGAATACTTTCCCAGCCCCTGGCAGTTTGTGGTTCAGAGAGTTCTGAGCCAGAAGAGATACCTTTGTGTTTTATAGCCCCAGATAGTTTGTTCTTCCATGGACATGTCTAACCATTTGTTCAACCCATATAATCTTTTGGCATCCATGATATCCTGGGGCAATGAGTTTCATGGCTGATCTACAAGATATGCAGATAAGATCTTCCTTTTATTTGTCATGAATCTGCCACCTGATAACTCCACATCCGCTTGCTCTTGTTCAGGGAGAGGTGACACACAGTTAATTCCTGCTCACCCATTCCTCAGCCTGTCTGACAGCACAGATGTCCCTTGGTAGAGCCTGTCAGCCTGCATGGAGCTGACTGTGGGAGAGGTGAATCTATCATTCAGGATTAAGTAGTTTATGGAGAAGACCAAGGAAAATCAAGACACAGCTCAGAGAGAGGATGACATTCATGGTACTGTAGGCAGCGGGGAGGCCTGTGGTGTCCCTGGTTGAGCAAACACCTAAGGAAGGTGTTGGGCCACCAGTATGAGTTGGAGGAATATTCCTGGCTGATGCATGGGGTTGCTGATTTACAATGGAAGATGGCTGTCAACATGAAGGGTTGGCTACTGGGGCTGCAAGCAGTGAAAGAGAAACAGTGGGGCAGGGAGCCCATCCCAGTCAGCAAAAATCTCCAGAGCTTCGTGAGGACCCAGGAAAAAGCAGACCAGAAGCGTGGGCTCACATATCCTCTCTTGGGATAAACCTAAATTAGGCATCAGTGCATATACCAAAGATGGAGAACATCCATTGGCAGCACCCAAGACAGCACTGTTTGGATGTAAGACTGTCCTCAGACTGACCCCATCATGTACTCCAAGGCTCTGGGTTTGTTTCTTTGCCCACCCACTGGGTACCTTTGTGCACCCAATGTTCCCAGGTCTGGGAGAGGTCTGCAGATGTAAAACGAAAGACCTGAGAGACTTTTTGGCCCTGTTATGAAATTACCATGCCTTGGGAATGATGAGTTATAGTGGAAGTATAAGCACGAGTGTACTCAGCCTCCACAAGGTTTTCCTCTGGATGTGGCACTGTCTGTCAGATAGCGAGAGGAGCTGGGGGAGGACATACTTGCTGTCAGAGCAGTCATTTCATGACATTGCATTCTCCAGACAAGAGCACCTGTGAGACAGAGAGAGTTGGGTAAGCTCGAGAAAGTGCAATTGTTTTACAAAAGAACCATAAACATCTGCTCAGAGGTACCTGGGAACGTGACTGTGAGAGAGAATGAGGAGGTGCAGGGGGGAGAGAGAACAGGTCTTTAAAACAGGTTAAGGCCACCAGCCCTGTGGGGGTGATATGAAAGGCTGAGTGGCACTGTGGGGGGCACCAATCCTGCCAAGCTGAGGAGGAAGCCCCTGGGGAGACTTCCTGAGGCTTTTGCAGTATGATATGAGTGAGGGAAGACACATATTTGCTTGAAATACTTCATTTTAATTGCAGAAGGCTGCCTGCCATCTCCCTGCTGTCTTGCCAGGATGCATTTCTGCCTCAGTCGTATGCATGCACCTTTTGCCCTGATGAATGGTGCCACTGATGGGCAAGGATCAAATGTCCTTGATGCAGATATCTCCTTCTAAACAGTCCTCTAGGACTCAAGCCCTAGGGCTGCCCATTGCCCTCCTGGGCAGACTCCTCGGGTCACCCAGTCTCACTGTTTCACTGGATTTTTGCAATTTCTTAATGTTTCTTTTAAAACCCTGGGGACATTTCAACTTCCACATGGGATTTTTTTCACCTGAGATTTGTGGTGACAGAGATACCCTTGAAGATGTGTGGATGTTAGGAATAAACCACACAGGGCAAGGAACAAGGATAAACCACCCTTTTATTCATTGGTTTTAGCATTCTCTCATGATTTTGAACCTGCTTCCCAGTTTTTTTGGCTGCTTGGTGTTGACAGCACAGAAACGAAGCATGGGTTTCCTGCCAAGATCCACAGTTCTAGTGATTTTCCCAAATCCCTCAGTCTCCAGAAGCCATTAAACAAAATCACTTTCTTCCCTTCAACCTCCCATTACAGTTCCTGATCTGATGATCTGCAGTGCTGTAGTGCAAAGCTCCCCAGGCTTCATCCCAAGGGGCACCTTCCAAACCTGTCTATTTGCTGAGCACCTCACAAATGAACAGTGGGTTCAGCTGCCTCTGGCTGTATCTGCTCCCATGGTACTTCAGTCTTCCAGGCTCACTGGCAGGAGGTGAGTGGAACAGGGAAATGTTACCTCTGTTGATCTATCTAACCTCTCTCAATATAAACCTGTATTTGAGAGAAAAGGATAAAGTGGTATTTCAAATGCTCCTTGTTGATAAACAGTGAAGTATGCAGGCATTTCTGGAGGCAGAAATTTAGCACAGATGCTTTACCCCACAATGCAGGTCTGGTAGAGCTATGAGAACCAATGTGTTTATCCAGTCCTTCATCTTGTAACGATACATCAGTTGCGTGGGATTTGTGGGAAATACAGCACTTTCCCCAGCAAACGAGTAATGATCTGCCATTGCTTTAGGTAGTGAGAACCCTGAGACACAAAGAGGTGATGATACTGGCTATCCTTTTGTGCTCTTTTGCCTGCTCTTTGTTATCTTGAAGGCTGACATGTTAAAAACCTCTCCTCACTCTAATCTCCCATCTCAGTTTCTCATAACCAGCACTGGATAATCTTTCTCAACCATCTACCTTCTTATAACCCAGACCTTAAACTGCACCCCTGAAAAAGCCCAACTCAGACACCTCTATACTATTGTATTTCTTTACATCAGTTCAAATCCACCTGCCCAGAAATGAATGCAGATGTCCCTTGTGGGGTGTGGGGTAGGAGCTGCCTCAGCTGTGTCCATTCTGCTCTCCTGGTATGGGTCATACCCATTACAGGGCTCATCCTTCCCCGGGACCCTGAGCTGTGGTGCCCTGGGCCAACCCCAGGTGGGATTTGCAGACCCATATGCCCAATCCCCACTGGTACCTGAGCTCCAAGAAGGGATGTTGCTGTGGAGGTGAGGCCATGAAGAGCAGCAGTTGTGGCAGTGGAGGACAGTCCCCATCCCATGCAGAAACAATTTTATGGGGTGTGGAGACAGATGAGGGTATTGGGCAGAGTGTCATGAGCAGGCAGAGCCATCACAGGAAACCTCTTACTGTGACAGCACCACATGGGAAAAGGCCCCTTTTCATACCACAAAACTTCTCTCCCTTCCCCTTTCCTTTTCCCATCTCTCTTGGAGGGTTGGCCCAATACGTATTTGCTGAGCCCTGGCTGCTTGCTGTCTGTCCAACCATTTGCTCTGGGAACAGCCCACGGCACCATGCTCTGCTTCTGTCTCCATATCTTTTTAGTCCTGTTTCCCTGGTTTCGCATGGCAGCGGCCCATGTTTGCCTGTGCAAAGCCTTCCTCTGGATTGCTGGCAGCCGTGCTTCCAAACCCAGCTTGCCGTTTTCCCCAGAGTGGCGGGATTGATTGGCTCCAGCCGGAATGGGCATGGCTCTCCGCTGCTTGGACCGAAATGCAACCATCTGTTACACCTCTAGTTAAAAGTACATAAAGTTGAGCATTTGCGTGTAGACAATTCCACCCCTGATACGCTTTCCACCACACATCCTTCTCACGCTTTGGCAGGATCTTGCACCGCAATGGGCCCAGTACAGGCAAAACCAGCACTTCAGCTCTGTTGGAGCCAAGCAGTGTGGAGACAGTGGGGACATAAATCAGCTTTTCCTTCTTTTGCTGTAGCAGGTCACTGTCAATTTTTCAGTGTGCTGTGCCTCAGGCTTCCCCCTGGCTGGGGCTGGTCCTGCTACCTGCTCTGCTCTGCTCTGGGCTGAAGCCCTCCCCAGTACTGGTGGCCAGGCTGCCTTGTGCCTGCTGTGCCAGTGATTCTGGTGGAAATGGCAGCACATCCCTGTGTCTGGGTCGGGTGTTCCCATCAAGCGAAGGCACTGAGGATAAAGAGGTAGCAGAGACATGAGAAGACAGGGTCAGTGTAGGAGGTGGCCCAGACAGGGGGAGGCGAGTATAGAAGATGCATTGCCTGCACAGCCCTGCATCTGCAAGGGCCTGGACAGCACACCTGTCTGCTCCCTGACTAGCCTCACACTGCCCATTCCCTGCACGTGTCCCTGTACAGTTTAGGCTGAAGGGGAAGTCAGGGAGCGGGGTGAAAACACTGTTGAGCCTCTGCCTCCTCCCTAAAAATGTTGAGCACAGCAAGACACTGCTATGGCTGTAAGGAGGCTTATGTGGGCAAAAGAATTCTGGCTTTTTCAATGTTGCTTCATACAAACACTGCTTTGGGAGACAGCTGTTTGCCATGCTGCACCACAGCAGTAGCAGCTTTTCAACTGCCCATCCTGCCTCCACCTCCTTGCTATTTCTTTCCATGTCCACTACCAAGTCCATGCTCAGAGATCCATAAAAGGATCTAGCAGATTCCTGTTGAGGCCTGGAATGGGCAAAGCATCCACCTGTGTCAGGTGGATGTAAGTGGGCAGGGAGAGTCAGCACCTGCAGGCTGGAGGAAAGCCTGAGTGTGCAGCACAGACACAGTTATTGCTCTTGAGGTACCAGGTATTCCAGCTGTTCTTCCTGCTCTCCAAAGAAGATGCAGCTGCATGCATAAGGCAGAGAGGCAGAGGAAGAATAGAGGCACAGGGGTGGAAATGACCCTGCCAAGGCCAGCAAGCAGATCAGAGTCAAGGAAAGGAAGTAGTTTGCTCTAGCCCATTTACGCCACTGTAACACTGCACCATTTGCTTGGTGGTTTACCTTCACCAAACTGCAGGCCTGAATAGTTTAAATGGGTCAGCTCCTTTCAGAAAGACTTAGGACAGAGAATGCTCAAATTTCCCAACATGATGAGACTCACAAGTGGGGGACAGCGTGTGACAAGGACCCTCAAAGTGCAGCAACATCTCCTTATCGCTGTTAGTAACTGTCTGGAAAAACTGCTCTCTTTGTTCTTCCATCAGAGCCATAGCTCAGATGAAGTGAGAACAATGTCACCTTTGCCATGTTCACATGAATGATGTCACAAGGAGCTGATGGATATTGGGTAGCCAATACTTCTCCCAGGTTTCTCTTGGTTTAGAGAGAGACTGGTGGTAATGTATCACCTGTTTCTGACTTTGTTCATCTTTGTGGAGCAGTGGAGGTGGTGGGAGAAGGGAAAGGCTAAACGCACATCCCATGAGACAGGGTGGCTCTGAAAGCTGAAAGAAGAGCTGGGGGCTGGGGGAGAAGGAGAGATATCTGAGCTCAACACAGAAACAGCAGATGGATTGGAAGGAGCATAACCTTGTGGCAATGCATGCTCTGGTCTTTGCAGCTGGCATTAAGGGTCAATTATTTTCAGTGTAACAACTCATTTCTAACTGGAAAGAGTGACCTGATGACACTTACAGGGCCTGCTGATGTCCATCTCCCTGCCATGGGAGAAGACAACAGCACAAGTCTTGAGCTTTGTCCTTGATGGGTAAACATAGACCACTCTGTCCAATTCCCTTCCAGACTTTCAGTGTGCCAAATCCATCATGCCCAGACCTGCAAAGGAGGTGTGCCTGCACATTGAGTTTTGAGGGGTGAGCAGTGTGGTGCTGACAGGTGGGCCTGTGTTTGATACCCACCCCTTTCAAGAGCTCCGTGAAGTGACATCTATTTTTTTAATTCATCCACATTGGCTGGGCTTTGATCCTGTTGGTCAGAATCCAGACAGGTCAGAGCCAGCTCCGCTGGAGAGGGCTGGGGCAGTACCCTGCAATGGTGGGGAGCTGGATCTCAGTTTGGCCTGTAAAAGCATGCATGTATGCCTGGACTCTGTTTCTTATGGAAAAGAAACTCATTAAGGCGAGAGGTGTACACCACAAAATGTAGCCCAGTGAGGCAGCAGGGTATGCATCAGTCCTGTTTAAAGGATGCAAAACAAGGTTTCGGTGCTGTCCTTGCTGTGGGTCACCCATCTGCAGAAGGCCACTGCAGTGCATGTTGCTCTGGTATGAGATGCCCTTTCATGGCAGCAATGCTTGATTTGATTCTTGGAGAGATGGAGTCTTGATTTTACAGACACAGACAGCATTAAAGTAACTGTCTCAGGAAAAGCATCTTTCTCCTGAAAGTTCCCTGACAGGAGAACCATTCCCCAAGGGTTATGGTGGAGGACAGCCCTGGCATCCTGGCTCTGACTGTTCCACAGTCTGGGACATCAGGCATTAGGGCACAGTTAGCACCAGGGCCAGTCATTGCTTTGCATGTTCCCCCACCCTGCTCCCAGCAGGGGCTGAACTCAGGAGTTCTGTGCTCCTTGGGAAGGGGTCCAGCCTGCTGAGATGAGTCAACCCCCTCCAGCTTGTGCCATCCACGTCTGGGTGTTAAGTGATACATCACCACTGTGCCAGGTCCTTGACCTGGGAGGAATTGTTTGTGCTGGCAGAGTGCTCTGGACACTCGACTGTGGGGGCAACCTGCTGTGAAGGGAGTCCACGGCACAGTCCGATGCCAGGCTGGCATGTCTGCTTTGATCATCCGTCTCTGGTGCAGCCACATGACCCTTGTGAGGTTCACACGATACCTGTGAGGTCCACACGACCCTTGAGAGGTTCACACGATTCACTTGCCCCACGGTGTGAGGATGTGGGCACTTCTGGGGGAGCATGTTGGAGCAGAGCACTCCACCTAGGCTGGCTGTTTCCAGGGTGTGATGTGGTTCCAGCTCAGTCCTGCGGACTGAGACCTGTGCTACCCAGTACACCCCACTATTCCAGAATGTGTGAACACAGTAGTGGATTGGGTGACACCCTAAATCACAGTAGGGCTGTGCTGGAGTCTACTGGTCACCCAGGATGGTAGGGAGAGTATCCACACAGGGGGAAAGGAGACAATAAAGATTGGAGAAAAAGACCTCAAAAAGGCCAGATATAACCAGAGCAGATAGCAACGGGAAGGGAGAGAGGCAGGGAAAAGAGGACGGAAGGAAAGACCAAGGTTCTGCTGTCAGTCAGACCTTCAAAGGCTGGGTGTAAAAGGATCTCAAAGGGAGTGGAGGCAGGTCCTGTCAGCCGGAAGCCCAGACAAAGGAGATGATGACAAGCAGCTATTTTAGCCGATGGCCTGCAGCCATCTTGCCTCGGGCGGTGCACTCATCAAGCCTCATAAGCTAAGCAGAATTCACACTGGGATTGGCAGCTGGGTGGGAATGCCAAGGTGAGATGAAGGGCTGGTCCCTGAGCAGCATCATGAGTGAGCTGGGTGCTCAGACATGGGGCTATGGGGCACTGCCCTCTCTGCGGCCATCACCTTTCAAACAAGGTGTTTGATGCAGCTTTGTTGCTGGAGACTTTTCCAGCTGTTCTTTTGCAGTGACAGGAATCTGAGCTGCAGTGTCATGTCCCAGTGCAGAGATCCCAGCAGGCACCCAGAGGGGATGCTTCAGGAGCTGGGGTCCCTCCACTCGCCCACCAGTGAACGAGGCTTATGCGGCATTGCTGGTTTCTGAAGAGGCACCTTTCTCCTATAAAACAGAAAATGAATCAGGTCCATGGTTTTGCTGAGATGCAGAACTCACATTTGCTCATGAGGTGCCTTGGGAACTAGCATGGAGAAAAGATGCTTCTCATCATATTTTGCTTTCTTTTAGTAGTTTTGGTGGTGTAGCAAGGGCTGTGTGGGAGCTGGGCACGTGGGGGAGCTGCTGGAGTGCACTGCTGTGCGGCACAGCAGGGAGCTGTGGGGAAAAACAACCAGCAAATACCTGAGTACCTCTTCTAAAGCCTCTCGCTGTTGTCTTCGAGAGATCATGGGAAGATGGTGCTTCTGTTAAAAAGATGCAGGACTCAGTCCACAAAACACCTGGAGCAAGCATAAATTCCTGGAGCAATTCCTGGAGCATAAACACCTGGAGCAAGCATAAATTCCTGGAGCAATTCCTGGAGCATAAACACCTGGAGCAAGCATAAATTACTTAAAGCGCAAGCATAAATTCCTTGAAAGCCAAAGAGACCTACACACATTTGGAGTGAAGCCTGCCTGCCAGCATGGTTGTTGAATCAGAATGGAGTCTGTTATATAAACATAAAAACTGGTTTGCAAACATGTCTGCTTTAAATTCATCACCCAAATTCACATGTGGACACCTTTCTGAATACTCTGGTAGCCAGAGCTGTGCTGCTGGGTCACGGGAAGCTGCCATTTATAGAAGCCAGAGCCTAAGCTGTGCCAGGCGGGTGTGGAGCAAACCCAAGAATGTCACACATTATTTGAATTGAGACATCATTGACAGGGAGCAAAAAAACCCCAACCACCCAAAGCTCCTAAATCCACCCAGCTTTAAAATGCTGGGAGGAAACAGCCAAGGGAATTACACCCAGGATGAACTTGGCCCTGCTACTCCTTCAGCGGTGATCCCTGAGGAGATGTTGAGTCTGGCATTTTTATCTCCTCTGGCACTTTTATCTTATTTCATTCATTCTATTTATTCCTGATCCTGTTAACTTTATCCTATTGATTCAAATGCATTTTCATACTCCCTTATGGTCCCCTTTTGCATTACTTTCAGCTTTTAGGAAAACAAGATGAGCTTTTTCTATCCTGGCAAACAAAAAAGTAGTTCTTTCAGGAGCACGCTTCTCCCAAACTCCCCTCCTTGGCCTAGGAGACTGGGGTTTATTTATTTGTCTTAGTTAGACAAATAGCTTCATTTTCACGCAAAATAAGATGTGCTTCTGAATGCATACAGAAAAGGTCAAAGGCTTTAAACCATGCAAAGGGCAAAACCTGAGCCTGTTGAAGTGATGTTGCTGCAATTCAAAACGTCTCTGTGTATGGAGACATCCTTAAAAGCTGCAAAAATACTGTGAGGTGGAGATTTACGTACTTGCCAGCCAGTAGGTATGTTTGAGCCTTCCACTGCAGAGAGGCCCCAGTGTTACTGCTGCTTTCTGCTTTGTGTTGGCTGCTAGTACAGATTTGGAAGTCATATCTCTTGGAGATGCTTGATTTTACTGTTGCCTGTTTATAAAGGCATCTTTGGTATTTAGATGTATCTGCAGCTAAATGCTGAACATATCGAGGGCCCAGAGAGGAGCCCCAGTGTGGATTTGGGTATATGAACACACTTGTTTTGCTGATGGCCAAAGAGGAGGGGTGACAGAGTGGTATGGGCATCTGAAACAGAGGGTTTATGCATTTAGATTCCTCAACAGTAGTTTCTGCTCTAGCACAGTGGAACTGTAGATTCTTAGTACTGTGGGACTGGGAGAATGGAGCAAGAAGGACATTAGGTATTTGCAAGGGTCATTATTTTCAATAGTACTTCCTCCAGACTGGCCACATGGTCTCTGAGCAAACTGGGTACCTTTAACAAGCAGGTCCCTGTGGATCTAGATCTGGGAGCAATGAGTGGCTTGGACTGATTAGCTTTCATCAGTCTCAAATTTTCTTTTTGAATAAAATTTGTGGGAGCTCAGGCTCCCATTGCTTCCTGATTGTTCCTCTGGTTGCACTCTTTTGAGATAAAGACCTGTCATCTGGCACGTACATTTCATCCGGAAAGACGAATAAAAGACCTCACCGTAAATAAGTACAAACCCCCAAATGGCATGCACAGTGCCTTGTTCAAAGCACTCGGCCTGTTTGAAATCAGCAGCCCCATAAAATCCAAATAGGTTCAGAAACACTTGTAGTCACAGGATCTCTCCATGTGAAGGGCTTGGCTCATTGGCTGCCCCTCACTGGGGTATCAGAGCTCATTCCTTGAGCCAGTGAGGCTCCACTGTTCCCCATCTCGTAGCTCAGGACATGTAAATCAGAGCCTTTGCCCTTCGCCGTGGCTCTTGGCAGTGGGGTCGGGGGTCACGAGCTCACCTCTCAAAATAATCCTGGACAATCAGGAAGTGTTTCCCATTTGATGAATTAGGTGTATAAAATCCGTGAAGGGCTCATGAACGGACAGACCTTTTCCTTTCTTCATGGGGATAATATTTCATGATTTGGGGAGGAAAGAGTGCAAAGGGAGGGGGGAAATAATTAGTAATTTGTGATTAACTCTTTTCATGGATATTTTCTTTCTTTGTTCTCTGATTCTGCCTGGAGCCATTTAAAAAATGACTTAATGACAACAACCGAACTAATCGCTCTTTGTAACTAATGGCTATGTCAGAACTTGGAAATCAAACCAAAAGGTCTTGGAAGAAGTTGCAAGGGAGATGCCAAGCACAGAAGAAGGGGTGGAGAGGAATTCCCTCTCTGGTATCAGATGGATGCTTAGAAAGGACCCTGAGATCAGCAGTGATAAAGGAGAAGACAGAAACCCTCCCCAGAAAGCTGATGGCTATTCTCCAAGATTCAATCTGATTAGGCTGCCTGTGATGTATCTCTCTCCCCATGGGCAAAAGACTTATTTCAGTCACAGTTTTGCTTGGATTCTAAGTCTTCCAAGACCTCCCCTTCAGCACTTTGTCCGATGCATTACTTAAGATCATAGAATCATAAAATTATTTAGGTTGGGAAAGACCCTTATGATTCTCAGATCCAATTATTAACACTGCCAAACCACTTCTAAACCATGTCCCTAAGTGTTACATCTACATGTCTTTTAAATACCTCCAAGGACGGGGTCTCAACCACTGCCTTCAGCAGCCTGTTCCAATGTTTGACAACCTTTGTGAAGACATTTTCCTAATCCAAACCTCCCTTGGCACAGCCTGAGGGTGTTTTCTTTTGTCCTATTGCTTGCTATTTTGGAGAAGAGCCTGACACCCATAGATAACCAGATCCTATGAGTTTTGGTTTTGAGATGGCAGAGAGACTCCCACCAAGAATGTGAGGGCTTTGATAGAGCTGTCACCCAAGATGAGTCCACCTTCATAACTGATTTGGAGGCCTCTTCCCATGTAGATCCAGTGCATTAATTAAAGACAGAGCAATACTGCCTGCTTCTGCCTTTCTTGAGTTTGGTTTTGCTCCAGAGTAGCGGGTGTTTCTGGCTGTCAGAAGGTGAGAACCAAGGAGTGCAGGTGGTGAGAAGCCTGGAGGGATGAGATCTGGGGTGAGGTCTCTTTCCAGTCATGAAGGCCACCAATAAGCAGCATGTGTAAATCAGAATATCAGCAAGTGACTGGGGCCCAAAGCCTTGTGGTCTCTAATTGGGTCACACATAAAATAGAGTTTCAGATTGAAAGCCTTTTGGAGCTATGATTTAGAAAGGCAAATCCATTCTGGTATCTGATTATGACACTGACATTAAAAGCACAGTGAACCTCTAATCGATGGAGGTTAATTTATTTAGACCATAAAACAGGAATTAATTTGAAAAGGGCTGCAGTGGAGCAGCAGCTGAGACTTCAAACATCCCTTATGTGGTGCTGGTGGGGTGACAGGGACGTGCTGGCTGAACTGAAGGTGGAGGCCACAGCTTTACAGATTGGAAATCTCTCTGCCTGTCCTCTGTCTGAGCCCTGTGTTGACTGCAGACCAGGGAGATCTAATTACAGAAAGATGAGAAGTTGAGTTTCAGATGAACATTATCTTTGATTGGCCTTGCAGTGAAGACTGTCCCTACTCGGGCATATCAGAACCCTAAATTGTGGTGAGAATAGAGTCCAATTTTCTGAAATGTTGCTCCTCAAGTACACAGTGATGCGGCTTAGTCCTCCACTGGGTACTGATGTGCATTGTGCCCACTGCAGAGCCCCTCGGGTAGACGTGGCCAAAGAGCATCGTGTCTGGAGGGATCTGAACACAAAGGATCATAGCAAGTAGCTCTGGTCCAGGGGAGTGATTTACAGCTACTGGCTTCTGCCTAGAGTGCTGAAGTGGAAGAGATTTCCATGGCCCGTCACTTTTCTTTTCCTTGGTTATTGTTTAAAATGCAGAGATTATGGGGTCAAACTTTCCCAGCCAATATTTTTCCTAATGAAAAATGTAGTAGGGTACAAGTCAGTGATCGAATCTATATGGTGAGTGTTCCACACTACAGTGATTTCCACAGACAGAACTTCAATAAATCTTGTTTTCAGAGAAATTATATGAGGCTGATGCTCTATTTTTGCCAGTTTAAGATCCCTTTACCCCTCTGCTGTGCTCTGTCCAAGTGGAACTTTCCTCCAGCTGAGCTGAGTCTTTGCTACAGCAATGTGAAAGATCCTCATGGCTGTAATGTGAGCAGGGCATGGGGATGAAGGCGGCCACCAAAGTCCCTTTGGGGCCAGCCCACATGGCAGTGTGGTTGTGGGCTCATTTCCGAAGATATCACAGGCCTCCCCTAGACTCAACAACAGCATTGCCACTCAATTTTCCAACCCAAGGCATTTTCTCAAAGTTCTGGCAACCCTAAGTACATTGTCTTTCCCTTGGGGAGTGAATCACAGTCATTGGATGTCTCTGCTCCTGCTACAAACTGAGTGTGAGGCTCATCACTGAGCTGTTTGGTGGGAGACACATATCTTTGCCCTTCCACCATACACAGTCCTGCCTCTTGTCAGTATTACTTGATGCTGGAATTGCCAGGGCCTCAGTCAGTGCCTTGCCTGTGCTTTGTGTGATGCGATGGCAGCCTTGCCACTCTGTATGTGCATGCCTGCAAACATCCTCAAAATGCTAATAGTATTGGTTGGATGGATGAGAGAATCCTTCAATATTCTCTCTCCATTGGAGCTTAGGCACTTTGTCCTAGTTTCCAGCCCCATTTGGTAGTGCTCATTGGGTAGGCAGATGCGCAGGGGCAGCTTGCTCCCTGTATTGACTGTCCTGCTGTCGAATGCTGCCCGTCGCTTGGTGAATTCAGCGACAGCCCATGTACGACCATATTTCACAGCCTGCCCATAGGATCAATATGACATTTCCATTCGTCATTAAATATGTCTTCTTTACTTCGTGCTGCATAAATCAACCTTTCAAACGTAGCTCCTGGAGTAAGGAGTTGCTCTCAGAGACCACTGACCAAAACGGGGGCTCCTCTTGGTGGCTTCAGAGTTACCACGCACTGCTGGTTTAATGATGTAAACTTTGGGAAGAAGCATGGAAACTAGGTGTCTCTTGCAGGTGTTGCAAGTGTTTTAAGCTCCGTGCTGCCCCTATGTGCTCTGCCATGCTGCTCAGTGCAGGAGGTATCATGCTGGCATAACATGTGCTTGACCGAGGGACTGGGAAGGTACCAAGACCACTTTGTCATGGGTTGTGCTGGATTTTACAGCTTTAGATTGATCCCAAACCAGCTTGGTGTGAGCAAGGTCAGGTGCACAGGCACTGAACTAAAGCAGGCCCTCAAATACTTTGATCCATATAGGGGAGGGAAGTCCAATTACTGTGCTGGGATGAGTTACCCTGTTTTCTGGAGGTGGACCAGGAGCTGTGGAGGTGATTACCTCACCAGATAAGCCCAATTCCTGCTTCAACCCACCTCCAGAGAGGGATGGAGCAGGCAGGAAACGTGGTCCTTTTCTCACCTCCCCCATTAGAAGCAACCCTGAAGAAGCTGGTTTTTGCTCATGTGCTTCTCCTCCAGGCATGGATGTCCAGTGTCCACACCTGCCCTCACAGCTATGGCTCCCATAGCAATGGGAGACTGTGGGACTGGGCTTGCTCTGCTGAGATAGTGGGGAAAAGACAAAAAGCACCCCATCCTTCCCACAGTGGCACACAGGCGCAAGGATGGTGGATGTGTAGGATCCATAGGATGCCTGGGCAGAAAAGCATGTTCAGACCTCTCCACAGCCAGTCACAGCCAGTGGCAACAGCGGAGACAAAGGGAAGGACTGGAAGAGAGACATGGAACTGCCTCTGCAGCATGTTTGGATCTCCCCCATGAAGAGTGTAGCCCTCCCCATGTGCTGGCTTTTTGTCAGCCGGCTCCCTTGTCCCTGCCACACACACACACATTTTAGCACTGTCTGCAAAGGAGTTTGGGAATCGATATTGCAATTGTGTTGTAAGTGAATTAGTTATAGATCAGCTTGGGGTAGGATTAGCTTATAGATCAGCAGGCTGGCAGGTGCAGGGAGGGAGCACAGGCAGACATGCACGCACGCACATCCCCTGGCACGCTAATGCCCAGCAAGGAGAGGAGGGTGAGTCAGGACTCTGCAGGCCTGGGACTGCTGCCCTTCAAAGCACTGTTGTACTCAGGCATCGTAGGCAGGCAAACACTTGCTCCTGGGTTTTGCAGTACTTAGAGCAGTGGGGCAAGGCTTGAAGAGTAGCAGAGGTGATGCTATACCCTGATCTTGAGTCTGCAGATGTGAAATAAAAACTCATCAGCTAGCTCCCTACAGTCCCGGCCCTGTGGCTTGCATTCTGCCTGCAAACACCCATACCTCTTTCAGGGAGTTACTGGGGATCTTTATCCCAACATCTTTTACAAAAAGTGCATAAAAAAACCTGGTAAAGACAGGCCTGTCCTCACAGATTTCCTTTTACCTTTTCTCAAAGATTGAAACAAGCTACTCTTTTCTATTTGCCATCTGCACATCCTGGATTGTGACCCTTTTAGTGATCTCAGATGAAAGCTGTATCCCCACATAGGGATGGGGAAGCTGAGGCACAGAGCCTAAGGTGCTTGTTACAGCCAAAGTGGCTGATTCAGTGTATACATGTGGGCTCTCAGCACCAGTCCATACACAGCCATCCCCGGACCACACTTTCTTCTGATGTGCTGCCCCCTTCTTTAAGTTCCACTGAGACCCTTGTCATAACTCCAGGATATTCTGGCTTCTAAAATTAGCCCAGTGCTTGAGTCCATGCTCAGGGGTTTTCCCTTTAAATAATCCCCCTGCCTCCCCTCCTGCTTTTGCTTTGACTAAGCATGCTGCAAAAACAACTTGCTTCTAAAATAAGTATCTCCTCTAACTCCCAGTTTAAACCTGAGTAGCTGAGCATGACATAGCGGAGTTAGGATGGCAGCTGTGCCATCTCTCATGCCGTCTTTTGGTGCAATGGCACCTGGAGCAGCTGAGGTAAGGGCATGTGTGGGTTAGGGCTGTGTGGGCTTCAAAGGAGACTGGGGATCTGCTAGGAATGTAGTGGGATTGTGAGGCAGGAGACAGGGTGTCCCCCACAGTGGTACTCGCTGCTGGACAACCTATCTTCTCTGAAGAGCATGTTTGACATCAAGACGTGTTCATTTGGTGAGATGAAATACAGGCAGACCTCTGAGGAATGCCAGCCCTCTGGGCAAGGGATAGCGAAATGACTTTTCTCTGGCACCTTGTGCTGACTTTCCTAAGTAACCCTGTCTCCAGCCCTCTTCTCCTTATGTCGATCCATTTTTCAGCTGTGGGGCCAGGTTGCTGGGGCTCAGTTTACACCCACTGGATTTGAGTTGGGGCCAGATCCCAAGCTCAGTTTCAGTCATAAATCTGGAGTAGTTCCACTGAAGTCAGGGGAGTTAATTCCAGATTTACACCCAGTGGCACTGAGGTGGGACCTGGAGTCTCTCTGGCTTAAGGAGTGAAGAGGATAAAGTCTACAGAGGATTTACCCTGGCAGGTTAGAGCACATGACTCCCAGCAGTGCCTGAGTATTCCGTAGTTGGAGTTATTAGAGCAAGTCCTCTCTTTATTATTTGATATAATCTACTGCTATCCCACCGGGTTCCTCTCACTCTGCACTCCATGAAACCAAGTGGAACTAACCCGAACAGGAGGATTACAGGCTCCAAATGGAAACGGTCGCACCAAGCCGCCAAGTGGAGCTCCTTGCGCTGAGCAAAGAGGATGGCTGACAGCCTCAATGACATGCCAGCACTTAAAATGCTGGATGATGGATGAATGTCATCCTGCTGGGACGGGAAAGGGGGGTAGAGAATAGGGGGGAGTGGGGTTGGGAGGCAAGGAGGGGAGGGAATCCAGCCAGAGGAGCCAGGGAAGAAGAGCAAGCTGGCACCAGAGCTGACGTCCGCACTGATCCTCATCTGTGGGCTGTGATTCATGGGCAGAAGAGAGGGCTGAGCTCCTGTCCGCAGGCCCTGTCACTTTCTGCATGCTGGATTGAAATTTTACTGCTCCTGGCAGCTCTCTTGTCCACAGCACAGGCACATGCGCAGGCACATTTCCATATAAACATATAGGACACATAGGAAGAATGTTTAACAGATATGTGTGCAAAAGCATACACAAACATGTGAGATTTCCTCCAAGACACTTCATTAAAGGCCTTCCTTTTCCCCACCTTTCACTGTATATTATAGTTCATCCATAAATCACATCTACTAAATGACTAAAGGTTTTCTGTTAGGATTTTTTTTTTAAATTCCCTAGATGTCAGGGGATGTCAGAGAGATGGCTGCATTACTCAGAATATTGCGGGTCTGTCTCCAGAGTGCCCAGGCAGGAGATTTCTCTCTCTGTCTGTTGTTGTATTCCTGACAGCAAAGTAATTTGCTTATATAGATTCTGGCAACAAGAACAACGCAAAGCCTGGCTGCTTGACAGTGTTGCATTTTTAACTCGAGGTTGTACAACTTCAGTCTGGAGACCTCTGGGATTCCTCTTCCGGGGTTGTTGACTCCTAGGATTTGCTCCAGCAGTGGGTGACTGTAGATGGGACCATGTTGGTGCCCTCCCCAGCACAAGGGCTTGTGAAAGGGGTCCTACTGTGGGCTGTGCCCTGGACTGTGGGCTGTGCCCTGGGCTGAGGGCAGAGCAGGACCCTTCCTCTGGCTGGGGTCCCACACTCACTGTGCCATGACCCCTGTCTGCTCAGAACATCATCCTGCAGGCATAGCATCCTAGATAGGGCCTCCACAGCTGTTCCCAGAGGGACAAGTCCTGGAATGGCCAAAAGTCCATAGCTATTTTGCAAGGAAGCAAGGGCTAGCCAGGGGGGAGAGGGATATTGTGCCTCAACATGCCTGTGAGAAAGGCTCGTGTTCTCCAGGTGCATAAGCACACTGATGCTTCAGCAGCTGATGTCTGGCCAGGCAGCTGACATGCTGGAAAATGAAGCAAAATCCATCTTGGTGTGTGCTAGTCATGGTTTTGGAAGGCAAAGTGGGTAAAAGAGGGGCCTAAGGCTGGGAACAGGGCGCGTAGGGGCCGAGTGTGGCCCCAGGGAGCGGCGGCTGTGCCGGCATTTGGGCAGGTGGCGGCGCTCCTGCTCTCGATCGGCGCTGACCCCCAGCACCCCGGGGATCAATCCTGTCACCCACCTCCGACAGCAGCTGCTTAACCACGCACAGCAACCCTGCGCAGCAGTTTCGGCAAGAGAGCGAAGAAGCCTGTATCCAATTGAAACCGCAGGGGGGATTTAGGGAGGCAGAAGGTAATTTCCCGAGCTGGAATATGGCCAGGATAGAAGGACTAATATCCTGGCTCTTAGGGAAAGTCATGGGATCTTTGCTTGCTGAGAGTCATCCTGATCTCTGTTTTAAGTCAAATATGGAAAAAAGGGAAATGAGACAAAGGAAAAAACCCTTCCAAGATGCCAGGGCTTTGGGGCATTGCTTAAAGCTGCTCTCACCATAGGGAAGATCTTCCCGGAGGCAAAGCTGCCAGGCACCCTCAACACAAAGGCCTGGCAGCTGTTCCATCCCTTTGCATGGGTGGTCTGTGCCTGGGGCTCCCCCACGCACCCAGATGGGGTCAAGGAGTGCCCTGGCTACCAGGAGGAAAGTAGGGTGCTAATGTCCATCAGCAGCATCACACAAGGTATTGCTGTAACCTGGTCATATCCTTGTGCCAGTATTTCCCTAGGCTGGGAGATATCAGCAAGGCTCAGAGAGGTGCAATATCAAAGCAGATTTGGGGATGGAGGGTTGTATGCTAGGCCCAAGCAGCCACACTGCAGTTGTGGAAAGGTTGGTTTGTTGTGTTCAAAAATTATCCCAGGAAAGAGATAGCCTGCTGCAGAAACACCACAAAGGGTAGGAGCGTGGCTGCACTCCCTTTTTTGATGTCTTTGTGGATTTAGAACAGTTGTGAAATTGTGGTTATAAAAGCATGATGGTCTGTATTTGCTGCTTTACTTCCTCAGGGCTGCCAGGCTCAAAGCTGACCCTTGGATGCAAGATTATCCCATGGAGAAAGGTGGCTCAGCTCTTTCAGTAATCTGTTCTGAGATGCAAATACACCAGGTGCGTAGCCTAGGAAGGTCTGTGCTGATGATCTGGGCAAGGGGCTGGGGGAGGCAGAGGGAAGCGGTGCTGCCTCACAGAACTGCCTTGGGCCTTCCTGGCCAGCACAGACCCTTGGCCTGTGAGGAGGGAGCTGGAGATCTTCCTGCCTGGTTTATCAGCAGGTCCCTGCCATGGACACGAGGGAAAATGGACATTGATCTCCTGTCTGTGGGTGCTGCCACTCAGCACCCAAGTAAACAAAGGCATCTTGGGGAGGGTATAAAGTGGCTGGTGGTGCTGTCACACCCCTGCTTCTCATCTTCTTCCTGGGCCTTGTGAGGACTGCCATAAACCTGAAGTACCACCATTTAGGATGCAGGCAAGTGCCAGGTCTGCTCCTTCCACACCTCCACAGAGCATCACATTTTTCTGCTACTGATCCCTCCAAATGCTCAGCCAAAGTGTACAGCCCTGGAAGAGTCACCTGACAGGGACTTTTGACATGGCTTCATGGCCCTGGCCTGAAAACTGCTGCAGAGAGGATTGAGTGGGAATGGAGGTGTGAACACTGGAAAATGCTGCTCCCCATGCAGGGAGCTCCCCTATTGTTGGTGTATGTCATTGGAAAAGGATTCTACCCACTGGTCAGTGCCCCAGAGCAGGCAGGAAGAAAGAGCACCCCTGACATACTGGGGCAGGTGAGGGCAGGCTGCCTTGCGAGCTGACTGAGCTCACATCCTGGGCTTTTATGGCACCAGTTTGGTGAAGTGCTTTGTTCAGACAGAAAAAGGCAAACCCAAATTGTGCTTGTGCAAAGCCATCTCTGCAAGTGGTGCTGAAGTGCTGGTCTAATGGAAGTGAGGGCTGGGTTAGCGCTGCTGGGGCAGCCAAACAGCTTCCTGCCTGTGGGAAGGAGAGGAAAGGCCTGCTTTAAAATTTAAAACACTTGGAAACAGCACTGGAAGACCACAGGTTAAGAATTATTGCTATTCCTACTAGTGTGGCTAGAAAACCTTGAATGTAGAATGTAATCCATAGGATAGTGTGTCTTTAATCAGTGTCTGCAGCAGGTTGATAGCTAGTGCTCTCCTCACCTTTACAAGTGATCCTTCCAGGCCATTTTTCCCTTATGGCTGTGCTCTCTGTGATCTGCCTGCTGGCTGGCAACAACTTTTCGCATCATCCCCTTGTCTGTCGCTGCGACAGGGCAGGGGATAAAAAGCAGCAGCCCATCTTGCTGCCCCATACATCACAGCCAAGATCTGTATTCTGACAGTTGCATTTTGTCTCCTGCTTTCCAAGCACTGTGCCCTCAGAAAGTCAGGAGATGAAAGTATCCTCAGGTTTGATTGAAGACCCAGGGCAGGCAGATGCATCCTCCAGACCACCTCGGGAGATCTGGTTGCTGGGAGTTGTTGTCCACCTAAATCCTGTCAATAGAGTGCAGGAAGGATGCTGGAGCTTTGCTTTGCTGTGTGGTCTAGCTGCCTTGCCTGTTCCTCCACTTGGGTTCCTGCCAGCTGGCAGCCAGGAATGAAACCAGCCAAGGCCTAATATTAACAAGCCCTGACCACTGCATTGTTTATAATAGGGATTGCGTATTTAGCAAGAAGTTCAGATTGGGATAAAAGGATTTGCTTTTGGGAAGACTCTGGCAGGTTGCTCTGACACCCCCACTATATCTCTGGGATTTAAATTCTCCAAGCACAAGTAGAGCCAAGGTGTCCATCCCACTGCAGCATGCCTCAGCCAAATGTGTCTGTCTCACATATGAAGGTGAGCTGTCCCAGCCCCACAGACAGGTTGGGACCTTGCACATTTTGCAGCAAGAATCTATATTCCCTTTCTCAGTCTACAATCCAAAAGTGCATCTGTGCACAGGGTCCCAGGGCAGAAACAAGTGCTGGATCTTCCCTGAAGTTAGGATTGCTATCCATCCATCCATCCATCCATCCATCCATCCATCCATCCATCCATCCATCCATTCCCAGAGGAAGAAGGAGCTGAAGTCTTCTCACAGGTATTCAAGGCTTGGTCTCCACAGTGCGAGTGGCTCAGTGAGCACTGGCTGCCCTGTACATGTTGGCAGCACACAGGCAGGTTTGAGGGCTGTGCAAAGAGGTGGAGGTGACTGGGTGACACCCCTCTGGACATAGACAGAAAATCAGAGTCACCCTTCATGTGAAGCCAGAGGTGAGCCACAGAATGGTTTTGGAAGAAACAGGGAGATTTTCAAGATGAGAAGGAAACCAAAGACCTGTGTATCACTGATGCAGTGACGTGTCTCTGCGTGGTGATTACCCTAGAACCACAGCCTTGCCCTTGGTGCACAGAGAAAGACCATTTTGGCCATTGTTAATAAAGCTCTTGGTGACAGCCTCTTGCCCAGCTGTGTCTCCCTGATGGTCCAGCTCTGTGTTACCAAACCTGGCAGAGAAACCACCTCCCAGTCTTCCCATTATCCCTCCAAGGAAGTTGTGTTTCAGGAGCAGAGGAAGATGCAGCTCCAACATGCTCAGTGGGAGACAGTGTGTGCACATGTGTGAGAGTAGGACTGTATTGGCTGCTTGCAATTCTCTGAGGGTCCTGTGTGTTTGTAAAGGCAGCTCTGTCAATCAATAAAAAGCAATCACAGTAATGAAGTATCAAGTAGGAAGAAAAGATTTCAAGCTGTACATTGTTGAGGGATTGGGGGTTTTCTTTAAATGAGGCAAGGGGAAGCAAGAGAGGCTGGGAATGGCAGAGCCTACAGCAGGGATGACAAATCTGTTTCTTTTGAATGGGAGAAGTGGCAGGACTGCAGCCCCTCTGACCAGATCCAATGACAAGGGGAAGGCTGAGAGAGGACCCCGTTTCTGCAGACACAAAAGACAAGCCGGTGGCGGCAACTTTCTCTCTGAAAAGTCACGTTTGCCAGGAGAGGCTGTGAAATCCAAGACGTTCCCAAGAGCTTGTTCCCTTCCTGTCCCCCCAGTCTGAGGAAGGGAATGATTCTAATTTTGTTTTTATTATCGTTATTCCCTCCTGAGTGAGTGCTGGGAAAGTGGTGAATTTTGCAGCTGCCCAAGAGTCAGTGAGAAGGGGGATGTGAGGGACACATGCCAGACCAGGGGTCCCTTCTCACCTTTTGTCTGCCTTCTCATGGGACAAGGCATGACTGAAACCAAACCACCTCCTATTGTCTTTCGGCTCCAACTCAGTCATCCCCACCCAGACCATTTCCCTCTCAGTAGGATGTGTGGGGTGACCTCTGACATGCTAAAGCAGCAATGCCACCAATTATGCAGAACTGCGCTGGCTGCATTGGCAAAGGGATGTGGAAAGGTAGTTACTACAGCAGGCATTTAAAAAGCAAGCCATAAGCCCTTTTATTCTGGAGGAGAAGTTGCTGTGGACTTTGGTTAGCAAGGCTGGTTAGAGATGGGGAGCTCCCTCCCAAAAGCGCTTGCCAAACTGACCTGTCTTCCCAAAGCAAGGCTGGTCCTAATAGGGCTTTTTTAGTGCTGAGACGGGTCACTCAAATCATCTTCTGTAATTAAAATGTGCACAAATTGTAGCAGTCTTTACCTGCAGCCATGCAGCCTCCAATAGGACAAAACTCTTTCCTGCCATAGCAACATCGATTTAAAAAAAAAATCAATGACATCTCTACCTGGCACCAAAGTCTCCACTGATCCATAGGAGTAAGGGCTGGATGCAATTGCATGTGGTCTGGGAAGGCCTGAGGCAGGGTTTGGGGTTACTGTGAAGGCACGTAGGTCATCACACTCTGTTCCATGTCTGCAATGCCAGCTTGTGAGGAACTTCAAGTAGTGCTTTACAGGTACAAATTCATTACAGCCACAACCCAGACAAGTCAGTAAGCTAGAGACAGGGACACATCCATTGCCACTTTTGCAGAGGGGAGATGCTCAGTGTCGTTAAGCCTGACCCTTCCTGCAAGGCAGCTGTGGTCCCAGCACCAGCTTCACCTCTTGCCTCTACTCCCTCCTCCACCTTGGGCTCACTTTCTTTGCTTTGATTGTACTGATTGTCAGAAAAACACCTGGCACAAACAGCCGAAGTTATGATGGCCTTTGTGGCTACTGATAGCATTAACTATTGCAGTGGAAGGATGGCATGGAACAGCCAGCCATGAGCTCTGGGTGCCTCACCAGTGTCTCCTGCATGGATGATGATCTTGCAGATGTGGAGGGAGATGTACCCTCTTGGGAGGATGGACATAGCTGTACAGATACTTTCTTAGAGGCATCTCTTTGCCTTTCCAGAGGAGGGAAGAGGACAGAAAATACCATTGAATTCCAACTTTCTTCATGGAAGGAACATTTGCTATTGCTATCCACCTTTGTCAAATCAAAGGGACAGTGGTGGTGCTGGAGCTGGCTGAGCTTTTAGGAGGAGGGTTGAGCCAAGAAAAGCCCTGGTTTTGTATTGGGTACTCCCTTCCAGTCCAGCAAAGAGCCTCCAGCTCAGGCCACAGGAGATGGGAGGAAGAAAAGAGGACAGATTTATTCCATGAAATTAATGGAGTGACACTGGGTGTTCATAGGCTATTTACCAACATTTCCTCCTCTGTCTTTCACTTATTCAGGGAAACTGCCCTGCCCTCAGCTGTGCCCACTGCACTGCCTCTCCACTTTGTTTCAATCTCACAAGGAAGTGCCCCTCTCTAAGGTGAACCCCAGAGCCAGACCCCCCAAGAAGACCTGATTCAGCTTACCTGAGGGTCTCAAGCCCAAGCGTACTCACTCCCACCTTGTCTATACATGCTGGCAGGAAAGATGAAGTTGAGCAAACCATTTACACGCCAAATGGATTAGCCAAATTGTGTTTAGCCCCCGCAGGGACGTCCTTGTTCACAGCCTTCATTTGATTTCTCTTTCAAAAGCCTACCAAGCTGAATGTGATTATGGCCTCTTAATCCTGCCTGCACATGTCCACGTGGGCTAATGCAGCGTAATAGATGCCCTTTACAAGTGCACACTAGTAACCATTGCTACATGGCTAAACCCTCAAGCCCAGATGTTCAGCAGATGTAAACCCACAGTACAGACTCTGACTGCTACTGTTTGGCCAAAAAGCTGCTCTCACAGCTAAAATATGGAAGGTGAACTCCATCTTCACAAGGCTGAAAGGCAAATCTCTGTCAGAACCAAAAACTCCTGTTGGCACTCAGCTCCAGATCAGTTCAATTCCTACAGGGTTCAACAGACTCAGCAGGTCCAACCTGTGATCAGATGTTTTTTTTTTTCCTGGAGCTGGTACCAGAGGCCTGGCCCCATCAGGAGTGCTGCCCTCCCAGTCTGGTCCCCTCCCACTGTCATCTTTGAGCCCCTGCCCATGGGTGGCTCTGCTGATGGGCAGTTTTGCTTTTAAAGGAGTATCACTTTCCTAAGGCAGAAGCTACAACCAAAGTGTCATTGTAGCCAAACAGGAGCAGTGGAAATCCATAGAGCTGCTCAGCTAGATATTGCAAAGCTGTCTGGGTCTGCCCAGCCAGGCATGGGAGATTGTAAAACACATGGCAAGGGATTTAAATCGATTGCCTTTACAAATAAGAAACCAAACTGATTTTGCCTTCAAGAAAGGAGAGCTGCAAAGAGCAGAGGAAGGCATTCCCCAAACCCATCAGTTGCATCAGCTAGAACTTAAAAACAAATCCAGGACTTGGTGCAGCAGGATTTACCCTGTCTAGAGCACCTCTTCCTGTTTTTACAGAAAAAACGATCCAAAGCCATTCACACCTACAAGGAAGTTTGCCACAGCAAATGTGAAAGGTGCTCCATGTAGGGAGAGAAACCTGCTATGGTTCAGTTCTATTTTCAGGAAGAAAAAAAAAAATCAAAGACCTTATTGCCCAGAGATAAGGACGATGAAATCACAAGGGGTAGTTTCCATAACTCTTTCAGTGGGCACTCAAGACACAAACTCTCTTTTCTCAAAGTCAGACAGCCTGCCAGGGGAGGAAATCCATTCCCATGGTATCTCAGGACTGTACCACATAATCCCCTTAATAAAGCAATCAAGTCCCAGGTTAAAACCAGTTAGATTTCTATTCCACTGAAAGGCTTTTTTCCAGAACATCACTAAGAATAAACCTCCTTAAAATATTCTGCTTTTTGCTGGGCTGACCAAAAATAAAAAATACACCCTAGCCCACCCCCCGAAGTAAACAGTAAAACTGTTATTTCCCCGTGGAAACTGTTGGTTTTGCCAGAATGATATTTTCCATTAAAAATGTTTTGCTGGAGAATTCCCAGCAAGTCAGGCTACTGCATCGCTGATTTTAATCAAATTTAGAAATTCTTGTTTTCCTTTGTTCTTAAACTTACATTTAGGAACAGGGATGGTTACAGACCTGCCTACCTCCTTCACCAGCAGTGTAATGTCACCCATTAAGTGACATGTATGAAGAAAGATAGCAATGAAAACCTGACGTGGCTCTTGCTACAGTCAGTGCTCCCCAGGCAGAGGCATAATCTCTCCAAGGCTGCCTCAGCTCTCAGAGCCCCCTCGGTCTCCAGCTGTTTTTTTGGAGATGCTCATTTTCCTAAGCATAGTTCTAACAGTGAGGCTGTGCTGAATTCACAGATAATCATTATCTAATTGGATTAGGAGCTGATAATATCTTTGACCTTTTTATAATGGCTTTTCTGGCCTGGCTTTCTGCAAGGCTGAGGCTTAATTTTAGGCAAGAGTTTTTTCCACAAGTGAAGCATGACCCTGTTAACCTCTGAATCAGAGAGGTGACCTTCCCTCTCACCAGCCACTATGGAGCTGTTGGAGATGGTGATGTACACACAGACTTTACAAATCTGTGTATAAACAGACGGAACCTACCTACAGAAGTCAGTCAGATTCAGAACCTGATTTTCAGTCAGAGTTGGGCTGATGCAGCACTAAATCCTCAGACAGAAATGGTGAGTCAAAGGAGTGTGAAGCTCCTGTGAAGTCAGTGTTCCTGTGAGTGTCAAATGCATGAGACACCTCTTTCTTCACCAGTTCTTCCATATGCAGTGTGGGGGAAATGAAGCACCAGTGCAACAAAGCACCCAGAGATTCAGACAGTGGGTGTCGTGAGAAAAAGACACAGGGATGCTCATGCATTTGTGTGGTTACATCTTGGTCTGGCTCACCTAGTCCCATCACTGCAGCTATGCATGTGCTCCCACACGTGGGAGTGGGTTCTTACACAGGCCCAACACAGCTAAGAGTAGAGACAGCATGTTTGAGTTACACTTACCTCATGCCCATCACAAACATACTGTATTTTGTGGCATTGGGATTTAATGAGACCCAGGGAGCAGGAGGGGAGGGAAGGCTGCCTGATGAACAGCAGATGTTGGTGATCATTGGATGGAGCTGTTAATTTAACTGGAGTTTATTGAATAGCAATTAGGTGGAGCCTCATTACTGCAGCCAAGTGGCACAAAAATGCATGGTAAAAACCCAGGGAAAAGGGATGTGTGCTGGCAGAGTAACAGCACTGATGCAGTGCTCAGGATCTGGAGCAGTAAATTCTCTCACTTGCCCAGAGTTCCTTTTCCTGGGTGGTGCTGGCTGGAGCTCAGGCACCTGAACCCAGCTGCTGGGCTTGTCTCAAGGTAGGAGGCTGCAGGCACAGTGAAGGATAGTGAGCGTGTATTTGAGGGAGCAGAGGACAGGAAAGAAAGGAAGGTCTGAAAACAGTATCAGTAAAGGGATGTGGGTGGCAGCCTGGGTAAGGCAGCATTTCTTTAGCTCAGACAGAGATAGGAATGGAAACACGACAAAGGGTGGAAGAAAGGTTTGGAAGTCTGTAAGATACATCCAGATGTCCCATCCTGCCAGGGGACGGGACAGGGTGTCTTGGTGCTTTAGATATAACATTACCCCAAAACAAGCAGTGCAGCATTACAGCAGGGCAGGTTTCCATTTCATGAGGTAGCCAGAGACTATGGCTACCAGCTAACTGCTGTTCCTCCAGCAGGCTGAGAATCTTGTTTCACACCTGTGCTGTGTGGGGTGGCCCTGATGCTGCCAGAAAGGGAAGTCAGTGTTGCTGAATGTGGACATGACCCCCCACCAAGATTGCTTCCCAAGAAAGACCCAAAGGTGTTTGCATCAGCACAGCCTGAGCTTTGGGGGTGGCTTGGCCAGTGCAGTCAGGGCAAGGGAGTGTTATCTCCCCTGCACAGCCTGATTTTAGCCTTGCAGTCCAGTCCAAAGAAGAATCCAAGGAGAGGATAGAGGCAGGATAGAAAAGATCCAAGCAGAGCTTGCCTCTAACACAGGAGACACATGCACATACATACAAAAACACACTCACTCTCCTAATGACATTATATTTTGCTTCTGTCTTGGAGGAAAAATCAGACGATCAAGGTTCAAACACAAACAAAAAACTTCAGCTAATGAATAAATTGTCAAACTAGAGCGCAGCAGGGATTTGGAGGGTTAAAATGTTTGTGATTAATTAACTGATTAATTAAGCCCTCACATCAGCCTTCATCCCTGCAGCCCTCCTATTGCATGAGGGAGGTACTGGAAATGTGTGATCCTGTCAGCATGATGCAGGAATGCTGGGGGGAAGGTGCTCGGCAAGGGAATTTTGCACACACGTTTGGGATTGTGGGGTAGAAGTTGGCTGTGCCCTGCAGACCTTGTGTGACACACCCTTGCACCTCTGCTCTGATTGGAGTGGCTGCACATCAGGGCTGCTGGCTACTTTGAGATCTTAAAACAAAATACGGTTTTCAAAAGCCAAAGGGATTTCTGTCCCCTGCGGGCATGAGGCTTCCCTTCACTGTGCCCTGCTGTGAACGTGACAGCAGCCCTACTCTGCTCAGCAGCCCATGATTCCCACCGCCTGCTTGTCCAGGAGAAAGGGAGCAGTAGGTGTTGCAGTGTGGTCTCAGAGGATGGTAGCTGTGGGGTGTTTTGCAAGGGCTTCCAGCCCCATCTGAGTATTTAGTGTTCAAAGTTGAGTGGGACCCTTCATTTCCATGAATGGTCACTGTTACTGCATGGGGTGGAGGGAAGCATAATGCTTTTAGCTTTTTGTCCCATCCTTCCCAACGCACAGAACAACAGAAGGAAACCTCTCCATGCTATGAGGCCACCTACCTGATTCCCACATCTTGACTTGGAAGAAGTCTATCCACCAAATGTACCACTGGTGGAGCTGGTGGATCGCCTGCTTTTTGGGTACTAGTAGTCTTCAAGACTTGAAATACTGCTGTACTCAGTACTCCTACTTAAGCTGTTTACAACCCATGCCCTTCTCACTGTCAACAGATTCAGTGTCTGGAAGGGTGCAAACAACCTTCGTTCATTAACACGGTCTGTCCTGGGTGCTTCCATTGCAATTCTACAAAGCTGTCCTGCATAAATTTGTACATCGAGAACAGCTTTGGAATCCTTCCCATCAGAGTAAGAGAGACAATAAATCAACTCATATGGGCCTGCACATACAAGAGGAGATCATAAATCTGCACCAGGTGTTTGTATGTAAAGCACAAGCAAAAAAAGCAGCAGAGTGGTTACAGCAGTGGACAGAGTATGTACGGGCAGATTAAAATAGCCTGCCTTGGACATGTCCTTCTGAGAGCGGATGAGACCAGCTTAGCCTGTCTCACATGGTTTTTGTTTCGCTGGGTGCAAGCACAGCAAAGGAAATGGCAACCGGAGCTCGGCCCACCACTGCTTCACAGCTTCACACTATAAATAAGGCATCAAGCTATTGCACCCACCAAATTCTTTCCTGTCTTCCGGTCTATGGCAGTGTAGTGTCTGGGCTATGTATAGGATCAGCCTCTTCATGGTATCAGGTGTTTTCTTTAGTGCCCTGTCTCCTGGATTCTGTGATTACATGGGCGGCCCTGTTCAGATGGCAGAAAGTAAAATTTAAGATTAGAGTCCAAATGTATCTAAATAGAGAGAGCTGATCTGTTTGGCTTCAGAAATTCCTATGGAGAAAAATATGGTTATTCCAACATCAAGATCCTTCTGAGGAAAATATTTTGGTACAGGTTTTTTATTTTCTAATCAATAGAATCAAAGCAACAATACAAATCATTTCATCTTCAAATTCCCAGGGTGAGCAGCAGGCTTCATTTTAAAATATGACAAGAACTTCCCCTTCCGAAGTTACACTTCCAGTGGCAAAACAGAGATTTTTTTGCTGGTGTTTTCACTTTCTAGATTCATGGTTTAGCTGCAATCTGCAGTTGCTGGAGATTGTTTTCTTTTGCATTCTGACATTTCAACTTTTTCTTCTGATCTCCCACTGAGAATGGCTTGGAAACACCAAGATTTATGGCAAGTGAAAGTTTCTGTTGCTTTTCCTGCACTGCCAGGCTGACAAGACAGAGGATAAACAAAAGTTGGTCCAAGCTCCAGGCAAAATGTCTTGGTTCAGGGACTGTGTGTGAATGTTCATTCTTGGTTGTGGCTGCCTGGAGAGTCCTGACTCTGTCCCTACTGAGCTCTGTGAGTGTGTGGAGGTACAGCCATCCTGGGAGCTCTGCTTGCAGAATGTCTTGTTGCAAAGGCTGTCCTGCAGAGGATGAACAACTTCCAGACTGAAAACCCCACAAGTGTAACTGTTTATGTTCCACCCACAATGGAGATTAAACCACGGAGGAGGAAATGTATGTTCATCAGGCAGTGAAGACTGGAACATCCACACCTGAGGTCAGGTGAGCTTAGCCAGGAAGATGAGTAATTCCTGCTGTTCTCAGGATGGGATCCTTCACAGCTGAGCTCACCTGGGGGCACGAGGCAGCTGTCCCACAGGGACTAGGCCTGAACTCACCTGGGAAGAGAAGAGACTTCTTATCACCATGCTCTGAGCATCAGCACTTGCCTACGGGCTTGCTTGATCCATTCACTCCAGCCATAGCTCTGAGGGTCCTTGTAGTCCACATAGGATCACACTTAATTCTTATTCTTTATGAGTTTCCTGTGAGTGCAGCAGTGCCAGGAGAACCCCGGGGAGATGCTGGTCCTACTGCTGGAGCCACTGAATGTCTCCAGGGCACCAGACAGGTCAGGATCTAAGCAGACAAGATGGATGCCCAGTGCAGCAAAAAGAAACACTGTGACTCTCATTTCAGAGGCAGGAGAAATGGAGCAGAAAAAAAGATTAAGGCCCTGGTTCCTCTAGAAAGTTTTGCTGATGAAAGTTTGAGTGTAACCATGTACTGGCTAATTCCACGAGTGTGAGTGAACCAGGGTCAGGCCTCCCCGTTTGCAATCCCTGGCTTAATTGTCATGGGGAAGTATCTGGGTTCAGTACATCATTCTGAATGGGCACTGAGATCTGCAAACTGCTTTTGGTCTGCACTGCTGATTATTTGCAACTCTGCCTTCCCTGTTGCCCTGGAGAGGGCAGAGTTGGGGGCTTGCTGGTGCTGGTTGCAGGATGCCCAGTCCCATGCAGGCAGTGTGGGTGCCACTCACACTGAGGATGGGAGGTGCTGGAGCCAGGGAAGATCTCCTCCCCCAGAGAAATATGGGGGTGTCAGCCAGGATGACCTTGATGCTTGATGATCTGCCAGCCCTGTGGTGTCTCAGAGAGGGGGTAAAAGAGCAGACTGCATCAGCCACAAGCTGGAGATGTGAATTCAGGAAGTGATCTTGCTGAGCTGGTTTTGGGTGTAACAGGAGTTTACGGGGCTTGTGAGATGCACCAGTCTGGCAGGAGGTCAGATCAGCCTCCAGAGTATTTTTAAGCACCCTCTGCATGACCACCGTCCATCCAAAGTCACCATCTCAGCCTTTGGGGAGTGAGGATGGGGAATAGCAGACAGACCAGTGTCAAGGAGTGCTGTGCCAGGAAATTTGGGGAAAGGAGCAGCAGCTCAGGAGCTGACACAAGATCATGCTGCTGTGAGTCAGAGGCAGGCTGATCGGAGCGCAGGGCTGAAGGCAAGAGGGGAGCTGCCAGCGCAGCCTCCCGGCGCAGAGTGCTGACACTTCTTTTTGTTCAGGCTGACAGCGAGCACCTGGTGCCCCCACGCGCGGAGCCGGCGGCCGCCCCCGCCCGCAGCGTGCGCAGGCAACACACACGCGCCCGGCGCAGCCCCGCAGCTTGGAATCAATGCAAACATATGCTGCCATTAATGTGAAAATCACTTCTGCAAACATGAGGGTCTCTCTATTCATGGCCTTCCCCTCTCCCTGCAGGGAGGAGGGGGGTCAAGTGCAGATCTTTTATTTGAAATCCCTGAAAGGGACAAAGGGGGAGAGAGGGGGAGATGGATGAGGCTGATTGTGATAGGGAGAACGGGGCAACAGCCCAGACTAACCTACAGGAGCTGCTCTCCTGCCATGAACTGTGCTAAATCTGCAGTGCTGCCTTCCTTGCTCCCGATCCAAACGCCTCCCTGGGGCTGCCGGTTTTGCCCTTGTCTATTGCTGATAAATGCAGGAGAAGCATGTGGGACTCTGAAGAATGGTGTAACCGAATGCCACAATGATGGGTGCTCATACAGGAACTGAGGGGGTAAATTTCTAAGAGTGTGGCAAGCTTCCCTTGTATGGTTATAAAAAATGCTGATAAGGGGTGCTAGCTAGAGCAGTTCTGGCAACCAGCATTGAAGTACCTGATCTTCCCTAAAGTACAAGCATATATTTTGGACTGCTCTGATGTGCATGGCCATGTCAATGGAGATTGGTTATCTGGATGTTGCTCTTCTGCCACACTGCAAAAGTGTTTCAGTGGAGAGTGGGGCTTGCTGCAGACATTTACAGAAAAATTCTCTCCTCTTTGGGCAAAGTGGCTTCTCTGATGTCCTCCTTTATACCACTGTTGGCCTGCTGTGAAATATCATGTGTTGCTTTGCCCCAGCAGTGGCAGTGTGGACATGGTGGGTGGGCAGGTTTGGTTCACAAAGCATCAGGGATCTGTAAAACAGCTGGAAGGGCTCCACATGAATCTGAATGAGAAAGGGGGCACAGCTGACATTAGAAGAACCAAATGGAGTTTCAGAACCTCACAGTTGTTTGTCAAAGGCTTTAGCGCAACACTGTGAGATGTAACTAAAGTGCCTTGCCCCACTCTGCATCCAAGTCCCTTGTGAGACAAGCTATGTTCCTTGTCTGTCCTATACAGAAATAGCTTTATGTTAGCAAATCTCTTCTATAATCTGCAGAATCCTCACTCTCTTTTGGGCTGTCCTCGGTTGCTGGTCTGATAAAAAAAAATCTTCTACAAAGCTGCAGCTTTACTCTTTGGAAAAACACCACCTTTCGCTGCATTTTGTTTCTCAGCAGTGTCCTTTTCTTTGAGGGGGAAAATTTTTCTGGCTCAGCTTTATGCCCATCCCAGACTCATCTCAAAGCACCTGGTGCTTTATAGCATCTCCATTTTGTTTCCTTGTGATGTTCTAGACCAAGCACGTGTGTTGAATTCCCCAGCATCTGGCCTTCACCCATATCTATCTGTTGGAAGCTGAATGCATCTCTGATTTGGGAAATCAATCACACTTAATTGAAGGGTGATTGTTTTCACATACGAGCCTGCCACATCACTTTCATCTTTATCACATTCTCTTTCTCTCTGGGTTTTGTGTGACAAGATCCTGCAGAGCAGGAGGGAAGAGGTTGCTGACCTTGGACCTGGATATAATTGAAAAAAAGGAGGGCAGCATCTTCCTTTCTTTCTTCAGAGGATTGGTTTGCGTTTCCTTCAGCTGTTGGACCCAGCATGTGCATTATGCACCCAGAGCCATGCTTAGTCCGGTCTTGGGCACAGCCATGCTGTGATGCTGCACAGCAGAGCAAACTGGTGCCCAGCGTGGCCCAGCATTGCTGTGCCACGGAGAAGGTGCATCCCTTCTGTGCACCACAGCAGGGAAGGAGGAATGATACAGCATGGGGTCTGATATGGGTGGCAGTGTTTTGGGTGCCCAGTGTTTCTGGGTGACTCTGAGCATCTTGAAGAGCACCCTCAGGGAGATCAGCGTGGATTTTTAATGAGATTTTGGGCAAGTCTCTTTTCTGTTTGTTCTTGCAATTTGCCTGGACACACCCAAGACTTGAACCTGAGATCTGACTTGAATCAGGAGTCAGTCTTCTTTTACTGGAACATTATAATGCACAGTAGGGCTCTAATTTCCTTCAAGAGCCCCCATAACATAGATGATGCGTGAGCAATCCCTCTTGGCGGGCCTCTGCAAGGATTTGTGCAGGCCCGTTCCATGTGGCCGCTTGTCCCCCCCACTGGGGTGTACCAGTCCGAAGTGTTGATAAGCTCTCAGCATAGAGATGCCTTCCTGCCTGTACCAGAGAGCTGAATTGTAAGCTGCTCCCCAGCCTCCAGTTTGAAGGTCTCTATAGTATTGACTTTCTCGCACTTGGAAGTGCCTCATTTATCTTAGGCTCTGCATTTGTCTTTCCTGCCAATGTAGTGGTAAGCAACTGAAGCTTGCTGCCAGCTTGTCTGCCTTAATGACACACCACATATGCAGACAAGGATCTGAATCAGAACTCTGGAGTCACTCCCCAGTTCCTCACTTTGAAGAAATGTATCTTAATGCAGTATCCTTCCTTTGCAGTCTGTCATCAGGCTTGGCAGTCAAATGGACCCAATATCTCTAGAGGCTGTGATCCAGGGCATGTGTGCAGATACTGGACTCATCTGAAGGCTGATTGTGTTGATAGGAAGGCTCCTGCTGGCTCTGATGACTCCTGGACCAGGCAGCCCCAACTATCTTCAACTTTGGTTCTTTTCCATTGTGGACAGAGCTGTTCCTTTCAGAAGTGGGGAGAGCCTTTCCCAGCAAAGACCCAATATAAGCCTTCTCCCAGACAAAGGGTCTTTTCTAGATAGCATGGAAGGAATTTTATGTTCCTCAGGGTGCATGATGCCTGTTTTTTCTTAGGTACATCCAGAATGGGCCTCTCTTTCTGACAGGTGCTGATGGCTTGCAGTGCAGGCAGGCAGGGCTGAAAAGAGTAGAAGGACTGGAGTTTGTTCGATGGAGCTGTGGGTTTCATTGATTTCTAAATAAAGCTTTCATCAAGACCCTGAGCTGCACTTCCCTACCAATATTATAAAGCTCTTGTCAATCTCTGACACAACTGCCAGGGCAAAAACCACTGCTGGCATCATTGTAAAGGCATGTACATAAGCATAGCAACAGATGAGGCATTGGATGTCTTCTCCCTGCAGAGAGGAACCAGAGCCCAAACCCAGGATAATACTGCAATGTACTTACTCCCTGGTTTTCCCTTCATGCCAAGTCACGCTGCTGTGCTGAGGATGCTCGGCCTCCATTAGGCCTGTTCTTGTCAGGGGGAATTGGTGTTCACAATTAACCTTTCGGTATCAGTGTGGGTTACAAATGACCTTTTATAAAGTCATGGGGGAGCAAAGAACAGTGTGATGGTCACCAAGGCTGGGGGTATGTGAGCACTTCTCTGTGCAGGGCGAGGGATTGAATGAGATCCCTTTGGTCCTCTTAGCATGGTAGCAGGTCACCATGTTCTCCTAGACCTTTCTTCTGAAAGCTGTCAGGAGTGATTTTACAGAGCCAGCAAGGCAACCTCTAACTGCAAACTGTGTCTTTGGTGGCTCTTAAGGTGGAGCCTTCCCCATCACTGTGAGAGGTGGTGGACTCACTCCTCCCAGGGCTAGAGGAGGACACTCCAGCTCCCCACCCAGAAATTGCTGTGTTTTGGAGCAGGAGGATGGAGAAATCAAGCCAAAAGCAATGATCCAAGCATTATTTGCCTCTTGCACAAAATTTGATGAAAACAGATGGAACATTTGCAGGGTTTTATTTTAAAAAAATTAAAGCCTAAAAATTTGAAAGCAATCTTGTATTTGCTATTAGTCTTTTCAGGCTTTGTTTTTCACTCTTGGAAAAAAAAACCTGTGGGAAATATTTTCCATCATCAAAAAATCTCCCACTCAGAATTAAGTATGGAGTCGTCTATGTTGAACAGAGATGAGAGGAAGGAGAAACTTCTCCCATTCTCTTGGCTTAGTCCAAGAGTGAATGGAGGTCACCTGCTGAGATTCTGTCTCTCTACCTGGCACTCAGAGGGAGAAGACTCTCCAGAGCTATCTGAGTTATCTCTGTGCCTCAGTAAGGTGGCAAAGCCTTACCTTTGTGAGCATGAGTAGTATCTGCCATTTTAGCCCATGCTCTGGGAGTCCAGGATGGCCTGAGGAAACTTTGCTGGTTGGTAGAGGGAGGCTGAGCCCCATCTGAGCTGAGGGAAGGCAGAAGTCATAACAGGGGTGTGTGGGATAGTGGACCACAGGGTGTCCTGGGGACATCCCCAGGAGAAGAAGCAACCCTGCAGTGGCCAGGACATCATGTCCTTGGAAGACTCTTTGGTTCAAAGAGTCAAGAGAGTGGAGCCAAACGTCTTCACCCTCATCCGTCAGCAGGGATGGAGGAGCCCATGGCCTCCCTCCTCCTTCTTCCACTGGCATTTGATTCAGACATACACTAAAAAAGCAGCTGTCGGTTAAAATAAGAGCTGTTTTTCCAGCTCCCAGAGGACCCCCCTGATGTGAACTGCAAGGTGTTGCAATCCCTCTCTGCCACTGGCCTGCCTGGTTTTTGTCACACAAGCACACACCTTCCTCCCCCTTCCACGGTGCTTATCACAAGTGTTTTGGTAGAACTGCCCTTGTCATATAAATCTAAACATAATTCTGTCTTTCCTGTTAAGCTAAAGAAAATAAACGTGAAGGGCTGTTACTGGAAGCCAGGCTGTAGGACTGCCCTAAATTCTCTTCTTATTGAGTCTGGGCTGAAAATCACTCAATTCTGCTGAGGACACACATCTATGCTTGCACACACAGGGAGGGAAGGTGGGAGGGGGGAGGGTGAAAGAGAGGGAAAGAGAGAGAGAGAGAGTGAGAGACTGAGAGAGAGAGAGAGAGAGGACACGGTGTGTATAAATATCTCCAGCTCTCTAGATAGTCGGCAGATTTATTCCGCTGCCAAGCCTGCAGAAAATTGACTTGTTTCATGGAGGCAGGCTATTGACACATTACCGCAAGGAGGGTTAGGAGAGAAAGCGGTGCGGCTGGCGCCCCTCTATTATACGATAATGTAATCAGCATTGTGGGAAATGACTGTGGGTAAAATGGCATCGCTGACATTTATATTAGAGGATATTGATGGCAGGAACTGTGACCACATCTATCGTACCTCCCGTTTGCCAGGATTGACACAGACGGCTCTTGTTGGCTGGATTTCCTCTCTCTATTTCTCTCTCTCTCTCCTTCCTCTTAGCTCCGTTGCTCGCTGCTGTCACTGCAGATAGATAATTGAAAAATGGATCTCACCTTTCCAGCAAACAGGAGTGGTTCAGGCAATTACTGCAGAGGTTATCTACTCAATCTCGAGGCCTCTTCTCTGAGAGAGATTCAGAGGAAATTGGATTTTACATGGATGTTTTATTCTGCAAGGGCTTTAGTATAAGCAGAGGCAAGGAGACACCATCGGACTCTATGGGTGAGACCCACATGCAGAGGGGTAGAGTGGGGTTTTGACAGGGGACCTTGGCTATATATGTGGTGGTAATACCAGGCAGTGGTCCGTTGCAGAATTTCTGATCTCAATTTGTTTTTAGGTTTGTTTGTTTGGGGTTTTTTTTCATGTTTTGGTAGGAATTTTTTTTAAGGTGGAGGCACCCACAGCCACCTGGTTACTTTTTGCCCCTGGAATCTTAAAATAAAAGGGAGTTGTTCCCAAAGAAAGAAAGAAAGAAAGAAAGAAAGAAAGAAAGAAAGATGCTCTGAAAATGAGAGAGCTGAGGGGAGCAAGATGCATTAAAAGAGCTCTGGAAACTATCTGGCTCTTAAAGGAGAGGAATTGCTCCTGGGGAGGGAATATTATCCAAACACCTATTCCCTATGAGCATCTTTGAAAAGCATTAGGCCTTGAAGTGTGTGGCTATATGAGAGGCAAAAGTGTACTCACTGTCCTTTAGGAGACACTGCAATGCCAGGCTTTGGGCTGTGCTTGGTGGCAATCCAGATCTTGAAAGCAATTTGCAGCTGGTATCCTTGCCCTCAGAAACTGCTGAGCTGGGGAGGCCAGAGAAGGACCTTGAAGGTCTTGGGGACCTTGATAATTTGTTGCAGCAGGAGGAGACAGCACTGTGCATTCTGGAGCACCCATGTAGATGCACATATGTGTGGTGTGCACTGCACTTGGCCTCTGCTCAGAAACCTTCATGAGAATTCTCTTGCTGCAAATTTGGTTTTTCAAGCAACAGGACATTATTGTTTACTGCTGTAGGACCGTTAAAACTCAAGGTGTGTTGCTGTCCAGGGCTGTCAGTACAGCACCTTTCATCGTCTGAATTAATTTCTAAATGAAAATTTAAAGAGTGAAAAATGGAAAGGATTTCTCTCGGTGGCTTGGCAAGCCTGGTGGCTGAGGCAGTTTTTGTCTATAGAAGTCTGGGTCATGTGTCACGGTCCTACTGCTGCTCAGTGAGCACCCAGGATGGCTGTGCAGTGGCCCTTGGGAAGGCTCAGCAGATGTGCCTGATCACTTCCCTGAGAAAGACTGACTAAAGTAGGGTTTGCCAAGAAGCGTTAGGGAAAACTTCATTCTCCACTTAGGGAATTCACCCATCTTTCCATGTTTTATATTACCTTTTCATGGGTAATATATAACATGTGGGGTGTTTGAATATATGAGTAAATACTTGTGCACATGGGTAAGAGCAAAGGGCCCTTGCACCATCCAGTTGGTTTTAGTCCCAGGTGGTGCAGGATGCATAGGGGCACAACTTCACTCTCACAACTCTTAAACTGTTATCCCAGATGGAAACAGTAGGCCTGGTTTTGCAGGAGAGGAAATTCAGCACTGCATTAGACAGTCTCATCAACACCTCTGCTGCCCCCAGGAGAGATCCGTGCCCAGTCCATGGATGCTTCTCCACAGCCCTGGGTCTCCACACCCTGCTGTGTGTTGCAGTCCTGCTGTCCATCACCAGCTTTTTCTCACTCTCCTCTGTCTGTCCCCTGATGTCAGTGCTAGAGGTGCTCATCTCTCTTACTGATCAAATCATTCCTGACATGCACAGTGGCAGACTCTTCCTTGCTGAAAGTCTGTCTCCAGGGTCCTAGGTGAGGTCCTGTTCTCTCTTCCGCAGGCAGTGAGAAGGCAGAGACGGGGGAGGGCAGTGAGGAGGGCTAGGACAAGCTCCCCCAGCCCTCATGCCTCTTCTCCCTATGATACTGGAAGCCAAAGGGCCCCCACAACTTATTGCGTATTCTGGCAGTGAATGCAGGGCTGGAGATGGAGCCAGACGGCTTTGAATGAGCAGCAAAATCCACATTTTCAAGTGAAAGAAGAGATGAGCTGCTGGAGTGCAAACCTAAGGCAGGAGTGGCTGTTACATTCCTCAAGATTCCTGAATCTGGGAGGGATGTTTTCTGGGAAGGCAAGCACAAGTCATGTGGCTGCACTTTAGCTGAAGTGTCCCAGCACTAGGCTGGCAGGCTGGGATGAGGAGACGAGGTCCAAGTCAAGTAATGCTTTGTGTTTGCCCTCCTCCTGCATCAGCCCTGGGCTTCCACTGGTGGCCATAAGAAAAAATTGGGCCTCCTGCAACAGGACCTCAAAGCACAGTCATCCAGGTGCAGTAAAAAGAGATGGTCAAGCTCACTGAAAGTGGTTCATTTGGAAAAAAATCTTGATTTTTGCACATCTTTTTCAAGTAAAGGAAATAAGGAGTGATGTGCCCCAAACCTGTATCCTTTGAAGAATAACAAAATTCTGCTTTTTGAGCTGCAAATGATAGACTGAAAGAAGGTAGAAGGCCAGGGAAGAGGAAGAAGTTTTTAAAAAAAGCAGCAAAAAATTTCATATCCCAGTGAAATAACACATGGCTTCATTTCCTTCTGAATTTTTTCATTTAAAGAAAAAGGCAATGAAACACTGCTGAAATGACATTCTTGACAAAGTGCTATTTTTCAGCATGACCTCTTGGACCCACTCACACCAGTGCTGCTAACTAGTTCTGCATTCATCAAAGCCTGCAGGAGCGGGGAGCAGCACACTCTGTGCTGATGAGCACAGATGCCTTGGATTTTTCTCCAACAGCACCTCATGGGTCTAAGTCCCATAGCAGTTTCCACTGGACATGTTCAGGCTGGACTAGCGGTGCCTGTGGCTTTGAGGCCACAGAAGAAAAGGAGGTTCACTCAAAGAGGTTTTATAGTCATCAAGAACCTGCTTTTGTGGACATGATTTACTCTTGGGAATTGTTGGTTCCTGACAGACTTGTACACAGCTTTAGAAGGGGAACATGGCTTTTGAAAACTAGTGAGCTTTCCATCTCCAAACTGTCAGTCTCAGTGGACAAACCCATAGTAGCACATTAAGAAATGCTTCCTGCAGAGTGCCAGAATTAGGCTGTGCTGAGGCAGACAGAGGAGACAGCAAGCTCCTGCCTTCCCTGCTTTTTAGATCAGGAGCATATGGGTGCCCGTGGCAGGGCGAGAGACCACACTGCTGCTGAAGGTCTTTGTGATTGACCACAGTAGGTCCTGAACACCACAAAAAGTCCCCTAATACGTCTAAAAGCCTGGTAGTTGAACTGAGAGCCCTGGTACATTGTCTCCTCTATAGCCCCTGTAATTGTCCTGAATATGGTATTTGCTTTCATTGCTTGGCCTAGATTGCTGTGGACTGTTATTGCATAATCATAAATAGCTGCTGTGTTCCACCTTGGAGGAGACTGCATGCCACAGAAGTGGCAAGAGGACTGCTGATGTCTAAATAAGCTTTCTTAAACTGGGATGGATGCCATGAGACTTAATCTCCCCTAAAAGCTTTGAGCTCCTTGGATGGAGGAGTCCAATATTATTTTATTAGCATTACCACAATTATTAGTGGTATTACTAATATAAATCTTATTATAGACATAACATGTGGTCAGGATCAGAAATTACGAAGCTTGACTAGCTGACTGAAATACTGGATCTCAGGCCACATTTCCCCAGTGGGCACATAGCAATTGACCACCAACGAGCCCAGCCTCAGCTTAGGTGAGGAAATAAGACTTTGTACAGCAAGAAATAAGGAAATAAGATCTTGCACAATGCAAGACACAAGCATGTTGTTCCTCTAGAGTTAGTTTTCCCTAATATTATTCTAATGTAGTGGGACTTCCACCCCAAATCAGGGTTCTGCCTGTCTCTCCAGCCCCAGAGCATAAAGAACTGTCTCCAAATTGCTTCCGGTCCTAATTTGGAGACCTTTAAAAGGTCCTGTGCTTTGCTCAGCTGATGTTTAACCTTTCCCCATGTCCTTGCCCTGGCCATGCCAACCTTTACTCCTAAACAGAGCAT
>JAOXXN010000082.1:22513039-22541029 GCA_026770055.1 Myrmophylax atrothorax | reverse complement strand
TCACTTCTCCTGGTATGTACCCGTGGGCAGGAGGAAGGTGGGAAGGATTCATGGCGTTGATCAATAACTCTTTCCTGTCCAGCCAGGAACCCAACCCGCTCAACTTTATTGCTGCAACCAGATCCCGGCTCGAGGGATGTTACGACAACCCGCCTAGGCCGTGGGGGCCAGAAGAACAAATACCTCCCTAACAGGCATGACTTCAGCCAGCACATGCCTCGCTGCCCAGATACCTCCTCTAACAGAGGAAGCCCCTGTGAGGATTTACAAGTCCCAGCCACTTCCTGAAATCACCACTCCTCCTTGTTATCTCACCCTTCCATCACCTGCACACTCCGGATACTATTTGAAGGGAAAGGAGAGCCCTGAGAAGGAAGAGGAGGAGGTGTGCAAGTCTTGGTGATCTGGCCATTAGGCTGGGGGATGGCAATGGACCCCAACAATGAGATATCTGAGCACTCTGGTCAAGTCTTTTTATTACCTGCGATGGAAAATGAGTGCCAGCTGCAAATCAGGGATTTCAACAGCCTCTCTGAAGGCACGTCAAGCATTTTATGGCTGGAAGTATATTTAGGGTTTATTATGGGCTGCCCACTGATCTTTTCTGCATGCATGCAGTTGCTGAACCCTGTTCCCACCCTGCTTTTGGATGGGAAGGGGTCCTCACAAATTGATCGGTTTTCAGATGGCAAATTGATTGGTTCCATCTGCTGCTTCTCTACTTTCTTGCTCCTGAGCAAGGATTTAACCTCATATTGAGACAGGCTAAAAGCTGATTTGGAGGGCAGCTTCAGCCTGCAATGGGATGCAGCATATGTTGCAGACCTGTCAAATGTCACACAGAGCAACACTTACCCCATGGCTCCCTCCCCAGAAGGAACAGGCTCTCCCCTTCCCAGCACTGTGCCACAACCTCCTCATACTCTCCCACTGGAGAGATGTGTGAACTCCACACCTTCTTGAGAGGAGCACCTCAACCCTCCAGTTCCATGCTGGGAGCTTGGGAAAGCTGGCACAGTAATGGGAACTGGACCCCTTCGAGGTGGGAAGCTGATGCATACAGGATGCAGCAACATGGCTTTGCGAACCAGCACACAAGATCTACAGGAAACTACACACACTGGTTTCACTTCTAGATGTGCTACAGCCATGTCTTCATCACACCATATCCTCCCCCAGATAAACCAGAGCTTAACTTTGCAGCAGAGCAAACAAACTGTTCCAGGGATGACTAGCTACACTGAGCTGTGCAAAGAAAGGAAGAAAGGAAATAGTTGTCTTCTTTCACAGCTTGAGCTCTTTCTCTCCGTGAAGATGTTTGTTTGGGTCTCTCCTCTTTCCAAGCACTTACCTTCCTAAAACCTGCTGTGACTTCACATCTTTGAGGTCTTCCACCTTTTGTCAAAATTACTTGAAACCTCCCAACAGTTTCAAAAGTGATTGAGGAGGAGACAGGCAGGCATAGATGCAAACAGGGGGTCTAAATCTTTCTTCTGCAGGAAACCTCAAGCTAAACCCCAGAACTGCAGCCCTTTGGGCACCAACCATAAATCACAGATACCATGGCTAAGGGCAAAGGCACTGGCCTTGGAGGAATGAAACATATTCCTAGCCAGTGGGACAGACCTGCTACCAAACCCTCTGGCAGATGGCAAAATTCCCTGAAAGGCTTCTTGAAGAAACCTTCTACATGTGCTTGCCAAAATGGTAATGTAGTCTTCTTATATTGCAGCAAAATAAACAAGTCCCTTAGAAAAGCAGATGCAGTTGGTGCTCTGGCTGTTGATCTACCCTCCTTGTTTCACTCCTGCTTGTCCCACCATGACACAGAGGGGTTGTGGACACCATGGTGTGCTAGCACAGGTGCTAAGAGGTTCGCTGGGCAAGCATGTCCAATCTAACCCTGATCATTAGTGCACCCAGCTGTTATCGGTGGTCTTCACTCTGCTCCATGGCCAACCATGTCCATTAGCATTGGTATCTCCCTGCCTGTCCTCTATCCACTTCACTTGTGGGTGTCCCCACTTTGCTCTCATCTCAGGTTGCATAAAGAATCTTCTTTGTTCGCACTTGAGAAACAGATCCATGTACCATGCACACCTCAACTATCCAGGTCCTTATGTTCAACCACATGTTTAATGGCTCCTTTCAATTTCTATTGATTGGTCTCTGCTCTTCCCACTGCACTCATATCACATTTCCAAACTTTCTCTAAAAATAAAGTTGTCCTGCAGTGTCCTGGTATTAAGAATTTGGGATTTGAAAGCCTGCAGAAAGTCATCACAACTACCAATAAATAAGGAGAGCTGGGAATGTACGTGGAGGAGGAGGAAGAATGAAGGAAGGAAACAGGGAGAGCAACTGGATTAAACTGAGGAGCTGTGGAAAGGGACAAGGCCTGCTATCATGTTCCCCCCTGAGAGAACAGGGCTGCAATGTCTGAAAGGGATGAACTAAAGTCCAAATGCAAGCTGGCAAGAAGGGAGCTGTAAATCAGTTCCTGCCCAGTGCTGTGATGGTTGTCATGAACTGAGCCATGGCTGCCATCTTGCCCTGTGCCATGGCCATCATCTGGGCTAACCCACCCCAACAGGCTGCAGGGTCTGCAAGCACATCCCCCTGCCATTTCATATCTGAATTCACTATGGGAGTAGTGAGTCTTTCATTAAACTCATGCTGTACGTGGCCTGATCAATAAGGAAGGGCTGTAGCACCCCATGGCACCTTGGCTCTGGGTGCTGTTTGCTTGGCAGCCATTCTCCCTGGATGTGAGGATCACCATCACAGTGTCCAGCTAGGGGTCCCAGTGTGGATGCCCATCCCCTTGTATACTCCTGCTACCATCTGCTGGAAGGAGTCAGCCTGTGCACTTGCCTACCACATGGAAACTCTTGGGAGCCATAACATGGATGACACAAGGACAAGGGCAGCACTGGGGTGAATCTGCCCACTCTCCACCTTCCCACTCTGTGCTCAGAGGGACCAGGACACCCATGTCTCTCTCCTAGTGTAGTTTAAAAACTGCAATTTCCAAGGGCTTTCTTGACCTGACACCACCCTGCTCCACAGCCTGGCATAAGGCACTGCTTTGGTCTGTACCTCTGCTGCTACTTAAAACACTAGCCCGTGGTGTGGCTCAGTCCTCTCCATTTGATTTATTCTGACTGCAAACACTGTGTCCTCCTAGATAGGTGCCATTAGGTTCACTATGCTCCCATCCCTGCTCCTCCCCACCACTACCAAAACACTTCCCACTGAGCAGCTCTCCCCTGTCACAGAAACACAGCCGTGCCTTGAATGGGGCATATGGACTGCTCATCTCTGACTGTCTGGGGGAAAAGAAAACAATGCTGAAAGCCAAAACACCTGCTCAACACACTCTCCTTTGCAAGCTGGGCTGGGAACCAAACACAGTTGGTACCAGGTTAGAAGCTTCTGTATTTTTGTTAAGGATTATTGAACAAACCACACAGTTTTACCCCACAGGGTATCATAAATAAGCAATGAAAAAGCGAAGAATGAAAAGAAAAAGTATTTGCCTACAAAAACACGCCACAAAGCAAATAAGTCAGAAGGATGTGAACTGAACTGTGCAGGGCCTGCTATGTCTAAAAGCAAAGCTTTTATAAGGTAGGGAAAGTGATTTAAGAGTCTGCAGGTAAACATGAGCTGCCACGTATTGTTCTGGGGAAAAGTGGCAGAATAAATATGCAAATCTTTCTTATGTGACAGCCAGAATGGTGGAAATGATTATGAAATAGACCTGAAGAAGTCTGATTAATAATTTATCCTCAAATGGAAGTTGATTCTTGGCTGAACAGCAAGGATAATAAGGCTGAGGAATCAATAAGGGCATTTACAACTCTGTAAAATGCATTTACAAGTACAAAAAGATGGCTTGCTTTGTGGCCATGCCTCGCGTGAGCCAGAAGAGAGGGAAGGGAGAGCACGCAACAGTGACTGTGCAGCATCAGCCACATAGACAAGTCTGGAGAGGGAGCTGGGCATCAGCAGTCACTGATGGAACTGAGCATCATCTCTGGATCGTTACTGCAACCTGAATGATCCTTCACTGTTAACACATGTCCTGACAGCCCATGGAGGACACATTAATTAAGCTCAGTCACTTACGAAGGATCACATAATGAATGCAGTGTTGACTGAGAGCAGTTCAGTGGTACCTTCTGCCAGAATGTGACTGTCCTCAGGGACAGAGAGCGGAAGTGACTGCCTGGAACACCATGCTCTTGGGTGGGCTGTGCACATCTGGCCTAGCTAATGCACCTCTTCACCACATCTGTATCACAGCACACATGGGTAGGCAACTTACCCTGCTCTCACAGAGAAAGATGAGACCATCAGCAGCCTCCTTCAGTGTAAACTCTTAAAAGTACATGCCTCAAGTTTCAAATAATGTTCTCAGCTGGGCAGCTGGAGGTTCATTGCTTGTCCACCCCATCTTCCCTGGACAACTATGGAATGGGTGCCTTAACAGCAGCATTGCTATGTTAAGTGGAAAAACTGGAGGCATTTTTACATGGCCTGGCTCAGAACTGGGAGCAAGCACCTCTGCCTTGATGCAGATGAGAAGGATAGGATCTCTTGGGTTGGCTCCAGGCACAGTGACCCTGAAAGGGACATGAACCCATGACATGTAATTGTCACCAATGCCTTCTAGCCTGTGGTCCACAGGCTCACAAAATGTCCCTGAAAAGTGAGAAAGAAAAGCCAGTGGGGCTGCAAATTACCAAAATCTACATTGCCCCTGGCAAGTTTTCCTTTGGGATGTCCTCTGTAACTAAAGCAGTTATATTTTGGGGGAGCAGAGCGGGGTGAGAAGGCAGTTCCCACTGTGGATGTGCCTAACACTGAGACCTTCCCTGCCTTCGGCAGGGAGTACAGATAATAGATTTGCACAGATTTCCTCTTAGTGCTGCTCATCCCCTCAGGGCATTTGGCAGAGTGTCTCCAGCTCCCGGATGGCACGGTCTGTCCCAGTTGAATGGTTCAACAGTGAGAACATGAAGGGAGAAATGTGAGGCTGGAGGGACCCTGGTAGATATTCCTGCAAGACTTCTCTCTGCAAACCCTCCCAACAGATGGGTGTCCAACCTGGCTGTAAATACTGCCAGTGAAAGAGGCTCCATCCCTTCCTGACAGCTTGTTCCAGGGTTTGTGTGTGGTCAGAGCTGAAGAAGTTTCCTAACATCTGACCTAAATCATCTCTGCTGCAAATGGAGCCTTGCTCTTCTTATCTTGTCCTCATGCTGAATATGGAGAGTAATTCATCCTTATCATTGCATAGAAAGCTTACATACTGAAATATATTTTACTTGCTACCTTCTGGTCCTTTCCTTTTTTTGGACAAAATAGGAACAGTTCCTTCAGTTTTCCTTCCAAAGTCAGATTTTCCGAAGTGTTTATCTTGTTTACAGTGTGATGCCAAGAACAGCACACAACACTCCAGATCTTCCACCTGCTGTAAACAAAGAGGAATAGTCAGCTCCACGGTGCACTTCTGCTGGTCATCCCTCTCACAGGGCATCAGCAGGTCTTCATGAAAAACAGAGAAGGGCTACAAGGATGGTCAGAGTATTATCACTACCAAGTGTGAGCTGAAACCCTTTGGCTGGTGAAAGATTAGAGGCAGGCTGTGTGATAGAGGTGAATGTTATTGAACAGGTAAATAAGTTGTTTCTTTCAGTACAAGGACAAGGACTGCCAAGTGAAAGCAACAGGAGAACAAATGGAAAGAAAAATCCTTTGTGCTGTCTACAACTAACCTGAGACACTCCTTGCCTAGGGATACATGGATGCTACCTGTTTAAAGGAATTCAAAAACAAACTAAAAAAATTAATGGTAAAAAAGTCAATAACAGCTGCTGCTAAATATAAAGCAACAAAGTTTGACTGAGGAAGTCCCCCATCAAAAATCACTGAAGACTGGGAAACTATTCTGAAGAGAAGCATCATAGCACATTGAGCCCCTTCTTACACACCCCTCTCAGACATGACACAGGGCTGCATGGACCTTAGATATGACCTGATCAGGCTTCTGTTCTGGATTACACCATGCCTCTGCTGACCATCCCAGAACACTGTTTACTTAAGTGAACAACAAACCTTGCTGAAAAATGGGTTCAACATCAGCTGTCAAAAAGGCACTTTGGCTGACTCAGTCATCTAGAGTCTCTCAAAAGCTGAAGAGAGAACACCTGAGAAACATGAAGAAAGAGAGTCTCGCAGAAACTCAAATGAGAACAGATCAAACTTGGTCCTATTTAGGGGCTTGTTCTCTAGCATAATAAACTGTGAACTTAAAAACATTGCTCGGCTAAAAGTGCATGCTGGGCTCATATGAGACACTGTGATGGCGGGTGGTGACCTGACCCTCAGCCTTGTGTGGCCACAGCTTCCTTTATGCATCTGCCCCTGCACTTAAGTCATTTTACAGTAAGATTTCACCCATCCCATCTTGGCCAGGTGTGAGGTCAATTTACTGTCTGGAGCAAAGGTCAAACATCCTGGAAGGGCAAGGTCCAAAGCAAAACAGTGTCTTGGCCCATCTGCATTGGGCCGAAGCTGCCAGCAGCCATGGCTTTTGTGTGTGTAATTTAAGCCTGAACGGACAGAAAGACCTAACACTGTGGGGGAACTCTCATCCTTTCTCACTGCTACCAAGTTTGTGGATGCAGTACTCAAGAGCTGGAGACCTATCTTAATATTAAAGTCCCTCTGGCATCTGTTGGAAGATGTCTGCTGCAGGTAGAGGACACTCAAGGCTTTAAAGGGCCCTGGTTTGTAAGAGGTTTGCTTCTACAGCAGCTCCTTCCAGGGAACAGTCCAGATTGATTTATCACACAGCTCAGATGGTGTGAGCAGCAGCTAGTGGGACTCAGAGAAGGGCAGCTGAGGAGAGCAGGAGTTTTTGCTCTTCCCTCCAGCCCCACATATGCCTGGTGGTCTCTCTGCTTTCTTCCTTAGTAGGGGTCATGGATGGCTTTGTTCAGTGCTGAGAAAGGCCACATACTGTCTTCAGGTCCTCCATCTACACACATCTCTACTTTCATGGTGCTTAAAAACATTGAGGGTGATGTTTCCTGCAGGAGAAAGTATGTAGGTACTCTTCTGGAGTCTGTAGTAGGGACTAGAGGGTCATTCCTTAGATTAACAAGGTCCCAACATATGAACAGAGAGGAAGGGTGGGCACAGGCACAGGTTTTCAACACTTTATTTATTTTTACAATCCTCCCATTTTCCACCTCCCCCTCCAAGGCATCTTGGAAGTCAAGACTGATACCTGCCAGGATATGAGATGTCCAGACAAAATCAGAATGATCCTCTCCAAAGCTGGAGTGGAGGGGAACTGATTTCAGCCCCCAGGGAGATCAAAGGACCAGCTGGGTCTGGGGTTGCAGGTCTGGGCAATTTCCAGGTGCGGGGGACTGGCAAGGTGTCAGTCATGTCCCCCTGCACATGCTGCTGCAGACACTCAGTGTATGACTTCGGGGCAGCTGGTGGCAGCTAAACCTTGGCCTGCACACCCCTTCCTTGAGAAGCATGACGGAAGGGATTAAGTGGCTTGTAAGGTGACACGGGTTGATCAGCTCTCAGTGGCATGGTGGGAGGGGAGATGCTGAAGTGGCTTTCCATCTCTGCCCTTGGTCTCCTGTCCAGTCACTATCCAAACACAGAAGCTTGTCCTCCTGCTGGAGGAACAGCAGGTTCTATACCTGCCACCTGCCTTTCAGGCCTTCCCTCTATGTTCTTTTCTCTCTAGGAGGGCAGGATTTGACCCTCCAGTCTCTTCTCTGTGTCCCAAGCCGTGACATGCCCAGTGAGGCGCTTCCAGGAGCTTGAGGTGCAGGGGATGTATGGGAGCGAGTAGATGCTTTTCAAGCATGGATGTGACAATTTGATTGGATGGGACTCTGCAGATCCCTGTCTTCTTGCTGTCCTTGCAGCCCCGTGGTAAGGCTTCACCATTGCTCAGAAGAGGAGGAATGATTTGCAACACAAAACTGCTCCTGTTTTCATCCCTGTGTCTCTCCACTTCAGGGATACAGAAGCCAGATACCTCAACTAGCTCAGTTCCCACAAGCAGATTAATCACTGTACACCCCAGTATAGGGGACAGAGATTCCCACAGCCTGGAGGGTAGATGTTGCCTGGCTGCAGGGGAGGGAAATCTCTGAATCCAGCCCTATGCTGAAGGTGTGAGCATCACTGATTTTGATCATCTCTTCCTCACTTTGGGTCAGTTCTACCATAGTCATTTCCCCCCCCACGGCACACAGAAACGTGGTGGGACCCTACCATTATCTAGGAACACCAAAGAAAGAGCTGTGTCACATGGAGAGCTTTTTCTCCACACACAGTTGTCTTCAACATCTCCCTGTAATCCCTCCACCCTGCCCTCTTCTTCTTTCTGCTCCCAGCTCCTTGGCAGGCATTTCTGGATGACTCCTGTGCTCCACACTGGACCAGTGCTTGTAACTCCCACTGCTGTAGGATGTCTGCACACGGGTCTTGCTGGCAGGGTCCTAACAGTCACAGGGAGCAGGATCAGCAGCTCCTGTGGTATTCTTGCATTGTCACATGCTCTGTCAGCCCTGTTATTCCTCTGCAGCCTTCCCACTCTCCGGGGACACCCAGACTTTCTGTAACACAAATTCCTCTCATAGGGAGGCACCAGAGAGCAGGGAATAAATTTATGAGATTCGTTCATGTGACTGGTCACGGTTGAAGCTGGTCAGATTTTTTCTGTCTAATTAGTTCACATCCCTGCAGCACCTATGGACCCCACTGAGGTCAGGCACTCTGCACCTAATCAGGGAATCTGCATTAGACCTGTAGAGTTTTGCAGGCAGAAGAAACACTTTTGACTGTCCAGTCTTTTCTGCTGGCTTAGGGGCAGCTGCTGAGCTTTCCCTTCCCAGGACAGAAGACAACACACAACAAGATGCAGGTGATGTCAGGTCAGATGATGGAGCATGCAGCATGGAGCAAGGCAGGGGGCTGCTGCTGGCATGGAGACCACATCCCATGGTCCCCATGGGCTTTGTTTCCCTGCTGTATCCCCCCAGATCACTCCTGAGCCACGATGCTGTATGTCAGGCATGGCTGCACCAGTAGCAGGGGTCAAAAAGCAGAGGAGACAGTCGGTGCTGCAAACAAGTGATATCCAGGCTGGCTGCAGAGCAGGCGACAAGGCTGTACACTTAATCCTTGAGGCATGACAGCTTGGGACTGCCCTGTAACACAGGTTTCTCTTCATTGTGAGAGCCCACTGGTGAAGGCTTAAACCAAAAGAGGTGAAAAGGCTCAAAACTGGTATCCATAGTGGAAAAAGAAAATCCTTAAGTGGCATGTCTAGTGGAAAATGTGGCATCTCTAGAGTGGGAAAAAATCCAGGCCAGTTCCTCTGAAGAAGAAAGCTCAGAGAGTACGGCTGTCTAAATATATATATCTCTCCGTGAAGGTCCCACAGCGGTCGCAACGCTGTCCTGGGGTGATGGAAGAGCAGTAGGGAGAGGGTGCAATACAGACTTGGCAACATTAGAGGGAGCTTTGGGAAGGGGTCTGAGAGGAGGCGGAAACAATAACCAGATGTAAATTACATTTTGTGAGTTTGTTTAAATAAGGGATCCAGTTTAATCCCATCGACTGTTTGCTTAGTGTACAGCTGAAAATTAGCATCCACAATTTTATGCACACTAATAAATTTAAGCCATTACTCTCTCCATCTGCAGCTTCATTCATATAGTTTAAGAATCAAAGTGATTTCCCTGTAAATATCTAAGGCTCGGCAATTTACTCCAAAGAATGTAAATAGAAAGTGCCTGAAGGCCCAGAGAGACGGCCTTATAAGCTCTGCCTCCCCTTTCTCTCCTTCTCACTCATCTCAGGCAAAGGTGATGGGAGATGTCCAGTTCAGCGAGTGAATGTGGGTACCAGGCTGTGGTCCTGTCTGCCCACTGGTGTTATCCTGTGGCTGGACATGGAACACATCAGCTAACGAAAGGGAGCCCTGCACACTGGGATGCTTGGCGTGGGTACAGCTCTGAGCTCCAAGGCGGCTGCGAGGAAATCAATCATCTTTTATTGTTCTTTGCTCCTTCGGTCGGGGTGGAACATTCCTCCTAAAGAGAAACTTGTTATCCTCCCCGGCAGCGTCCCTGCCGAATTCCTGGCATCAGCAGCTATAAATAACCCCCTGTAGATGAGAACAGCATGTGGGCAAGGCTCCCAGGGACTGTAGCAGTACGGGATACATCCTACCAACACGCTGGACCCTGCCATCAAACCCCTGAGAGAGTTTTCCAGGCAGCTGGGAAGGTTGTTCCCCCACTCTTAGCTTAAAAGCCAAGGCAAAAGAGGCTAAAGACTGCTAGGAAACCAGCTGGCTGGATGTTCTTACTCCAGGGTTTTAGGCTTGTTCAGCTGGGGCAGGGGCAATGTTAGGATAAAAATCTCTATGAATTTTATAGTCTGAGGCCATGAAACATGGTTGGAATTAAGACTAGAAAGTCCTGCATTTTTTGGGGGTGTTGCAGAAGTGTCCCATCTGCACGTCAGGATAAAATCCACCAAGAGCCACAGCAGCTGCCTTTCCATGCCCAGAACTATATGGTCAGAAATCTGCATGAATACTTTTGTATGTGCCACTTTGAGCCACTGGGTTTTGATTTTCAACATTTCATCAAACTACTTTACAATTTAAATGTAAAAGCCTGTTTTAAGCAAAAGACAGCTACTTTTTTCATTGCAGACTCTTCAAAATGTTTCAAAATGTTTATACTTTTTCTTTTTTGATAAAATAGGACACAGGTCTAAACCAGCCCATTGAATAGTTTAGTGTCAGCAAATCAAGAGATAAAAACTAATAAACCCCTATTCTTCTTAGGTAAGGTATCTGTGTTTTACAGTCAAGGAATTGGTGCATTATACAAGAGGTCTATGACAGAGCAAGGGGGTGTTTAGAGGAAACTAGGGGTGGCAGACTAATGTGCAGTGGATGCTACATGAAGATATAGCAAGAAACAACTTTCTGGAAGAAAATCCATGCTTATAAAAGAAAAAAATTTGGTTACATAAGAACTGAAACTCTGGGATTTGGACTGACATTTTTAAATGCTTTGGGACTTCCATTTTTAAAGGCTTATATAGCACCAAGCACAATAAAGAGCTGGCCAGAGCTCTGCAAAGTGCAGTTTGCAAAATCCAGAGGGGAGAAGGAATGCTGAGAGTTCCAGATGTTCAACACTTAATTAGAAATGTCCATCTCGTTTCTTCTCTCCTTTCACTGATCTCAAAATTATCTGAAAAGGAAAGTCCTCAAGGAACACTCTTTTCAGATCAGATTAATTAATTTCATTTTAATGTCAATGTTTAAAATCATCATGCTATTAAAATGTTAAAACAAAAAAGTCATTAAAACAAAATTCTAAACACCAAGCATATTAATTTTTGAAAATATAGGAGTGAGGTCTTTAAACATTGACCAAATTTTCCTTTGTATTTTCTTTCAAACTAAAATTCTGGTAAGACTGGGGACCACTCTGCCCTTCTCCTTGAAGTGTAGGGGACCAAGATATAAGAGTAGAGGAAGAAGCCTTCTTTCTACAGACATAGAAATCATGGAGTTTTTAAAGCATTATTTTATTACTCTTGTAAAGTTTTACTTTAGTAAGTATAAAAAAAACTTATGTAGGTGGAAAATAATGATATTTCTGAGGAGAAAGAAACCATAACAGCCAGATAATTCTCCCAAATAATTACCCAAGAAGTCTTTCAGTAATGGAAAACATCAAAAAACTTACCATTTGGGCTGTAACACGTTGATTGACTCATTTCATCTCAGTCAGGTTGTTGCCTGGGTCTCTTCAAAAAGCTAAGGTGAGGAGCAGGGAAGGTATGGAAGGGAGGGGCCACAAGAAGCCACTCCACAAAGCTAGAAAAGACGCCCTCCTCACACCTGTTGGGTGGATAGACACTACCTGGTCCAGTTGTTCCCTCCTTCCTTACTAAGCTTCTCCAAGAGTAAGCAAGGCTTCAGACTGTCCTTAGAGAAAACCCTGGAAGTGCCTGTCTTGCTTAGCGTGACTCCTGGACATACGTCTCTGTTCTGGAAGGGACAGGTGAGGAACAGCATTTATCCCCACTCCTGCTGAGGCTACGACAGCAAGTACAGGAGCTGGGGTCATATGAATCTGCCCCAGATGTGCTCCCACCTGGCTGTAAAGGCAAAGCAGTTGCACTACCTCAGTGCAGGATGTCCTTATAACTTCTGGACAGAGGAGGCTGAAAGAGCTTGGCTTGTTTAGTCCAGCATGACACCCGCTGAGAGGGGATCTGATTGCTGTCCATAAATACGTCAACAGGGCTAACAGCAGGGAAGAGCCACTGAAGCTAAAAGAGGACACTGGCACTGGAGCAAACAGGGCTAAAACAGAAGGAAAGAAATGTAGACTAGAAATTAGCAACAGATTTGTAACCATCAGAGCAGCAGAAGGCATTAACAGCATAACCTGCTGCTGAAGATGAATGTGCAGATTCATGATCGGGGTGGTAGCAGTGAAGGCCAGGTTCTATTCTGCTCCTTCAGCTCCAACAGTAGCAACATCCATCAGAAGGGCAGGGCAGCCAGCAAGAGAGTACAAGGGGCAACCTAAATGTTTCGGGCCGAGGTCAGACATTCCGTATCCCTCACCCTCTGACTAGCCCCAGTCCCAAAGCTGCCACTTTGCACAGCATCAACACTGTCTGCTGATTTCCCTCTGTGCTGATGCAGTGGTGTCTAGAAGCTTGTGGTGGGTCAGGATGGCTCTGGGCTCGATGCATGATGTGTTCAGCTGTCCCGGCTGCGAAGGGCAGCAACATCTGAGGGAGCATGAGGAAATGGCTGTGAATTGATGTACCACACATGCCTCCCATTTGTGTTGGGAGCTCGAATGCACCATGCTGACAGAGCCTGATGGGTTCAGGCTGCAGCCAGCCAGCTGGAGCCCAGGGAGAGCAAACTGACAGGTTTCAGCCATCAGCTGGGCACAAAGAACCTGGATCTGGTCCAGCTTCTGTCCAGTCCCAAAGCCGGGATAACTGACAGCTCTGCTGGAGGCCCTGTGACCTGAGTGACTCAGGCAGTGTTTGGGTCTCATGAGGATTTGAAGTGGGCAGTGGAAGCTCAACAGTTTTGCACTGGGTGACCTACTTTGCCTCAGGCTAGATGTAACTGGCCATGGAGCTCTCCCAGTCCCTGCTATCAACTTGGGCCAGACGTCTCTTTTCTCCTCTACACCCAGTGCAGCTCATGTTTTATGAGGAATTGAATTCAGTTATGTGGTTCATTGACTCTGTGCCCTGGAATTCCCTGACCCCAAGTGCCTCCTCCCTTCACCATGTGCTGGGAATCTGCTCTGAAGCAAATCCCCTCTGATATCTGTTAATCCTTTCTTGTGTCACTCCACCCCACCATATCCTGAGCTGATACTGCTGTCCCTGTGGGGGAGCAGACCCTTCCCCAGCAACCTGCTTAACAGAAGCTGCTGAAGCCTTCTGCAGTCAAACACACGCTCAACAATGAGCTGAGCTCTCTTAACCAGACACTGGTACTGGTTTTGTCTGATGGCAACTGGAATTGTAAATGGCATCTGTAGCACTCCTCTCCAAAAATCTCGAGAGCTGAGAGTGATGCTTCCCCTGAGTTTGATGCCTGCCATGAAGTTTAGATCCTTGTGCAGACATCTCTCAAAGTGAAAGCCATCCCTACACCTACAGCAGCAGCATCACCTTCCCAGCCACCTTGCCTGATGACAAATCACTGTTTCAGGAAGGACTAAGAGACCGATACCCAGTAGTGGTCTTTCCCCCTGCAAATGCTGTGACAGTGGCTCTGAGGCAGTCAGGGGAGAGACACATCCCCAGCCCCTCTCCTGGTCCGCTCTCCTGACGACGGTGTTGTGTAAATGTTGAAATATTGCTCTTTTGTACTTCCAGTTATGAGAGGTGGGTATCCTGCTTCGATCTGTCTCTCTCATACACATTCATAACATTCAAATTTATAATGTAATCTTACTTGCCGTTCCATATTTATGAGAAGTTTTGATGGGTGTTTCTTTATGTGATAATATCAAGCAGAATGCTAACCCATTGCCTCAAACCACTGTAAAGTCGTTTTCTTACATAATTGACACCAGCATATTCTTTCATTATACAAGATTTAGCATGCATCTGCTCCACCATTGCATGGCAATAGATGACTTTTTCCAGAGTCTCCTATTGTCAATTCAAATTAGCCCCATTTCCCGAAGCTACTGTATGGATTTTACAGTTGACAGTAAGGGAAAAACACAGGAGCATAATGACTCTATTAAATTATTCAGGCCTAGTTAAACCCAGTTCGGTCTGAACTGGAGAGCAAAGAAACAGGGAAGAGGGGGGAGAAAGGTAAAAAAAAATCCCTAACACCATGCAACTCATTGGTTATAAAATGCAGCCATCTTTACAGTGAGTTATAGAGTGCATCACCTGCAAGAGGCATGGAAGTCCTTAATCAAAGACAAAAGTCTGTCATATTACAGCACATTCATTTTAGTTAGGGTAATTGGGTTCAGCAAGAGGCTAAGAAGAAAAGTTTGGTGAAGAGACAGACATCACTTTTTATCTTCCCCAATTTTGGTCCTGCTTGCTTTTCTTTTCAAAAGGTGTCATGGGTCTTCCTGCCCCATGTCACTGCTTTTCCTTCTGCAAGAACAGGCAGGTGGATAGGGTGCCAATGGGTTTTGTCATCTGATGCCATCCTACCACTGTCCTTTGTTCCCTTGTCCGACAGATAGACAGACAGACAGCTAAATAAGGGTGAACATGGGGCTTTGGAGAGGGAGATACTGTGTGGGCATGCACAGGTGAAGAGGTGACACTTGGCTGCTCATGGATGAATTACCAGAAAGAGAGAGAAATGGGACCAGGTGTTTTGGCAGGAACATATTTATAAACGGAAAGCAGATGTATTGGGTTATCTGAGACGTAGAAAAATAAGGGTCAGAGTCTACCAAAAATACAGGCAGATGCTGAGTTTCTGAATAGTTTTCTAGGATCTCACACTAAAACGAGGGTATTGGACACGATCAGCTGTAAATGTTAGACAAACAAGCCCTTTAATACACAGTGTGGCCAGTTAGCCACCTTCCCTGCTCTTGGCAGCCTGGTCTTGTTGGCCAGTTGCACCTCCAGGTTTGGCTTTGTGCTGCAGAAACTTTGAGCTCAGTGCAGACAGTGGCCTCCAGTGTAGTGGTGCTCCTGCCACTTTGCCTTGATTATAAATGAGCCCGATGATTGTCCATTCCATGTCCTGTGGAGTCATGCACAGTAAGGTAATAACAATTTGTAGTTTGTTCAGCTATGCCTTTTAACAAGCAGCACTAAGCCTATAGCACTCTATTTCAAACAAGGCCCTGCCATAACATCAAGACTCATCTCCATGAGCAAAACCCCGTCCTTACCCATGGTTGTAAAAAAATGGGTGGGCAGTGGAGCAAAATCCTCCTGCTCTGCACTTCTTTTGCAAGAGGACCAGCAGTGATTCAGGGATTGTTGTTTTTTCCATTTTTTGAGGGCAAGACAGTGGCAGAAAAGCAGCAGAAAAAAGACAAAGGTCAGTGGGAGCTTTCCAGGAGACATTTGGCATCTCTGGCCTGAGATTGCAAGAGGCACAAATGAGCTTCACAGCTGCCTTCTCCTGCTTGGATATATTTGCCCAGGTTGAAAGCAGTGAGTCCAGAATAGCGTAAACTTGTTGCCAGACAGATTGATACAATGCAGGGTGTTCTCTCAGTGTTGGTGGCTTTATTTCACACATCAGCTGCTGGGTCTTTTAACAGACTGAAGATTGTCCTTCAAATTTGAGGGCCCTGGCTTGACTCCTGCCAAGGAGCAACACAGGAAAGTGATACTTCCTGTCTTAGACAGAAAATACCTTTCCCCATTTTGTTGAAAACAAGTATTTTGGCAGCTCTGAAGAGTTACCCAGCTCTGGAAAACCTAGAAGAGGTTTTCTGTGTAACAGAGTGCTAGCATCAACCACCATAAGATGTGCTTGGTCCAGTGCTCTGTCAGCCCACTCAGCACCCTGCTCACAGTTGAGCCACAATGTATGGATTCCAGACTTGCAATGCCTTGAAATGTCTGGTGCATGTGGGAACAAGATGGAAGTTTGCATCACCTTGGGAATTCTAGCCAACCCAGATTTCTCTTCATTAGCAGAAATGAGCATTTGGGAACCAGAGCAAAATGCAAGAGTAAAAGTAACAGTAGTCCTTCTCCCCATGGTGTGCTCCAAGGAGCTTGTAGACTTGCCTCGTTATGGGCTAAACGGGCTTTTCTCCTGTTTTCCTGTTTCTGTGCAGGCTTTACTCATACTTTTCTCACTCTGCCTTTTTCATTCACTGCTACCTGCACCAGAAGCTCTTTCTTGCTGTCTCTACGACAGCGAGTCCCTGGGGCCTCACTGACTGCTGGGGGTTTCTTTTGCTTTTGTTTCACAGCAGCAAGTGATAAAGCCTGAAGAGAACATGTCATGGGGATCTGTCCCAGTAAATTGCTGGTTGAACTGGAGAGGATCATTTTACAAAGGAGGGAAATGAGTGAATGGCTGAAATCACAGGATTTGAGGAGCAGCCAGTGGAGTGAGACTGAGGATCCATGCCCCATGTTCCTGTCATCCCCATCCTCAGCAGATCCCAAAATGTTTTAGAGCCAATTCTGATGCTGCTGCCTGTTTTAACACAGCCAGGCAGAGAACACCCAATAGCAGGGCTGGGAGTATAACCTCCCCAGCTACATGAGTGCTTTAGCTGTTGGGTGGCTTGGTGCTCTTAGAGGAACAACTGGACTTCCTATTCTGCTAGAGGCACAGTGCCCAGCCCATCTGGCTGGGTGCACGGGGCCACAGGTCCTGTTCTCCAGCTGCTCTTTAGTCTGTGGGGTTGCAGGGTGGGCTGCCCTGACCATCCTAAGTCTGGCATCAGGGTATGCAAGAGCCCAACTTCAAATTCCCCCAGCCCACATCATGGCTGATCCTTTCAGAAAATTTGCGTTGAAGGGCAAAGTCTCTGCATAGTTTAGCAGCAGCTGTTTCTCTTGATTTATTGGCTGTTGCAAAGGCCTGTGCAAATGTAGCAAAGTGGTCTATTATCGCAAGATATATCCAGTGCCCCCTGCCTGGCCGATGACTGATGCCCTGATCCAGCAGCTTATTTCACACCTGTTCAGTTTTAAGCACGTGGGCCTGACCCTTTGAAGTCCTTTGGGAGCAGTGGCAGAGCTCATGTGTTCATGGTATGAGTGTGTGCTTCGATATTTGCATGACTTGGGGTCCCAGTGGGGCTTAGCTTTGAAAACAGCAAGGACCAAGACATCAACCAATCTCTGTGAAAACTTTTACCCACTTACAGGGTGCAGAGAGTTGGGTAGGATTAGGGTACATATGGACAGAGCCTCATCTCTTCATGTCAGTGGGTACAGGGACATGACTGCTCTCACAGACTGCATAATCCTAGAAAAATGGGGTATGAAAATCCAAAAAGGGGGGCTAGCACAGAGCAGGGAAGGTGCAGCAACCAGGTAAACCCCAAAATATCTTGCACAGGCCTCCATCAGCAATTTTTGTTCCTAATGACTGAAATGACACAAACCCAAGAGTACCCATTGAATATTCTCACCTTCCCTTCTGGGTGGGGAGTTTTCTGGATGTAGGGTGAGCATCAAATGGGGCTGTTGGTATCCAAATAGCCTTGGTCAAGAACAAAGCATGCTTTTGAGCCCTTTCTTTGACAAAACATCAGAACCTTTCTGGCTTGGCTGTGCCTGACATTGCTGGCTGCCTGCCAAGTCTAAGAAAGTTTATTTGTGCATATTGAGAAACCACTTAATCCCTTTGCCTAACTCTTTAATGGGAATACTGCTTTAAAACCCCAAAATGTCTCATCATGGTAATTTGTCCAAAGGAGATAGGGATGGGACTGAAACAACCTGAAACATTTTATTTTGCCAGTCCTGCATTCTTCATTTCAAAGGGGCATTTTCCATTTTAAAAATTGGTCAGAACTTTAAGAAGGGCAGATAAGGTTGCAGGAGGGACTAATTGTTAAAATGAGTTTGAGTCACAGTGAGTCCTGGAGTCAGTGATAAAGAAAGCATGTACTTGACAGGGAAATGAGAACAGCGTGACCCTGTCACCCAACTGCAAAGTGGACTACCATTTTCCAGCAATGATGCCTGGTGTTATGACAGCTTTTAATTAAGCTCCCTGTTAATGATCTGGGAAGAGGCTGCTTCATTCCTGAAGCCTGTAGGTGGTAGTAAAGGCAGGAACAGATAGTGAAATGACACCAAAATATTTAGCACCCGGTTTCATTCCCAGTGGGAGCTGGACGGAGCCCATGGGAATGTTGACCTAGGGTTTGAAATAGCACTTGAAGGTCAGCTTGGGAAAACACAGCTGATCTTGAAAGGGAAAAGTAACAGATGGGCCCCATCAGCTTCATTCCAGCTCCAAACCCAAAATACCCAGGAGTGGCTTGGCTTCTCATTGGGATAAAGAATCCTGATCCATTTTCATCTACTCCACTTTTCATGTGAGTTGCCTCCTCTTCCCTTGTGAACTTAAAGGAAAACAGTCTGGCTTTTTTTCAAATGGAATAAGCAGAATGAAATTTTATTCCTTTTTTTTTCCCCGTCTACATTGGTTCAGCTGGTGTTTGATCACTTGGGCAGCCAGTAAAGAGATTGCCGTGGGAAAGATGCCGATATGATTTGGGACTGAGCACAGATGCAGAGAGAGAAGAATCAGGCTGGAAAACCCCTGAGCAACTTTGACTTTGGCCCAAGTAGAGTACAAGGGTCACTTCCAGGCCTGTGACCTGAAGGCCACTGGCATGATTGGAAGACATTCAGGAAAAGCTATGAAAACAAGCAGAGGTGTAAAGGGAAAGATTTCCAGGGAATGATTAAAGGAGCTAACTGCAAGAGCTTAGCCTAATGATGACTCACTGAGGACACGATGATAGCTTGCAAATATCTGAGGGGTATTATCACTAGGAACCAGTCCTGGGGGCATGAAAGGATATAATTTAGAGGGAGAGGCAGCAAGGAAAGGAGGCAAAGAAGGAGCTTCAAGACAGCCTCTAGGGAACCAGAAGCATTAAAAAATGAGATCTGTTCTTCCAGGCAATGGTTGGAAGGAGTCTGGGACCCATGAACAGCCTGAACAAGGAGCTGGAATGCATGCTGTGAAGCACACCTGGCATGAGGGGCAAGAGAGAGGCGAGCTCATGGGCTTTTCACATTGCTGGCCCATGTGATCCCTGGTGTGACAGGCTGGCACACTGCTGGGAAGCAATGAAACACTGGGCACAAGAGGCAAGCATTTGTGGAAGTTCTGGAAGCCAATACCAGCTGGCCATGGCTGGAAGCCAGTTGAATCTGTGCCTTAGCCACACTCACACATCAGCTGGGGTACGCAGTCCAGGCCTTTGATGTCCAACCCTGCCTGGTTTGCTGGTCCACTCCATGCCTTCTGCAACTCTCCCAGAGCTCCCCAGTGGCTCTGCCATTGCTACTCAGGCTTAGGCACCAGGCTCCGGCATCCTTTGCTCTCTCTATATCCTCAGGCTGTCCTCAAACTCTTAGTGTCCCCTGCATCCCACCTTTCCTCCCTGCCCTTGCTCAGGGACCTCTGCACATCCTCTGTGCCATGGCAGGCCTGACCTTTTCCATCTCTGTTATTTCAGCCCTATGTCTTTCCAAGACAAGGATTTCCCAACCATCCTAAGTAGCACACTGAGAGATCTTTCCATTTTTTGTGATACTGAATATCCACAGGCAGAAGGCTTCAGGGAGCATGAGCACACTCAGCCACCTCCTCGCATGTCCCCATGTGCCCTAGCAGTGTCAGATACAAGGTCACCTCTGGAGATGGGGGCCATGTGGTACACAGGTGTACCAGCCCTGTCAGCTGATGCAAACACTGCTCCTGCTCTGAGGGAGCAGTGCCAGGCACACAGAAGGGAGGGGATGGGAGAACAGGGGAAGACTGATTGCAGGGCCTGACCTTACATTTGGGCCTCCCAGAAGCTCTGCCAAGGTTCCCCACCATATGGTTTCCCAAGGAGGGAATCCAGCTCTTCCCTCTGCATCCCACCCAGGCAGCGATGAGGCTGAAGAGACAAGAGCCCCTCAATCACATCTTGCTCCCATCTACACACAGGCCTTGCTTCCTGCAAAAGCCCCTCAGCATCTTTCTGAACAGAGAGACCCTTCCAGCCCCAGCGGAGCAGGAACCTCTTGGAGGTGGGGATGGGGTGGGCCATGCCCAGGGGAGCAGAGCTGTGAATGGCATGTCCCAGAGGTGGCACAGGGAGCATGACAAATCACCCAGTGTCTCTGCTGCTGGGCAATCAAAGAATTCCTCCAACTGGTTGGATTTATCCAAAAGTGACATGCATCTGGGCTGGGGGTGGGGAGAGGGGGCTGGCAAGGGACTCTCCTTATGGTAACAGCTGGGACCAGGCCTAAACATGATTAATTAACATTGTAAAAAAAAGAAAGATCAAGACAGAAAGAGAGCAAGAGAGAGGGGAAATGAAAACCCAAGTCACAGACAAAATTAAGATTTATGGACCCAGAAGGATGAGGAGACTGGGGATGAAGGAGAACAAGGAGGGAAGGAGGAGTGCCAAGGAGGTGGATTACAATTTAATGTTTCTTTATGCTCAAAAATTACAAGGAGGGGCTGAGTGTTGTTCACAGGATGGAGACTGCTGGAGCTTGGCTTGGCAGGAGTGGGGAGGTGGTGGAGGGGTGCGGGCTTGCTATACTTCTTTGGCAGGGGGAACATGTCCTGAGCAAGATGCCAGGGGAGGAATGTGCAGGCATGATTTACAGCCCACAGGACAGCCTGCCCAGCTGCCCATGCCAGTGCTTGTTTGGCTCACAAAGGGTCAATGGCACGGGATCTTGAGTGATGTGGGGCAAGAGGGGTGGCTGTCTCCATCTCCCTGGCTCTAGTCACCCCACAAATGGCTCCTGAGAAGGGAGGGCTCAGAAAAGGAAGGGGCAGAGATCAAAACTGTTTTGGGGAAGTACCAAAGGGCCACAGATAGGTGCCCACTACCACCCAAAGACTTTTGCTAGAGGATGCCAAGTCTGAAATTGAGAGGGAACAGGAGCAGAGGCAGGTGACCCACTTTGGATGAAATAGAAACCATCTGGGACCTCTTCCCAAACCCGCTGACCAGCCCAGCATTGCTGTACCCCCCTCTACTCAGCTGTAATTTATGGAATGGAAGGCACATGATCCCAAACAGCCCTTTCACATCTCTGTTTAAGAGCTGTCTTTTACCAGCTAGAGTTGTGACATAGCATTGACATTTTCCTTCTGCCTCTCTGAGTTTATGTGCAACTGCCAATGGCTTCGCTTTTTCTCCTTTTTTTTTCCCTTATGGATGAGTGGCTGGAAGCAACCTGTCTTCCCTGTCTTCCAAATTCAGCTTTCAAGGCCAGATTTTGTAAAATGTGCTGGGCTTTCCAAAAATCAGAAAAAAACCCTTCTTGTCATTTTTTTTGTTTATTTTACCTTGCTGAGACCAAAATTGGACACAAGGTCTTTGCAGAATTGTGAACATATAAATAAGAAGGGGAGTTCTACTGAAGTGAAAAGTTTCTGCAGGTGGCATAGTCTTCTTTAAGAAGTGTTTTGGCCAAAATGTCACCCAGCTTCATCATCATTTGCTGCAGACATGCAGAGTTCACGAGCAGGGTTATCCTTTGACCTTCTCTGCTAGGTCATGAGTGTCACCAGCTATATTTTCTCTCATCTCAAAAGGAAAATAAGGCTCCAGTGACTCTGTCCAAATAGCACCTTGTTGCTTGCCCCAAAACCACTCATAGAATGCAAAGCACCACCCTTCCAGGATCTCTGCATGCCCTCTGACCAGCTTGGCTCCCACATCAGGCAGCAGATGTGAGATGTGGAGAGCCAAGGGGTTGAAATCTAGTCAAGAGGGAGACTGCTGCTGTCTTGTGTCCATGACCTGTGTCCCTGGGATACAGCCATGCTGATGACCAGTAAAGGAAAATTAGCTTCACCCCACAGAGGTCTACAGACTTTTCTGATGGTGTGTAAATCATGTGGTGTTTGGGGGAGACAGGAACTAACAACCTCCTCTGTTTCCTCAAGTCCTTCTGTGTTCATACCTGTTTCATAGAACCACAGAATGACTTTGGTTGGAAGGGACCTTAAAGATCATCTAGTTCCAACTCCTGTGCCAAGGGCAGGGATGCCACCCATTAGACCAGGTTGCTTGAGGTCTCATCCAACCTGTCCTTGAACAATTCTAGGGTTCAGAAAATCAGTGCAGAGGTCTAGATGGCTGATCAGACTACACAGTGTCACAGGTGGGACAGGGGAAAATACAGACTCAGGAATATCCTGTTTCTGGCCCTGAAGGAACAATGCACTTGCAGGCAGGATGCTAATCCTGGCTACTTGGCTACAGTGCTCCATGCCATACAGAAAGGGATTGGCAAGCAAAGCACAACAGAATGGCATCAAATTGATGTCAGAAAGTGAGAAAACCATGGAATAAGGAAAAGTTTGAGGTGTTTGGTTTCACCACACCAGATGGGAAAGTAAGTTAATATAAGGAATTTGGGAATTTAGACCGGAACCTTGACTGGACCCACCACCCATCTGGGCTGTCCTTCATCCATCCCTCCAACCATGGATCTTCCATGAACCACCCATTCATCTGTTTATCTTCCTCTTCCTGTCTGCAGTAATTGTTGGCACAAGGCATTGCATAGAGGAAACCAGCTGCAGAATGCAATGCCAATTTGTATCGGTACTAATTCCCCAGGAATGATGCTCCATGGTCTTACAGGCTTTCTAGTTGCCCTTTACGCATTGACTGTTTGCTTGTAGCAGAACAGCCGCCTCAGCATTTCCATAGCTCAGGGCCTGCTCAGAGATGAGCATCACACCCAGTCTGGTGCCCATTAAATCAGGACAAAGGGAGCAAAGGACACAAGGAGTCTGGTGGTGAGGCCAGCAAGACCTGGAGCAAGCAGAGCAGAAAGGGGAGCACAAAGGTAGGGGCTGGATTCAGGCTGACAGGAGATACTCAGCAGGTAGAGGTGAGGATTGGGAGAAATAAGGGCTGTTTGCAGGGAAATAAGCAAAAGGAAGAGGAGCAAAGAGTCGGCAGCTGCAGTGCTGGGAGCAGATGGGCTCATGCTGTGCACGGGTGTCTTGAAAGAGTCCTCCAGGGAAAGATGGAGCTGGGAGAGGTAATAAGAGAGGCAGCAAGACTGAGCATCCACAGCCCTTGGAAGAGAGGGGCACAGCTAGCTCCCCAGACTGGCATGCTGCTCTGTCCCATACTGTTCCTCAGCCCTGCCAGTGTTTTTCCAGCTGTCTCCACTTTCCAGGGCAAACCTTGGTCTGAGTAGGAAAATGGCAAGGGAGCACATTTCAGAGTGGTATGTCCGTAGTAAATCCCTCTTCACACCCCTGGAGCCACTATGGGCAATAGTGGCTGGTATGCTGAAGGTGAGCCACATGTCACTTCCATCAGGGATGAAGAAGACAGCATCCTGACCCAGGTGGTTATCCTGTCTCACTGGGAGGCTGCCCTCATGCTGTGTCCAGTTGGGGAGGGAGGTGGAGGAGCTGGGTAGGATCTGGTGGCAGGGACCACAGCAGGGATCAGTGAGAACACAGCAGAGCAGTCCTGTGCTCTGAGAGGTTCTTACTACATTACCCAAGTGTGTCCCTGTTTCTGCATCTTGGACCAGCCTTGCAAGAAACACAAGTTGTTATTTATTTGAGGTAAATGTGATTTTGCTGGGATCTATCCTCAGATGCCTCTTGATGCATTTTAAACCTGACCCAGAATGTTTCACAATGATGAGCTTGGAAAAGGGACCAGTTGCCCTACTCTGAGCTCATGATTTGCTCTGTTTGGGCAAGTCACCAACTGACATTTTCCCAGTGCTTTGGATCAAGGCACCTTTCCCTTTGCCTCTCTCCTTTCCTTGCAGCACAGATCATGTAGGAGCCAGCCTGACTGTTGCTGGTTGACAGGCTGCATAAACCAGGTGAGTCCTCTGGAAACCAAACCCCCGCACACTGAGGGAACACGTGCTGAGAGAAGCTAGAGGGTGGTCTACGTGCTGGAGCCCGTGGAACAAAGCTTCCCCTTTGGAAACATACAGGCTGGTATCAGCATCATCACCTGGCAGTAAGGTACAGTCAAGCTTCTTGTGTCACCCCTACTGTTTGGTTCCCCTCAAAGCCCCTTGAACTTTGTGTGGCAAGGCAGGGAGAAGACACGGCAGCTCCCTCTGCTGTTTTGTACAGTTCTACCCTTTCCCTTCACATTCATCCCTTCCCTGTTCTCTGCTGCTCTCTTACAAAGGAAAGCCTTTCCAGTCTCCCTGTCAGAGGCTCAGACAGACATACCTAGGCAGGAAAAGCTGCAGTTTCAGGATTCTTGTAGGGAAAAGAAATGGCTTAATGCTTAAATACCCTCACTGCAATGTCGACACCTTCCTCCCCCCGACCTGGCGCATGTTGAGCGAGCAGCAGGGTACCCCAGGGAGCTCTGCTCCAGCTGCACACTCATCAGCCATACGGGGAGCACGCAGCGGTGCTTCGCCACTAACGCTCGCCGTGTTTAATCACACATCTGTGGGTTCAAACAGATTTAGCCAGCGTGGGAAGGGACGCGCCAGGTAGAAGCAGGTGACAGAAGTTGCTGATTCTGGTTAAACTGTGAAAAACAGGTAAGGTAGGGGGAGAAGAGAGGCAGTGCCATGAGAAGCAGGGAGCCATGGGAATTCTGGCCTGGGGAATCTGTGGTAACAAAACATCTGTGTGTGTGTGCACATACCCATGTACATATGCGAATATCCAAATGTTTATAACTATTTGGTCACTGCTGGAGCGCAGCCTGGGTCTGCCATATTCCCACTACCTGTTCACACAGGGGTTGTCAGAGCCTGAGCGTGTGGGTGATCTCTCTGTACACAGAGCAAACCCTGTGTTGGTTTGGGCTGAGATGTTTGTGTAGCAATTGGCACAGGCTGAAGTGATCCCACGTGGGTGTGTTGGAATGACAGTGTACTCCTGTGTGTGACAGAATACTGTGTGTGTTTGGCAGGAGGAGACCTCGAGTTCTGTGTAGGTGTTTGTTGAGGTCTGTGTCTGTGAGATGTCGTTTTCTTTATTTCCTTGCACCCACCAGCAACAGAGATGAGCAGGGATGCCTTTTCTTAAGTGATGGGAAATGATGTTTTTGGAGCTTGGGCTCCTGTTTCTTGCATGCATGTGTGTGTGCTTGTTCTCCCTGCTGACAAATACATGGGTGCAGAGACCATGTGTGTGGCCCATATGTGTTCAACCAAATGCCTGCACACAGGCCTCTGAGGAAGGAGGTAGGTGGGCTTTGGTCTCCAGCTGTTGGTCATGGCAGAGCCTGCATGGCACAAAGGCAGCCCCTCTCCCCTTATGCCCCTTGCACAGCCTTTCCTGCAGCTGGAGAGTGGGAGAGAGGTCAGCCTGGACCCAGCCCCAGGCACAGCTGGCACTGTCATGCCCAGGGATGGAGAGTTGCAGCATGGGGACATGATGCTGCAGCTCTTGAGCAGCTATTTAGGCAGTTCCCACCAGCTGCCAGCACCGGCAGTCACAAGGTACCCCAGGCTGCATATTTTCACAGGGATTCTCCCTGGTTGCCTGTGCTTATGGCCTGACCTTCACTCTGCCTCTGCTGTCTCTGTCCCCAGTTCCACGGTGCTCTGCAGCCACCTCTCCTCCTGCCTTTGAGCTGAGAAGGCATCCTTCTCACTCTCCCATTTCTGAGTGTGTTCAGGCAGTCCCTTGCTGCCTCCTGCCCATTCCAGCATAGTGTCCATTGGTCCCAGCCTATAGTGTGTCTGATACATGGGGCGTCCTGGCTGGCAGCCACACTGTGAGGGCTGGTGGAGGGGACAGGTGGGTCACAGGCAGTCTCTGCTCTGCAGCATGGCACACTTACTTTGGAGCCACATTTGAGTCCCTCAGCGGGAGGGAGGCGGACGAGGTAATGGCTGCTCTTTTGGGAACATGAGTATCCATCTGGTGCACTGAGGGCACAGGGGGTTTGGCACCCAGGAGCTGGCTCTGCCACCACATGTCGTCAAGGGCCAGGTCTGAGCTCTGCCTGGAATGGAAAACTTGTCCTTCCCTCTGACCTTGGGCTGAGCAGTCCCTGTGGAGCAACCGCATCCCTCATTCCCTCTGCACTGCAGCAGCTCTCCAATAGGCTGTGTACAACCCAGCCTTTACCTGTCTCTTCTCAGGCTGTGTCTTGTCTCAATTGTGACAGTAGATCTGAGGGACACTGCTCTGGGCCCTGCACCTTGTGCAAAATGAGGGTGGAAGAGCATTTCATACACATGAGGTATGTTTGCAAAAGACTGTACCGCACACCAAAGGGTGAGGAATCTGGAGAGGCAGAAGAAATTCCCATCACAGTGCTGCAGGTCCTCATGGGGGGTTGAAAGGGAAATGCAACAGCAAGCTGGCAGGCACATGAGTGAGCTGACTAAGGAGAAGGCTCTCCAGGGGGAGTGGAGCACATTACTTTCTATAAACCCTATTGAAACTCAACAAATAGAGGAGGATTTAGCCTCTGCTCTTCTGACTTCTCAAATATCTGCCTCACTTTACCTCTGCAACACTGGCTACTTTTATTTCTCTCTTCTGTGGTTTAATAACTTACCCTCTGTTTCCCTCAAACTTTGATTTTTGTTATTCTCTCAAACTGTACCCAGAAACAGAAGGCAAATCCACTGCTTGGACACCAACACAACTCTGCATATGCAGAAGACTGCTGAAAGGTGTGCCCTTGAGAGGAGGCAGCAGACGCCAGGATGCCAGTATAACCTCAGCATTACTGCTGACAGATGCACAGTTCATGGTCTGCCTTTTTAAAGTGTGTCACTTTGGGATCTAAAACCCCAAACTTGTGAGTGGAAGCCGCCTTGTGCTGCAGCATCAGGACACTTGCTTGAGTCCCAATCAGAGCAGCAACTTACCACCCCTGGATCTCCTCTGTGTGACTGCCTGGGGGAGCCAGTAACCATGGCATGTCCTCATCCCACAGTATGTTTTCCAAGTGCTGCAGTATGAGGTATAGCAGCTCTTGGATTGCAGTGTAGTCTTGGGCTTACAGGTTCTCTGGAATGCCTGGGACAGGGTGGGAGACAGGATCTTCAGCAGCAGACATGAGTGCCAGGGATGGCAGAAGAGGAGTGAATTTTAAAAGCTCCTTCAGCATTATCATTTTCTGAGGGTGGATTTATTTTGAAAGGATTCACCTATGTTCCCCACTACCTGCTGCTGCACAGAAACCCAGCACCATTCCCATCGTAGCGGCTTAAGCTGGAGTTTGGAGCAGGAAAGTCCAAGGTTACTCCTTCCCTCAGGAATTCTTTGGGGCTGAGGGAAAAGTTGGCTAATCGACAGGACATACAGAGTCCACAGATCATCATGCTGACCCTCCATCTCACAGAAAATACTAGCAGGCATCAATAATTCACATCCCCAAAGCCCCTGCAGCCCACCACAGCCTGCAAACAGTACAACAACATTTACACTGATCCCCTCCTTTTGCTGCTCTGCATCCTCCATCGCGTTGTATCTTCAAAACTGGGATCATATCACCAACAATCAGGGCTGTGAGACTGACTCACATGCAAACACACCCGGCTACTCACATTCACTGCCCCCAACCCAACTCTCACCTACTGCCCTTGCCCTGTTCCCAGCCCAGCAGCAGCTGATGCTTTTCTGCGAGTTCGGTGGGCAGCACAAACCATCTCTGCCCGTGGCCCCGCACTACGGGAGCCCCCACGCTTGCTCAGAAACCCCGGCTGCTCTTAGTTTCT
>JAOXXN010000082.1:22496253-22511935 GCA_026770055.1 Myrmophylax atrothorax | reverse complement strand
CCCCTCTCTCGGATCACAGTCTTTGCATACTAATGATGGCTGAATATGGCTTCCAGGGTGCGATCTCTGATGGAGAGGGAGGTCAGGCTGTGGGTGGATCCCCGGTGCTCTCCAGTCCTCCTCATACATACACGTTTGTCTCTCTGACCCTCCTGGATATGTTGAACCCGCCTGGACTGACAGACCTGGATGGATAGACAGACAGTCACTGACTCCTTGTCCCATCTGCATCATGCACCTGCAGCAGAGCAGGAGCACTGCAGTTTGTGTGGCTGGGTGGAAGGGAGGGTCTTGGTCCCTGAAGCCTACCAGCCTCTGCCTGGCTCCCTGGAGCATCCCGATCTCAGCTCGAATGCTCTGGTGTATGGGAAATGTGTCAAGCCGGGATTAATCCTGCCCCAGGGCACCCTCACCCCCGCTGCTCAGCCAAGCTGTTTGTCTAACCCCGTTCAGGTCTGCTGTCCCTGAGGATGTATGGAGGCCAGATCAGGGAAGCAATCCGCCTGAAAACAACCCTATCACACACACACACACAAAAAGTAATTCCCAAAGGGATCAGGTACCTGATCCAACCCGATACATGAAGCTCTGTTGTTGCAGGGAATTGACTGGATTTTCCCTCTGAGAAGCAACTTGCTGGATCAGACCCATTCCCTTTTGGGTCTCAGCACTGCCAGCACCATTGACAGCTACTGCAGAGGAGAAACCCCTTTTGCAGGCTGTACCCTGATCAGAGGTTCCTGCTCATTTTGGCAGCTCCGGAGTTGCAGCCTGATGAGTTTAAACCAGCCAGAAAGGGTTCATGACTGATTCTGATGACTTCCGGCAGACTGAGCATCACTGCATATTCTGGTGTAACTGGGGCTCCACTGTGCCCTGTACTGTGTGCCCTGCTCTGCATCCAACCCCAGCAAACACGCCATGTCTGCATGCCTATGGCTGGAGCTGGTACCCAGTTGGTGTGGGGATGATACGGAGGGGAGCACTCCCATAGGCAGATAGGTCAGTGTGGGTTTGCTTTTGTTTTCCATTCTCACTTCAGAAACTGCCATGCCAAGGCACAGAAAACAGGAACAATTTTGCTCTTTCCAGACCATGCTGATCCGACATGCAAAGCCAAAGCTCGATTCCCTCACATCCTCTTCACATTTGTTCTCTGCCTCCAAAGTTTTCAGTCCTCTCTTGTTTGGGAGCAGAGGTGGCGTGTTGCAGTGGGAGGTTCTCTAACAAACGCTGTTCCTTTAATTCCTCTCAACCCTGTGCATTGGTAAGGGTTATTATCTCAGGTGGATAATTAATTCTCTTGAACATCAGCATCTGGTCCTGGGTGAGAGCTGTGCTGGAGAGAATGGCAGAGCACAGGATTGGGTTATCAGATGCAAGAACACCTGCCTGGGCATCTTTTTTTTGCCCTAAAATCTATAAAGCAGGGGATGGAAGGACACAGGGTCCCTGCCTGCTCTTCCCCAGAAAGGGGCCTGTGGACAAGCTGCAGTGTGGAAGGGACTGGCTCTCTTCTTTTTTTTTTTCCCCCAAGATAAAGAGATGCATTGAGTACTAATTGCTCAAGCGGCAGTTGAAATGTCCATGTTCCTGACCAGCACTTCTTGCTGTGTCAGGAGAGCTGCAGGGTGAGTGTTGAGTTACTGGGGTCCTCCAAAGGCTGTGTGAAGCAGCAATAAGAAGTATTAGGAGGAAAAATGGGACAGGATGGAGCCTAGACTTTGCAGTGACTGAAATAGTGGATGTTAAGTGAGTTGTCTTGTGTGCTTGCAAGTTTTGAGGGCTCAAAGGGGGAAATCACAAAGGAGCGGCAACAACCTAATTTGTGCTACAGGTCTCTTGCTGTGCAAGAGGGATGGCAGACTGCATGGGGCAAATCCAGCTGCTGCTAACCTGTGACAATTCCCCAGTGGGCCATGACTGACCTGGCAGGATGGTGCATGCAAAACCAGCCCTGAGCTTGAAAGCACATGGCCAGGGGCTGCAACTTTCATGGCACTGCTGAGCATCATTGCCAGAGCTCCTGACTGCTTTGCTGGAGAGCCACACAGGGAGATGGAAAACTTGGTCCTTGCAGCCTGTCTCTGGGACAGGATAAGCAGGGAAGCTGCATATTACAGACACTTGCATCCTGGTTAATGTGTACCATGGGGTGGCAGACAGGGCATCTCTCAAAATGAAAGACTGGGGCAGGCTGCTTGTTCACTCCTGCCTGTGGGTACTCATGGCTTGTACTTGTCTTTATATAAATCTTTCCCTACTGGTGGTTTTCCCTGCAGTATAGGTGGCTTTGGGGGTGGCTCTGTTTCTGCCATCTCTCAGGTGTGATATAGGGTGATTAAGAAACTGTAGTGGGTCCTTCTACAAGCAGCCTGGAAGGTGCCCTCTGAAGATGAGAAAAGTGTGCCCAGGCTCATGTACCCCAGAAACCGATGCTGGAATCTATTGCGTGTCCTTTCCCCACCCCCAGTAATGGTCTTTGATATGGGATGAGGTGGGGTTTCAGAGCCAGGCAGGGATGAGTCCTCAGCATTGCAATTTCTTTGGCAGCCTCTCCAGCTGGAACAGGTTCTCTTGCCTAACCTGACGTAAAGAGAAGAGCAGAGGTGCTCCAAAAACTAGTCGGCACCTGTGTTCACTGATCCCCCCACAGGGCTCACCTCACACAGCAGGGGACACGTCCCCTAGTCCCTGGTGGGTGACAGAGCTGGCTGAAATGGATGGGGCTGTAATGGAGGTACCTGCCGGCAGGGCTACCTGGGAGACGCTCTTATCTGTCATCTGATTTATCCAGGTTAAAAGGCTGCAATCAGTCACCAAGGTAGATTCATTCCCCAGTAAATAGTGCCCGAGGGCTTCCAGGACCTATTTTACTGCTAAGCACTCTCTTTCCAATGCTTGAATACCTTTGTTCCCGATGGAGCTGTTGCTGGCTGATATATATATGATATGGAGAGTCCCGGTGACTTTTTTATTTTTGCTCTGTACAGCTCCTGGCCTTGTCTCTGCTGTAGTGGGCTGCATGATGAATTATCTGTTCCAGGCTTCCTTGGGTCTGGGGGCAAATCCAGCTGAGACTGCTCTTGGCTGCTGGGAGTGCTGTCTCTGTGAAACAGCTCTGCCCAAAGCCCAGGCAATTGGCACATTGAAAGAGATGTTTGAATCAGAGCGAAGTGATACTTGGAGTGCTAGCAGGGCTGGCCCAGGGGCTGGATGTGACCCAGCTCTTCTGCCCTTGCTGCTGTTGCTTGTGAGGGAGTGACAGAGCTGGGCTGAGGGACAGTTGTGCTGTGGTGCCCAAACAGTTGCTTTCTCCAGTGACTTATTCCTACTGGACCTACTTAGAGCTTGCCCCTATCACAGGTGAGTTCTTCGACGTTTGGGTACCTCCAGGTTCAGAGAGGACTCCCAAGATGTGAAGAACAGTGACTGACATCACTCTGACAGTGGAACTCGGACTCCAGTGATCCCCAGAAAAAGGGCCTGCTGCTCTGCCCTCTGGGGTTCAAGGGTAACCTCTCGTGACATGCCACAAAGCCATTCTGATTTCCTCTGGCCCCTGAACTCTCCTTCCCTGGCCCTTCTCCTTGTGGGCATGTTTGTATTTGACTTGGTGGCAGAGAAGAGAAAATCTCTATCAGGAAGGCTATGGACACAATATCAGTTTCTATTCTCATTTTAGTCTTTTACTTGTTTTCATCCTAGTTGAAACAACACAAACCCTCAGAACTGCAGTCAATGGGTTGCTATCCCCATCCAAGTTCTGGCTACTGCCTGCCTCCTCATCCCAAACACCAGTGGAAAGGCTGCATCCTCCCCCTTCCATAGGATAGAGTACAGGAGCCCTTTCCTACTACACTTTGTTCTTATGTACCTTCAGGTACTTGTTCTGCAAACATCTGTTTGACTGCTTTTGGTTTTTTTCATGTCTTTGACAAATCTCTTATGTGGTTCATCATCCCAAATCGGTTTGTTAAATTCCTCCCACTGTTCCCCATCCCCTCCCACTCCTCTCCCCACTAATTAGAGTGAAGGCCTAATGGAGTATTACTGTGAGGGACTAGGCAAGCTTCCCAAAGTGCTTAGCTAAGAGGAGAGCACTTTGACTAATAGATGGGCATTAAGTCTATGCAGCCTCTTGTTCTGAGAGAGGAAGGAGGGGGCCAAGAGTACTGAGCAGAGCTCCACAAATCGGTATCAGTGGCTCTCTTCACATACCCAGACTGTGCTATACAGTTGGACCGTTACTGCTCTCAGATTCGCCCTTAGAGATGGGTTTCATATCTGACTTGGCCTGTGCTAATAGCCCAGTCAGGTGGATTTGATTACCAGTAGATGTGACATGATCCTTTGCTGGTCACAGACACCAGCTTTCCTGCTTGGGGGAAAGAGGGCTTTTTCTCCATGCCATGTTTGTACAGCACCCAGCACAGGAGGGCTCCTTCAGTCCCCCAAGGGATGTTCTGAAGTTTCTGCACCAGTTCTTTGAGCATTGGATCACCCAAAGCTGTCCTGGGATGAGACACTGGGACAGCCAGAAGAAAAGCAGGAGGGGTCTGTCTGCTGGCACACAGCACTTCAGGAGCTGCTGCACACCTAGACCTTCCTCCCAGGAATGTCATTAGAACTTTGTTTTTGCTGGTCCTTTGGCTTTGAAGCATTCTGTGCATTTTCCAGGGATTGCACTCTGCGCTGGAGGAGAGTTTGAGGCTGGAACTATGCAGACCCACACAGCCTGAGCTTTGGGGATGCACTGGGATGGATAGACAATGATCAGTTTGTCTCTCTATCCTTGCTCCTGCAATTCAGTTTCTGAAGCTGTGCTAGGTTGCAGAACCAATTGGATCAGCCTGACAACCATCACCAACGTCATCTGCAACCTTCAAGTGTTTTGTAGCTCAATCCTGTGGACCCCTGAAGGGCATCACACTGACATTTAAACCTTGTAAATGGCAGCAGTGCTTAGAGGCACCAGTAGAAAAGTCAAGTCCTTCACCAGGACATGGGCAGGCATGGGTGTGCACGTGGGTGTTTGCTGGTTAAGTGTATAGGGATGTCTAATCTTGGGAGAGAGGTAGCAAAGGTAGTTGATGCAAGCTGGCGGTGGGCAGAGTGGATGGGAGAAGACATAAAAATGGAGAGAAGGGAGTTGACACTGTCATAGGTTTTCTGAGGAGGGAGAAAGGATTTCTAGAAGCTTGGGTTTGGAGAAGTAAAGCCATGGAGTCTATGAAATGTGGGTACCCCAGTTCAGGGGACTCCTGAAGGCTGGGTCTGAGGGTGGCATTAAGGGACACGTTTATGTTTATGGTATGCTTCTGAGACTCCTTGTTTCACAAGGGAAAGTATAACTTGCAAAGTGGACACAGCATGTGCATGAGGCCAATCCTACCTTTGTTTCACTTGGGCTTTCCAGGTGTCCCACTTTTCTCTCTTCCGCTTCTGACTGGGAGCTACCCTTTCGGTGTCTGACCTCTTAGCAATCTCACCTAGGTAAGCTCTGGCTGTTTGGAAAGTTTTCTTCGTGTGTTCCTGGTTTTGCTCCCTGATTAGTAGTAGCTCTGTAACAGGAGAGATGTAGGGATAGACACAGGATGGGTTCAAGTTGTCCAGCTTCACTCCCTGAAGTCAACACCTGCTGGGTCACCCCTGCTGCTGATATTTTTCATGAGGGTGCTTCAGGAGGAAGCTTGGCTAAACTGAGCCTGAGCATCAGGACCCTAAGGGCAGTGATGGAAATGGCTCTGTGCGTCTCACTCACCTCATCTTATGCTGGGAAAGGGCATGATACCTACAAGTGCAGACACTGATACAAGACCTGAGCTTGGCCCAGCTGCAGCATGGATTGCAGTCTGTGTCCCTGGCTCTCAGGCTTCAGGCTTTCAAGTGCTGATACCTGACATGGGTGTGTGCTGGGAGAATGAGGAATCTACCATAGCGAGTAGAGCATCCTTGGGACAACTGCCTGTGCATAAGTTGAGAGCGATGGATACAACAGCTTCCTGTTTCAGGGAGAGGGGTTATCACCATCATGGCCCCCCAGCCATGCGAGGGGATCCTTCAACTTTTTTTATGCGAGCGCTGGGTAGAAGGGATACCAGAGCTCCCCGTGAGCTGGACACCACTCTCTCCCTGCCTCAGTGAAGGCACAATGAGCGGCCATGGAGCGGGGTCACTTGGTAGTGCTCCCATCAGGGAGGAAGCCTTCCTGTGCCCTGGCAAACCCCTAGTGAAAGACAATCAGGCTCGCTGTCACTGAGCTAATTCCGATGGCATAAAAGCAGTAATGAAATTCACGGCAGGATTAGCCTCTCCATCCAATGGGCCGGCGCCACAGTGACATATCGCACTTCTTGCCCGAATGTAACACACCATCTAATTTACGTCGTGTAGCGAGCGGGAATGAAATGTTCATAAAGAATTGCTGAATCTTGTCACCTTAACTGCGGCCCCGGGCTCTGAAGCATCTGTCAGGGAGAGGAGAGCGGAGAAGGAGGCTCCTGCCTTGCAAAGATGCGACCAGGGCTTTGGGAATGGGGAGATGGCTGCATTAATCTTCTGGGTCTGTGCAATGGAGATATAGCACGTGGGGATGAGGACGCTAGGCTGGAGGAGGGGGGCTGTAGAGCTCGGTTTCATGTGCACACTGTACTGAGTGGTGACAGTGACAGGGAAGGGGCTGTTAGAGCTTCCCCGCCCCCAGAACTGCATACCTGGGGTGCATGAGAAGGGACCTGTGGGGTGCGGAAATACAGGGCAGCATCCTTGGAGATCTATGTGCTCACAGCAGGAAAAAAGTTCCGAAATTCCATATTGGGTCCCATGTGCAGATACACACCAGTCAGCAACTGCAGGTGTTCGCCTGCCTTGGGAAGTGTGTGCACAACCCTTCTGCTGTGGCTCAGCAGCCCCGTTTACCCCTCCCCTCCCCAAATGTTTATTTGCAGTTAATTTTCATGGATCCTAATGGCTTGGATCGTGCTAGGGGGGATCATGCTTGCCTCTTCAGTCAGAAAGTTTGCAGAAAAAAATAGCCCTTTCCTGTTGTGTTTGGAGTAATAGCGTCTTAGTGTCCGGAGGGGAGTTGGCAAGGAAACAGGGAAGTTTATTAAGAGTAAGAGATTGAATTCCACTGGGTTTAATTGGAAGTGCTTGAGCAAACAGGGGAGGAAGCCGTCCAGTCCAGCTCTCTGGAAATGGCAGCACTGGCCCCAGGCTCCATGCCCATGGGCCTGACTAGTCCCAGGGCTGCCTTGACTAGTGTCCCTTGACTACTGGGAAATGTGCAGGGTCTGGCTTGTTTGCTTCCCTGGGGTCATCTGTGCACCTCAGCCCTGGCTTCCTACTCCATCTGTAGGTAGGATCCTACGTGGGACCTGGAAATGCTGGGTCAGGAGAAATGTGGCTCAGAAGTGTCTGAGAAAAGGCAGGTTTTGGGTCCATATTTTATTTTGGAAGCTGATTCAGGGCACAAAGTGTGCAAATGAGGTATGACTCCTGTCCCCTGCGTGCTGCCCTGTCCCCTCCCATGAAAAGCTGGATTTTCTCCCTCAGAAAGGGCAACACAGCTCCAGGATGGGACACAGCAGTGACTGGCTGGGGTGCAGGTATTGGGTATCTAATTTGCAACTGGGATATGTTTTGGGGGAGTAACCTAAACTTGAAAGGCCTGCTCTGCTTTCCCATTTTAAAGCAAACATGAAGCAAATCCATTTTTGGATTCTAATCTCCAGACCATCCTACAGGGCACAGAAAAGTCTTCAAGTCACATTCCCATGGATGAAAATGTTGGCCTGCCTTGGGCTGGTCTGGATGCTGCCTGCAGTATGAGCTGCAGCACTTTTGTGCTTCTCTTGCACTGATATTCACAGGCATGCAAAGCAGTATGGAAATGTGCCTTTGTGGCTGCAAAAGTAGCTGAGTGCCAGAAGTCTGGTTCCCCCCCATAAAAGCTTCTCCTCCAAGACCTTCTCCTGTCCCACACTGAGTTGAAAGAGGCATCAAATATTCCCCTAGCAGATGAAGTTAAGTGGAGGTTCAGTCATTTGTTTTGCCTTGAATTCAGCTGATTGGTCTGCTAAAAAAAATCAAAATTAAAGAAGAATAAATAATTTATTACTTTATTTCCTTTAATTCAATAAATTGCTTCTCCACAAATTAAGATATATTGCTTCAAATTAAATGTTTCATTAAATCTGAGATTAAACTTTTGGGGGCTGGGGAAAGTAAGAGTTTTTAATTTGGCTAAAACATGAAAACTGCCATTTCCCATTGCTTTAATTGCAAACTCTGGAACAAATGTGACACAAATCTTACAAACCGCAGTTGTGCTGGTTTGGTCTCTGCTTCCACTCCTCTGGGAGATCAATGGGTTTCTCGTTCTGATTCTCCCAGGGTGACACATGGCTGCAGACTTTCAGCTGCAAGTTCACAGGGAGCACATCTCTAATCCCAACCAAACCTCACAGGAACAAGCCTTAATTGAAGCACTTTGTGCCTCTTAGACTTTGCAGGGTCTTGTTTCTCCACAACCTCGCTTCATGGGTGGAATGGCCATAGTGGCTGTGCTCCAGCCACACTGTATGCTCTTTGTTTTAAATATATATATTTAACTTCCTCTTGGTTGATGCCCTGTGCTGAGACTCTTGAAGGTGGTATTTCAGCCATATGCTATATCCCAGTCTCCAAATGAGGTCTTCACCTCTCTCTCACATCTCTTCTCCGGAGGTCTTATACATGCAGAGCTCTTCTACAGATTCTCACTAGGAATGGCCAAGACAAAGAGATGAACAGCACAGATAGATTTGCACAGGTGGAAATCTATGTAGACTGAAGTGAATGAGTTTGCTAGTTCTCTGGGCAGTGATCTGCTTTGTACTGCACCTAGCATGAGAGAGAGCTATAGGGTGGGATCTCTGGGACCTGGCAGTCTGGCTGCTGCATGTTAGTACCAGCTTTTGTAATTTATCAGGGACTACTGGAGGGGCTCCCAGTTAGCACATGCCTCCCTAGGTGCTCAAGAACCTACGCACTGGTACAGCCACTACAGAGCACCTCAGTGCCCTGCGACAAAGTCTGTGCTTCTCAATTTAGGAACAACCTGCACAAACACAGTTGCAGGAGCAAATAATTGTTAAAGGGCTCCTATTATTTCTCCTTGGACTCTGCAAGCAGAAGAACTGCAGGTGCTATAAAACAGTGCTGAAGGAATACTCCCTCCCTTGTCCAACCCCTGGTTGGCAGGTTTTGAATGACAAAAATGCTGAAAGTAGTTGCTTGTGACTGTACTCTTTCTGGTGCCCTCTTCTCCCATGGCTGCAGGCTCCCCACCCTGTGTCCTTCACATGTAATGGTATCTGCTGTAGATTTGCAAAATTGGTACCATGGTTGCCTTTCACAAGAGGGTTAGAGCAGCAAAAGGAGTGTTTGGGGTTTTGGGTGGTGTCTGACAGAGGGAGAAGACCTGGTGATGCCTCTTCTGGGCTGCTCTGAACAGAGCTGGTAGGAACCTGGGCAGAGAGAAGGCTCTGTGCTTCATTTCTCTTTGCCACCTTTCCTGTGACGGCCTTTTTGCTCTCAGGAGAGGTATCCCTTTAGGGAATCTTCTAAAAGGCTTGGAAAATTTCCTTTTCCGAGTTGTCCTTCAGGCATCAAATGGCAGGGACATACCCCATGAGGAACGGGGTGTACATGGGGCATGGGAGTTAGCTCTGCCAGCAGGATCCCAAACTCCATCCCTGAGCAAAGAATGATGCTGGAGAAGCAACCTCTGAACTGCATGTGTGCCAGCTCCTGGAACTCAGCTTGGGGCTCCTGAGCTCATTGGGTCAGTGGCAGAGGGCAATTGCTTTTGGATCTATGAGTCATAACATCCCTCTGCAATATGGGGAAAGCCACAGTCACTGCAGCAAGTGGGCTTTTGCCAGACAAGCTCTCTTATGTACTTACTATGTAAGTCAAGAGTATTTACAGGAGATCTTGCTGCCTGTAACTTAAAGCTTTAGCGAAACAAATTGGAATTCCCTTCTGGAGGCCATTGTTATAAATTACAGCCCCAACATCTGTCCACATCTGCAATGTCTAGACAACCCGTCTCGGCTAGAAGAGGGAGGGTGGGGGAGGCTGTGATCACAGTGGGGAGGGGAAGAAAAGGGCTTATGCTGGGGCTTGTGCCAAGAACCCCGGCTCATGCAGCCCCTCTGCTTTAGAGCATGATGCTCAAAGCAAGGTCCAGCCCAGTCAGGAGGGACTTCCAGGGGCATCTGAGAGAGGAGGAGACACATCTGCCTTCCCCCATTGCAGATTGATACCAGCAACGAATTTGGCCCTTGGAAGTCTTGACTGCTGTTGCCTCATTTATTGTATGTTGGAGGATGTGAGGGAAAGCAGAGCCTTCAGGCAGGCTTGTTCCCAGCTTTTCCCTGGCCCCTGTGCAGTGCTTGCGATAAAGAGGCCAGGCCGTCAGCTGAACGATTGTATTTTTTTTACAGTTCCTAGCGCAAACCTTCTCATTTATATGTAAAGTAGCCATTAGTCATAGCTCTGTTCCCTCACACTGCCTGATGTACAATCACATTTTGCAGTGGATGAATCTTTCCACACAGCTGCTCTGCTATGAATAATCCGTTGCCGGGCCCATAAATCAGAAAAAAATCATGCACCTCCTTTGCCTGATCCTTACACAAAGTCATATATTTTACATGAGGACAAGCTAAATATTCATGAGGCTTTAAGAGGCTGTTCTGACTACAAGGTTCGTGTTGGGGTTGTTTTTGTTCCTGGGTCAGGTTTGGTGGTGTTTGGGTTTGTTTTTCAGCCTTGTAAGAAGAAATCTTTCTTTCCCCTTTGCCATCCTTCAGGCAGAAACACTGAGATCCCAGCAATGATCCTCTGGACTCACGTTTACTGAAGGACTGATGAATTTGTCATTGCTGCTGTCTCAAGGACAGGCTGATGGAAGGTGCTGCAAACACCAGAGGATGCATCCCAGGGGAGGTGGCTAGGCCAAAGAGAGTGAAGGAGCTGCTTTTGGGGTAAAGAGGCGCTTCCAGATCCATGCTGGGGGCACCTGGCTGGCTAGGAGTTGGGCCACATGTTTCTATATGTGCTTCAACCTGGTGTTCAATGCTGGGGCCTCCAGCAAGACTGGGTGAAACTGGGAAGGCTGCTGACAATGGCTGTAGCCCCTGATCAAGAATATTGTTATCACCCTGATTTCTTTTAATCCATCTTTTAAACAGAGCACCTACATAGTCTATGGAGAGGACTGGGAACAGGGCTTCAGCATCTCCTGCTTTCCAGTGGCCAAGCAAATCTGGTGGCAGAACAGCACCATACAGCCACAGTGGTAAGATGGGAAACTGGGAAATGAGCTCAGGTCTACCTGCTCAGGATTCTTGTGAGGATGCCCAGCTCTCAGGATCTGGCCTTCCTGAGACATTACCCCACTCTGCTTGGCCATACAAAGCCTCCAGAGGCAGTGATGATGCTGTTCCTCAACAGGGAGGGCTCAACCCCGTGAAGAGCAGGAGACCCCAACAAATGTGAAGACAAGAGGTTTTTCACCTGGTATCTGCTGAATTGGCAGCTCCCCATAACTGAAGGGACCAGTCTCATCCTTCCCTGCCCTGGAACGCAATTTCCACCACCCTTGCTGTAACTCCACCATTTGTCTGATGTCAAGAAAACTCAGTTTGACTGGCCAGCAAAGAAACATTTAGTTTATATTTCCCAAGTATCATTTTCCTGCCACTATAGTGAACAAAACCAGCTCACCATGCTAGCAAACAAGTTTGGGAGCCGGCAGAAGGTGAGAGGAGGAAGCACATGGCTGGCAGAGACAGGAGCGGGGATGCAGCTCCCCTTTTCAGCAGCACAACAGATACAATCAGCTCAACCTGTAATGTCAATCCACAGCCTGACTGTTGTGGTTTTTCTGCAGACAAGCCGCTCTCGCTGGTCATCCCCTGTACGTGCAGCCTTACACATCTCCTTATACCAGGTAATGAGTACTGTTCTCAGTGAATCTAATTCATACCATGTAGTATTGGACTCTCCTTTTGCTCTTGCATCACTGAATGTCAAAGTACCTTTGTCCTAAAAACCCCCTTTGCCCACAGGCTGCAGGGAGCCATCCTGCCCCCAGTTTCCCCAGGCCTCTGCACACCAAGCTGCTTTAGCTGAGATGCCTGTGTGAAACATGCCCCATCATGGATGAGCTGGGGTGGAGAGGCTGAGCTGAACCAGTGGGATGTTTCTGGGTACAGAGGCCCCTGTCACCTTCTCACAAGCTCTTATGCTATTAGACATTGCTTGTGTGCTCACCACTGAAACACATCCTCAGTAACAGCTGCTGCTGCTGCTTCTGCTGCTGCTGCCACCAAGTTCTTGCAGGACAAAGGGAGTAACAAAAGGTTCTTCCACCAAAGTGCTCTCTTCTTTTCACTTCCCTCCCTCTTTGCTCCAACTTGGAAAGAATGAAGTCAAGGCACTGCCAAAGCAGAGGAAAACAAGGCCAAGCACACACAGATGGTGACTCCACAAATTTAATTTAAAATCATCCTTTATTATTCAAAATATTAAAATTCAGGCAATAATGCCCAAAGGAACTGCACTGATTAAAGCTCCCTAATGTTTCATGGCCAAATCTTACTGCATCCACCGAGGGTCACTGGGACAAGAAGTGAAACCTCGCTGGAATGCAGAGAAAGGTAGGGCTGTACCTGCTGTAGATCACTTAACCAGTTACTTACTGACCCAATCAGCTTCACTTGAAGCAAAGCACCAGCTGTTCCTTGCCCAATTAATGATTGCCACAGCAAATTAACATGGCGTTACACCAGGCGTGGATGTGGTCCGCAGAGTCCAGAATGCACAGAGCAATATGCTATTGCAAAAATAATCACAGTAATATCTTTACCGTTAGGTAGCATCCTTCATCTGGAAGGATGCTGAGGTCCCTGAGCACTGTATAGCTCACTTCATGCAACGTGCTCTGCAGTGAGGGGGTGGAGGGTAGGGAGGGGGTATATGGTTGCTGTTTCAGGGGAAAGTAAAGAGGAGCTGGTCAGGACAGCTCTGCTGTGGCAGAGACAGCATTGACCACACATGTCTGGTTCCTGCAATCCAAACAAATCACTGTTTAATTGGTTGTAAATCTGCTGAACTTGAAGTGTGCCTTCCCCCTACCTTATGCACCACAGACCTCTCCAATGCCTCTCCTCCTGCTGTGTGATGTGACATCCCAATGGTACAGGGCCGTGGTACAGATCTGGTGGGTGTCACGCCTTGATGTGCTGGCCATTCTTCTCCTCTGTTTGCAGTGGGCATAGCAAGCTGGTGGGTGCAGAGCTGGCCATCCAGCTGCACTCAGCATCCTGCGGTGGGAAGAAACCACAAGGCTGGGCTGCAGATGCAGGGATGCAGGAGAAGTTCACATAGCAAGGTATTACTCCGTTTTCAGTGCTGCTGGGCCAAGTGCTGCCTTTCTGAGTCCTTCCTCAGTGTCTCTATGCTATGGTGGGGGCCATTGCCCTGTCCCTCTACAGTTGTCCTGCATCGTAGGATCCTGCTGGAGCATGAGAGAAGAACCAAGCCACTACCTTCTTCCACTAAGTTTAAGTCCAGCACCTAAACACTCATTAGTTTTGTCTCGACATAGTGTATGCTTTTTATGACCCACAGACATTAATCCCCTATAAATTACAGTCCAGACAGATCAATCAGCCTGGAGGGCTTTGGGACACTCGTGTCTAGTGCTGAAGCATTACATTTTTCAATTTTCCTACAATTAGGCCAGCATCAGATATTATTGACAAATAAACCATGCAATCAAAGCCTTCATCCTGTCACGCTGCTGCGAACAGGATCCATTTTCATCCCAGCCAACTGCAGGATGCCCAGAGGGAGGAGACATGGGAGAGCCATGGCCCAAGCACTGGCGGTCCCTGGTTGCCTGCAGTACTGTTACAGGAGCCATCCCTTTGTAATTATAGGACTCCCTCATTATAATTACTGTTATTTATATAATTGTGGTGAGTGTTTTCAGTGCTGTCAGCAGTCTGGAAAATGCCCAGCCCCACTACAGCCAAGCGTTCCAGGCATTTCAGTGCTAAGAGTCTGGTCTTAAAGCGTGATGGCAAAGAGCATGGCTGGGCCAGTCCAGGAATAGTAGCCTATGTCCTGGTGACCTGAAAGCTTTATTTGGAAGATTCCTATGCCTTGGGATTGTAGAGAAAGAACATAAGGTTATACCTGCCTCCTTCTCTCAAGCCACTGCTCTGGAAGTGTAGCTCATCCCAGCATCACACCCTGCATGGGCTGACATTCCCTGTCACCTCTGCTGTGTCATTGGCTGCAGGGGACACTCCTGGCACTGGATCATGAGTTACCACCTAGGTCACATGTCCCTGCAAGGAATCCAGTAATGGGCATATTCCCTGCATCCTTTGTTTTCTCTCTGATGATCTTGACTATAAGTCTGAAGGAGATTTGGTGTTTAGAGAAAATGAGGGAAGAGGTTGGTACTCAGGAGATGCTGGTACTTGGGGCTAGAAGCTTCACTTTTGTTCCTGTGTCAACGACAGGAATGAAAAGAATGGGTTTAAACGGTATGTGGGCAAGCAAGCACTGACATTTGTCTGGCTTCTTTGCATCTGAATAGGAAGACGTTCAGGGTATGTCACTTGAGATGCAGAGTCTAATATATAAATGCAACAAGGATGAGAACCTGACTGTTTTACTGGATGACAAACTGCCTAGAAATCAGTTTCATGTCTGCTGTAGAGAAGTAAAAACTTATCAGGGTCTTACAGTCAATACTAAAGACACAAGAAGTAATTCCTCTCTGCTGCTACATGCAAAGTGGCTTTGGCTTTTGGGCACACTGTGAAAAATGTAGGAAAACTGGAAAAAGATGAGACAAATTTGATAAATGCAAGAGAATTAGAAGTAATGACTGCCGCAGACTGAGCTGGTCTTTTAGGGTGTGCAACAGAGACGGTTAAAGAGAAACAAGGGGGGATATGCTAAATACCCTCCAGTCTGTGTGCAGCTGCTATTCAAGGGATGCTGATCAATTATTTTTTTTCTTTGTTGCTTGGTACAGCAAAGAGCACTTGTCCCAGTTTTCAGGGAAAATTGATTTAGAAACACTATTAGAAAAAAAGCAAAGTGTAAGGGCACCGAAGCACCACGGGAGGCTGTTTATGTGAGGAATTTACAGCATGGCTTTGAATAAACATCGCTCAAGAATGATGTCAGCCCACTTGATCCATTCCAGTGATGCAAGTTTTCCTGTTTCACATCCCCTGCGGACCTTCAGACCAGCTTTCTCTCTGGATGGAAGTCACCAGATATTTTTGGTACCCCCATGCAGGGGGTTCATTTTAGAAGATTTATCAGCAACAATCGACTTGAACGCCGACAATGTGCGAGCGTGGAGCGCTGCTGGAGCCAAAGGGTGAGAGCAGCAGAGCCCTCCTGGGGAAGTGGAGGGGCAGGGGCCGAACCCTTCACCCTCATGGCCAGGGACAGGACTCGAGGAAACAGCCTGGACTGAGTCAGGGGAGGTTTAGGTTGGACATCAGGAGAAGGTTCTTCACCCAGAGGGTGGATGGGCACTGAACAGGCTTCCCAGAGCAGTGGGCACAGGACAAGCCTGGCACAGGTCAAGTGTTAG
>JAOXXN010000082.1:22461781-22487872 GCA_026770055.1 Myrmophylax atrothorax | reverse complement strand
TCATCATTTTGCACTCTCTAGCTGCTTCTAGTCCTCCTCTGTATTAAAAATTTAAAAACATCTGATTTAATGTCCCCTCCCCCACTGCTGAAACGAGTCTTTTGCATTTATCTTGGTGAGAGCAAGAGAAAGGAGAGAATCAGGAAGAATGGGAAAGCTCAGCAAGGGGTCTTTCCAGCTTTCTTGAGGGAAGGATGGAAGTATTTACAGTCTGTGGTCAGGAACTGTGCAACCACTTGGCAGAATCCGCTGGAGTAACCAGTTTGGACCAGAAGCAGCAAAAAATCTTAGTGCTAGTTCAATTTCCTTCATCCCATGATAAGAAGGTAATGGTTGCAGGGACATACTCTGAAGGAATAAAGTCCTCAAGTGCAGTTCTATGTTAGCAGAACAATAATAAATGTACTTACAACTGTAGTCTAGATGGGGCTATCTCATTCAGAAGCACCTGGAGCAAAACAGATCTGAAGAACATGGTAGAGAGGGAATTTGGATGATACCAGCCAGTGCAGAACGCTGGTGTGGTCTTTGTCAGCTGGCTCTGTGCCTGTATGGGATTTTTCTGTTTGTAGGAGTACTCTCTCATGGTATTTCCAGCTTAGGTCATGGTTATTCTTACATATTTAAAAGGGGCTTCTTTTTCGCCCAAGTGTAAGAGGATGGATTAAACACTGTGGAGAAAGATAATGGCAGTCTTTGCTTGGATACCAATCAAGTCTGGACTGTATTCTGACTAGAAAAGAGAGTCAGAATGTTTCCATGCTTGCTCATACAGCAACCAGAACAGTCTCTAGTTGTTTCAGAGAAAAATGGTCTAGCATGAAAGTCTGTCATACAATGTAGTCACTCTCCCTTTCTCCACACATCGTTTGTAATTTATTGTGAGGGCAGTGCAGAATGGAGCAGTGTTTATGTGGGAGTTGTGTTTAGTTTATGGATAGTTGGCCTCAAATTCTGTCTGTTAAGAAGATGTTGGCAATTCTCCAGTGGGGTTGTTCTCTGGGTCTGTTCAGTGCCCTTCCTGCTGTGCCAAAACTCGCGGTGTGATTGAGAAGTGCAGCCAGGTATCACTCGGCTCCTGCAAGTCCGAACAGTGAGAGGGGGGTGTAGGCTCAGGAAAGGATGAATTGATCTTGCTTTAGAAAGTGGGTCTTGGAAGCATCTCAGCAGTTTTCTGAAGAAATCCAAACAGTGTTAACACTCTCTTCAAATATGACAGAAGGTGCTTTCTGTTGCTAATATGTTCAAAAGGACAAAAATCTACATTCCCTGTTATTTTTTAACTTTTTTCTGTTTTATTCTTTTCTCCTCTTGGCTGGGATGACTCCAGTGAGGTGTATTGCTCTAGTGCTTTGTTACAGCTGTTGTTTGTAAGTAAGCATAAATGTCCTGCAAGGTTTTTGCTGACAAAAAGGTATTCCTGCATATCTATAATTTCCCTGACTTTAAAATAAGACTTTCTGCAGACACTGTAAAGAGCCCATCAGTGAGAATACACATCTCTGTGTGGGATTGGGACAGGTCTTGTGGAGCACAGGTTCAGGTCTGATACTGGCAAGCAGTGGACTCTCTAGAGCTTTTGCAAACTACTCAAAGCAGTTCCTAAGTGGAGTTCTCTTTGCTGTGCCATTGTAGAACTATTCCAAACTTGTCTACTTTGAAAGTTAGAATCCTTGTTCCTATTTTCCGGCTTAACTCCACTCCTGGCTAATTCATTCCCATTTGTTCTTGTGCCAGTGTTGTGCTTGAGCTTAAACAGCTCTCCTTGTTCCCCTGTGTCAGTCTGCTGGTGTTTGTGGAGAGCAGTCATACTCTTCTCTGAGCTGGATCTGGTCAGGATAAACCAGCATTTTTTAATTTATTTTTCTTTCTGTCATGTTTCCTATAACTTTTGGTCATCTCAGCAGATGTTTTTCAATAGCTGCAGAATGTGGTTAGTCTCCCTGAAACATGAATGACTAGTACATTCTCAGGAATCTTTCATTGATTCCTTGTACAAAAGCAGTAATGCCAATATCTTTTCTGGGAGTGTTTCACTTTATACATTATCCTGTGGTAGTGGCCACATCTTAATGGTGAACCATCATTCTCTAATGAGTAACATATCCCAGGACCTCCTTCCCTCTTCTCAGTTAGAGTTCCTAATTTTTAGTGGAAATAATGTAACATTTTGATTTATGTGCATCGTGTGTTCGTTCTGTTACCCAAACCTTCAAGATTCTGTTTGCTGTATAACATCTCTAATTTCATTAGCACGTTAGTAATTATTTGGATTTTTTTTAGCCTTTAGTGAGAATGAATTAACATTAATTTCAAGATTAATATTAAATTTCAGCAAGGATCAATCTCTGTATGGCTTGATGGTTCCTTTATCAAAATAACCTGTGATCCTCTACCCTTTTTAGTTTCTTATCCTCCTTACAATTGTGGCATTAATTGTAATCCTCTCCATTTTAACTGGTAACTTCCTACATGCCATCTATCAAGTGCTTAGCCACTTCTGATTTGCCTGGACTTCAGTGATCTTCTTAAAGAAGAAGATTGGGTTAGTCTAACACTAATTCTTGTTTGTTCTAAATGGGAAGTAGATTTACTTTGCCTCCCATGGTGACTGCTTCATTTTGGCAATAGTTACCGGTACTCAATAATTTCCTTTCTTGGGAGACAGGACATACAGTTTGTCTGTTTGTGTTTTGGGGTTGTTGTGGGTTTTTTTTCTTTTTTGGCCAGTTATTTTTGCAACATTTTAGACTCATTCTGGTTCATCTTAGAGATAGTTGTTCTGCATGAGGAGGCTGCCAGGGGCTGCCCATGGAGTGTCTTCAGCTGCTCCTGTTGCTCCCACTTCATTCTGGCATCACAGTCCTACAAAACAGGAGGCACTTTGGTACTTCCTGGTTGAAGGAGTTTCCTTTAGTTAAGCCAAGCAAAGGGGCATTTACATTCTGTGCCAGTCTGAAGGAGTTGAGAACCATCACAGAGCTGAACTTGGTACAGGGCACTTAGATAAGAGGAGGAAATTCAATATATTTTGGTAAGTTCTTGAGGCAATTAGTTACAGATTCCAAGCTACTAATGATGGGTGAAAAGGTCTTGCATTGTAATTGTAGCACAGTGTTTTGTGAGAGAAATGTACTGGAACAGAATGGCCATTCCTGCAAAAAGGAAGTGTTTTGGTTACTTTACTGAACATGAAGGTGTTTGGCTTGAGTGCTGGAGTCTGCTCAGAAGACAAGAGCTCAGTAGCTATGCAGAAAATGTGGCCGAGTGCTGGAGTCTGCTCTTGAAAGTGTTCCCCTCTCTTCAGGAAAAAATGGTATTCTTCTTACAAATTTCTCTGCTTAATGTATGAACTGCAGGTTTCCTTCCAGGATAGTTGGCAGAGACTGTGACCCATCTCTTCTGCATGATTTTTTTTTGTCTGCTACCTAAAGTTCAGCAGGAGATCAGGAAGGTGAAAGTTAAGACTGTAGGTATTTTTGCTAATTATGGAGATTGTAATTTTCCAGACTTAATTTTGTTTACTTTGGCTGTACCTTTTTTTTAAGTACAGAATTTTCTATTTCTGATGCTATGTCTCAGTGAAAAATTAGAATCCAGGTGAGCTTTCTGACTTTTCTATGGACTTAGAAAAAAGAGACAAGATACTTGAAAGGCAGCAGCTTCATTTTATTGCTCTCTAGACAAGCTTCCAGCTGCTCTTTTGTACATAATGCTGTGAATGCCACTGTTCTTGTTGGATACTTACCTGGCACAAGTTCAGTCAGTAGCATCAGAAATGGAGCTTCTCTTTTCTTCACCACAGTCCTGAAGGAGGCTGGTTATAGGACTCAAATTTCATACTTAAAATGTCAAATGCTTGCGAAATCAGGCATGTTTTTACTTATGGACACGAGGGGGATCTCTTCACACTGGGAGAGTACCCCTGTCTGCAGGGCTTGCTGTTACTTTGTCCTGAAATTAATGGAGGGCTGTCATGGGTCTCCATTTGGGTTTCAATACTGTAGCTTAGTATTCTTATGAGCCCTGAAGAGGGAATCCAGGGGTTTCATGCTACAAAAGTAGTTTTCCTGGTTGCTGCTGCTCTTGCAGGATATAAAAAAAACTTGTGTCTTTTTATCTGTCGAGGAATATAAATAGACATTCTCCAGTGGGAGTTGGTTTTGGGCAGATCTCGGCCGACATCCTCAAACAGGTTCATTAAGGAGCTGGAGTAGCCACGTTCACCACGTGCGGTGGAGTCATTAAGTTTGCAGGCAGCCAGAGCCTGCTGTTTGAGAGCACTGTGTCCTTCTGAAGGAGGTTTTATCAAACTGTGAAACCTGACAGTCAGTTGACTTAGTGCTTGTGAATTCCTTCTACAAAATCTCACCAGGGACACGCTTAAATTTTGGCAACTCATAGTTGCAGGATCAGAGAGCTCATGTTTTTTTCTCCTAATAACAATGAAAGATTTTGCAATCTTGTATTTGGTTTTGTTGAGTTAGAGTCCACAGCTCTAACTGTGCCTTGTTTTGTTGGGCAGTGGAGGACGGGATCTGTTTGGGCCATGAAGTTGTATGTTCTGTAATAGGAATTCAGTTTATTGCTGTAATGGATGCAAACTCATTACAAGTTCCAGGCCACAGGGGATCCTTCCCTTTGCTGTGGAAATGATCTCAGCCGGACAATCTTCAGTGCAACTGGCCATGCCCTTCCATGTCAGTGACTGACAGATCTAATTCTGCCTTTGTAGCCGAGAGCCTGTTAATTAATGGAGTCAAGAATATTGTCACTCAGAGGCAACCTTCACAGGATTAAAATGCATTATTCCTGTTCTTCTCTTGATATTTATCAAAGGTAGTGCTATATCTAATGCATGCAGTGCTACTGTCAAATAAATACTGTGTGTAGATCATGACTGAAAAGGAATGGTAGTGTAAGTGGCTTCACTCTTGCTTTGGAGTGACAAGAGAGATGGGTTTACCTTGCCTGTTTAAATCCTGTGTGATGGAAACCCAGAGAGAATGTTCTCTGAGGGAAGAGAACGCATTATGGGTTATATGATCAGATTAATAAGAGCCTTAGTGCATATATATTTCATATAGGTTTCAACTTTTTTTCCCCTCGTTTCTTCTTCCATGGAAGCAGATGAGATGGAGCAGCAGCAGTACTGCCTTGCAAGTACCATAGTAGGTTTCCTTTTATAATTATCGTTCTTGACATATTTATCGTTTCTTATGGAAGTGAAGATGCAGATATTTAAGAACCTTTCTTGCACAAAAAAGCCCAATTTCGGCTCAGTACTTAATTAGCACTTGTTTATGACACAGCATCTGATTTGATTTTCGAAACAAATTGCACAGTAAAGAGGCTGATATTTAAACTGTATAGTAACCACAGCTCCAGCTGTGACTCAAATCTTGTAAGCCTTCAGGGGTTGTGTTTAGGCTTAGAAAATAGGAACTCAGGCCTGTAATTAAATGTCCTCTGAAAATCAGCCTTTGTAGAGAAGTGAAGAGGGTACCACTGAATTTTAAATTACTGACTTGTTCTCAAAAATCATTCTGTTGTTCTGGGCCTTGCTAGGACAGCAGAAATCAAATGGAATAGAAATGGAAGAGTAGATTACTAAAGGGAAAAAAAGTCAGGGTTGCAGACAAAAAGATGACCAGAGTAAGCAATTCTTGACTCACTGGTTTATGAACAACTGCAGTATATGTAGTATTTTTAATATATGGCTGATGTAGAGATGACAAGTTCTCTGGACACCAAAAGGACTAAAGAAAGAGTAGACGCTTCATACAGAGTCAAATTGCATTTCAGAACTGTGAATAAGTTGCTGATGATTGTGGAATAAGCCATCTGTGGTGATGGAAGGCTCATTTTTAAAGCAAGTCCTCAGTAATAAACATGAATGTCTTGGAAAAGGAAGGCGACAGGGTTATATTACAGGTTAGTCACTCACCTAGATCAAAATGTGAAATATTCACAAAATAGCATGACAGAAATTAGCAGTCAGAGTGCTTTCAGAGTTACTTTTTGAGGAAAGCAAATACTGTCATCACTATTGAAAGAGAGGCAAATTGCCCTAGCAGCCTGACTTCTAATCATGGAAAATGCTGGAGCAGATGCTAAGAGAAAATACTGTGCTTTTGAACAATATTGAACCATGAGCATAAGCAATGTGAGCTCATGAAAATACAAAGATGAGTAGGTCTTGCTGGGCAATTAATTGTATTGCTGACAGAATTGGTCTTGAATGGGTCATAATCGTGGAAGATTTTAGTGTTGATTTCATAAAATAATACAACTTTCAAACAAGGCAGTTTTCTGTATCCCACATCTTTTTCAGGCTGGAGGAAGAGGGACAATTTAATTTGATTTTTTCAATTGTCAGGCATAAAAGGGTTCCTCTTACAGAGTGTTTGCTGTCATTCGGATACTGCAATTCAGAACATTTTAACCAGATGTGCCACTTTAATTGCCTCTCTGCTGAGGAATGCATTCCTAGGGGTTGTTCACAGTGTGCCTTGGAGAGCCACAGAAATTCAGGATTTAGGAAATTGGTTGTAAAAATTTAGCCAATGGTCAATCTGAGGTTCTAATTAAATTACGCTTTTCTGTCCTCGCCTGTTTTGGTGTGAATGGGGCCTCACTTGTGCAAATATCCCACTCCAATGGCATAGGCAGCAGGATGTGGGTAGTGACGTGCCACACAGTGGTAGAAGTTGCCTCCCTCTCTCTAGTCTGATTTCTTCTTAGGTGAGGGTGGGTTTGTCAAATGTAGATGAGACACACCCCATTGAGAGGGGTTTGCAAATATGGTGTTGATGGATGAGTGGTGGGTCTTAGTTTCTTCTATTTTTATATTTAACTTGTCAGCATTGAAAAATAAATTGAATTTACAGTAGCTGCTACTCTGCTAAAAGTCCTGATTGTTTTTGTTACTAACAAGCAACTTTACTTTCAAGTCACAAGAAACTCGTGTTGGCAAGAGTTGTCTAAACAGAAATGCAGTGTTACCTTTGATACTGGAAACACTTCTGCATGAGGGTAATCCTGTTGATGGCAACAGATCTGTTAATACACTCAAGTATTTGCAGGACTGGGGTGTCCAAATTAATGGTTTAAATTAGTGTCTTAAATCAGATCTTCAGACTGCTCTGGACTGATGGACTAACAAATGTTGAGCGACCTGCTGGTCCGAAGAGAAAACTTGACTGTTACTCTTTTATTTGTAGGTTAAGTGACAGAAACAGGAAGAATTTAAGTAATTTTTCACAATTTGTTGTGTAAACTTGGGCACATCTGAGACTGCTATTCAAGTCTCTACTCCTGACACTGTGATTTCAAAAGGTTGTTGTTTCTGCTCATTTATGAAGGCTTTTTTAGTTTTTGCTTAATAGGTGTGTACTGCGCTGTGCTCCTTTGGAAAAGCAACCGAAACCCTTGAGCCAGGAGTAAAATGTGGGTTTCTGTGGTGTTCTTGCTCAGTATGCAGCACTTTGTATAGTTCCTTCCCTTTTCAAAGCACTTAGAAATGTAACAGTTCCTCTCAGCAAACCTGTGTGGTGGGTTAAATGAGTGTTGTCCTCATTTTACAGCAGTAGAGACTAACCACCCATGAAGTTGGTGGTGAAGGAAGGATTAGGTCTCGGAGGAGGATGCTTCTAGCTGGGTGAGAGGCTCCCTAAAACATAGTTTGTTAATGTGTTAAGCATTGCAAGTCCAAACTCAGTAGGTGAATGCAGTAACCAGATATACTTGACTTTAATTTATCAGCACAATGGTGGTTATTAAAATTCATGTTTAACTGAGATCACTGGCTAGGGCACCAGGGCATAATCTTAATGCTACCTTGAAAGATTTAAGAGGATTTAAATTCAAACTAGAGAAGCAAAAATAACTAATGTTCAAAGGGTATTGTAAAATCCTATATGTGTACTTCTCTTTAGAGGCAAGATTTTAGTCTGTTCTAGCTTACTTTAATTTCAAATTCCCAGGCCAGACTACTTCCCCACCACAGGTGTGAAGGTGCATCATTCAGTGGTGACATGTTTTTTCCCTCTCCAATCAATTGTATTTTTCAAAGTAGCAAGGTGGACACAGTTTGTACAAACTTAGTATTGTGTTAACTCAAGAATGAATGAGGGTAAACGTGTCCTGAATAGAGCCATTCTGAAAATGAGGAAGCTTTTTCCAGCCTTCCAGTAGGAGTCGGAGGGGGACACATCTGCTGGTTTGGGGGGGAAATACTGTGAATTAAAAAAGACATTGTGATGTGGCTTCCAGGAGTAAGAAAGATCTCTGGACTTGGTGTCTGTGGTTGTCCTGTCTGGTCCTATTGCTTAGATGTGATTTTGATTTTAATAAATAAGCATCTCCTTTTCTGGGGGGAGGGGGAACAGTTGCATCCCTTAGAATGTGAGAGTATCTTTAAACTACAAATGAATGTCATGCCAGGCAGTGTTTCATTTTTTGTTGCATATTTTTCTTAGCTGTAAGCTGTATGTTTTGTGCTTTCAGAGCAATTGGATGTCTTGCCTCTTCTTTTAACCCAATAAACGGGGAGGAGATTATATTTGTCTGTCAGTTTGAGGCACAATTTATGGCTGTGTGTGAGTATAGTTTCCTGTTGCCCCTGTATTAAGGCTTCAGCTCTTCGGGGATTTTCTGGAATCTCTTCATGTTGTCCAGTGTCTGGTCTGACTGTGCTGAGGATGGTGACTGTGAAAACACTCATAGCTGGGTTACTGCTGTTTTGACACCACTTGCTTTATTTAGTGTCAAAAACATTAATGACCATTAGTCTTTTCTCCTGCACCCATCACAAAGGCTGTGCTCGTCCGAGTGCATTTATGTGGAAATTTTAAACAAATACCTATATATATACTGAACTGAAATATAAAATGGTGGAAATCATAAAAATTATTGTGATTTTATTAAAAAAGTGTTCTTAAAGCACCTGATATCAGAAGAGTAAAGAAGAACTAATCTGGGTACTAAACCTTCAATATGTGACTTAAAAAAAATCTGCATTGTTTAAAATGCTCCAGAATTTAGACTTAGGTTAGTTAGGCCCCAGTGTAAAAGGAGGTCTCTCTTTATGTCTATTCTCTCCTAGCCCCGAATACACATGCCAAAAGATGGATTCCAACTTATATCTTCTGGATACCAAGCATGGCTAAAGCAGGTTGGACTGTATTATTGTTATTCATCTCATGTGAGGGACTGTGTTGGACACCTGTGCTTGTCTCATTAGTGAAGTACATAAATGAGGGTGTAATGAAGTTACAGTGCCATGTTAGCTGATACCCCTCATAGCCATCACTGTTTTGTGTTGATGCATGCTGTGTTTGTATAACATTTTCTCACCAGTCTGATGAATGTGCACTTCCTGTAAATAAAAGTTCAAAATGCAGTCACCTGAAAGTGAAGAGGGTCAGCGTCTGAAAACAAATCTGCGACAACAGCTGGAATTACAGAATTAAAATGGGCCTTCAAACACAGAGCTGCATGGTGGTAGTGCTGGTAATAATGGGGAGGCCACTGGGTTAAAACTCAAGAGAATTGCATCTAACATCTAATTCAGATCTGCCTGGGTGAATCAAGTGTGGACACTTACTCACATCACATAACAATTGTGCAGTTTGACACAGGCTGACACTGTGGGGAGTCCCCACTCGGAAGTGGCTTAGTGCTATATTACTCTGGCTATTATTAAAGGCCAGGCTTTAGATGTCTCAGCAGTCTGCCTCTAGCAATTGCTGTCAGCTTTTCACTTTTGTGAGTGAAAAATCCCCCTTCAGAAAAAATGGCTTAATTTATAAATGGCCTGTGCAGATCTCTTCTCTCATGAAGATACGTGCATGATGAATCTTGTGTCCTTGAGAATACATGGCTTAAAGTTGCTGGGTTTGTAGAAAGCCAGAATGATTGTGTTGTTATGGCAACAAAAACTGGAAATATGAAAACAGCACAGATAAGCTGCATCCTGTTGTCATGGCAACTGCGGTTGTGAAATGACGAAACATGGGTGAGGGGATGAAGGGATCTGTGGTACCGTGAGCCCAACAGAAACAAAGAGCCAAGTCACTTCAGGAGAATGTGAGAGAATGAAAAACTGCAGCAGCAAAACCCCTTAAACTATTTGAGTGTCCTTGCAGGTACTGACAGGATGGTTTTGATTCTTTCCAGTCTTGTGTCAGTACCTTACAAGCAGTAAGTAGTAACTTGCTTGTGCAAATTGCTGCTTCCTGCTGTCAGCTTATATTGACTTCTGTGGAACTGAGCAGAGCTTTAACACCTCTAAGAAAATGAGCATTGAGTCCTATGTTATATTTGCAACCCATTTCTTTGAATGAGTGATGTGCTGCAAAGGTGAAGCTGCTTTGGAGCTTCTTTCTGAGACATCATTTCTCTCTCTTTCCAAGTCCACACTAGTGAAGGTCAGCTGGGACACTGAAGCTGATGTTTTCTTGATTTAAACTTTGCTGAGCTGGAGGCAAGGTGTCTCAGAGGAATCTCAGCTCTGCAATTATTGTCTCACAGAGCTCAAGTTTGTTGACCTATGGGGCATGGCATCGGTTTCTGTTTCTTATGTGGTAGTTTGGGAGAAAAATAGGAAGAGGATTGTGTGGCTGTTCTGTTTTTCTTTTACTTCTGAGGCAAACAGACCAGCATGCTATTACCAGTGCTCTGATGCAGGTGGAAAACATGCTTTTTTATCTTTGAAGAATACTGGGGGGGAAAAATCCCAAAATGCTCAGTAAAGTTTCACAGGAGGCTTTCACGTCAGGCAACCTAAAATAATCGAACAACTTGCATTTTGAAAAAATGTGTGCTTTCCTTTTGATTTTTAGTTTATTGTTATTGGTTCTAAAGTCTATCTGAAACCTCCTTGCTCCTCCTTGATCCAAGGAAAAGTTATAAGCCTGAGCTTGTGGCAATCAGCAGGTACAGTCATGTAAATACCTTTGCCATTCCAATTTCAGTGCTGTGATTTTACCACAGGAAATATAAGGGTAAGGGGGTTGATACAAAGGGTAGAAACTTGATCAGAAGAAAGAGCTTTCATGAGAAGCAGAGAGGTTAAATTTTTCGGAGGTGAGACTGATACCTATCAAAGGTACTACCTGTAGGATTCTTTAAAACTATGTATTGAAAGCAAAGCCACTTTTGGTGTGTAAAAGCAGTAATCTGCAGATGCATCCAGATGGAATGGGGTCTGTGCATCAGGTTTATTTTCCTGGTGTTTGTGTTTTTAACAGGATCCTAACAATGATTTTTTTCTCCCCTCAGCGTGGCTGAGTATTGATCTGCTGCCTGACATACAGAATGTGAGAAGTATCCCAGTAACACATTGTACTAATGTGGACCAAAAGCAGTTCATATTACAGATGAGGTGGAGGAAGATGGAGTTCTGCAAGACTGGACACATACTATAAATATCCATAAAACTGACAATCTTATCTAAAACCAGTGCTGGCTGGATTTGCGTATTCTCAGCCTACTTAAACTCGAGGTAATAGTTGAACACCACCTGAGCTTGGGTCGCCCACACTGGTGCCATTGCCCTCTGCCCTTTAGTGGCAGGTTTTATGTCCAGCGTTGCTGTGCTGCAGCAGAGCTGTGTTGTGTTCCTACGTGGCCTTGAGGAAACACAAACCAATGCCCAGAAATGCATGTTGCTTTAAGGCGAGTGTTTTAAGTAACCTGCAACATTCTATTTACTCCAGATGTTTCCTTTGAGTTCATCTTTTACAAAAAGGCAAACATCTACAGTTGGTTTATTCAGCCTTGATCTTCCTTTAAGCCTTTGTGCCACCAGCAGTCTGTAACATCCCATCCCCGGCTGCTGACCCTTTGGAGACTCGCTGCAGTTGACTGCTGAGGGGAGGAGGGAGAGAAATGGGTATAAATATGATCAGTAGACATGACATTCCAATTCCTGTATTAGATGGACACCTCCTATAAATTAAGCTAAACTGTGAAATTGGGCAGGTTAAGCTAATTAGCTGAAACACAAAACATTACATAAATGGGGAAGGAAAGGTATCATTTTAAGTGGCTTGTGAAACGTGCTAAAGCAAATCCCTCCCCTTTTCATAGCATTATGAGCAAGTATGCATCACATAGGATATGTAATATAATGCACTCATCTGAGCCTTTCTGCCTCCCACTGTCTTTTGTAGTAGAATTTTTAAAGCCAAGTTATAAACCTGTAAATGTGTTTTATGCTGGAGATTCTGGGTGATACCTTAACTAGATTGGTACCAGCAAAGGCCAGTATAATCAAAACAAGGCACTTCAGATATTAATGGTCTGCACTTCAGTCAAGTCAGCTGGAACAGAAAGTGTAAAAACCAGGACTGTGGTGAAAACAGGATTCTTCTGCCAGAATTGCACTTTCCTGAGAGAGAAATGCAATGATTCTGAAAATATTTTTGTTTTGTAGTTTTGTCATTTACCATCTCCTCCTTTACTTCTAAAACATATATTCTGTTTTCAGTGGTAGCTTATGCATTTTAAAATTCAGATACTAACTCCTTGGGTGAAAAGTAGAAATAAGATTTCCTTCTGCAGTTCATTTATTAATACTTAGCCCTCATCTAGTACTTTATGTCCTCACAGTGCTCTGCGGACATATCACTTGTCCTTGAGACACTTCTGTGTGGTAGGCGCATAACAATAATTCCAAGAGATTTTATGGAATTAAATAAAACTAGAGATGAGGGAAAAATCTAATGAAACCTCCATTTCATCTCTCTACCAATGTAAGTTTGTTCTCTGCAGTTTGTGTCATGAAAATCGAGACGGGAGTTTTAGAAGTGTCTCCGGCTGAAGGGGCTTCAAGACCTGTCTTAGAACTCCAGGTTGCTCGGCCCAAACTCATGAAATGCCTATGTCAAAGAACTACATTTATCTCTTTTGCAATATAAGATTGGAAATCAGTTGGAATTGATCAGGCTTTGGACATAGAATCATAAAGTTTGGAAAAGATCTCTAAGACCATTGAGTCCAGCCATGCCATGTCCATCAGACATGATGGAGCTTAATGGCAACTGTGTTTTCTTGCTTACCAAAGAGCCCAGTGTGCTTGGTCTTGCAAGATCTCCACTTTAAGCCTTCAGATAGTTTCATGCTTTAGACCTTGGTGAGATTGCTCTTAGTCAGTTTGTGTAGGGCTTGCTTTTAAGGGCTTGCCTAACACTGTCTTTGGTGTTACTTGAAGAAAAATACACAAGTCTCTGCATGTTGTACTCTTTAAAGAAGGGTAGAGCACCTGAGTCTTAAAGCTCTGCAGCTGCACTGGTTTAGATTTACCAGCTCTATGCATTAAAGAGCTCTAATTATGAAAACAGTATTGTCTAGTTCGGGTATGATCTACACGAGTTCCCTCAAGCACTTGGCAATTGAAGATCTTGTACATCTGATAGATGGTGGAAGTTGGCCCCTTTCTGGGGCATGTAATTGGTGCTGACTTGGAATCACAGAGGTTGAACTCCAGTAATCACTCTTTGGGGAAAATATTTCTTCACAAACATTTACCTAAAAGCTGTGATTTGATCCTCCCGGATCTCATTCAGGTAAGTAATTATTTGGATAATCTGAATATGTAAACCTTTTTCCATGTGTCTTAACTTTGATATTTAAGAGTAGTTAGTGAACTGGAATCTCTTGTAAAAAGTTGCTGTTGGCTAGGGAGTTACCAGAGGATTAGAGAAGAGTTTGTGTAATAGGTATGTTAAGGAAAATTTACTGAGCAATTACATGCAGAGTGGGAGGCTGAAGGGAAGGGACCCTGTACAGCAGTTGGAGCTCTGCGTGCACAGCAAAGCTGGCAGAATGCAGTAACACCCTGAGGGTGAAGCGAGAAACCGCTGCACTGAGGTCAGTGATCTGTACCAGAGTAAGAAGTCCAATATTTCCTGTATTTGGAGTCTAGGAAGGGTTATAACTGAGCCATAGTAACAAATTCCAGCCTCTGATTTGTGAGACCCAACTGTCTGGAAGTCAGACCCTTCTGTTGTTCCAAAACATGTGCATAACTTTCCCGAAGTTAGGTGTTGGGTTCCTTGGGTTGCAGTTCATGAAAAATGCTCCAAGGGTCTTTAATAAGGTGGCTCAATTACTGTTATTATGGCAAATAAGAGCACAAACCACTTCTAATCGTCCCCACAGTTCTGTGGAAATGTGTCTGAGGTGCCTGAACAGACACTGAGCAGTTGTGCAGAGCACTGGTTGTGACAGCACCCACATCATGCCCTTCGTGATTCTGGTGCAGGATGTGCAGCTGGAAGAGCTTGTGGGCTAGTTGAACCCTGGGAGATCCTTCTCATGGTCACACTCCAAGGATTACTGCAGCTGCCTCTTTATTTTTATAAATTCATTTTCTTCCTTTCAGAAAGAACTGCCAGTGACAAGTCAGAATTATCTGGTTTTAAGTGTGGGAAACTGGTCTGGGTTGCAAGGAGGTGTAAATTTTAACTGTATGGGTTATGATTATTGGGTTTTGGTTTAATTAAGACTTACAGCTTTTAATGTTTTTCTTATTTTCAAATGAAAGCAGGCAAAAAACTTTCTCCAAAAGTTATAAAAGTATTAATTTGCTCTGAGCCCTGGTAGTCTCTTTGGTAAGTTCGTAATTGGGCAGGATTTTTTTTTAATGGGTATTCTTGTCTCTCAGGTATATAACTGCTCCATAACTGGTAAATCTATATTCATATGTTAGGGTTTTTAAAGGCATATTATTTACACAATTCACTTGAATGGCTCCTTTGAAAGCTGTGTGGCTCTCATGTAATTACGTATTTAGTATGCCTTGTATCCAACGTTGGGATAGGGGCAAAAGGAAAAAAGTGAAGCCCCACAAAAATGACTAAAATAAATAATAAAAAAATATTCTCATTCCATTCCTGCAGGGTTTTTTAAAGTTGTATTATTATGTGGTTTTTTCCTCAGATAAGAAGCCTGTTTTATCAAGAGCTACCAAAGCCAAAGAATGAAATATGTATGGTAGGTTTTTTAATTGTGAAAGTATGCAGGATGCACTGGGAATTTATTTTCCTTTTTTATACTTGTATCATAGATATTTAATCAGACAATGCCCCTCACAACAGTAGAGGGAAAAATAAGAGATACCTTTTCATTTTTATGGATATATGAGAGGTTAAAATGGTGAAAAGTGGACCAAGAAAAGGAATCAAAATCCCTTTTTAGCCAGAAGTAGTTTTCTGGAATTGTTAAGTTTCATGAGACCAACATTTGTAATGTTTTATCTGATGTGTTTTATGCAATCTATTGCATTCTGTGGTGACAGGAATAGTGTACACTGGACACAGTGTGAAAGAGATGTGTGTTATATTTTTGGCATTGGCTTAGTTAAGTATGTGGCAAAGGAAAGTATGAGAGGATCTGAGTGATATTGAAAGGTACTGGGGTTTGTTCTCCCATTTTTTTTTTCTGGTAGAAATAATTTTAAATGTTAGGAATCCCAGTAATATCTGAGTGTGTTTGATAAAGGATCAAAATTCCTAAATCACATTTCCTGAAAATTAGATTTTACAGAGCATGCAGAAAACAGTAGCATGAAAGACACTTTCAGGGGGAATTGTATTTGCCAGCCATCCCCTATTCACTTTCTGAAGTGATGAGAAAAGAAGTGAGGAAGGATCTGTCTCCTTATATCAAGCTCAGGTCTGGTTTATGTAGTTTTGATACTCTTAAGAGCATCCCTCACGTTTATCTGCTCCAGTTTGGGTGGTAGAGTTTCTAGCACCTCTTTTTGCCTCTTATCCTGGTTTTTGTAATAGTTAGAACTTGTGTTGCTGTTTTATTGTACAGCTTTATCCAGTTCCCTGGCTTATGATCATCTGGACCAAGCACAAAAAAGCCTCATTTCTTTCAGTTTTTAAACTCTTCAGCTCTTGTCAACCTGTCATGTTCCCTTTCTGTTCCTTAATGGAAATATTGGGTGAACAGGATCTAAATTCCCATCTCCCAAAAGAAGTAGAAATTGTTATTGGTTTATCTTTAGAGTTCAACTGCACAAGGCACTGGACACTGTACTAGAAAGGAAATGAATCTGAACGAGGAAAGGATTGAAATAGATGTAGTTAGGAGCTGAAATTAGTACTATGTATAGTAGATCGAATACCAGCCCTTTAGAAAAAAATTTGGTTTCCTTTTTGGCTTTGTCACTAACTTGTGAAGATGTGCAACAGTGCATTAGGTTGGCTGTAAGTCAGAGGTGTTTTAGGTGCACAGCTTGTCATGAAGTTGAGTGCAGAGTTCAGACAGGGACAGTAGGTTATTGTACTTTATTATGTTAAAATGCACTACTAACATAGTTGTTGTTGTGCTGTTGTCTCATTAAATTCTCTGAAGTGATTATAATGAAAATATCTTTAACTATTGTTGGATTTTCTTTTACTCATTCTTGGTTTATGGTAAGTTCAGTGCAGTGAGTTTGTTCTCACACCTGTGCACTGTAATTGTGAATTGTGGTAGTCCAAGAACTTGTGTTTTTTCCCCATGTAGAGCCACTTAGTTTTACAGGACAAGGTGATATATTTCTGACCTGTAACACAATTTACTAAAACTGTGTTAGTTACCCCTAGTATATTGTATTTGCTGAAGGACTAGAAGAGAACAAATTTGATAAAGAACCCCCAGTCTGAAATGGTAATATATAATCTTGTAATGCAGTAGCAAATAAAGTTAATAACCAATTTTTAGTACTGGCAAAAATTTAGCCATTGAGTGTGTGTTGAGATTTGTCTTTAGAACCATAGATAATTGGAAGAGAGGGCAGGTTATTAGAGACAGAACATCTGATGTAGTCAAAAAATGTTCTTGCAATATAGTTACAAGAATAATTGAATAGGTTAAAATAAGTCTTCCCTTCAGCTCATGGTTACTGCCCACTCAGCTCAGCCAGTGGCTGTGAATGCTTCAGCCTATTTTAATTCAAAATAAGGAAAGCCCATTTTAATCACCAGTGGAGCAGGTGGTACCAGCCTCTGTCAGAAGGAGGATGCTGACTTGCTTGAAAGTGTCCTCCCTGTATTTATTTAGTGGGAAAACACATTTCAGAGTTCAGGGAATGGAACTCTAAAATCAACTGGAAAAAGAAATTGGGGTTTTTTTTGTCAAACAATTCCCTATTTTGTGCCAATCAATGTGTATTAAAGATGCTTAGCTTTTCTAAATAAAAGGCTTTGCCTCTCTGGGTCTGAAAGTTGTGCAGACATCCAAGTATTAATGCAACCGGGAGTTAGGGAAGTAGAGAGGCTGCTGCATCCTGGCCCAGTACTTAGCAAGCAATATCAGCATTCCCATTTGGCAGTAGTCCAAGTGCTGTGCCTCTGTATCTTTGTTTTGAAGAGTCGATGTAGATTGACTTGAGTTCAGGAGAGGATTTTGTCAGTCAGCTTTCAAGTCTTGAGCATTTGAGGCCAGTCCCTTGTTTGTGGAGCTGACAGTACAAAAGTGAGTGTTTGACACGTGGCTTGCTCGGTGGATGGGGACAGAGGCAGTTGAGATTTTTCAGAGATCAGGCTCTAAATGAAGTTGTTCTTTTGGGTCACTCATCTGATTTACACTCAAGCTGTTTCTATTGAAGCACCTGGGGCCTTTTGTTCAGGCTTGTGAATAAGCCTTTTTCAGTAACCAACAGTAATTTAGCGTCCCTGCTTCCTTCAATAGGTAAAAGGCAACTACAGGAATGACATTTTCCTTCACACTGTGTGCAACTTCACACTTATTTTTTTTAAGATAGGTAACAGAACTGCATCACTAATTTAAATTTTGTTATGTACTGGAGAAGATTCAGAAGTCATCTAAGGTGTTGGTAATTTTTTGCTTCCTGCTTCCTAGTTCTAGAACAATACTAAGTGGCAGGAGTGCATGGGTGAGTAATGATACCCTCTGTAGGTACAGAGAGCTCTGCAGAATAGCTCTTCAATGTTTTCCTTTGTTATTGTGGCAATTTTAGAGGAAGACATTTCATTGCTTTCTAAGTGCCCTGGTACAATGGAGTGCCCAACCTGCAGCTTGTAGTGACTGACTTGAGCCATAATCTCATATAAACTTTGAGTCAACATAAGCTTGCCTTTCTGCTGACAGTGTGCTCCTCGTTTTTCCTGCCTCTGTGTCTTTCCATGCTTCGGTCAGTACAAATATTTAAAGTAACTTTTTTCCTGTCAATCAGTTTTAATGGCAATCGGTTCTTTGAGTTCATTATCACAGCATGAAAACTCGAGCCAACCCAAGGGATGGAATAGCTTGAGAATATGGAATAAATGACTGCTGCAAGTCTTGGATAGGTCTGTATGGAAAAAAAAATCACCCTGTATTTGTTTTGTATTATGTTATGAATCCTAGGATGGGTCATGGTAAGCAGCTGATGCTTACCTAGTGAATTTGCTCTGCATCATCAGAGGCACCGTGTAATGAATCTCCCTTTTTTACTGTGATGTTCTTGGAGAGTAATAAACAAGTTTGATTTGAGTAGATGTGTCATTAAAATGGGGAAATGCTTAACCATAGATGTCCATTTCATATGTAAATATTTTTTTATAAAAGAAGATTGTCACAACAGCTTTCAAGCTGCAGTGATACATATTACATTGCAATGAAAAGATTGCTGGCATTTGGAAGGTTCTTCTGTGTGGGAGTGTTTGGGAGGTTAAGGTGGCAGACAAGGAAGAATGGCTCACTTTTGTAGCTTGTTATAATATTATGGCTGTGATTTTTTTTGGCTTTGGGAGGGGCATTATGTACAAATTCATTTGATACATAATACTGTGAAGTACTCAAATTTTTGAGTTTCAGTATCTTTGTAAAGTGAAGAGTTATTCTTTTTTTTTTTTGAATTGAAATGAAGTGAGGAATTTATTTTAGGGTGTCATAAACTTCTAATAAGCACATTTCTGTAGGTTATGTTCCCCAGCAGTCCCAATACTATTTCTGGAACAGCAGTGTAAATTGCAGCAAAGTACAGCAAAGAACGTGGTGACAGACAGGGTTAATCTCCTGTGTCTGTCTGCACAGGACCAGATTATGGATGTTGGTGATCACCTTTCTGCTCATTCAAAGATGGGTTATGTTGCTCTTACATACTCGTTTAGTGCAAGATCTGCAAGGTTGTCCAGCCTTCTTAAGAGCAGCGAGAAATGGTGGCTCAGAAGGCAGCTGTCATTTCATACCCATTCCAGCTGCCCTTTCTGCTCAGATTTCCTCCCTTCCCCCATTTAAAAAAAAAGGAGGGGGGGGAAAGAGGATTACAAAAAAGAAGAGTAGAAGAGTATTAGGGTTTAAAATCTCTAGCAGCTAATCTATCACATCCTTCAGTTTTCATGGCTATCTGCCAATTTAAAATATACTTGTGTTTTCCTGCCTTGCCAGTAATTATACAAATGCAGTAGTGCTTATGGCATCAAAAACTGTGGCTGGCAAAAGCAATTGCTACCATAATGCATCCCTAAATTTAATAGTAGTGGTGTAAAAGGAATAAGCATCTCTCTATTTCAAGGGGTAATGGCTTTAACTATCAACATGGCTAGTATTTTTCTTGATTGGCTGTTTTGGCTGCTTGTTTGTGTTTGCAGGAACATAATCAATTTATTGTAACAGTTGTATTTTATTTAACAAACAACAAGGCAAGCAGAAACATGGAACTCCTATCTAGTGTCACCAACTTCCTGTTCACTTTAGATCGCAGATTTTCCTTTTATCCCCTTTAGAGGCAAAACCTGAACTTTTTCTTTCCTGCAAGTCTTACACTTACAGGTGTTGTTTCCTTTTCTGCTTTCCTTGCAAAATTGCTTGCCTTGTGTTGTGCCTGGAGTGTTGCTGTGCATGGAGATAAGGTCTAATTAATTGGAAAGAAACTTTTTATTACTAGAAAAACTTGACACATTGGTGTAGAAAATTGATCAAAAATTTACTTTCTTGATCCATAGTGCCTTTTCCTTGTTACTATGACATCTGTAAAGCTTCTCTCAAGGAAAAGATGCATCAGCAGTTTGTGCTCTCTCAAAGAGGTCTCAGTCTTTAAGGCCAGGTGCAGTTGTGTTGATGCCATTTGGCTAAGCCTTAAAAGTTCCTGTAATCTGTGCCATCCTGTCTCACACAGTCCCATCTCATAGTTGTCCTTTCTCTGCAGTGCTCTATGCCCAGATCTCTGTGGCTGGGCTGCTCCAGCCTGGCGGACAGCATGCCCTCGCTGCGATGCCTCTATAACCCAGGGACTGGCGCACTCCCAGCTTTCCAGGTACTTTCTGTCTCTCCCCACTCCTTTCCTCTCCATCTGTGTATGTGTGCATCTCCTTCTTTACTTGCTTGCTTTACCTCCGTTTATTCTGGTTCATACTCTGTGCCTCTCCTGTGTCATGCAGATCTCTGGTATTTAAACTCATCTTGTGTAGATTCAGGGCAGCTCAGTGCTGGGCCATTTCCATTTATGGCAATATCATTTTTTCATCTAAATTGGCTTGATACCATCATCTTTTCCATTGGCTTTCAATTGTTTCAAAAAGATGCCGCTTAATTATATCTGGCAAACAGTTTCCATCACGCAGTCTCCAATCTGGCTATTCATGCAGTGATTGCCCTCCTATCTAAATTTTTTGTGTGCCACTCAGAGGACTGAGAGGGTGGGTTCATGGCTATAGTGATAATTAGTGCCAGGAATTGTTTACTTTGGCTTTCTTAGCAGTAGTCTGGACATTTTGACTACAGAAAATTATTGTACAAATAAGGTGTCAATCAAAATGCAAATAAAGGAAACCATTGGGTTTTTTATTTCGTTTGGTCTCTGAATTTGTTAAATTCAGGCTTTTCTTTGTCACAAGAGAGCTTTCTGCTGAACAAGTTTGTTCAGACTCTTTGTGTGAACAGTGAATCCTAAAAATGCAGACACTCTCCTGTGGGTAGAGAGTGCGACAGATACTGGGTGAGCGTCTGGAAGCCCAGACAAGGCTCTGCGGGTCATTGCGAGCATTTTTGATGACGTGAATGTAACAGCAGAGACTGGGTAGCATTGGTGTTACATTCAGTCTGGATACTCTGTGTCTGAGATACTTGTGAGCTCCAGTGGTTAAGGAATTTAGGAGTATCTCTGTCGAGGGGAAGTTTACTGAGCTCATGGTAGCATGAACATGTACTTGAAGGTTTATGCTGCTGGATTGTACTACTGCTGACCTAACCTGTGGCAGAGAGTTTTATTCACCAGCATCTTAGAAAACCAGGTGTAACGAATATTTTTTGTCATTTTGGGGAAAGTTAATTATGTGTCTCTAAAGGAGAGCATGCAAAGATTATTTTGAATTTGACTTTTTGCTCCCAGGTCTAGGATAGTACTGTGGAAATAATCCCCTCAGTCTCAGGGGAGGCTTAAGTGTCTTGCATCATTTTGCTGCAACTCTTTTTGCTGACCCAGCAGAAGCAGGGATGGACTCTGGAAGGTGTCCTGCCAGGCCTCCTTTGCTGAAACAAGCTTTTAGTGGAGCTTTCCGGGGGTGAGGGGGAATATGACTTTTTATTAGTGTAAGAGGGCTCTGGAGACAACAGGAAGAGTTTAGACTCCTACTTCTCATCCCGATTTGCATAATTTGACTAAATTGGATGGACCTCATTTTTGGGCTTTTGGCTGTTGAATAAATCTCAGATCTCTTTAAGCTCAGGTTTAAGAGAACTTTAGCAGTATATGGAACACAGTTTATAAACTCAAACTGGGGCTTCTTTCTTTCTTTCTACTTAAGTTATTTTTTTGGTTGCTCAGAATAAGCATCTATCACAAGGGGGAAGGGAAATTAACTTCCAGCTGAAGAGGTTCTTGCTAATGATAGATATGAACAACAGCTTCTCTGCTAATGCAGTACATTGATATTTGGGGTCAAATGAGTCAGCTGCACAACCATTCCTTGTGTTCTGCCTTCTTGGGTTAGTAGCAGGACTTTGACATTTGCGTTTCTGCAAATATTGAGGGATATTTCCGTGTCTGTTTAGTGAGTGGGAGTTGGGAAGTATGTCCCACTTGCCATCTGAAATGGTACACTGGTACTCTTCACTGAACTCTGCCATTTTGGGGAACACATTTATTGCCAGTTAAGGGAAAAACCAAAGTGCCAGCAACAGCATCTGAGCAGTGAGTCATCCACATTTCAGTCCATCTTTTTCGATGGTCCCTGATTGATCCCCGTTAGCTTGCATGGTTTGAAGAAAACTCCCTTCTGAGGCATGGCTTCTGCCTTTTCCAGTGCAGAAGGGAGTGGTTTGGGGCCTGCTTGAAACTGTGATGTTGCATTATTTCATCATTCTTTAATGCTATTTTTGTATCGAATCTTCAGGAAAGCAGTAAAGCCTGTCTTGTAGCCCAGCAAATTTTCTCATATTAAGTTACTTTCTTTTTTCCATAGCGAGCTTGAAGTAACTGGAGAAGCATATCAATGTTCTTTGCTTGTGGCAAAAGAGAAGATGCCATCTGGAAGGCTACTTAGTCACTGCTGAATTTGTCTAGTTATTTACATGCCTACCTTCAGATGCTCAGACAGAAATGTGGAAAGAGGCTCTTTTTGAATATCTCAGTTAAAATCTTCCTGATTCCTCATGGGAAACATTGGCAGATAGTTGATTTAGAGATGATTCTGTTAATATGTCAGGTTACCTCATTTCTCTTCTTTGTGTGTTTTTATTATTGGAGAGGAGTGAAAACAGGATCCTCTGGCTCCACAGCTCTGTTTGGCAATCATTCTGCAGTGGGAAAGGTTTTAAGGCTAAACCCGTGAATGGGGGATAAGGAGCTAGAAACAGGGGGGTTTAATACCTTTTATCTAAAAAGGCTTTGCAACTGATAGTCTGCTGTGTACCGGAATTTCATAGCAACCAAGGTGGAAGATGGCAGTGAACTGGAACATGAACTCCTGTAAGGCACTGTATTGTTATTCTGCAAAGCACCTGAAAACCAGGTTGCATGTGCATTCTCTTAATAATAAGAAATAAATTTATGCAGAATATACTCTTTTTTTCCTAGAAAATTGTGCTTTGGAAGTTTCCAGATGTGCCAACAGGTGTCTGTTTTCATGACATTTTTTCATATGAAGATAATTAGTTTCCCTGTTAAAATATTTTTCCATGCATGCTCACAAGGCTCTGCCCATGTTGCTTTTCATAGTCACAGCTCTTTGAAATTTCAAATTTACAATTGCACTCATCAAGTACACCAAGCAAAGGATTGTATTAATCCTTCCAGGTCTGCAGAAGACCATAGTATTTTCTTGAATTTATTTCTGTAGGCTATTGTATAAAAGAGGAGACTTGAAGAGTCACTTAAAAGTCTTACCAAAGATTATTGTAAGAGTAATTGCAGAGAACAGTCCAGCTCTTCCTTTTTAGCTAATTCGCAGCCAACACAAATATCAACGCCCGTTTAGATTGTAAACTTTTCGGGGGCAAGAGTCATGCTTTTATTTTAAAGCTACCTTTGTCTGGAGCCCAGGCAGCAGTGGAAAAGAGCTGTCTTGTCAGTACTTATTTTGGCAGATCTCAAGCTCTTGTTTCTGTAACAGACTAGTAGTCAACGAGGAGGATTAAGGTAGCAGCATCTTTTTGAATATGGAAGTGTCTCTGCAATGCCAGAAATTCACATTTTGTTTTACCTGGAGTTCTTAATCATGAAGAACTACACATCAGGGTTTGTCAGATGAGAGGGTCAGCCTTCTGCTTGGTTTTGCAGAAGGGAGTGTGTGTGTGTGACTTCCTGGGTCTTGGCTCTGTTCTGGTTGAGGAAAGCATGGATGTGCTGTGCTTGGCAAATTAAAGTAAATGGGGGCACACTTGAGGTTGTGCAGCATGGACATGATGATCTCCCTGGGCTGAGATCACTTTTGGAGAAAGGGGAGAATACAAGTGATGTAAAAGGTATGTAGTGATGGAATTGATGAAGACATTAGCTTATTTTTTACATTATTTTTTCCTAATATATTTTTTGAGTTAGGGAGTGAAGTATTTGTTAAAGAAGCATCATCAGTGATTTTTTATTAACAATTGTATCTGTAAATTTCCTTCAGCCTGTTCATCCATTTTTGCCATAGAAGTTGACATTTTATTGCTAGGAAATACAGTGTAAATGTGAGTAGCAGTACATTATTTCTGGTTATACAGGAGGTTAAAGCTAAAGTCTCGGGGTGGGCAAACTGCATGCTCAGAAATGTGTTTGTGAGAAATACATTTGGAGGAAATTGTTTGGCTTTGGAGCCAGCGTTTGCCGGGGTGCATAGTTCTGTCTCTAATTGGGAGAGGTATGGGGTGTCCAGTCAGTCGCCTCCATCAGTGTGGAGCCGTGACCGCCCTTGGCCAAGCCTGCTTTGTGTTCCCACCTCTCGCTGTGTGAAACCTGCCCCTGGGCTGTTGACGGTGCGCCTCTGAAACAGAACCAGCAATTTTGGTGACTAATAGCCAGAGTGTGTGGCTCCAGCACCCCCCGGCTGGCGGCAGGCTCTCCCTTGGCTGTGAATGTAGTTAGGTGGCCCCCAACTGTTTACAAGACAGCAGAGGTGAGATCTTTGATTGACAAGTCAGAAATGCATTAGATCATTCCCTCTGCCAGTCTCTGGTTCATGCTGTTAAAAATGTCAGCCTCTCCAAGTTTGAATGGCAGCCCGAGGGCCTCAGAAGCTTTTTGTTTTCTGAGATGGAAACACAAATTGGATGTGTGCCTGAGCGCTTCATCCTGGGCTGTAATTTCATCTTTTAGCTAAGAACCACAAGGTACATGAGCAAAGCACCCTGTAAACAATAATACTGGGGGAAAAAATAAACAAGGTCGTGTTTCTGGTACGTTGATCCACTGGTGTCCTGACCTCTATCACGTTGAACATCTCCACTCTGATTGCTGTTCCCTTTGGCATTACAATGAGAGGAAAGAGACTGACACAGGAGGCAAAGATTTAAAGTTGCAGTGCTGTTGCACATTCCTTGTATTGGCAATGAAATATTGAACTGCCACAATGTGACACCTGTTTTTTTAAGGAAAGTTTCTTGTTGGAGGTGTTCAGCAGCCGTTTCTCCTCATTTTACCACCTGGAAGGAGCAATTATAAAGGCATGGGAGGCGATACAAGAAAGAGCAGAAATGAAGCCAATTTGTGTAATTTTTGCATTTGACTCCAGCCTTCATCTGTAGCTCAGACTTTTGGGAGCTTCACTGTAGGAAGACCAAGAGGGTTAGCCTGGTTGGGGATTTCTTTAAATAAAGGAAGTGTCCGGTAACTACAGAACAGTTTTCTTAAACATATTTAGGATTTGTGCCTCTTTAAATCTGGTGGCCTTGTCTGGCTGGTGGCATAACCTGAGTGATGCTGAGGAGCCCATGAAACTCTGAGAGCCACCGGCATGTGCTGGCAGATTGCAGCTCTTGAGTAGCAGCAGCGAGAAGAGATGTTATCTTCCTTTCAGGTGGCAAGAGATGAAGAGGACTAAAAAGAAATTCTTTGTGGATCAGTGGGAATGGTTTGGGGGTTTTTTTGGTAGTACGTCACTGATTTCTGATTACATTTACTAATTACTTCTAGTAATTAGAAATCTGTGTTTATTCTGCACCCGTATCAATTGTCAAAATTTGTGTGTGCTCTCAGTTCTTCAGTCTGAGTATTAAGAAGTGTGGCAGTATCTGTCGCTGAGAAATACACAGCTCCAGTGTGCCCAGCACGGTGATTAATTAAACTGCATTGTAGCGACGAGGCCTCCCCTCCCTCAGCCTAGGCAGGGATGGTCTGGTTACTGTGTAATACGCTCTTCCCAATAAGGTGAGGGCAAGGTCTCTAGCACACCGGCATCAATTTGGCTGATTAGTTTGAAAAATGAAACAAAACTCATCGGAGTTCTCCTTCCTCCCTCGTTAGGAGTCAGGAAGGTGTGCAAAGCCGTAGTGACAAACGGCATATGCAGCGCCGCGTTGGAGGCAAACAGGTATCTTTAAAGCTAGCTCCGGTTCCTCAGGATTGTGAACATCTGCTTGGCGGTATTGTGGAGCTCCACAATGCACTAATTGAATTACTCTTTTCTGGAGTTGCAGGCTGCGCTAATTGAATTAGAACGGGGCTGT
>JAOXXN010000082.1:22450712-22461370 GCA_026770055.1 Myrmophylax atrothorax | reverse complement strand
CCTCTGGAGGAAGGGAGGGCACCGGGCACGGGACGGGCTGGCCCCAGTCTGAGCCCTTTGGAGGAAGGGAAGGCACCGGGTACGGGGCGGGCTGGCCCCAGTCTGAGCCCTTTGGAGGAAGGGAAGGCACCGGGTACGGGGCGGGCTGGCCCCGGTCTGAGCCCTTTGGAGGAAGGGAGGGCATCGGGTACGGGGCGGGCACCGGTCTGAGTCCTCCTCTGGAGGAGGGGAGGGCACCGGGCACAGGCGGTCCAGTGTGTGCAGGACCGGCCTGGGCCCTGTAAATTGGTCGGCTCTGCTGTCCCTTTGGATTTGAGCGCTGCACTTGCACTTCAGAGGAGGCCAGTGGCACAAGGTCAAGTTGTACCTATTTCTGCACTGCTGGCAAAGAGCTAATGACACATTAAGCAATAATTTTAATTTAAAAACGCAAATATGGCATTTCACTGCAAAAAGTAGTTAAGGACTTTCTCATCCATCATTTAAATTTAAGCCAATGTTAGTCAGAATTCTGTCACTATTTGGAAACACGCAGAGATAGTTATGGATAATTTGAAAGGCACATGTTTGTAGGGAGACAAAATGAAACGTTTTGTCTTTGAAACCAGGTATTTATGTGTCTACATGCAAATTTCAAGGGGACCAACTCGAACATTCTTAGTAGAAATGCCCTTGCTAAATCATAAAATTAATAGCTTCAAGACATACTTTGCTACACTCTGTTGGGTGGGTTTCTTTTTATTCTGCTTTCTGTTGGCTGCTACTTACATGGTGCATAAAAATAGTCAGATATTCTCTTTCCTGTATTCTTTCTTCTTCTATAGATAACCAGATGACTCAGTTTTCCATAAAATTTCAGCTATTTGCACTCAGGTTTGTCTGTTTGGTAGATCATTCTCATAAACATAAGCCATATCAGAGATAAAATGGTATTTCTTTGCTTTAGTGGTTGCTCCTTATATTTTGGTACTTTTGAAATAGGTGAAAATAATTTGCTAAAATGCTTTGCAAAGTAGGTAAAATTAAAGTGTCCTTGTCAAAATACATAACCAATACTCTGTGATGTGCATGATTCTTTTTTATTATGGTTGTATACTTGCCCTGTGTCTGGTGATGTTAAACAGGGCTTCTAATTACCACACAGAATTAGCAAAATTGCTGCTATACATGGAACTTGGGAATTTTCAGTTGCATTGAAATTTGTTTCACAACCAGCTGTCCCCAAAATGAAAAGCAGATTTTTGTTAAATATATGAAACAGGTTTTCTGTTGCCTTTGGAGAAGACTTTCCAAAGAAACTTACGCATTAGATTGGTTTTGATTTTATTTATGGTTGTTTCTCTCTAGTATTTTAATTTTTTAATATAAATATCTGTGTGTGTATGTGTGTATAAGGTTGTAAGCCTTCTTGGCTACTTTTCTAAGTAGTCAGGTGGGCTGCATGTAGTAGCCATTGTGAATGAAATATCCAAGTAATTTGTTGATCATGCCCGAGTATTTATTTAGGGCTCACTTCTAGTTTTTAAGTGATTGCCAATATAATCTGGTACCACTGTGAAATTTACTAAATTCTGTCTGTATATGACAAGATCCACCATCGCCTCTTCCCTGCCTTCTACAGAAATGCTTGTAGTTTTTTCTCTCAACACAAAGGAAGCAACTCTTCATTCAGCCAATAAAGCTGCATGCGTTTTCACTCTTTCAGGAGTATACCTTGCTCCTCTGTCACATCTTCAGAGTAATAAACTGTGCAGCAACCCTTTGATGTAGATAATAACATTTGACCTTGCAACAGAGTGCGTTCACTTGTGCAAATGAAGACAAACTAACATGTTGATGTCATGATGGTTTTTCATTAAAAAAACCCCCACATAAAATTGGTGTATCGTATAAGACACCTGCATACAGTATCTTCTTTTGGTAGAAGTCAGAAGTGAGGATAGTTTTGTTGCAGAGATTGGGGTTGTCACCTTTAAAATAATGTGGGAGTGAATTTGGTGCTGCCTTAAGAAGCTGTAAGTGGGAAAGAATCCATTCCATCCAGTGTATAAAGTGCTTTTAAAATCAATCTATTTCTAGAACCTAAATTGTCCTGGGACCAGCTCTTGATATAAAAATTCATAGAAACCTGTTTTTCCGAGTGTGGTAACTTCTTGCCATAGTGCTGTAGTGTTAGAATTCACATTGGCCAGGTTGTTCTGTAAATTAAACAGTGACAGCTTCCCTCGGGGGAACAGCCAATGTATTTATGATGATGTGCTGATTACACAAAATACACTGCAAGCAGAAAACAGCTGCAGAGAACAAACCTCTTAAAAGAATACAATTACAAATAGCACCCTCAGTATTTCTAGCGGTGAGAGCAAAATACAGAATGCTAATGCAGGCTACTAGTTTGCTTCCAAAGAGGAAAAGAGATCTACAAAGAAGAGGATGAAGTATGGTTGGATGCACACATAGTGCCAGTGTGGAGCGTCGTGTAATCCCCTTCTGAAGGTGAAGGACAAGAGCACACTCAGGCCTGTGTTTTAGCTGTCCTTGTTTCTTAAAATTCCTGTGGCTGCAACTCCAGCAGCACTGGCCGGTGAGGCACTGGGGGCTCTCCGGCTTGGCGGCATTTTGACCGCTGTGGGTCATACTCTTTGTCCTGATTAGAAGCTGAGATGTGGTGAGATGACTGTAGTTTGTGTTACCAAAAAGACGGTAGGAGGTGTTACAGGAAAAAAAAAGTCCCTGTTTTAAAACTGGCCTTTTTTCTGCTGCTAATTAGTGCTTTGAGGGAAGTTCTGGAAATAAATTTTAATTGTTTTGCGCCAGACTGCAGCGTTCCATCTTTAAAAGGTCCCTGTTTTGTATCTGTAGGGCAAGGTCTTGTTACAGTCCAGTTTAGGATCCAGGTTAGTATATGATAAAAATTGAAACAAAATATTACTGGAAGATAATGGAGGTGGTCATAAACTCAGGACACAAACAGACCTCAGAAGAGAAAGAGGTCTGTTCTTCACCTGGAAGTAAAAAATGAGAAGCAACTGAGCGTGCTTTGTGTAGTGTGGCTGTATGTGAGACAGAAGTTGTGACAAGGACTGCTGTGGTGGGATTTTCTGTGAGGGCTTGTTGAAAATGAGGAGAATGTGGCAGTGGCAGTTCCCTCAGCTGTTAATGTCTCACTTTGGAGGGTTGCAAAATAAAAAAGACCTCCAGCACTCCAAAGCACGTTCTTTTTATGTCTGAGATGATCTGTCGCACTTAAAGCTTTACAATACAACATTCTACTTACGGCTATGCCATGTATGTATGTGGGAGAGTCTAAATACTGAGGATGCCCTTTCCAGCTACTTCCTCAGAGTCATTGATAAGTATAATGCCTTTTAAAAGTCTGCAGTTTCTTGTGCTTCATGTCTTTGTTGTGTTCCAGGACCGTATCAATAAAACGTGTTTCAAATACTGGCAAAAACCATTTTGCTTAAAATGGAGAAATGTTGCTTTTTCAACATATAGATCTGATTGTAAAGCAGATGAAATAACAGCATTGGCACTCTAATTTGGAAGGACTTTATTCACTTGCTTAAAAAGAAGTATCAGGCTTTCCATCTCTGGATTGCTAGCATGTACTAATAGACTGTTATTCATCTGTCTGTATTTTCTTTAAATCGTTTTTGAGCCTCCCTGTGTTGTCCTGCTCTGCTGACATGTATCCCATGTGGCAAGAGGGAGTTTTGTATAATCACCCTGCTTTAATCAATAGAATAATTGATAAACCAGATAAGATTTAAACTGATTACCTCCCCGAGTAGAACTCCCCGAGGGCCTTGGACTCTCTTAATTTTGACATGTATGTTGTGTACCCTGTGGATGAAGTGCAGTTTGAATTATCTGTTTTTATTTGCTTAATGACGGGGAGGGTGTTAAAGTCAAATGTTTAATTAACCCAGCAATGGGCTGCGCTGTCACTTACACACACATCCAGCTGATTGAGATATCTCACCGAGAATACTGAATAGGAATGATAATGTGGCACTGAGACGGAAGATTGCTTTTTCAATCCATTTGCTGGGTCACTGCTTTGAATGTCTTACTGGATGAAAGGCATTCAGCCTGGAAAAAAAATTCAGCATTTAAGTACATTTTGTTTTCCTGGCCCCTTTCCACCAAGAAGTTAACTAAAACAGATATGCTGTAGGTTTAATAAGCCATTCATGTTGTAGCAAAAAAAGCTGCAACTACGGGATCTCAATAGGCAGTGATGTAGAGCTGTATAATTTCCTATAGGAACAAAATGTTTGCTAGCCCCAAGGTATCTGAAGGCAGAATCTGTGTACATCTTTATCTTTCCTTCTTTGATTGCTTGACTACCCACCCACCCTATTTGATGGTCTCCATAGCAGGTTCAACCCTTCTTCCTTACCTAGCCCAGTGAAATTTGCAGTAATATTTTGTAACTCCTTTCTCTTGTTCAAGAAAATGGTGTTTCAGAGTTGGATTTATTTTATAACAGTAGAACCTAATAGTGAGCTGTTAAATGTAAATGTTGCAGGAGTGGCTGTTGTGTTACCACATTTACATTTGGTCTGGCCAAATCAGGCAGACCCAGGGGTTTGTTTCTTGGGTGGCAGCTGTTAGAAGGCTGTGATGCTTGCTAGCCAAATGTTACAGTGTTTAGTGCCTAATCTGTAACTTTCCATTCTTTTGTTAGAAGATTGTAAAATGTTTTTGCTTGATGTGATTGAGTACTGAGACATGTTTCGACTCCCACCTTTTTTTTTATATCAACAATGAGGTTTTTCAACAGCACTGTGTGGAAGTAAACACACCCTGTATTGGCAGTTAACTAAATTTACCTCGTAGTCCAGTGCTGAATGATCCTTCCTGTAATAAATGTAGCTTTGGAAGCTGGAAAAAGCACCAAAGCCTACCTGGATGGACTAATTACTGCTGTGAGGCACATTGGGGAGGTGGAGCTGTGTCACTTGAACTGCCCCATGGTGACTCTGTAGGTACTTTGGACCTGTTCCATGTTGAGCAGTGAGTAGCTTTGGCTGCACCTGGCTCATGTTGCCTAAAACATAAAGATCTACGTGCCTGCACATACAGTGACATAGACAATATGATGTGAATTCACATCAGTCCAGCAGTGAGATCACTCAGTGGCCATTTCCTTAAACAAGTGAGCTGCTTTCACTCGTTGTTCTGGGGAGAAACCATCCGTAAAAAAGGTTAACGTGGTGTGGGACACAAAATTTAGGGTTGGTTCCCCCATGCTGTCATTTTTGCTTTGGACAGACAACTTCTGCTTCATACCTTTATTTTGTGTCTCATTTTTCCCTTTCCTGCAATGAAAAATAGGAAGGAAAAACCAACAAGAAAAGCATAAACCAGTACAGTGAGATGAGGATGGTGTGTTGATTTAAGAGATTGGGAGTGAGAACACCACAGGCAAGGAAAGGATGTGAGGAGAAATGGAGGTCTTTTTGTCTGCTTGACAGGAAAGCTCAGAATGAGAGGGTTTGCAAAAAGAAAATTATAATAAGAAGTGTTGGTGATGACCAGGGATGAGAAGGGAAGGGGTTTTATAGTCAGACCAGTGAGATGGCATCGGTTTTTTGAAGAAAGTAGTTATAAAAAGTTAGAAAGTAGTGCATGAAGAGGGACATGAAATCTACAGCAAAACTAGACACTTTTACAACCCGTTTCTGGGAGCACTTGCAGCTCCTATGCAGGTGAAGCCGTAATAAATATCATACAAAGAAAGTTAAACTGTATCTTGAGAATTTTAATAAATAAAAAGTTTTAAAAAACTCTCCCTGGATCTGTTGGCTCTTGCTAACTCTTGTTAGTACTAGAAATATATTTTTTACATATATTTTGTATGTTGGCTTATATTCCAAGCCTGTAAAAGCTGACTTTGTTCTTTGCCCCCCGCTTTACATGTAGGGGTAAGAAATCAAAACCCCATCTTATTCCAGCGTACAAAAGTGCTGATAAAGGCCTACAACTCATGGGCAGGGCAGGGAAGAATCCTGTGAACTGAGTATGAGAGTGTATAATTTCAAACTTCAGTACTTAAACACCCTGGGATGAGTGTTGAAAATTAATTTTTATGGAAGGAATGTAACAAAATGAAAGCAACGAAGAAGTGAGAGCCAAGCTTTGCTTGATTCAGTTCTTCTCTAAAAGGCTTCTGTTGCATGCAAAATCCTTTCTGAAGTATGTGGCGTAGCTCTGCAGTCTGGCAGAGAAATGTAACCCCAGCTGAAACTGTTTAAAGGAGAATTTGAGCATGAATTTAAAAGATTGGGGAAACCATTAATGTGGTGCTGAAGAATAGAAATGGAAGAATACTGTTTTATTCAACGTGGGGAGCAGATATGCAGGGTAAGTCACTAGGAAAAGACAAGCCAAAACACAGAGATAATAAGATTCAGAACAAGTCCTGACACCAGTTTACATAAGTGGTCTGGCTGAGTATTTGGATGTATACCCATATTATGTGTATCGTAAGGTTAATTGGATGTTTTCATCCATGCTTTTTCTGGAATATGTGCTTTCTGTTGCTTAAAAAGATGTAGATAGCTCTGAACTACTATAAAACCTCAGAGTACAAGATGTACTCTATAAAATCAGGCACAGAAAGTGCTAGCTATAAAAGCATATGTATACCTGTGAAGGTGCTGATCAATTTGTGCTATTTAGGAAAGAAAATTCTGAAACAGACCCAGCTGTGAGAAAATGCAAGTAATAAAATTCAGCTAGAGGTCCTTGAGGCTTCTTAAGCTCTAACCTTGTTATGAGGAATGGGAAGTCAAACTGCCTAATGCAGATGTCTGTGAGTTACAAAAATAACCAGATGTCCTGATTAGCAGAAGCAAATGTTCTTCCCTTAATCCACGTGAAATTATATTCAAAGGCTCTCTGTGTGTAATGTGTGTGTAAATAAGGAACCAACAAACATTGGAATGGAAAGGGCCATTGGCCAACTAGTTTGCAAGGCTTGAAAGCTTGAATATTAAAAACAAATTTGCCACTGCTGACTGTCTTAAATTCACAGAACAGAAATGTTAAGCAGGGCAGCTCCCCGGGAAACATGGAAAGGCTGTTCCCATTAGCTGTATTTTCTCTCTTTCTCTATTTCTCTGTCTCTCTCGCTCTCATTTGAGAAATGTGTATGAAGCTTTTTAAAGTTCCTTTAAATTACTTGTTCCCAGCATCTGTATTTGTTTGGTTTTTTAACTACAACTGTGTTTGTGCTGTTTGAAATGCATCTGCTCATCAGATCTTTGATATTTGTGCTGGCTTTTGGTATTTAAACTGAATTTACTGTTTAGTAATGCCGACTCCTTGCATCATTAAATTATCCTTAACAACCAACCAATAATTAATAAGTTAAATAACTCATAAAAAGCTCTTTGTGATGTTACGAAGATCCATTATCAAGTCTCGTTGCTTTAAAAAATGTGTATTTTTTCCAATTATTTATTTGAATGGAAAATAAAGAAAAATATGAAGGATCCATTCTACGTATGTGAAAACCAGAATCTTCTTGTCCTGGTTTTCAGCTGCAGAAAAGGTTGTTTAAACTTTTGTTACCGTTGGCAACATTAACATCCAGACAGACCAAACTAGGGCTGGTGGGAATGTGTGTGTAAGTGTCTGGCTGGAGGGTGTCAGTGTTGTACTTTTCCATTTTCACTGCTGTCAGAGCTCCAGTTTTAAAATTTAGATTATAGTAGGTACCTGAGCTGCTTGGGCATGAATTTGAACTTCATTTGTTTAGTCACCATGCAAATGTTCTGAGTGGGGTGTTTGTAAATATATTGGAGGGGGGGAAAGCCCGGATTCTGTGCAGCTAACCAGGTAATAGATACAAACCCAGGACAGACTTGTGCATGCCAGTCTGCAAAGCAGGCACTGAACTGGAAGGCCAGTTTTGCTTATTCCCTTTCCTTTTCTGCTACCAGTCAGTGCAAAGCAGGCTGCAGTTCCTCTGCCCTCTCCTTCCGTCGTTCTAATGCTCAGCCATAAACCCCTTGCAAAAGTACCATTTAACTTGAAACTTGTAAGAGGTGGGAAACTTGTCCGTGCCTTCATTCTGTGCTGAAGTCACCCCCTTGTGCCTACACATTGCAATTTATGGTGTTCTCTAAAAGGATCTAATCTCGGTGAATGTTCAGAGCAGCAAACGCCAAGGAGGAATGGGGTCTGATACTTATCTCTGCATTTTCATTGCTGTGGATCTCCCTGTGTGTTAGAGCTGTCATTTTTGTTTTATCTACCGAACAGCAGAGAATTGCCTTCAAACTTGCAGCTTTCATCCTTGTTCTTCTCAAGCAGCATTATCAATGCTAAGGACTGCTTTTATATATTGTAGTGACTAGCCCAATAAGCATGAATTTGAATGTTTTGGGCCTCACAATAGGAGAAAAAGGAGAAGCTATCTTTAAGTGTTTTCAGTGGGTCTTAGACACTTATTTTTTTTAACAGTAATACTGCTTCAGGCTGACACTGGCTATGCCAGGATTCATCCTAGCACTGTTTGAAATGGCTGAGATATTTATAAACTGACAGACAGCATTTATAAAATGAGGATGCTGACAGTCCCTTAACGATAACAATGGGCTTGGACTCATCTATCACTTACAAAGGTTATTGGAAAGGGAACATAAGGCTTCTGTGTGCCTCTAGTCTTAGACTGGCACTTATTTCCACACATCTCTCTCCTCCCTCTGCTCCCCTCCACCTTTCAATCTACTCTGATGTGGGCATCAGGCAATTACAGCTAATTTCTCCATAGCTTTACCCAGTGGTTCTTTGTCCTGTTTTCTGCAAGCAGTTGGTGCAAACTAGAAGACAACTAACTTTGCTGCATCTTGGAGCAACACCCCCTTTCTCCCAAATTCCCCCTCCTAAACAAGAGGAACATCCTGATATCTGGCAGACTGCTGGCTTGAATTGGGAGGGAAGAGTGTGTGTGCCCTGACTGACAGACTTAACCTGAGGGTGGGTGGGGGCTAAACAGGCCTTCTGCTTCCTTTCTCTTTCCTATAGCACCAGTCTGCAGACAGAATGCTGATGTACCTTCTTTATTCAGTAGCTCCCTCTTGACTGAGACAGTCCCCTTCTGTCCTTGGAGAGGAGGACCAAGTGCAGCGCAGGGACACTTCCAGGATCATGAAAAAGGATGTCAGTTATTTTCAAGCTCTGATAAAATGCTGCATTCATTCAATGCACTTAGGAACTTGAGGGTCAGGTTGTATCAACAGTTTGCACTGGAAAAGGGGAAACACACTGTTTCACTGGTGTGTTCCAAAGTGTCTATTTTAATGTGGCAGCAGAAATACTGAGGCAGCTACGTCTGGTATCCAGTTTGCCCTTGAAACATTTACTCTACTGTAACTGTTTGCACACTGTGTTCCCACTGTATTATTTGCTTAGAGACCTAAAATACCCAAGTAGATTTCCTACATGCAGTTGGATGTGCTGATACCAGTAAAAGCACACCCTGCCCAGGCTTCTGTTCGAGCTGATGTTTACGCATGCGATGGCTGGAGCGAGACTTGATTGGCTTGAGGGGGTCTATTTATCAGGGAACTCGATTAAAATACAGACTGCACATGACATCAAATTTGTAATCATTTTTCCACAGCAAGCAAGCAAGCATTTTCTGTATTGGATGCAGGTGTTTAAAGCAATAGTGTGTTTTAAGGGCCAGTGCAGCACAAATTCTGGCCTTTGGGATAAAGACAAGTGTTTTGCCTGCATAAACACTATATTTTTTTTTTCTTCCCCTCCCCGAGGTCCACACACACCTAGTTTCCCTCAAGCTCATCATCTCTGTCAGGTTAATCAATAGGCACCGTATGGCAGAGGGTCAGTAATCAGTGTCATCGTGCCTTTAAATCGTGTTGAAAATTTGCTTAAAGCCTGGGCCAATTAACATCGAGATGATGAATGGATGGGTAGATGGGAAGAGCCTGGCGCTCAGGGGCTTTGTGAGAAGGAGATGCTCAGCTGTTGAGCAGCAGACACCAGCGAATAAAATCAGCCATTCATGTGAGCTCAGTCCACCCACTCTTAATGATAATGTCAATCTAGCAAAATATATACACATTGGAGTTGTCATGAGTTCATAAATCAAAGGAGTTTGTCAAAGGCATTCAGATTAACGAGGCAGCAGCAATAACAAGTCAAATTTGCATAGAGAATTGCCCGAATCTCAGTAAATTATGATCCTGTTTTTCATTTGATTATTTGCTAATGTCTCAAGAGGGAGAATGATTATATTAGCATGCAAAATCTACTCCAGAAGTAGAAATCTGAGGTATAGCAGACCAGCACATGATGACAATTAATCAGTTTCTGCATACTAGCATAAATGCACAAGGCCCAGAAATGAACTCCTTTTTTATTATTATTTCTCCTTGCTACTGATCCAAATGGTTCAGCTTGACAGAGACTTTATATTGCTTTAACAGTGTTCTGAATTGTGCCTGCAGGCAAGACATAGTTATGCAGCTATAACCAACCTATCCATCTGCCAACCAGATTGGAATTCTCCTATCCAAGGCTTCCATTAACCCCCACTGACAGCTCCAAACAGGATTAAGAATTTGAAAGCATAAAAAATAGTTGTGCTCTTCACATAGGCACACGCTTCTCCCCCA
>JAOXXN010000082.1:22426619-22450612 GCA_026770055.1 Myrmophylax atrothorax | reverse complement strand
GTCCCCCCATTGCTCTCCCCCTTCTGCCTGAAATAACCTCCATGAACCTCCCCATTGCCCCCACCCCCACCTCCACACATTTGGAAAAAAGGCTGTGTCTGTACTCTTTTATAATTAGTGCAGGGCAGAACAGCATCAAAGAAAGCCTCCCCCAGTTGGCAGGGGTTTGATTTCCACCAGGATGAGTGAGGCGGTACTAAAGGTAGCTCTACCCAATTGGTAGTCCCTGGGAGTGCATTTCTCCATGTATTATATCTCGTTCCCAGCAGTGTTTTGCTGGGCTGTGTACACAAAATACTGCATGTCATCTCCCATCAAGTGCTTCAGTCTGGGGATTTCGTATGCATTGTAGCATGTTGTGTTTAGTGGCGGAGGAGGCTTCATGGGGAGAGTTAAATAGTAATAATTTTGTAGTGGTCTTTAAGACAACCTGCCATGGAGTTATATTCTGTTAATTACAGGCTGAAGTTTTAAATGCAAATCAGATTTAAAAGGATCTCATTACAGGCAGTAGCCATTTTAGGAAAAATGAGCATTGGAAGGCAGAGCCCCTTAGCAGGAATCTTCTGCTAGAGAGAAATTTTAAAGGTTACAAGAACTGTGAGGTTGGGTTTCTTGGCTTCTCTTCCTGGTGCTTCTACTGTCATTGTGTGACCTTGGGCAGATTAAAAAAAAAATGGTTTTACCTGTCTGTGGAAAGAGGTGGTGCTTTGGAGCCTTCCTCATCTTTGGCTGTATTTGTTCAAAAGGAGAGACCCCTGCATGCAGGCACGCTGTGGGCCAGCCTGGCTTCAGTCTGTGGAGGAGGGCTTGTCTGTGGGATTTAAAAATTTTCCCTGATGGGAGGGAGTTTGGTTGGCTTTTCAGCTTTCCTTATGCACTGGTTTTCTTCACTTCTTTCACTCTAACAAATTCCATCTTTCGCTTACTACATATCAAGTACAGTCGCTGCAGATCTTTAATATTCCCAGTGAGTACATCCAACTTACCGTCTGGATACCAAATGCTTCTTTCCAGGTCTGTGCCCTGGACGTGCATTTCAGTAACCACGAGAGGGTGCTCAGAGCAGTTCCTCCCTTTGTCTGCCTCTCCTGTGACCAAGAGCATTGCTAAAGTCCTGCTGAAGCAAACCTTATTCTGACCTCGCACATGTTTATCCCTCCTCCCACCTTGTTCAGCAAGGAGAAATATATAGAGGTACCGTTTCAGTCGATTACGTTATGCTCTTCCCATGGCCAGGGCTAAGTGTTGCCCTGTCAAGTGAAATTCACTTCCATGCAGCTACAGTTAGACCTGAAATATGCGGGGTCCTGTACCTGCCCCTGGATTGATAGGCCTCCTATTCCTGAGAAATGAGCGGGAGTTATAAACATCTGTGCTTTTTTTAAAGTGTAATGCTTTCCCAGTCATTCTGTCTTCACCAAGCGTAACTTACTTGCCGACAAAAGTGCATGAGCAGCGCTCCTCTTTAATAGTCTGCCATCGGAGCTGCTGTGTTGGTGCTGTAGAATGGTGAGACGCCAAGCTGTGAACCACCATATGCACTTGGCAGTCTTTGTCTGGTCTTTGTTCAGCCAACCTCTTAGCCTTGCCACCTATAAAGATAATGAATGCAAAATGGTCCTCTGCTTGCTCTTAAAATTAGATGCTCAGCTTAAAGAAAAAGTGGATAACTTGATGCTTTGCAGTAACTAGAAATTTCAAAATAAGGGCTGACAGTTCAACAGCAGTTCCTGCTTTTTTATGTTTTTTGAGGGAGGATCCTTAGTGGCTTTGAAAGGTGAGAAGAATGCAAGATTTCACTGTGGTAGAAAGATTATTTGGAAGGGGAAATTGTTCTGACAGTTGCTGTAGGGAAGGGGGTGGGTGTTGAAAACACATGCAGAAGTAGTAAACCACCCCTTCTTTCCCCCCCAACACAACAAAATGCATTTCCTGGAAATGTATAGTAACTCACCACAGGCTCTTATGTCTTTTACCCTTGGTCTTTTTTTTCCAAAGCACAAAAATTAAAAGAAAAAAGTACTGACAGGAATTAACCACTTACTAAACTGAATTTCATAAGCAAAAAAGAACAGCTTTAAGTGACTGACGTTCCCTTTTGTATATATGTGATTCCAGCTTGTATGTTTTTATGATCACAGTCCTTTTAAAGCTGGATTTAATGTAGCAACTTGGTCCTGGACTGAGACCTCATACAAAAACTTTCAAAAGCTGACCTCTTACAGCAATTTTATCAGGCCTGTTTAGGATTGATTTCCATTATAAAACCCTGGTGACAGCATCCCAGTTATCATGGTGCCTTGCAGGTTCTATATCTTGTTTAAAAAAAAAAAAATCAGAATCTCTAGTTGATCTGCAAGCCTTGATTTTACTCCTGACCAGTTTATGACATCTCAAGTGGGGTTTTGCTGTTGTGTTCTTCTCCCCCTACACCTTATCTGCTGTTTCTCAGCAAGCAGCTTCTACCCCTGCCCTGTCTCCTGGCTGTACCTTTTCTTCCCCTTCCGCAGCCCAGCGCCCCGTGCTGCCCAGACGGAGCCTGCAGTGGGCACAGGATCACGCAGCACTGCAGTGGGCACAGGATGCTCTGCTGCCGCTTCCCGCAGCCCGTGCGCTCGCTGCTGGCCCCGCTGCCACGCTGGCTGTGCACAGGGCACAGCTCCTCCTTTGCCAACAGATGCCACTGCTGTCTCCTGAGGTGCTGGGCTGGAAGCTGTCTCTGTGAGAAGCCAGGCAGAGGTTTGCTCAGCAAAGGTCAGGTTATCTGGGGGACAGGTAGAGAAGGCAAACTTTTGCCCTAATAGACACACTCCTGAGCTTGTCTGCAAGTAACTGCAAACCCACCCCTTTTCCTGGCAGAGCTCTCCCTAGGCAGTTTTTCTGTATCTGTTTAAAACCTGTTTAGTTGCTCACTACTGAAAGCATGGGAACGTGGCCTAGGGCTATGAATACTGTGGTGATCAAACTGATTTTAGATTTGTGTGGGGGATTCTCCCAAAGCTGGCTGTCATTACTCTCAATGCAGTGGCTGAACCTGTGCAAAGGAGTGTTGTCTTCCAGAGCAGCTGACTGGCAGTGAGGTCAGGATTCTCTCCACGTATCCAGCAGTTTCTAACCAAACCTTTGCAACAGACTATGCACATCCTAAGATAACTATAGCTTGTCTTTACTCTAAACAAAGTAGTAATTGATTTTAATCATGTCATTAGCAGGGCATATTTTTCCTGGCTATGTTTCTTACTCCTCCTGGAAAAACCTTTGTATTTTTTGTCCACTGTTTCTTGTCTTATTAATGTTCTTTTTTTGGAGGTGGCAGCTTACATTTTGAAACATCAGTCTTTCTAGAAAATGTAAATGTATGTAGAGTCGGGGCAGAAGCAAAAGCATACTGTATTATCATACATGACCTACATAATATTTGGGGGTTTTTTGGAAGGAACTCCTGACAACCTCTTTTACAAGAATTTAGCTCTGTCACAATTTCCCTATGAGTTTTGGCAGTCAAGCAGACTCAGTACAATTAATAATGAGTGGGCAGATTGAAAACAGGGGTGCAAGAACAACAGTTGCACCCATTAACAACCCTTTGCTTTCAACAGGTTCCAGTGTTTCAAGTCGTTGCTCTGGGGTGTTGATGAGCACTGGTGTTGCCATTCTGATTCAGCCGTTACATCAGCTTTCCAAAGTGGCTGTTATTGGAAGTTTAAGAGTAAATCCCTAAAGCACAGGCTTCTTCAATAGATACCTGCACAGTGGTGTGTTGTTGTATTGAGGAGGAGAAATTCTTTCTCTGCCATAACAAGCTGTTTGGCATAAAAGTACAAGGTAGCCTCCGGTATGCATGTGTGTAAAATACTGCAGCCCGTGCAGTGAAAATGTTCTGTTCCTTTTCTCCTCGCAGAGCAACACTAGGGATAAGAACTGAATTAAAGCTTACTTTCTTTCACAGAATTCCTCTGAGAGAGAAGACTGTAATAATGATGAGCCCCCTAGGAAGATCATTCCTGAGAAGAATTCACTTAGACAGGTATGTGATCAGTCTCTTTAAAAATGTGATAAAACTTTCTAGCTATTTGAATCCTTAAATGCTCCTGGAAGCTGAAGTCTGGCTTATGCTCATGGAAATCCTTTTTTTAATTTGAAGTCTGAACAAGTCACATTGTACCCAGGAAAATCAGACAGAGAGATTCGGCTTTCAGGGGAGTTTGATGATTCTTTCTAAAGAAATACGTGCTTCAGTATAGTTCAGTCAGCTGTGACTCTCCAGTTTTACCTTCCTCATTTGGTGTTCATCAAGACCTCTTCAGCCTTTTTTCTGTAATCATTCCTGTTGTGTTTGTAGTGTATATTGCCCTGTCTCAGATCAAGAGTCTCCAAATCTTCTACAACAATTAAGCTTCTTACTGCTCTTGAAGGTAAATTTTCTTGGAGGTGATATCCAGGTTAATAACCTGAGAAATTATTTGTTCTTGTTTCTTTTACATTCATATAAATTACCAGCAGGTAAAAAGGAGAAAGGATGGTCTAGTAAAACATTATCTCTTTGCACTCTATATATGGTAAAGCAAATTTACTGATTCAAAAGAAACCTTTTTTTTAATCTTCATGGCCAACAAAGGGAGTCTGGCATGTGCTTTCCAGGGAATATAAGTTGGATTTAGTGATTTCTGATCCATTTTCACCTTGCTCTTTCTCCCCACTGCAATCTTCAGGCAGCAGAAACAAAATTATGTCCATGCCTTTGCTGCCTGAGGTTGCTGCCTGGTGTATCAGAGCAAAACCATTGGTGAACCTGACTGAAGTGAATACCCCAGGCAACACATTCCAATAGCTGTGGAATTGTCACATTTCCCTCTGCATCTCAGCCACAGGAGCAGCAGTCTCAGGCAGAGGAGTAGGGTGGTACTACACTTCCCCACATCTACTATTTGCAAGAGAAGTTGTGGGTCAGAACAATAGTAAAAGAAGAAGGAACCTTTTGATACAGTGTGAGCATGCTCAGAGTTGTTGGGTTTGGGTGGGAATTTTGTTTTGTTTGTTAATAATGCATTGTGTTAGGAGTGTTTGATTCTGTGGGAGTAGGTGTCATGCACTAGGCACGGCTAAGACAGGTCCATGTCAGTCTCTCAGACAAGAGGCAATATGCTGGCATTAATGACTGAGGCCCCACATAGAGCTGAGAAAGACGACCTTGTAGAACTGATTAAATATGTTACATCAAACTTAAAATATTTATGGGATTCAACAACAGATGAGAGCTAGAGGAAGAGGGCAAAGCTACTAGGTGCCTACTGTGTATTCCCAGGGTAGCCAACAAGCTCCCCAGCATGCCAAATAATCAAGGTTTTTTTCATTTTAGGATTATATTGTTGATGCCAAGCCTTCAGGTTCAGCAAGAAAAGGTGTATGTCTCTTCTCTAAGCAAAGATTTATAGTAAGAGAAGTTAATTCAAAAGGAACCTGAGTTACTTGTTTTTTGTGTGTTCTCATTGCACTGTGTCCTTCTTTATGATTATTGAGGAGACAGATATTGATGAGCTGTATTATAACAGATGAGGAAGGTACAGTTTCTTGAGTTGGATTTTCCTTTCATTATGTTTCAATCTGCAAAGGTATTCTCAGTGTCCAGGGAAAGCTGTCTTTTGCCACAGGCCCACAATTCCTTATAACCAAGGTGAATAGATACCAGGAATACACCTAAAGAACCACTTGTAGTGCCCCAATATTTCATATGGGAAGTTATTCACATGGACGTTTTTTAAGTCAAAGATGGTTGTCTGTGTTTCACAATATTGTTGAGATGTATCAGTCTCCATCTTTGTCTCCAGTCTTTACCATAACAGATGCAAGACAAAATCTGTGGGTCTTCTCGTTGCTCTCTGAGGCCTTTTATGTTGAGAACAGTCTTTGTAGATAGGTTCAAGATGTATGTGCTTGCTGGACTCACAGAATCACAGGCTATTCTGAGTTGGAAGGGACCCATAAGGATCATCGAGTCCAACTTTTAAGTCAAGGGCCCACACAGAGGATTGAACCCATGACCTTGGCATTATTACAATCAAGTTTTAACCAACTGAGCTAATCTCAGAGTCATAGTCTTAGTCTTAAAGCAAGTGCCCTCTTGTCTATATCATAGAAGATGGTTGTCCACAATGTTGTACCTGTTGGAGAAGGAATTTTGGTTCTTTACATAGACACAAATAAAGCTGCCTGAGCATTTTGAAAGCTCAGATTGCTCCTCTTCTCTATTAGCAATGGACAGAAGCAGTGGGGAGTTTTCCAGCTCTTGCTCCAAAAATCAGACACATACGCAGCCATGTGCCCAAACACTCATAATCTGTGAGTGATATCTACTGGAAGGATCTACATCTCCTACAGGAAGGTATGCAGAGTCACTACCCTGTTTTACATCTATCTATACTTTGTAGAACCAAAAAGATCTGACCTGCAAATGCTGTCAAAGTGGAAAGATGCTGACTTGATAAACATTGAGTGTAGTTTCATCTTTTCTGCTCCTCTGTTAAGACTCCTTTAATATTTCATTACTGGGGAACATGGACCTATGTGCACAGAGGAATTGAGTGTATGTGAGCAGAAGAGAAGTCTGTACTTAAATGGTCTTTCCAGAGAAAGTATCCACACATTTAGTACTTTTTGATTAGTCTTAGAAAATGAACGAGATGCATCAGACCAGTTCAGGGGCAGTGTGATGCCTTGACATACTCTGCTGCTAACAAGTTTAAGTAGAGGTACACTTCCTTTTCTTACCTTGTTTGCAGTGCTGTTATGCAGCCTTAGCCATAAATGTTTTCTCAAGTGGTTTTGTGGAACAGACTTACCAGAAGGTGAAGGTAATAAGAAGATGTAATGATTACTTGAGCATCCAAAGTCATATGCAGAGGCTGAAGACACCCATTGCTCAGTGCTATGGAACTCTTACTATGAGAAATATAATTTTACTGTTGATCAAGATGAGAGATGTGTCTTCAGAAGTCTCAACAAGTGGAGTGTGTCATTGCATTGTCAGAAGTGGAAGGCACAGGCACTGTTGGATGCATGAGGGGGCAGCAAGGCAGAAGAGACATGGATATTAGCACTGGGAAACAGAAAAAAGGCAATGAACTTGACATTGTTAGCTGGAACAGTGAAAAGATCTAAGCTATGACAGACTTCAGAATATGGATACAAATGTTCAGTTCTTATTGAGTGCTTGATCTGACAAAATTAAATTTTGAAGGGGTAAACTGAAACTCATAGTATGAAAACAGACCAGAAAAAACCAATGACAAGTGGCAAAAGTTTTTGGCAACTTTATTTAAGCTAACAAACGAATTTTCACACTGCAAAGTTATAAATTAATTTTAATAGGCTGATCCAGATGGTCCATTTGGAAAATGGATAGCTTGATCTGTTGAAAATTAAACTAAATTTATCTCTCTCATACTTCAAACTGAAGTGAGCGTGAGAAGAGTGCCCATTAAGTCCAGCTCATACAGATGGACCGGCAGGTCACACATGGGACTAATCTGATTCATTTTAAAAATAAATGCATGAGTTATTGAATCAGGTTCCTGTTTCAAGCCCTGCGTGTGAGCCTGTGTGTGTGTGTGTGCCTGTGTGTGCCTGTGTGTGTGTGTGTACGTGTGCCGCCCTTTCAAAGGGACTCGCAAATGCTTCAGTGCCTTTTTAACCTGTGTGTTTCCATTTTAATTCAACTTCCTTGCCAAAAAACATAATTAGTTTTCAGTGCCTATCATTTAGCGTTAGACCCAAACACTAGATTGATTAGCTCGGACATTTGTTATTTTAAGGGCTATGTCTCCATCCTTCATTTATGAAGAACATGAGCTCAATAGTCTTGGGGAGAGAGCTGGCCTTTAGAAACTGGGAAGGGGAAGCTCTCTGGGGGCCCCTCCAGCTTTTAGCTTCTGGGTGTTTTTAACAGAGCCATGAATGCAGATTTGTAAATTTATTGCAGTGCCATCTGGTTTTTTTGCAGGAACCGTATTATTGTTGGCTCGTATCTGTCTATTGTGGTGGTCACTCCCCAGGAGCTTGCCCTCATAGTCCTAAGGAAAGTGATGAATAGTGGGGGTCAACATGAGTAGGTCACAGGGCAGCTGTCCGGGGCTGCCCTGAACTTGATTACCCCGCTGGTTTTTAAAGAAGACGGGCACAATGCAGGTTGTTTAAAACACTCCATCCCTTCTCTTCAGTGCAGCAATAATGAAGTGCCTTTTGCTGCTGTGGTTCATCTGTGGGCAAAGGTGCCTGTTGGGGAAAAGCTGGCAGCAGCAAGGCTACTGCACTGTACCTCCTGCAAACCTCACGTGGGACTGCTGTCTTTCTCCAAGCTTCCAGATGGAAGTCCGGGGGAAAAAATCCCTGTCTGTTACCCCATTTAGACAAGCCCCTGAGCATTTTCAAGAATTTTCCCTCTTACTGTTTTGGCACAGAATATTACCTCAATTCACTCTTACAGATTTGAGATAATTTTCTAAAATTACATATAACACCTAAAACGTGCTGTACGTGCTATTTCAAAGTTAAAATGGGTGTAGTCTGATCTTAAGAGTTTAAAGGCCAATACTGAAGAAAACCATGAGAAGCAGAAAGCAGTTGAAGAAGGTAGAGCAAAGGAAAAACAAAAAGTAGCAACTGCCAATGTTTTACTTTAAGCTGGCAGTCTCATCCCACTGCTTAGGGCTCATCTCCAGGTGTATCTCTCCTCTGCAAAAGTATTTCTGCCGTGCCAAGTTGAATCCTCATTTTGACTGGTGAGGAAGGTTTTGTGCTGTGGAGGGAGAGAGGGTCCTTCAGCTCCCTCCCTCTGGGAGAGATGCTGCAGTTCAAATTTCCCTCTGTTGGAGAGCTGGCTGAGGCAGGGCAGACCTAGTCTAGGAAGTTATCCTGGTTACCTCGTCTTTAATGTGATTAATGCTGCTAGTAAGGAGTTGCTGGTTGAAAAGCCCCCAGAATTGCTAGAAGTACACCCTTAGTCTTACTTGCAAGATTATTCTTTCTTTTAATTTTTGTAAACAGTCAGAAATTAATTTTCACTCCTCTGTGACACTTAATGCGTGTTGAAAAGCTGGCCAAAGCAGAACGTGCTGGAGTCTAAGTTACAATGGGAATGCTGCCTTGTGGCGGAAAGGCCACTGGGCTCCTTCAGCATTAGCGCTAATCGGGATCTGTCACCCCGCCGCATTGCTGCATTCCTCTGTAATTGAGTAAATTGCAAGTGTTGTCTGCTCCCCTCTGCCCTTTGTGTCCATGTCCACTTACCATCCGAAGAACGTGGGCAGTGATAAATAAAGTGCTGAACAGGGCTCTCAGCTCTTTGAAAGCAGCGTGTTGCCAGCCCCCAGTTATATTTCTTTAAGTGTTTATGTTTTTCTGTATTCTTTCTCTTGTGTGGCTGGAACCCTGGGGATCCAAAGCCATGAGAGAGGCCAAGAAGCTAACAAAAGTAGCTGTCCCCTTGTTAGCGTGTTCCTTTCTTCTTTAAAAAACAAGATGAAAACCATCTGGCTCAGGGCATTACATTTTCCTCCCCCATGCACCTCTATAGATGAAGAGTTTCACCTGCAGTGAGGGTTTACATTGATTAGGGAGGGAGCAGTAATTCAAGCCTCCATCCACTTCAGTGGTACTTTGCAGTCTTTAAAGGTGCTGACCCATTGAGTTAAACTGTCAAGGGAGGATAAAAAAGGATCTTCATCCCGGGAGGTAACAGCTGCCAGGTTTTCAACACCTTGCACACTGCTGGAAAAATGTCACAAATTGTCAATGGAAAGAAAAATCACTTGGCTGCCATCTTCCCTTAATGATGTGCCATATAAAATGAAAGATTTAAGGGTTTAAAAATCAGCAAGTAGCTGTTAGGAAAAGAAAAATCCTGAGGGGTTTTGAACAATGGGGGCCCAACAGGATGTATCCCGAAGACTGTGAATACTGCATCCAAGTTGGAATAACTGGATCTGATTGGGATGACCATGGTTATGTCTGCACAGCGGGACAAGGGGGAATTGAAAGCAGCAGCACACAAGTCTAACATTGCCATGCCTGTATTTAAAAACAAGCAAAAAAAAAAAAAGTAGAAAAAGAAATCTGATTCATTAGCCAGTGAACTGCGAGAAGTCATACTGTATTTCTGCTCTTTTGAGGACAATTTGTTTTCAAGCAGCTACCAGATGGCTAAATACCACGACATTTCCTTTTTCTTTTTTTCCTCCCCCTTCTTTTCTTTAACAAGAGATCTCGTTCTCCTTGCTCTTTGTTTTTGTTTGTTTTAATGCTTTTAGGTCGTTGAACAACCCCGTGGTGTTGGGCATTGTGACACATTCCTTTTTGTGTTCCCCCCCTTGTGCATTGATGGATGAGGAAAAAAAGATCTTCAGCTTTAACGTAATTTCAGATAACAAGCAGATTGGAGTAAGGCTTTTTGTTCGTATTGTCTTGAGGTTTTTCGTTTTAGAGGCCTTTTTTTCCCCCTGTTTGTTTTAGGTAAGTCATTTTAATTGTACTGGGTAATTAGAAGGTACACACAGCCAAGGGAGCTTTGTTATGGTAATTGCTCAAGAAAACCCACTCCCCAACTACCACTGCCATGTGTTGAGACACGTCTTCCCTCTAGTGGCAATATTAAGGTCTCTGGCTTTCAGTCGGCAAGGTGTAATTGCAATGTGACAAACTGTGCTTTAGGGAAAATCCTGTAAATGATTTAGCTTTTTGTTTGGCTACTCTTTATTTTGCCTTACGACTTTCTGTGGAGACCATCCTTCTCGAGGCTGGGCTAGGGATAACAACGATTTTGTCTTAAGCAAACAGTCGAGGCGAATCCTGGGTAATGTCTTACAGCTTGACTTAATTCTAGTCTTCTTTTTAATTACCTGTTCATAAAAACGTTTTTAAATTTGTTGAGATTACTTAATTCTTTCAGAAGAAGCACCTCATTTGAAATAAATAAATAAATTGCATTTATTTTAAATATCCATGTGAAAGACCTTTAAAGAGTAATTAATGCAAGTCTCCTAAGACTCTAAGTAAGACGAAAGCGATCTTTCCAAATCTGCTGGAGTGATTTGTTTATATAACTTCCCACTTCTGCTGAATTCTTCTGAGTCTAATAACTTTTTTTCTAACCGTTTGGCAATTTGTGCTTAGCTACAAAAGCCCTTGTTCAAAAAGAACAGTTTAATAATCTTTTCCCTGAAAATGACTTGAAGGGAGGGTATGGGTTTTGTCTTTTTGCTGTGTTTTTATTAGTGTTATCTTTCTCTGATAAATCATGTAATTACTAACTATTGGGGGGGGAAATCTTATTGAACTCCTGGGTTGCAGCTTCTATTAAAAAGTGGAGCTTTGTTCAGGGACTGGGGATTCTCAGAATGAATGGCCAAGGAAATGGATTTCAGTTGGCAGAAAAGCTGCACACACACGGAGTTCTGCCTGGGGTTTGAGACTTCAGGTTGGCACTCAGCGTTTGTCCAGAGCTGCATGGACAAGAGTGGAAATGTTTATGTGTTTGTGTCAAAGAGCAGGATCATACTTTCTTTAAAAAGAAAAATGTAACCAAAGACACTCACGGAATGAGATCAGATACAGCTCTATCTTTAGTGAACCATAGTCTAGCGCCTCTGTGGCATTTTAAGCCTTTGGCTGAGGGTGAATACAGCTTTGTGGTTCCCCTGCTTCTGACATGATTTGGTGCTCCCATATATTTGTAGGTTTCTTTTTTTTTTTTTCATTAGAGCTTGTTTGGCTATAGGGCTGCTTAACACTGTTCTCAGACAGCTTTTGCAAGGTTAAAGGAATGCAGCTTGGTAACAAGTTTGTGTCATTTTAAATATATACCTCCCAGTAAATAAGGAGGAGTCTTGCAATCAATCCCTTTTAGTGTGTTATATGTTTCACCTGACAACTAAACCCTCTATTGATTAACCATTACTTTGTTAGATAATCTCGTGTCATTGAAGCCACTGTAAAAATTAAACTCTTTAAAATGTTTTACCCTAGCAGCAGTGTGAAAATTGAAAACTTGTTCAGAATTACAGCTAGTTTCCACAAAGAGGGTAGTTTTCAACAAACTGGTTTATGTTTGCATGCTTTATATGCAATATAAAAGCATATTAAAGCACTCCAACGCAAAGCCATCTGCCTGTGGCATTGAACCAGGCTACCACTTCAGACTACTTTTCCTTGATGAAGAAACCTTTTATTTTGATGAAAGGTAAGGAGAAACTTTAACAGGTTTGGTGCAGATTAGATGAGATATGTAAAGGGGTCAAGCTTTAAAGGTGAGCTTGAGAAATTTGCTTTTCTGAGGGTTAGTTCTGGCTTTGATTTTCCTGCTTTTCTTCCAGGTTGGTCAGTGTTCCCATAGGCACTGGAACACATGAAAGGAGGTACTCTGATGTTGCAGTGCAGCGTGAGCCACCATCAAATGTTTCACCTAACATGAAGGGCTCTGCAATATAACTTGATGATATGACATTGATTCTGCTAGCAGAATTCACTAGTCCATTCACTAGGTCTATTCAATAGTAATTAGTAGTGTGTGAACACAAGTATGACAGTATCAAATGAAACCAGATCTCCATGTCCAGCAGTGATTTTGTGTCTCCAAGAGGCAGTAACTGTTGCCTACAGAGAAACATTAGAAGACTATCATACCTTACTGCATTCACTATATATTCTACCAGCTTCTTAATACAGTTTCTTTGTAACATTGTCAATACTTTTCCATTGCGACCTATTAAGTAGAGTGACATTACCTCTTTTCCCCCTGTACTTCAAGGGAGAACTAAGTTTTCTTCTGCATTTCACTTTCAACCCTTTACAGCATATTGTAGCACCCTCTCTCTATTCATCCCACAAGGCTAATAGTGCATTCTTTTGTGAGACTGTGAAAATAACAACAGAATAACTGTGCAACTTTCCAAAGATACTAATGTGTGTTGAACTGGAGGTCGCTTTATGTTTTGTTCTCACATCTGCACCCCGATGTGTTGAATCCATGATATATACTGCTTTTAATGTTCTCTTTTCCCTATTACTTGTATGGAGAAACAAAGAGCTGCTGAAGGACTAAATGGTCATTTGGCCCATACGTAGATCCTTCTGTAATAAAATTACTGTGTAAAAGTTGGTTCTCACAATAAAAGCGTGTTCTTCTCTCCTGTGGCTGAAAAGGTTAAGAAGGAGGAATTCAAGTATCGTTGGCATGTTGTCAAAGGACAGGGAGGTATTGATAGCATGGGAATGCCCAGGTCAGTCAAACTCATCCACTGCCAACTCCAGAGCTGACAGTGGAAGGTGCTGTTGAATGAAAGCAAACAAGTCTGGCCTCTTTCGGTACTCCATTGCCTTCCTGCTGCTGCAGCATCTACTGCTCTTGCACTTGGGATGTCTGGGGGGGATATCTGTGTGAAGTACTCGGTGGACCTGCTGTCCATGAGTTTGTTTAGTCCCTTTTCCCACTTTCTGATGTTTCTCTGTACAATGTCCTGGAGCAGCAAACTCCAGAAGTTCACTGCCTCTTGTGTGAAGGAGTGTTTCATTTTATCTGCTTTAAATTTATACTATGCTAGTGCCATCAAATATAACTAGTCCTGGTATTGTGGGATTTAATGAACAAGTATGCTGGAAGTTCATTTGATTCTCACTGAGATGTAATGTGTGGATAAAGGTAATAAAAATTAAGCAATACACTGGAATAGTTATTTGTATCTGCATTCTGACATGCACATAACTTATGAATAGTGCATAGTGAGCTTCCTTCATTCTCAGAAAGCGGGAGCATCTTTAGATTTAGCATTTAGTATTTCACATTGTGTATTTGGAGTGTCTACTCTTTCCCAGTTGTAAGTGTGAGAGAAAGCCTGGCTTAAGCCCAGCTTTTGAAAACTGGCTTGCTACCAGGGTTTATGCATACCTGTCTTTGGAGGAAAAAGACTGATAAGATTTGAGTTCATGGTTCAGTTCATGGAGCCACAGGCTTCCTTGTTGCTTTCAGTAAATCTTTTCGTGGCTGAGATTTTGATCTGCAAAGTGGAGTTAGTAGTAGAGTTTATTCAAGTCAGGGCTCCTCATAAAATTTGCAGTATGTAGCAGATAAGTTGTGCAGTCATACTGTGACTTGAATTTTAGGAATTTTTCACCTTCACAATCTTGTTGAATTTAACTAATACTATGCTTGTAAAATGAAGTTTGCATAGTATTGTCTGAATGTCAATGGAAAGCTGATGGTGTCAAAATTTGTTTATCAGCTGGGCTGCTACATCTAAGCCCCAGTTTATAATAGTTTTATGCCATTCTGATCTTTCTTCTGTGGAAAAAGTCCTGTGCATACCAGAGTGATGGTTTTTGATGTTGGCAAATATTTATAAGAGGCTGAGTCCATCAGACTTCTGTTTGCTTGTGGCCTAATCCAGTTTGAATCTGAACCTCCCCTGCTGAAAGACACACTTTGTTCATCTGCATTGTGCCTTGAAAGAATTTGTGTTTGAAATATTCACTTTCTCCTTCTGGATCCAGAGTCAGAAATTGCTCACTGGCTGCTACTGATAGCAGATATCAGTGTTGAAGCATGGAAGGAGATCTGCTGGAGCCAGGATATTCTGCGTTCCTCTCTGTCACCGTTTGTTTTCTGGTTAGAGAGCTCACTGAGAAATAAAACATGAACTTCTGAAGGAATGGAGATGGAAGATAGGGCTTCTGTGCTGCTTTTTGTTTCTGTTTTATGGTGAGCTTTAAAGGGACTCTGTAAATAGGAAAGCACTGATTTCCAGAATTTCCCCAAGGGTGTCTGTACTGTGCTGGACCAGTACAGATCCACCTGAGCCAGTATACTGATATCCCATGGTGGGCTGTAAGGAGTGTTTCATGAGGATCATAAGAACTTAGGTGAATGTATAAACTTGATTGTGAACACTCAGTTCCCATCAGTTGGTGCTTACCATGTCCCTAAGGTGGGGACTGTTTGGAGCACTGGCTTTGTGGACATAGCTCCTATTGCTCAGCATAACTCCCTTTTAACCTCTTTGCATTCTTGCCTTTGAGATCCTTTGCCATGTGTTCCTCTGCTGTTTTTCCTGTTGCTGCTGACTGCATCTTACACAGTCAGGCCTCTGACACAGGGGCAAAAGAGGAAGACCTGTTAGTGCTTGGTACTGAGGGAATCTGGCTCTGGTGCTGTAGCTTTGGAACAGAGAGAGCTTTAGGAGCCCTTAACATGGGCATTGTTATCCACAGGTTTTGTTGTAACCTATAGCAGGTTTGGTGTAGAATTAGTTTTAAATCAAACAAATAGAAAGCTGTAGCAAGACCTGAAAGAAGGATCTTCAGAGATTGTCAGTGAGTATTACAGGGAGAGAACTGACAGGCAGTTCACTACAAGCCTTTGTGCCTCTTCCCCTTAAGGCAAGCTTAAAAATATCATGAATGTTAGTACGTTTCACTTAGTGCTCTTGGAAATGTCTTTGTAACAAGTTTAATTTCATTTCGTTCAACATATTTCTTGGGGTTTTCCCACACAACTGTTTGAGGGAGCAATATCATCTCTGTGGTCCACTTACTACTCTTGCAACAAAGCAAGTTTGTCCTTGCTTTTGAGCTCTCACTTTTGCATGGGAGCATTTTTCTGTAAGTGGTGGCAGGTGCTGGAGTGTTAATCCCACACTGAGGCCCTTAGGTGCTACTATACTCCTCCTACTACTAGAAAATGTGAACTTAATCAAGTAGTAATTAAAAAGGTGTTGAAGGGGGCCAAAAGAGAACCTCCATTAGAAATTCCTTCAGGCATGTTAGTTTAAACAGCCAAATCAACCAAAATATAATTTTAAACTCACTTCATCAGTATTGTTCCTACAGTTCCCTTACAAAACAGAGGGGCTACGAGAAATGAGTTCTGCAAAGACTCCAAGATCTGCAGCCCCAGCTGACGGTCCCCTGGGCAGGACAGTGTTAAGGAAAAAAGACATTGTACTTTAAAAATAAAAAAAGCTTTCCAAAATCGTGAAGATCAAAAACAAGTGAGATGTGGTTGCATTTGCTCCCTTCTGATTATAACCTTTGTACTGTCCCCATGTATTTTACTTTATAAAGTCAGGAGATGTTTATTGACATCAACATAGGCTGTGATAACTAATGTGTAGAAATCACCTTGGTTTAGGTCAGTTATGCAGCATTTTGTGAAAGAATGAAAACTGAGATCAGATACTTTTTCATTTTCAAAGAAACAGAGGAGGAAAAACTTTGTATTTCAGAACTATAAAATGGTACATAGCTTCTCAGAGGACATGCATGCCCTGAACCATAGGCTTTTGCTGTAAACTAGTTTATTTTGGTTTGAAACATTTACACCTTAGGAAAAAGGATATATAGTAGAGTTTTTGTGGGTTCCTGTGCCAAAAATGTGGTGCCTGAAAGAAAATCGTGTTCTTCTATTCATAACCATTTTAATCTTCCTGCAGACCTACAACAGCTGTGCCAGACTGTGCTTAAACCAGGAAACAGTGTGTCTGGGAAGCACTGCTATGAAGACTGAAAATTGTGTGGCCAAAGTAAGTAACAGAATGGCTTTGGTTTTGAGGGGTTTTCAGCAAATTGTTCATTGTGAGTCAAAGAAAAGTTCTTGTTAAAAATACAGTTAGAAAAAATATTTAAACAGAAAGTAAGTATTTTGGGTAGCTTTTCTGTTGTTCAGTGTAGATGGTTCAGACTCACTGTGTTACTGTGCTGGAAATGATTACTTGAGTCCTGAGCTATCTGGGATTGAAGGGTTCGTTCTGCTATACAAGTAGTAGGCTTTTCCAGTGGGATGACCTATGCCTGCCATGTAATTAGCTGTGGCAACTTCAAATGATAAATGTCCACATGCATACTAAAAATACTGCACGAGAGCTCTTTGTACCATGGTTCCTTTCTTAGCCGCCAGAAGGGAGGTGCAAAAAGGAAGACCTTTCAATTAAAATACAATGAATGCTGTATTGAAGGGAAAGGGAGAAGGGAGATACCACAGTCATAATGGTAAGAAAATGGATTTGTTAGCCTGTGACAGAAAAGTAATTTCTTGGCAATTGAGGTAGATGTGGTTGGAAATGATGAGGTTCCGTTAGTCACCCTCTTTTCTTAAAATTCAGCGTAACTAGAGTAAAACAATGTGCATCTAGGGCTGTTTGTGAATGGAGAACATTTGAACCATGATGCAATATGTGTAGAAAGGCTGTGCAAAGGGTGCATTTAGCCTTGTGCAAGCTTTGTATTTCCCCTGAAAGGAAGTTTAGAATGGACATGCAGGACAGATCAGTGCATGCAGCCATCTGTTACTGAAACCAGCTGGCATTTTGTCGTTCCTCTGTCACCACAAACCTGACCACTCAAAAGCCTTTTTTCTTTCAGTTATTTATTCCTTGATCTTCTTGAGTTCCATTTTTTTCATACTTGGAATGGTTGTTAAAGGTGCCTTGTCCCTTCAGGGGCCACTTTTGTATTGACCTTTAAGATAGTTTCCCAGCTAAATCTTCACTGGGATTTTGCTGGTGAAATTTGGATGTCCCATTAGTTTTGATTCTTGTCAGGGAATTGGCTATCATAAAGGTTTGTCATGGTGCTTGCAGGTGGCTCAGCGCTCATAAACTGTCCTTGACGTGCCTTTTGCCTCCCACTGCAGAAGTGCTTCTGAGAGAAGCTACCGGTCTTGGGACAAAGAGCTGATGTTTAATACCAGCACTTCCATTCTTGAGATGACTGGTATTGCACACTCCTTCCTCAGGTGCTTTATGATACAGACCAGGTGAAACTCTTTAAGAGGAGCAGCTCTGGCTGAGTTGTCTGATCATACAGCAGAGTTCTGATGCCACAAAGCAGCTCATAGAAGGCTAACTGGAGTAAGTTCATTCAGCCTCATCTGCTCTATAGTGTCTTGTTTGACCTAATCGTCTCATTAAGGAACAAGGATGTACAAGAAGTACAGCTAGTTTAAGTGGTGCCTCTTCTAAATGAAATGACATACTTTAATAACTTAATGCCCTAAATAGTAAACTCTCTTAGTTACATTTTCAGTGGGTGAGAGGTTGTGAGTAGGGCTCAAGGCAAGAACAGCAAGACTTTTTTCATGATGCTGAGAATGAATTTGAAGCATCACTCTGGAGATGAAAAAGTGTATGTTTTTAAGTATCACGTCTCTATATGCTATAGGACAATATGTGTGTTCTATATACTCTAGGGCAATCTGCCATCACATATATATGAAAAACACACATGTATTCATGCATATATACATACATGTGTGTGTAGATAGATAGATAGATAGATAGATAGATAGATAGATAGATAGATAGATAGATAGATAGATATGAAAAAAACATAAGGACTTTTCTGGGGATGCAGTTCCTCTAGGACTGGCTTGCTGGGCTGTTGTACTCCTTTCCTTTGCCTTCCTAGCTACCAAATGAAACCAAATGAAAGAGGTTCTAAGGAAGGTTGCCTTTCAAATTCCAGAAATGTTGAACCATTTATAAATCCAGCTATCCAAGTGCAGAGGGCTCAGTGATGGCATAGGCAAATGGCACAACTGTCAAATGTTCCCTAGGTGAAGGGCTTAAGTGGGATTTAAGGAGTTCAGAGGCCTTCTCCTAGGCCACATGCATGTGGCGAGTTTTATCCTCCATGATTGATGTGTTTTACAGCCCTGGACTCTAAAATGTTTTGTCAGGAAGTTGAATACTGGAAAATGTAACTGTGGGTTTCACTGTCTGCAGCACTTTTCCAAGTGTATTGTGAAGGTTTCAATTTTCTTTTTAAACCTGCAGTGAAACACGAAAAGGATTACTTTGGAAATCATTATTTACCTTTCCTGATTCTGTGGTGTGGTATCAGCCCTGACTGGGAGCTGCAGTCTGTCTTATCATGTGCTTGTCACATGCATCTGTCAGTCTGAGGGAGATGATGGGTTTTCTAAAAACAAAATTTCCGATTCTGCACCTACTTTCAGAAAAGAAAATTGTGCTCTGTTAGTACTGCAGTAATGGCACCTACTGATTGTGTGTTTGATGTTTCTAAAAGTTTGTTCAAAGAATGAAATGCAGTTTCCCTTGAGGCCACACACGCCAACACTGAGGTATCTGTTCTCAGATTGAAGCACTGTCCATCCATTAAATTCCTGTAGAACAAGAGCTTCTGTGCAGGACATCCAGGTGTAAATTACCAACCTAAAAACTGGCATTCTTCGTAAAATGCAGGGGGGAAGGTTTACAATAAACAGATACACATACCCAAGCGCAGCGCCACAGTCCTTTTGATAACTCAGGGAAGTTTGTGTTTGTTAGGAAATGTTGTATCTCTGGTTCTGTATATGATGTCATGCTGCCTGTGCAGCCAGGTGCTCAGTCACTTTTGCAAACCCATGAATTATCTAATTTTATTCAGACATTTTAAAATAAAACTAGAATATCATATTCTGATGAATCTTTGTATCTTGTTTTTAGCCATGCTTTTCTGGTAGTTGTCCTCTGAAACTCCATCAATAGGACTTGGGGATGTTTGGGTAGAAGCCAGTGAGGAGCAGTAGAAATTGTTTCAAGTGTGCACGTGTTTTAATTGAAGAGGTGGGATCTTAAATTAAAACTCATATATTGGGATGTGCAGATGTCATCTGTGCGATCTGTAACATCGTTTCTCTCCCATCTGTGGGAGTTTTTCTCTTTTGGCATCTTACTGCCCATTGCCTTTGAGTGATCAAGTCTGAGATATATTCAATCTAATGTCTTTAAAAAGGAAATGCAGTCTCTAATTATGTTTTAATTTATGTGTGTACACACACACAAGGGTATATATAAAAACTCCTCCTGTTTGTCTCTTTAGTAATCAAAAAAATGTCTGTAAGAGGATTTCTTTTTATGATACTACTTGTGTGTAACCACAAATGGACAACTTTCTCAGGAGTTAGTGTTTGGTGCTTAAATGAGGTAGAAATGTAGCATGAACCTGAGCTCCAAGGACAGGGTGTTTGATTTTAATGAGGCTTATTGAAATCTGGCCAAATGAGCATCTGTTCCTATTGTTTGTTTCATATTTTGTAAGCCAGTATCTTCAGGCCAGATAATGGTGTTGGTGTGTGCTTCATCCTCAATTAGAGAGGGACACAGTTAAAAGTCCCCTGGCATCTGGTATGTCACCAGGATTCTTGTGATGCTCCTGGGTGTGCAAACAAGTTTCACTTCTGTTCTATACCCAGGACCACTTACTTTTTGTGGTGACCTTCACATTTCCTATTTGATGTGTGGTGAGGGATACTCTGGTGTGTGTCCAGCCTCCTTGGCTGAGACAGTGCATGGAGGGGTTATATATAGTCCTGTTTTCAAACAGAGGTCTTATCTTTTCACCCTTTCATAATGTGGACTTTGTTAGGTTTGAGTTTTGCCCTTTGCTTGGAGTCTGTTACATTTTGCATTTCGCTGGATCAGGGAAATACCCCTTTGATTCAAAGTGCTCTTTCTCAGCAAGAGACTGGTGTACAACTGATCTCAGAGTTCTACAATCAATACCCATTTCCTGCATTCATTAGATAGATCTTTACTGTTTATCAACTCCTGTAGTCAGTCCGGTTCGTCTGTATGTGTCTGCTATGCAAAGAAGTGCTCTCAGTGTTATTTTGCACATTGAATTCTTCCTGTTTGTGCCAGAGATGGGCACCCTGTGGAATACCTGCCAGAACAGCACTGAGACACCTTCAAAATGGCATGCAGCATCCCCAGGTTTCTACTTAGTTCTGAACTCAGCAGCAGCTGGGAGAGCCTTTCTACCTTTATTTAAGGGAAATTGGAAGAAGAAAAATATAATCATGTACACTACCCTTTAAAAAACAGACTTCTGTTTCAGGCTACTCCTTGCTACTCACGTGTGATAACTGGTCCTGCTTTTTAAGGTCCCAGCAAACCAAGGGACTTCAGGCTCTTTCAAGCACCTTGTGTCTTCTGGAGAATCTTTGATTGCGATTTGTCATACTTTTAAATGTGCAGTGGGTTGTGTCTTGAACCGGGAATCTAGAAAGGGTTTATACCCTTTATTTTCAGCACTGATTTATTCTCTGTGGCCATGATGGCTTTTCTTGCTTCTATTCAAAAAGGGAACTGAACAATACTATTCTTGCAGAAATGTTGTAAAATGTGACTGTATAATAGTTTTTTAACCCTTGATGAACAGTCCTGCTTAAGCATGTAGTGATGTTCTGCCTCCTCGACAAGCTGTCTGTAGTGTGCAGGGGGGCAGAGCTCTGTTCTGCTCAATTCTGCAAACACAGAACAGGCCTTGGCACTTCCAGTAGGCCAAAGATGCATCTTATCATTTAGCTATTGCTGCACATTTTACACTCGAGGATGATTCAGCTAAAGCAAAGAGTGGTGGAAGTAGCTGGTAATTAAAATCTTCCTTCCTTTGTCAGTCTTTCTGCATCTCTACTTCCAAATTTTTAGAACAAACATAGTCTGGACAATAATAACATTGAGCCTAGAATTTTTATATGAATTCAAAGTAGAAACCATGAGTACTCTTTAATAAAGAAGCATTTAGGGTTCCAGGCTGAATGCTTCAGTTGGCAGTAGGACAAATTGATCTGAAGAGTGTCCCTCTTGTACTCTCATGTCCCTTTATGTCACAGATTGATGGCTGTTTTTTCCAGAGAGTGTCCCTGCATTTACTTTGCATGAATAGCACAACCAGCTCAGAGTTCTGCTGTGATACACCACTGAGCCAGTTTATCTTCAGATAATGCAAAGATTTGAGTGCTTTTGAAGCCTTTCCAGTACTTGAGACTGAAATTAGAGCAATTTAATCATGAACAAGTGTTATTTGACTAGAAACATTCAGTTTCCAGATACTTGTTCCACCGTTTTAATGAGAAATTATGTTCCTCCATAGCTTAATTTTTAGTATTAAGCTTCTGTGTTATGATGCAGAGGGGCTGGCAGCAAACATGCTTTCAGTTCCAGCCCGCTCAGTAACAGTGTCCCCTTTTGTGTCTTGGATATACCTTTCTCTGGGAGGGACAGCAGATTTTGAGGCTGCTGCAAACTGGATAAACGCTGCCTTAGCCACTGGCTAATAGAGATGTAAGCATAACATTTTACTCTTCTGTGGGACTGTTGTAGGTGAGAGGGTTGTGTGGATGGCATGGATTGCTGGGACATTGCTGGGATTACTTGATGAGCAAAAGGTGCTTTGAAACTGAATTCTCAGTGATTAGGCAGTACAAGAAGAAAATGGCATGGAAGGTTTAAAGTCTTATATATCTACTTTTAATTTTAATTGCAAGTTTCCTTTTTTAAAAATTTTTTTAAGGTCAAGACTATCTTTATGCTTTATCTTCCCCTCGGCCTAATAACCTCTTTGCAAATGACTGAGAAAGAAATGTGATATTCCTGTTCCCCCACTCCACCCCACCATACACATTCTCCAGATTTTGATAGACTTGTTTTATTTATTTCCAAAATTATATCCGCAGGAAACAAGCTGTTTAAATTCAGATTATGCTGAAGCAAAATGGTCCTGGTATGAGAAGCAACGTGCTGTTTTATGAGCGCAGAGTCCCTTTTCTCATAACTGATTGATAGTAAATATTTTCCTGAAGAATTATTGCCAACCATGAACAGTGCAACTGTTTCACTTTTTTTTCCGTGCTACTTGCTGTACCAGCCATTGTCTGTAATTAAGATCTACAATTCACAATGCAGACGTTTGCACTTCCTCTGGGTCTGAGCTATTTATAAGGCATTTCAGCTGTTCAGAGTTTCTTTTGAGTGTTAAACTACGTGTAAACAGGCTTCTTTGGTCTTCTGTTATGCAAACATTGTGGAGTGGTTGTCATTTCTGCTTCTCTTGCCACTCAAAATGACTTCGCATGTCAATGAAACCACAAATTAAAAAAGAATTACACTTGGGATTTTTTTAAATGCAACACAGGCTTTGAAGAGAGTAATACAGAAGCAAACTCATACATTGCTTTATAGCTGAGGGTCTCTAAGTATATTCTGGAGATCAGTTCTCAAAGCTCTGCAGTAAGGATGGTCAGGCAGGTGATATGTAAGATCTTGATATAAAGAATCATTGTCAAAGTTTGGTCAATTTGATGAAGATGTTTCTGTTTTTTGGAGCCCTTGGTTTGGAATCTTGATGAAGCAAATGGCATTATTTGTGAAGTGGAGTTCGGTACATAGTGGAAGGTCACCCACACAAGTGTTAGAAATGTCATCCCGGGCTTTGACAGGTATAAGGAAGAGCATTTTCATGGTGATGACAGTCAGCTGGAGTAGGTTGCTTTGGAGGCTCTGCAAGCTCCATCCTTGGAGGTTTTCAAGAACAGGGTGCATGAAGCCCTGAGCTACCTGATCTGACTTCATAATGTACCCTGCTTTGAGCAGAAGGAGGCAGGGCTGGAGAACTCCTGAGGTCCCTCCACTGAATCATCATGGAATCCTTTCATTGCCTAGAACTTGATTTGGCATCCTTTATCAACGTTCCCCCACAACAGTTATGTGTGGTGTCTGTGTGCTGTAGTTCCAGCCCATGTGTTTGCTGTTTTGGTGACAGATACTCTGCGTAAAGAATTGCAACCTTGAGGTCTTCATTCAAGATCTATCACATTAATTTTGTAGGGAGTGTTCACCTGGATAAGTGTTATGAACCCAGCTGGACTTACATTTCCAAAGTACTTGGGGATCCTTTGCACTGGAAATGTGAAGCTGTTTGGAATCCAAGCCATGATTGGCTTTAGTGATAAATGGTGGCAAACAGGAAAAGAAGCTTTGCTTTCTAAGTAGTCACCTGCACTAACAGCACCCTCAGATGGAACAGAATGCATGACATTAACTAAATGTGTCTTCAGTATTTTTCAAATACAAGAATTGAAAAAGTTGGGGTTGTTTAGCCTGGAGAAGAGGAGGCTCAGAGGTGACCTCATCACTGTCTGTAACTACCTGAAGGGAAGTTCT